>CM051355.1:56626892-57848249 GCA_028015215.1 Gynostemma pentaphyllum
TACAGATCGCTCTCAACTATGTGAATCAAAGAACATAACTCCACAAATAGGAGTCCGCATTTCACTCAGGATTGAGATCTATCACGGTTGATAAACTTAGTTTGATATTCGATTATTTCTCGTAAAACGGTACTAATGAGAAATTTGATCGAACATCGTGGTCCAGTCTTATACAATCAACATTGCATATGATACTTCCATTTCATGTCTCCCACATGAATGATCAGGATTAGATCATTTGTCTATAAACAAAATGCGAAGCTATCAACAGTGTTACCAGGATAAGGTTCCCAAACGTTATCCATTTACTGTAGACACTTGTAAGTTACTCATCTCGACTTTAAATCCTCTCGTATGACTCACATACTAAGTCGTGATTTCATAAGAGTAACTTAGGGTTTACTATTTGAATGTTTGATATTAATATATTTCCATATATTCCTAATATCGTCAATTGAATCAATCTAGATAATATAAAGAACTTATGTTTATTTATTTAATTTATTCGAAATAAATTATTATTAGTAAATAATTACAAGTTCTAGGACACCATTCCTAACAGCCTGAACACACAACTTTGAAAGTGAGCAAGGATCTTAAGGTGTTCGGCATAAGCTGGCCCAGGGCAATGTCGCAGCTCAGGAGGGATTTAGTCAAAAAAGGGGAAAGGGGAAATCGGACTCCCCACTGAAGAAATTTAGGATGGAAGGAAGTCCAACTGTCCCTGGGAGAAATGTATACCCGTTTCAAGGGAGTAGGGAGTCTCATCTCGAATTCCTCAGAGATACTGTAATCCTCCCTCAATCTCTAGTGTCATCTCCGACACGTGATGGATAGGTCCCACATCCTCCAAGACATCTTTTTGTTGGGATTTCTTCTTCTTCTTCGTAGCCTTTCCTCCTTTCAAATGAGGCCCAAGAGGACTAGAGACGGAAGCCTCGGCGATTAGGGAGGAACCTTCTTCCCCCAACAAAAAAGGGATGGACGGGGTAACCGAAGATTTGACATTAGTGCCCTTGGAACGACCTTTCCGCTTCTTCTTTTTCTCTTGAGCCACCTCAACGGAAGGAACGGGAGAGGAGGACAAGAAAGGTCGGGAACTGCGGTTGGGCCTGCTGGAATGGAATCCCCTCCCCCCGATGGGTGAGAGGTAGGAAAAAAGGTTGAATCTACGTCAAGGCCCGCCAGGATTTCAGAAACGGGCCCAAATTCGCTCACAGAAGGAAGAGATTCCTCATCAACAGATGAACGAGGATCAACTGTTGGTTTGTTCCCCTCAGGCTCACCCCAAGATAAAGGGACAGTATTAGCCCCGCCAGTATGAATAGAGGAAGAGGAAGCACCAGACTCAAACCTCTCAAAAACCGGACCGTCGTAATCATCATCCCCTACGATTACCCTAGGAGTCCTAAGGCACCTAACTATGGGATTTTCCTCAAAATTATCCATGGAAGAAAGAATAGAGAATAGAAAACAAAGAGGAAAAACTAACCTTCAAAGAGGAGAAGAGAGAACGTCGAGGAAACGGAGCAAAAACGGAGAAAGGACGTTCAAAAGCCGGTGACCTTCAGACAACTTCAAAAATCCAAAAAGCAAACGAGCTTTAAAGTCTTAAGAGAAGCACCGTATTTTAAGAGTGGGGAAAGGAATCATCACGACACGTGGAGAAGGATACAATGATCTGGATCCCCCAAAGCCCGTTGGAATTTGCGCCCATCTGAAGGTCCAACGGATCAATTTCACAAGGAGCCACGTCTCTTGAAATGGACACATCCACGAAAGAGCGTGACGACTCTGGAGGGGAGGCCAATAGAGCCCGAGCCATGACAAGGCTGAAGCGGTCAATTTTCCGAGGAGTCGCAATCCTCAATCGTCTCAAGGTAACCTGAGGGTCAAGACGAGCATCACGCCTCTGATTCGAATATCTACAATTCCCTGCACTGGACTTTCCGACCCAAAAAATAGGGGAAAACGGCCGCGCTCACACCAGGCCGATTCACATGGGGACAAGCCCATTCGAATCACCACTTGAAGGAGCTTATCCTTCTTGGGCCGAGTGAAAGCCCATTAAGCCTAGCCTCATGTTAGCTCCGTCGATGAGCCCACGATCAAGGAACTATAAAAGCCACTTGACCTATCAAATCTCAGGGACACACATTCACACAGGAACAAATAGACGATTCTATTGACCTAATTCTTCCGTGCGGCGCAAGGCATATCTCACCTACCACCACCTAACTTGATCGTCGGAGGGTTCTTGGCCAGTACCACACCGGTGCCCTTCTGACCGTCGTTCTTCTAAGTGTTTCAGGTAGCCCCGCCGCGAAGGAACGATACGTGACGTGACGTGTTCAACCGTGTGGAGGAAACCCCCGATGATAAATATCCCACACAATGGGTAATGTACAAAACATAATTTAAAATAAAATTTTAATAGAATGATTAAAAATGAGGTGGGAAGACAATGAAAAAAATTTAAATGGTCAATAAAGTAAACACAAAATGAGAGGGAAAACATGAAAATAAAATAATAACTAAAAATTGATGTTGATTAGAGAGAAGTAAGGGGCCATTTGTTTCACATGATTCTAAGATTACCATGGTAAAGTAATCAAGATTACAATGTTTGTTTTTCAGAATTCGTGGATACAAGCATCTGAACATGCCAGGAATCTCAGGATACCCATGTTTATGGGAATCTGGATACCTTAAAAAAACATAGATTTTCTAGGATTCCAATTAAGATGTGATTGAATTATAATATTTTTACTCTTTTTAGGTTCTACTTTTTTTTAATCACTAAATCAATATTTTATTTCATATTATATTTTTGGAATAAAAAATTTTGTACTCCAATAATTAGAAAATTTGTTATATTTATATTGAGTATGATACAAATTAAAACAATTTTTTTTTTTAAATTATTGGATAAAAAATTACTTTAATTTATATAATTTCAATATTTAATTTTAAAATCAAAATAATTTCCTTTCATTTGTAATTCACATATAATTTTTATGTACTGTGTGGGATATTTCTCGTCGGAGTCTTCTTCCACACGGTTGGACACATCGCGTCACGTGTCGTTCCTTCACGACGGAGTTACCTGAAACACTTAGAAGAAAGATGGTCAGAAGGGCACCGGTGTGGTACCGGTCGAGAACCCTCCGACGATCAAGTTAGGTGAGAGTAAGGAGCCGCCCAAGAATTTTAGGTCTAGAATAGTGTGTACCTTCTTTGTTTGATGGGCTAGCAGCTCTTATATATACTCCCTAAGTCGTGGGCTTGCTTGGCCTTGCTAGTAAGAACTAGGCTTTATTGGGCCTCTTTTGGGCCCATTCTCAATTGGCTTATCCTTATGTGGATACTACCAGGTTTGATCCCTTTCGAATTGATCCCACTTGTACGGCCCATGGGCAGACGATTTTTACCCTTTACAGTTTTCCCCTATTTTCTGTGCTGAAAGTTTCAGTGCGAGAAATCGAATGCAATTGTTAAGGGATCATGTTACTCCATGCAGCGGTTCATGACACCTTTATGCGAACAGCCGCGATTCTTCAGCCATCCAACCCTTCAAGCCTAATAAATTGTCTCTTTCTTCACCTCCTCTAGGAAATGAGCTTAATTCAGTTGGACAAACCAAAGATTGTGCCTCGGGAGATGGCTTGATATATCAAGAGAGACCAAGGCTCGTGCCTTCGAAGAGGGCTTGATGAGCTTGGACGGACCAAGACTCGTGCCTCCAGAGAAGGCTTCGTGTGCTTGGACGGACCAAGGCTGATGGTGCCTTTGGAGAGGGCTTGAAGTACTTGGACGGACCAAGACTGGTGCCTCCAAAGAAGGCTTGATGTGCTTGGACGAACCAAGGCTTATGCCTTCGAAGAGGGCTTGAAATACTTGGACGGACCAAGGTTAGTGGTGCTTCCGAAGAGAGCTTGAAGTGCTTGGACGGACTAAGGCTTGTGCCTCCGGAGAGGGCTTAAAGTGCTTGGAAGAACCAAGGTTAGTGGTGCCTCCGAAGAAGGCTTGAGGTGCTTGGACGGACCAAGCTTGTGCCTTCGAAGAGGGGTTGAGGTGCTTGGACGGACCAAGGTCGGTGCCTCCGGAGAGGGCTTAAGGTGCTTGGGCGGACCAAGGCTGGTGCCTCCTGAGAGTGCTTGAGGTGTTTGGGCGGACCAAGGCCGGTGGCTCCATAAAGGGCTTGAAGTGCTTAGACGGACCAAGGATGGTGCCTCCGGAGAGGGTTTGAGGTGCTTGGACGGACCAAGGCTTGTGGTGCCTCCAGAGAGGGCTTGAAGTGCTTGGACGGACCAAGGCTTGTGCCTCCAGAGAGGGATTGAGGTGCTTGGACGGACCAAGGCTGATGATCCGGGGGATTGCTTACATTAGTCTTCATTGTTGTTGACGATCACCATTGAAGTATGTTTTCTTTTTCTTTCGCCACCGCGAATTGTTTTTTTTTTTAAGGAATCATTCTCCTCCATGTATTTGTCCAGGAGGATGTTAGTAATCGCTAAGCGATTCACTGGCGTGTGGAAGCGCTCCTTGGGATCAGAAGTTTCCAGGTGCCTGAGGGTTTCCCATTCCTGTTTCAGAATGTGTTCTCCTTTTGAAGGCGATCTAGCTCTTCATCAAGCACCCACTAGATGTTCTTGGTGCTTTCTAATTCAGCCTTCAGTGTTTCGACTTCATCGCCTAACCCACACTGCTGAGTTAAGGACTATTGCAGGTTGAGATTTTCTCTTCAAATAGTAGAGATGGTTTTGATTTCGCGCAGGCCTTCTCTCTGTTTAAGGTTCATTGGAACCGTTCTTGTTGCTTTTCTCAGATATCTTGAACTTCAATGGTGTTTTCTCGCTGGAAAACCCTTTCGTTACACGTTTGACATCTGTTAAGCAGTTTTTCTCGACCTTTGTCTTGGTGTGATCTTCAATGCCTGTATGGTTGGTTCGAGTCCATCTGGGTCGATTGGATGTGGTATTCAATACCTGTGAGGATCCTCCAACCGCCCAAAGTCATCCAGATCAACCTCTCGCTTCTCTTCCTTTATCGGCTTTGGGCGCCCTCATGATAACTGGTAAGGGGGTTTCCCCGTTCCAGTCAAGTTTGATGGTGTCCTAAGACTAATAACGGGGACTTGGACATCCGGATCACGGTTTGGCCCCGTTGGGGTCCCTTGAACCCAGTGTTTCAAATGAAGCGAGTCCATTGGGAGAGTTTTGGACTATAGGGGATTCTGACCTGTTTTTCGTTCTCGTGTCTTCACCGGACAGTCGAGATGTTGACTTTTGACCTACCTCGACTGGTTCTAGAATGGATCGGGTTTTCGCGGTTTCTAAGATGCGGTTCCTTAGGACATATGAGCCTTCAAGTTTTCCCAGGCATTTCAGATACGATCCATTGAAAGATCTCCTGCACAGATCTCCCTGTATGAGTGAGCATCGTGCTGCCCTCATTTTTTAGGCTTCAAACTTCTCATTAGGGATAAGATTGTTCCTCAAATAGCCGATGATAGGCGTTTGCCAATCCGACTCATCGATAGTCTAGTCACGTACTGGCATAGTTTCTTAGATCCCATCTGCTTCCCTCCACTTGTCTGAGTTGGCATTGATGCTGGGCTCAGACAAGTACGTGACTGGGATCATTCTCTTATGACACATGACCCTAGATTAGCCAAAGCATCCGTGTGGTTGTTTTCCATCCGGGGGATTTTCTTCCTCAAGATCCTCCTATTCGGGTAGGAACGTCAAACCTTTTTTAGGTACCTCATCATTTCGGGATCTTTAGCCTCGAAGTTTCCCTTGGTTTGGTTCAAGTCACTTCTTATCCTCAGTCGTCCCTAGTTCTTTCGCTATATGTAGACCAGCTATCAACGCTTCGTATTCAGCTTCGTTGTTTGAAGCGGTAAATCCAAAGCGGGTTGACTGTTCAATTAAATAGCATTCTGGGGTAGACAAGACGAGTTCGACCACTGATCCTTTAGAGTTTGACGATCCGTCTACCTACAAAGTCCAGGTCATGTCCTCCGGCTTTGCTCTCGATTGTTCTCCTTTTTCTGGGTGGATTCTGTTTTTCGGACGATTAATTGTGATGCGAGACGTCCTCCCCTCATCGTCGAGCCATCAATTTGGATTTTAAATCATTCCTGGATGGGGAGACATTTTTCCCTTTTTAGGCGGTGGTGACCTTCCGGTGCTGTTGCCTGGCGCCTGACCTCTTTGGGGTCTCTCCGCCGGCTTTTGGCTTGGATGGGCCTCCCTCATCGTCGGGTGGATCTCGGGTCTTTTCTCGACTTATTAGGGATAAACTCATCTCCAGCTCCCAGATCGAATAGGGCTCGGGTGTTTTTCACCTTCTCCAGCAGAGTCTTGTTAAGCTCAATCAGCTCTTGGGTATTCAGCGTCGAATCTGTAGAGATGATTTACTAAATTAGCGGAATTTATTTAGTAACACAAATTAACACTTAATTTAGGATCTATTAATATCATGCAATTTGTGATAAAAACATGTAGATTCATGATAGTTTTTCGAAAATTAAAAACCTTTTACTTACATTGAGTAATTAATGGAGAATCGGTTGGAGGTTTCTTTACAGCATCAATCCTCAGCAACACCGGATCTTCTATGCTATATCCCGATCGATCAAACGAAATCCGATTGTGGGATCGAACTTAAGAAGAAATTGGGAAGAAGAAAAAAAATATTTTTCTTCCCAATAACACTAGGAATTTCGGCCAAGGGAGGGAGAAGGGAAGAAGAGAGAGTTCCAACTTTCTATGGAATTAAATTGTATGATTTATGAATGACTCAACCCTCCTATTTATAGAAAAATAGGAATCCTAATCACATTAGGATTAATCTATAGAGATAAATACAAAAAGAAAAAAAAAAGATTATCTCTTTCCTTTATCTAGCAATTTCGAAAATGCCATGGATAAATAGGAGATTATTTTATTTTCTTTATTTTTATTTATCTTGGGTAAATAAATCTATGTAATTATTTTAGGATATAATTCAAACAATTATCTCCTCAAAATACATGTCATGGCCGATTTTACCATCATAAAATAATAAATAAATACAATTTATTTAATTAATTATTTTGGGCCAATTCCAATTGGGTTCATTAATCCAATTGGGCTTGAAATTCTCTCCTAAATTAATAAGTCCAACTTGATTAATTTATTTATTAATTACCATTTAAATAAAATATTTTATTTAAACAATTAATAATATTAATATTTTCTCCCGACTAAATATTATCCAATTTATATTTAATTATTAATTTCCATTTAAATAATTTTCATTATTTAAATAATTAATAATAAATATTATAATTATTAATTTCCATAAATTAATAATTTTATTGACAATATTTTATTATTAATTTAATTAATTTTAATTATTAATTTCCGTTTAAATTAATTATTTAAACAATTAATAATTGTTAATTAATTTCAAATTATTAATTACCATTTAAATATACTCAATATTTAAATAATTAATAATGTATAATTAATAATATTTCATTATTAATTTCATGTTTAAATAAACTCATTATTTAAACAATTAATAATGTTTATATTAATTACCGTTTAAATATACTTAATATTTAAACAGTTAATATTGCCTATTTTAAGTAATTCACTTTACTTAAAATTTCCATTTCTTCTACTTGATTTCGCGACTACGATATTTGGGCTAGCATAGGGACCCGATGGACCTATAGATCATGGGCTTAATAATTAGTCAATTAAGTGATTAACACATAATCAGTTAATTACATATTATCTAACTATGAATGATTCCACTATAGATTCATAGCTGAACTCCTCTCACTATAGATGAGTTATGTCCATTTAGTTTATCATTATTTATATCTGTGATATATCCTTCACGTGGAACCCTCATAATTACAGGCGGATAAATTTACCGTTTTGCCCCTGTAATTACCGCTTTATCCTTGTGTTCCCGCTGATTCTCCAATGAACTTTATCTTTAGTCGAACTAGAGATAAGATACTTCTGTGATCAATAGAAGTCGTGACGTCACTTGTTCATATCTCGAATCAGTACATCAAGGGAGTTTCCTAAAGTTCCTAAAATGTTTAGGTATCGCACTGATACCATTAATTTATAGGAAAGTTATGAATTCTGTCTCGTGAAAATGAGTTCCCAACTACTTATCTTGTCATGTTCCCAAAACAGGAGTGTATTGAGTGTTCTTACAAATTGCTCTCAACTATGTGAATCAAAGAACATAACTCCACAAATAGGAGTCCGCATTTCACTCAGGATTGAGATCTATCACGGTTGATAAACTTAGTTTGATATTCGATTATTTCTCGTAAACGGTACTAATGAGAAATTTGATCGAACATCGTGGTCCTGTCTTATACAATCAACATTGCATATGATACTTCCATTTCATGTCTCCCACATGAATGATCGGGATTCGATCATTTGTCTATAAACAAAATGCGAAGCTATCAACGGTGTTACCAGGATAAGGTTCCCAAACGTTATCCGTTTATCGTAGACACGTTTAAGTTACTCATCTCGACTTTAATCCTCTTGTATGACTCACATACTAAGTCGTGATTTCATAAGAGTAACTTAGGGTTTACTATTTGAATGTTTGATATTTATATATTTCCATATATTCCTAATATCATTAATTGAATCAATCTAGATAATATAAAGAACTTATGTTTATTTATTTAATTTATTCTTAATAAATTATTATTATTAAATAATTACAAGTTCTAGGACACCATTCCTAACAGGATCGGACTCTTTCAGCCTCATACTCCGGAAGGCGAACATGTGTAGATGTTAATAGAGAGGCCCTGATAGACCAACACTCTGCTAACAGTATGGGTCACAAGGAGTTTGCTTTTTTCCTTTCGTTCGACCTCATTCATAGTGAAACCTCGCCTACTTGGGCTGGGTTTCTCAGAGGATGAGTCATATAGCGAGACGTTTTCCCCCCTTCGTTGAGCCGTTAGCTTTACCTTTTTTCCCTTTCTTAGCGGTAGTGGCCTTCCGGTGCTACCGCGTGGCTCAAGACTTTTTCGGAGTCTCATCACCGACGTTAGGCCTGGATGGGCCTCCCTCATCGCTGGTTGGGTCTCAGGCCTTTCCACGATTTACCGGGGGTATCTCATCTCCAGCTCCACCTCATCATCGTTTTGAAGGTTCTAAGGAACTTCACCTTTTCGAGCTCGCTCGCTCGCTTATTTTCCCCTATTCTTCAGGTTGGTAGCTTTCAGCGAGATATTTTTTCATTTCTCAGCGATGGTGGCCTTCAGGCGTTGTCTCCTGGCTCGAAACTTTTTAGGAATCTTGTTGTCGACGCTAGGCCTGGATAGGCCTCCCTCATCGTCGGTTGGGTCTCGGGCCTTTTCCCGATTTCAGGGTATATTATATCTTCAACTCTGCCTCGTCTTCATTTTGAAGGTTCTCAGAAGCTTCACCTTCTCCAGCTCGCTAGTATCGTGACCAGTAAGCTGGACATCGCCTGGGTTTGTGGGGTTTCCTCGTGGGTATCAATAGTTTATCAAAAACTGCTTGATGGACAAGCCCCACGGTGGGCGCCAAACTGTGTGGGATATTCTCGTCGGGGGTTTCCTCCACATGGTTGAACACGTCGCGTCACGTGTCGTTCCTTCGCGGCGGGCTACCTGAAACATTTAGAAGAACGACGGTCAGAAGGGCACCGGTGTGGTACCGACCGAGAACCCTTCGACGATCAAGTTAGTTGGTGGTAGGTGAGATATGTCTTGCGCCGCAAGAAATAATTAGGTCAATAGAATCATCTATCTGTTCCTGTGTGAATGTGTGTACTTGATTTGATAGGTCAAGTGGCCTTTATAGTTCCTTGATCGTGGGCTCATCGACGGGGCTAACATGAGGCTAGGCTTAATGAGCTTTCACTCGACCCAAGAAGGATAGGCTCCTTCAGGTGGTGATTCGGATGGGCCAGTCCCCATATGAATCGGTCCGGTGTGAGCGCGGCCCGTAAGAGGGCTATTTTTACCCTTTACATGTACTAAACTAGTTTATCGATTAAATTTATTCTAAATTTGTAATTTTAACACTCTTATTTTTTTATTATTTAATTATATTTCATCAACTCTCTTACTTTCTATTTTTTATTTTAATTTAAATAAATAAATTTAATAATCTAATAATAAACCACTTAATAAACCACTCTATAAATTAATTTATATGTATATATAGAATAAAATTTATTTTAACTATGCAATTTATAAATTAATGGTTCAATATTAATTTAAACTAGAATTAGAATAAAAATAAAATAAAATTTATTAAATTAATACAATAAATTTTTTATAATAAAAAAAATCATGTAATTTAAATATTTTATTAACATTAATTAATCTATACAAATAAAAATATAACAAAAGTATTGTTCATGTAAATAAATAAGAGTATAATTAGAATCACATGTAATTATAATAAATTCTCTACATAAATGATGCACAGTTACCCAAGTATTCTTAGACATTCATCTTAAAATTTTCTATAAAACAAACACAGTAATCTAAATATGTCAGGTATTTGGATTCTTGACATCTGAGATGTCAGAGGTTTTGAGATGTCAGAGGTTTTAAGATGTCAGATATCTAAATTCCCTGCAAACAAACGGCCCCTAAGGGAATTTAAAATACCAATAAATCATAAATGGAAAGTTACATAAAGGAAAATTAAAAATAATAAAATAAACAGCCAAATAAAGGAAAATAACCAAAATTTGATATTAAAATGAGAGATTAAAGGGAATTTGAAATACTAATTAATCAAATTGGAAACTTACATAAAGGAAAATAGAAATAAACTGAAAAATAAAAGAAAATAAACAAAATTTGAAAATGAAATAAGAGATTTAAGGTAATTTGACATCAAAGAAACTTACATAAAGCGGGAAAATAGCAAAATAAAGGAAAATAACGTTGAAATCGTGAGAGATGATAAAATAAAATAAAAAATCAAATTTTGAACTTGAAAGGGGAGATTTAGGGGAAATTGTATAATAAAAAATCAAATATGGAAACTAAAATTAAAGAAAATGAAAATGAAAAAAAAATCTCGAAACATACAAGCTAAAATGTGTGGGAGATTTTAAAAAATGACAATTACCGAAATAGTATATTTTTACACACTAATTACTAAAATGTGTGAACTTTTTAAAAATTACTCAAATAGCATAATTATAATTCAATAAATTTATTAAACTAAAAAGATTAAAAAAAACTAATAAATTCTTTGAAAATAATAATGAAAAATAATTAAATAATTCGATAAATTATTGAATATGAACTTAAAAAAGAAAAAAAAAAACAAATAAATTCATTACAAATACCCATGAAAAATAGTTCAATAAATTTAATGAACTAATTATGCTATTGAAGTAATTTTAAAAAGTTCTGATATTTTAGTAATTAATATATAGATTTATGCTATTTGAGACAAATTCTTTTAAAATTATCCTATGAATGTACGATCCAAAAAAAAAAAATTGGGGGGGGGAATATTATATTAACCCGAACTTTAGAGGGTAAATTTCACGTCTGAGCCTTGACACAGAGCCAGCCCAAGTAACCAAAGTCCATCAACCTAGTGGGGCCGAAAATTGAATGGACTTCAGAGGCCCAAAGAAATAAGTTACGCTATTGTGGCGACCCGAAGCCCAGGACATGAGAAAAGATCGCTCGAGTTATCTAATCTGAATGGGCTTTTAATTAACTGTAGATGACAGTCCAAGTTTCTGATCTCTCACTTAAATGTGAAGCTTCCATTCCACGTTTAAAGTTAAGATTAAGGATTAGATGCGGTAAACTTGTTTAAGGGAAAACTGAGTATATAGCCTGAAAATCATATAAATAAGACATTCAGGCCCGTCTGAAAAAAATAAAAGGAAATAGTCTATTTGATATGTAAAATATCTAAACTACCCTTAACAAACTTAATTAAGAAGGAAAGAAAAAAAAGAATTAAGATTTGAAAATAAGAAAAAAAAGAATTAAGATTTGAAAATACTTAAAACAAGAAAATACTAAATATTAAAAAAATGATAAAAGAAAATCAGAGAGAAAATCAGAAATTGAAAAAAAAAATCAAAACTTAAAAATAAAAAATCAAACTTTCAAAACTGATATTTTTTTCCGGGAAATCTTTAGAAAGATCTTTTGATGTACATTATATTATAAATAGTGACTAACATCCAATATTATATTGTACAGTATAATAAAATATAACTATGTAGAAAAAGATGTAATAAAGTAAAAAATATATACTGTACAATATTACATGAAACATATATTGATTTACTAAAATAAAAGTAAATAATAATAATAAACACTATACTGTACGTTATTAACATAAAATAAAACAATTCAATATAGTAAAATTCCCCTTTAAAAAAATAAGTGATTACAATAAACGCTATACTGTACGTTATAAAACATAAAATTATAAAAAATAATAATAAGTATAACTTAGAATTAAATTAATGTACAGTATAATAAAAAAAAACTTATATTGTACATCGAACGTTGAAAGAAAAAAAAAAGAAGAAGAAAAAAAGAATTGCTTGCCATGGGAGGAATTAATCGTTCTCTTTTTTTCTACTGAAAGAATCACGAACATGTATCAAGGAAATCAGATCTAACTCTAGATCTAAAAGAATCGAAATAAATAAAAAGTATTTCACCATGAGAAATCGAAAAGAAAAAAAAAACTAATACAGATCATGCAAATCTACCGATCTATGGGGGAAAGTCGGCATCGGAATAAACAAATACAACCAAACGTAGAGGATGAAAGAAATGGAATACCAAGAACAAATGAAAAAAAAAATCAAAAATTGAAACACGGTGAACAAGATAGAGAGAGTGGAGAAATATGGTGGATATTAAAAGGAAAAAGAAAATAATAATAAATGAGGAGATATGGAGGGAGAGGAGAAATATGGTAGGATATTAAAAATAATAATAATAATAATAAATGAGGAGATATGGAGGAAGAGGAGATATATGGTAGGATATTAAAAGAAAAATAAAATAAAAATAAATGAAGGACAAATCAGGAATATTAAAAAAAAAACATATCAGAAATGGGCTAAAAAGCTTTAAAAAAATGGAGGGGTTAAAAAAACATAGCAAATAGCCAGAATAGGCTATATACTGGATTATCCCCTTGTTTAATCCCACAATTAGGCAAATTGGAAGGTGAGATTGGCTCGGCGGATGGGCCCAAAAAAGTTAGGGAGAAAATTGACGATGAAAAAAACTTTAGAGACCAAATAAATACAACATCCAAAACTCAGGAGAAAAACATATATTTTTCAAAAATAAATTTTAACGAAATAAATTTTAAAAAATAATATTATCCAAAACGATGTGTCGTGCAAAGAAAACAATAGGAGAGATCCAGTATTTACCATTCTTCGTTTTGGTGAATATGACATAAGTCTTTTTGCCAAACCGTTTACCAGCTGTTCTGTATCGCCATGTTTTCTGTTTTTGTTGCTAACTTTTGTAAAACAATTTCGTTTTAAATGACATCGTGTATTTCTTAGTTCTCATTTTACAAAAACAATCATTAAAAAATAGTAATGAAATTTGCCTAGTAATTTAAAAACAAGAAAGAATTTATTTCTTTTTTTAGGAGATATAAAACTTATTTCTAGAAACTTATTTCCAGTTTTTCAACCCATATATAAAACTCTTCTTTTAAGCATTTCAACTCAAAAATGCTTGATAAATAAATCAACATGACAATTATTTCAAATTAAAAAGTTTAGAGAACCAAAAAAAAAATCAAAGTACGTTATATTAAAATAAAATTAATAAATACAAACTTTCAGCTCCAGGGAAGGGAAGGGTACAAATTCGTAGCTCGTTCATTAAAATACGTTATAGTCAAAGCTAGTAACCATTTTGCCAATGGATCACGCAATTTATTTCTTAATATCTTGAACGGCCCCCCCTGCAAGTATTGGCTCTTCTAGTCAGTTATCAATAGAAACACCAAAAACATTAACAAAGTGAAAATAAAACAGTATGACCTCCTCGGTGAGCGAGAGTAAGCAGGTGAACGGGAATGTGACCGTGAGTAGCTTCCAGAGTGAGAACGAGATCGAGACCGGGAATGAGAATGATATCTCCGAGAACCTCTGCTTCGACTCCTACTCCGGCGGTGTCGTCTGCAGCAATCAAATGGTTCAGGCTGGACTCTATTTTAAAACTTCAAAACTTCATTTCATTAACCAGTCACAAGGCTTCAAGTCAACATAATTACGTACCGCGGAGGTGAACGGCTGAAGCTCCTGCTGCGGCTCCGACGCCTAAGATTGTTTAATCGGCTAGATTCTGCAAGCTTTTCTAGCCTCAGGCGCTCCTGCTCTCTTTTTTTCGCCATTTCTGCAGCCGTATCTTTCTTAACTGCATGGGTGATCAATCGTGCAATCATGATGCCACATAGGATAGTAATAAAAACTCTTTAGTAAATATAAAAATCTTGATATAAAGACAATAACATCCCAACCCGTAAGAGCAAAAAGTGAACTTAAGAGTACTTAAAAGATTTAGGTACCCTTCATTTATTTTGATAGTGTGCAACAGACGTCTTAAAAGTGCTTTAAGGAAAAAGAATAGACTGTAAATACTTTGTTTATTAAGCTGTTGGCTCATGATTCGCTTAAGTCGTTCTTGAGGAGTTTCTTTCTTTTCTCCCTGTTTTAAAGGCCCACCAGAAGAACTTGCCTTGGTTAACTTTGCTAGTGCTGACGACGTACTGCATAAAAAGAATTCGATGCGCATAAATATTATTATAACTGTAAAAATTTATAGGAATTAATACCACATGGACAGAAACAAAGAATTCAAACTGAAAAAGCATATCAATTTCAGTACAAGACTTAAAACTACAATTAAGTTTCAGACAACATAAATACCTTACTGATGGTTTTACTGCTCTGCTGTTCTTTTCTTTATCAAGGGTAACACCAGATGCTGGATCAACATGAAGTGCCTCAAGTATACGACCGGATGAAGGCCTGCATAAGACACAAGATCAGAGATGCCCATTTTACAAGTTCCAAGATTATTGCAAGTGATTATGTTAAAATCCATTTTAGGGAATATCCAAGCTTCAAAAAGGAAGTCTCCTTCCATCTTGCTGTTGGCAGTTACGCTGATAATCCTAGGCCTGATCTATACTAAACCACAAAAGTGTGCCTCAGGTAACAAAATGGGAGTAAGCTGCAGCAGAGTAAAGATTGTCCAATGTATCTTCACAAGAATGAAAGGTCGAGTGCTCCGACCGGTTTAACAAATCAGACTGAGATGGAGGAGATGGTGGTGGAGAGAGTCCTTCTAGCTTTGGTTCCTTGCTTCCACCAGAGCCCCCAAATTCAGTGATAAATTCAATTTTGGGAGTCCTTGCTTTGTTTCGATGAACATCATCAGTATGTCCACGAGGATGACGCCTTGTGTGTGTTGGGGATCGTGATCTAGACCTTGATCTGCAGAATAACAGGAATGAAGAGTTTTAAAAATGAAAAACAAAAAAGTCCATGGAAATAAGAAGTCTCCATCATAGACAACCTTCTAGAACGTGGATAAGCGTCATAAGTTGGACTACGCCTAGATTCCCTACACATTTAAATTCACTGCATGATTATCAAGTATAAAAACATAACTGCAATGTACCACCAAACATTAACAATAATTTCTTATTTCTTTCCTTTTCTCACACAGAAAAACTATGTAGATTTATACCGGTAAGGATCATGATGAAGAACTCTGGTACCAGAAATTCGTGCAGCTTCTCTTTCCCTTTCTCGTTCAATTTGAGATGCCTTCCTTCTTTCCTTACGACTCAGCTTCCTCTAAAATTAACAGATTTAAGGTTTAAGATATTTGCAACTAATTCATCATCAAGATGAAAGAAAGTCATGTGACTACAGATAACCACATGGAGAAGGTCTTACTATTGCAGGATCGCCTTTGATAATTTCCTTTTGCCTCTTCTCTTCCTCCTTGGCTTTTTTATCCATATAAACCAGCCAACCATATCTTTTCACTCCAAATTCTTTTGCTATTACCTCCATTCCTTCATCATTACTATCTTCACTGTTAAAATCCTCTTCATCCTCTTCCTCATCATCTTCATCATCACTAGCATTATCATCTGCATCAGAAAAATTTGACTCGTCTTTCCCATCAACCTCATATGAAAATCCCACTTGTGAATAAGAACCCTTGTTTGCAGGAGGTTGTGTTTGTTGAGATCTTCAGATATGCACAAAAAAGACCATGAATTTTTTTAATTTTTATGTAAGGAAAGACCAAAAAAAATTATGTAAGCTTCAACAAAAATTTGACCTGTAGAACTAATTAAAGAAAGGTGACAACATAACATAAAATTCATTTTGTCCATTGAAAATGACACCAATACGAAACACCAGATAAACTTTCTAAAAACCAATCCAAGTAAAATCATTTGAACTAACAGACAAGAATTAAAGAAATTAAATAAAATAGTCAGTATAATCTATTTATCTATTTATATGAATATGATAGAGACCTGTCTGATACAAATGGAGCAGAAACCTTAGACTCCATTTCTTGATTCACATGTTGCAAACCATCCTCATCGTTAACTGTTGATGTAGATAAGTAGAAGCTTAGTTAACAAATTGAAAATTATACAAAGAAAAAGAATTAGTGCTCTTATTGTTTCTCAAGTACCGATAGCTAGGGGAAAATTATGCATTGAATTGTTTGAGGATTTAACAGATCAACAAAAGTCAAAACAAGTACCCACATCCTCGGCGTTGATGCTTAATTAAATCTCGATAACGCTGAAAATTAACAAACTCTTCTAATTCTTCTTCTTCCTCAGACTTTTCTTGTGATCGGATGTGTCGAGATCCAGACTCTCGAATGAAATCAAGAAGGGCGCGACCATCAAATCTGATAAAAAATGAATTTGTACTCCTCAGTCTTAAATCACTATTCCAAATGAATTTTAAAACCAAACATTTCTGAGATGACTAATGAAAATAAACCTGTCAATCATAATATCCTGCTTTCCATTCCAAGGAATCCTGCGACAGAAGTTATAGATTGGTTAACAATTAAGATAAAGTCAGAATTAGGATGTTCGGAACCAGTAATTCCACCAACTTGAATACAAACCTGACTGTTGACAAAATATATGGTTTACAATTCCCAGTCAACAAACATTCAGATATTTTAAAAAAAAAAAACATATCCTTGAATTCACTGGTATAGAAGATGGGTGGAGGGAGGGTGGGTAGAAAGTACAACTTCCAGCAATCGTATTCTTGATTGCCGTCCACTAATAGTTTAGAAAGCTTTTGACACTTATGCCCCAAGGCTCAACTCCCGGTGAGGTTCAAACTTTTAGCTTCATGGCTCATGCCTTATCCAAATCATAAGAAGCTTAACCTCCATAGGAACATTTAAAGACTTGTAATGCTAATACAACATAAGTTTAACTTATGACTACTTTCACCACCAAGGTTTAAGAACATTCAATCATATTATTGATTCTACGATACGAAAAACGACCCATTTATTAAAATGGAAATTGGTATACATGAGATTTTCACTTCTATTTCTGTACTTTTATACAATCATGATGCTTCCCAATACATTTTTAAGGAATCTGAACAATAGTTCCCAATACACAACGCGGCTTTATCCTCTTAAACTATTGCTATTGCTATTGACTGATAAATAAACATTTACATTCCTGATTTAAATCATAAATACGCAACAAACAAATTGAAGAAGAAAAATGTCCCAGGTTAGTTAAGGAGTTCAAATATTCAAGGAATCGAATCGAATAATACAAGAATTATGAGCTAAAGACAGAAAGAAACTGAAAACATAAACCGATTCAGCTATCTAAAAAACATACAAGCCTTGTAGATCCTGAGTTGCTTGATAAAGGCCATCGTCACGATAAACGCGGCATCGAGATCCAACAACTTGAATAGATTGTTGAGGATCACCACGTCGCTTGGCGAGAAAGACAGCTCGTCTTTGAGCTCGTTTTCGAGCGGCGTCCATCATGTCGTGGACCTTTCTCTCAGATCTTCTGGCTTCGTGCCACATTTTTCTGAATTGAACGATTTAATTTGATTCGATTTGTAGGTGGAAACCGAAGAAAACTATAAACCCTAATCCCCTTCTGGCTTCTCCACTGAGCATGCGTGTAGAACTTGCGAAAGAGGAAGATTGATCGCAGCCGCAGCGCAGGATGTTTTTGTTTTTCTTTCGCAATGGAACCTTCAATGTTCGGATTTTGGGCCGCGTATGGGATATTTTTGGGCTTTTTTGGTCAATTTAGACGGGTTTATAAATCTGTCCCCAACTTGTCATCTTTTCACAAGTAATCAATGTATTTCAAAAAATTTAAAATATTTATAAGTATATTTACGTAACATAATTTATATAAAATGTAGCGGTCCCATAATAATGATTTTATTTTTTTACCCTTTTTAAATTTTTTATTAATGGAAATTCAATTGTGTAGTAGAATTTTATAAATATAGCATTTTTAAAAAGTATTTACAAATATAGCAGTTTTTTAAAAACTTTCATTCTAGTGAATCAAAGAAATCAGTGATAATTTACAAGATAATCAGTGATAACTATTAGGTAATTGGTGATTCATACACAAAATATTAGTTGATACTGTGTATTAGTAAAATCAGTGATTACTTATACGAAACTAGTGGCAATTTTGTAATATTTTATGCGCGGTTTTGAGTTTTTTACTATTTTTTGTAAATAAATTTTTGACCTGCTATTTTTATAAATATTAGACTTAATTTTGCTATTTGTACAAGAGCCATGTGGTATTAATTCAAAACATAGATATTTTACTTATTTGCACGTTCTTCGTGCTTTGTGTGTAAATAAGCATTCGAATATATGTTTTGACATAGGCCAAACATTTAGTTTTGATGAAATTAATTAATGGGATGTCAATTTATTTTCCTCCTTATTAAAATCTCTCATAAATTTCATCTCTCTCAAAGAAAAAGAGTAATTGGATTATTATAAATAGAATTCCAAATTTTCTCATCCATATGTATTCTGTTCTTGTTACTACTACACAATCAACAACACTTCTAGAATCCCAAAATTCTCTCCAATTATATTTGTAGAATCTTAAATATCAAGCTTCACAATTGTCTGGGATAACTCTCACAGTTGAGCACGTGACGGCACATGCTTGGTTGCCACAATTTTCGTTATCTAAAATAGAGAGAAGATGGTCAAAATGGCACTGGTGTGGTACCAACCAAGGACCCTTCGACTATCAAATTAGTGAGAGTGGATAAGAAGCCGCAAGAATTAGGTCTTGGTGTTTGTGCACTTACTTGATTTGATGGGTTAACGGTTCTTATATACTCCTTCCGCTTGGTACATCGTGAGCTTACTTGACCGTGCTAGTCGAAACTAGGCTTTATTGCGCCGGAGATCCATTTCCACTATGTGAAACTTCGAGACCTAGGCCCTTTCAGAACTGACCCAACTTACTCTACCCACGAATGGGCGATTTTTATCCTTTACAGTTTTCCCCTATTTTCCACATCGGAAGTTTTTAGTTCGAGAAATCGACTGCAATGGCTCCGATTGTGACATTTCATGTGACCCGTCACAAACCCTTCGTATGGTTGGATATGTCTGTTCGATGAGATGACCGTCCCGACCTTATAAGTTGTGACTTTTCAAAAAGTCAATCGTCTCGTTTTCCACCCATTAGTCATTGTGACCCCTAAGGATCGTACGATGCTCGCCACACGTTGCGACTGTAGGCTACGTGTCGTTTTCTTTAAATAGAATGTTCTTTCATAGTTGAAAGGTTACTCTTCTTTTAACTTCTCAAATTTTCTCATGCATTCCCTATATTTGGTGCTTCACTTCAAGGATTCTGCTCCCTTGATTCAAGGTCAGTTCACTTGTTCTCCTTCTTTCTTTCGTTAAGATCTAAAATGGTTAAATCTAACAAGGTTTCACAAATCACAAGTCAAAGACTACGAGGTTTGTAATTGATGATGATGACTTAGACGATAGGTTTTTTAAGAGAATTGACCCTGACCATAAGACTGCTGCTAGCCCTTTTTCTTCTTCTTCTTCTCAATGAATTAGCCTAGTTTCTTCCTCTAAAGGTGACACTGAGGGTAATGGGGCGGACTTAGAAGTCCGTCCCCAACTAGAGATGCGAGATTCCCTTTTAACTGTGAGTGAGATAGATTTTATTTTTGTGTTCATGTCGGCTTTGGATGCTGAGGCAACAGTTTCTTCTATTGTTTCGCTTGTGATGGGGAATGATTCTGCGTGTATGGCCAGAGGTGGTGCTCTAGGGTCATATAATCTAGGGGGTATAAATAACCCGAAAACCAGAAAAACTCGAAAAAACCAACCCAGACCGAGAGGGTTGGGTTGGGTTAATTTTCGGTTCTTTCTGGGTTGTTTTTAAAGAGAACAGAATTTTCGGTTCGGTTCTCGGTTCAATAAAATAAATCATCGGTTTTACCCGAACCAACCCAAGCAGCTTTATTAAAATACAAAATATTATTCATATCATTAATATATTATTATTATTATTAGTTGCATTAAATCTTGGCCATCCATGTGTTTCAAATCTTATCTCTTCATCTGAAATCCAAACTTTTCCCTTTCATTTATATTTCTCATTCCAATTGAAAACACTTTCTCATTCTTCTCACTCTACTTCTCAGACTCTCAACCCTAAAAAAATTCATGACTCTATCTCTCTGTATTCGACCTCCATAGCTAGCCACGAAGAAACCATATTTGTTGCTTGAACACGGAGATGCTGGTTCTTGAGTTCCATTTCTAGTTTTCTTAGTTCGTAGCTGCGACTCAAACATGAAACAAAAGGGTACTTACAACTATTTTCATGCGATTTCCTCTCTGGTTTCAAGGTTTTATTTTAAAAAAAAGAATGTGATTTCCCTTTTTTTCTTTCAAGGTTTTGTTTTTTCAAAAAAAAAAAAAGTACCATTTACAACTTTTACATGTGTTTTACCCTTTTTTTTCAAGGTTTTTTTTTATTTGTGATTTCCTACTTTCATTCCCCATTTTGATGTTTCAATTTGTGATTTCAGATTCTCATCTCACTTATTTGTGATTCCAACGGCTTTGTATTCATCGATTTAAGTCTCAAATCTCATGGTTTTTCACTATCCTTATGCAATTTATGTCTTTATGAATCATCTGCGGAGTGTAGATTTATATTTATTAACTTCTTGTTATTTGGAATTGCCTCTCTTCTAATATAGTTTGATAATTTATTATGAATTTGGTGTTACTTAGTTTGAGTGATATTGTTTTCCGAACTTTTATAAGTTCATTATGTTAATTTTTTTTTTTTGAATATTTGATTTGTCTAGTAAATTTAGTTTAATTTTATTTCAACTTATTTTTGGTAGATGGAAAGTGGTGGAAGCGAATTAATTACTGGAACTCCTCCCCCCCCCCCGTCCCACTAATAAGTCAGAGGCTTGTAGTAAACCACCATTACCAAAAGGTTCAAAACCTTGTAAAAGAAAACATAGTAAACCAACCTCTTCTGTATGAGATTATTTTACAAAAATAGATGTTTCTGAGGGTAGTGGACCTAGATGCAAGTGTGATTACTGCGATAAAGATTATGCTTGTGATACCAATTCATGGAACTAGTACCTTATGGAAGCATCTTAGAAAACAATTTAAAAAGTATACATATAGGGTAGAGGAGAAAGGACAAACAATCTTAGCTTTTCAACCTTATGGTGATGGTAAAGGTGGCAATACTAATACTGTTGTGGTCACATCATTCAGTCAACAAGCATGTAGATCAACATGTACGAGAATGATAATTATTGATGAGTTGCCATTTAAGTTCATTGAGGTAGAGGGATTTAGACATTTTTGTAGTATTGCTTGCCCTAGGTTTGATCCACCTTCTAGGGTAACAATTGCTAGGGATGTGTTTCAACTTTACCTTGATGAGAAGAAAATGTTGAAATTGATTTTAACTAAAAATTCCTAAAGAATTTGCCTTAACACCGACACATGGACTTCTTTACAAAATGTCATTTATATGGTCCATACAGCCCATTTCATTGACTCTGAATGGATCTTACAAAGAAGAATTCTGAACTTTTGTCAAGTTGCTAATCATAAAGAATAGACTATAGGCAAGGTTATTGAAAGTTTTTTTTGTTGGAATGGGGCGTTGATAAGGTCTTTGCTATAACGGTTGACTATGCTAACTCTAATGATGGGGCTATTAAATACATAAAGAGACGTCTTCAGAGTTGGAAGTCTATTGTATTAGATGGGGAATTTTTACATATGAGATGTTGTGCTGATATTATTAATTTGATTGTGAATGATGGCTTAAAAGATTTGCATGCTTTAATTGCTAGTGTTCGTAATACCGTTAGATATGTTAGATCATCTCCTAAGAGGTTGAAAAAGTTTAAAAATTGTGTGGAGAAAGAGATAATTAATTATAAGGCCCTTGTTTGCTTGGATGTATCTACTAAATGGAACTCTACATATCTAATGCTTGATCATGCTTTTAAATTTGAAAAAGCTTTCCAAATCTTGGAGGAGGAGGAGATTGAATGTTTAGATTATTTCATGGATGATGATAATGGGAATAAAAGAATAGGGTCACCGAGCATTGATGATTGGAAAAATGTTGAGGTGTTTGTCAAATTTTTGAAGACTTTTTATGATATCACTGTAAAAATTAGTGGCTCTTTGTACGTGACTTCGAATATGTATTTTCATCAACTTTATGGTATTCAAGAGCGTCTAATAAGTTGGAGCCACAATGTTAATTATGTTTTATGTTCAATGGCTTCAAATATGAGGAAAAAATTTGACAAGTATTGGGGTTGAGAAAATTAACAAGTTGTTTATAGATGTGGTACTTGATCCTCGTTATAAGTTAGATTATGTGACATTTTGTTTCACTAATGTTTATGGAGAGGATACATTTAAGGAGATGAGTGTGGAGGTGAAGAATAGTTTGATTCGCTTATATGAGTTTTATAAATCATGTGATAATGCATCTTGTATCAAAGAGGGTAGTTCAAGTGACTCCCAACAATTAAATTGCATTATTGGTGAAGGTAGTGATGATGACGATATGAATTTTTCACTACAATCTCGATATAAGAAGGGACAAGAAGAAAAAAATTTTGTTGAAGTGAGAAATGATGTGGATCGATATTTATCTGAACCATGCGAGGATCTTGGTGATGATTTTGATATTTTGTATTGGTGGAAAATGAATGCTCCAAAATATCGTGCTCTATCACAAGTTGCACGAAATGTATTGGCTGTTCTGGTATCTAACCCAAAACCAAACCAACCCGGCCCATGTACACCCCTAATATAATTCTCCCCTTCCCGAATCGGGGCCCACCAATGGGCCACCCAAGCGTAAAGTGACTGGTCTAGAGGAACCGATGAAGCGTCATCCCCGAGATTATAAATATGTGATGACGCAAGAAGATTTGGATGGTTTGAGGGTCAAATATAGAATCCCTCGAGGCTCCCCAGTTCTTCGGAGCAGGCTCATATTTCTCCTAGAGATAGTTGGACTTCTTTCCACCTCATGTTCTTCAAATGCAGGTGTGGTTCCCTTTTCATCATTTCTTGGCCAAGTTTTTCATTGGCTTTAACATTGTTGTTGGGCAGTTCATGCCAAACACTCTGAGGACTATTATCACTGTCATAGTCATATGGTCAGGACTGTATATAAGTGTGACCATAGGGATGATTGCGCACTACTGGACCATTCGATTGAATTCTCAAGATAAAATGAGTTTCGTTCTCTAAAGTCGTTCCCGTTGCTGCTTGGTTGACAAACAAACCTCTTGTGATAAGGGTGGTTTTTTGTTCGTGGTCTGATTTTTCCCGGGAAGTACACCCCTCATGTGACTTGACAAGACTCTAGTGAAAGGATAGATCCATCTCCTCTTTATTTTCTTGATTGGGTTTTCTTTTAGCGCTGCTAGTGTTGTTTATTGATAATTTTATTTTTTTTCCTGTTTCAGCTGCTGAATATCTCTCAAAGACAGTTTCTATAGTTAAACTTTCTTGATTTGGGATCCTTGAGCAATACAGGACTTTCGATTGGGAGGATCTTGTACCAGGAACTATGTATTATATTTGCAGGCTTGTGGACTCCGTAAGAAGGATTTGATCATCAACCTCCTCCTCGTTAGTCTTTGTTTTTTTTAATACTAGTTTCTTTATATCCTCACTATTGCTCTCAAACTCGAGACGGTTTTTGCAGGTCTCAGTGTCATAATGTCTCTAAGGAAGCTTGTTCATGTTCCCACTTCTAGGGAGTCATCTGCACTCATGTCCATCCTGCCGGATGCGAAGAATAGGAAGACTGCAGTAGATTTCGTTCAGGATCGGAAAGGAAAGGCAATCGTTCCACCAAGTTAAGCTAACCTGAAGCAACCTCGTCCAAAGGGGAGCTTGAAGGTGACAGGAATAGTCAACATCGATCTTATTGCTCATCCTCCGACTCCTAAAAGGAAGAAAGATAGAAGGCTCGATACTCTCGACCACGCGGTAAGAGGTGCTGAAGCCTACATGAGAACTCATCTTGAAACAATTTTCACAGCTGTTTTCCTGAAAGCGATTATTCCCTTTTAATGGATTTTGATCTTCGATTCATACCGTGTCTAGACCTTTGATGGTGTTAGGCCCTCCTACTTCGGCTCCAAGCGTGGAAGTTACTCAAACAGATGAGATTTCCACCCCTGTTGTTAGAGTTCCTTCCTTAAGAAGGGTGTTTCTTGTGCTCTGGTCGTTCATCACTCTGGGGTGGAGTATAACTCTCAGTATCTTCATGAAGAGAGCATCTTTCGTCATGTCTTTGATGCAAACATGGAAAGGCTTAACTTGTCTCCTCTTTACAACTATACTGACAAGAGTGAAATAATACTGAATCTCTCTCACCGTTTTGTGTTGGTAGGTTTCTTTTACCTTGCTAGTGTATTCCCAAAATACATGTTTATCCTTTGCATACGATTGTCTCTTTGTAGGGAGTTCAAGCAGAGGGAAGTATTCATTACTTGGAATCTCTTTACCCAAAGTATCGAGCCTTTGAACTTAGGGAAACAGAGTCATGAGCTGAGCTAAACAAGGTGTATACAGTAAGCATTAGCAGTACGACTTGTTGAAGGAGAACCCTGCCTTGACTTCAGAGATTGCTGGTTTGAAGGCTGAACTCCAGAATGCCAAGTGGAAGAATTCAGGGTTAGAGACTAATCTACAGGATTCTAAGAAGAAGAGTCAGGCTCTTAGAGATTCTCTAGCGGATGCCCTTTCGAACCTGGATTCTTGCAAACGACTGCTTGAGCTCGAGTCCATTGCTAAGACCAAAGTTGAGAAGGATCTTCGGATTAGCGAAAATTCTCTAAGGAAAGTCAAGGACAAGCTGGAAGCCGGTACTTTAGATGTTACCTCTTTGGAATCCCAGGTAGCGGAACTCAAGTTCTATAGAGACGAATCAGAGTCTTTGAGGGTGAGCCTTGTCAAAGTTGGGTAATTGAGTGCGGAAGCCTCAGCCATTGGCCTTCAGATTGGAAGGGGTGTTGTCAAACTTACGTTGTCTCCTGGTCGTGTAGAGCAACTTAGTCCAATTGTTTATGCAGATGCTGACATTCTTCAGGCCAAAATATTGGATGAGGTCGACTGTGATGACCCGACCCAAAATAACCATGAATAAATAAACAAAGTAATGGCTCATTTAAAACATAAATAAATCAGAGTAAACCAAATAAATGTGAAAGCCTTTTATTTATTAATCAATGAAATGATAAAAACTAAATAATTGTTTATGGTGCCAATTTAAAAAATAAATTTTAAATAAATAAATTAAATGAATAAAAGAATGAATATGAAAAATCCAACTAAAAATTTAAAAGAAACATAAAACGTAGTTCTCGAAAAACAATGAAAATAAGACAACTCCTAAGGGCCTCCACATGTAGCATCATCTTTGTCACTCGTCATAATTACCATCAATAATGTTACCTGCAAAATAAAAGTTTGCAGGGCATTCGAATACCGTGAGTTTTTAGCTTAGTAGTTTAATTTCCAACTTAAATAAGTAAAACAAATTCAAATCATCTCATATTTATAATAACTTATGGAAATAACTCCAATAACAATCCTAACAATGCCCAAGACCTGTAACAACATTAATCCAAGGTCAATTTTGCGAGAACCGGGTTAATGGAATGAAAACCTGCTAAATTAAGTCAAAATAGCCCTAATAAACCAGTTGTACCAGTGGAACCGGTTCATTTGAACCGCCCAGCCGGTCTAATTGGACGGCTTCTTCCTTAAAGCAGCGTTGCTGACATTAAAAAAACGCAGACTTCGTGCTTTTGTCTCACCTCAATCCCAACATCTGATCCGAGCTTGGAATGGCAAGGAAACAAGTGGGCAATGACCCAAAAATGCTAGCGAACAAAACGTGAATAAAAACTCGACCAACCACGACTTACAACATGAAGGGACGACGATGAAACGAGCCTAAAAACTGGCGAGGACAACAACAAAATCCGGTGAGATTATTTTCAGACAAAAAACAATAAAAACAACCTCCATTTAGCTTGAAATTGAAAGAAATTTTAAGGGAAATATGAATGGATGTATTACCTTGCGAAAATCTCAGATTATACACGTTGGTTCTTCAGTTTTGGATAACGAAAACGACCTCTTGGGACTAACTTCGGTTTCAGACGAGAAGGCCAAGAAAACAATGAATCAATGGCTCAAATTAGAAGGAGAACGATGAATAAGAAGAGAACTCAGATTACCTTAAAGAATCGAATTGAAAACAAACGAGAGTTTGACAAAAAATTCCCGATAACGATGACGGTTCTGAGAGTTGAGAGAGAGGAAGAATGAATTGAAAAAAAATAAAAATAAGCTAACCTAGGTTTACGTGAAATAGTAAATACATCAGGTTGATTGGTAAAAGACCAAATTGCCCCTAATTGAAATAAAAGATGTCAAGGGCAAAGTCAGTAATTAGATAATAAATTTTTACTCGGGGATCAGATTGAAGAACAGTCAGTTGCATTGAACTCGTAACGACATGACGATTAAAATTTAAAATCAAAATTGGTGAAATAGCTAAAATACCCTTGAGCAAAGTAAAAAAAATCGGGTTGTTACATCAATGAGATTCGAGCTGCTACCTATAAAGATGAGATTCCAGCTGGTGGGGCTTTTGAACTTGACTCGAGGGCAAACAAGGATGATAAGGTTTCCGGGTCGCTGTCCCGGACAACTCTCCCCCACCTCTTTCTGATGCGCTTCAGGAATCTTTTTTGCCTTCCAGTTCCCATGTTGAATTGTCTAACTGATATTATTCACTTGGTGGGTAGTTCCCATATTGTGGGATCACCTAATTGAACAATCTTGTCTTAATTGCTTTTTCTCCTTTCTATGCATGTTTAATTACCGATTTTGCAACTTTGTGGATTTTTGTAATGCCATCAATCTCTTATTTGCCTATTTGATTAAATTTATGCCTCTAATTTCTTCGTTAGGAGACGACTTAACTGTTTGGTTGACCTGGCGCTATGGCAGGCCAAAGTTTTTAGCTTCGATTGAGGTTTTTTCTTTTGGACGGAAGAAAGCTTTTACCCCTGATTTTTTGCGCTTAGGCGGATCAAGGCTTTTCCTCCGAAGAGGGCTTTTCATGCTTGGAGGGACCAATGGTTTTTCCACTGAAGAGGGCTTTGTATGCTTAGACGGACCAAGGCCTTTCCCTCCAAAACAAGGTATTGTTGGAGGTAAATTCTGACTTGGCCTTTAAAATGAGGATTTAGTTTCACAAAATGATAATTTGAATAAACAACTCATTGACAAAGATAAAAAGCTTCTTGATATAAAATTGGAATTGCATGATTCAAATAAATGTATTAAATTGTTGAATTCGAATATTGGAAATTGTGATTATTCATTAAGTATAAATTCTAAAAAGTATAAAGGCCAGAACTATGAAGGAGAATCGTCCAAAAGCCAAGCTATTTTTGTAAAAGCTCAATAGAATGTTACAACTATCCCTATGCTGAAGGCAATCACTGTTGTAACTATGGAGATCCAAAATGATAAAATGACTCGTTATAATAGAGCTCATAATTCTGTCTTTTGGAGAAAGAATGAGAATGCTGTAACAGTTCATAGATAAAAATAAAATCGTTTTCCTAAAAAAATTCGGGCCTGTTTGGTATGTGATCTGGATTCAATTTTATGAATCCAAATTCTCTAAATGAAATTGAGTTCGCTGAGTTAGTGTTTGGTTGATTACTTGTAAAGAAATTTTTTGGATACAATCCATTTTTTAGCCTAAATTTTGAAAACAACAAAATTAAGAATTCAAAAAATCCAACTCAAACAATCCTTAAAAATGGAAACACGGGATTGTGTTTTAATGAAATGAAATTCCGTCACCAAATGTTCGGACATAACAAATATGTACGGACAAATTTCATCTTGCTCCTTCGTCTTCTTCGTCTCAATACCAGTCCTCTTAAACTTGTATATTCCTTCTTCACCTTTTTCAAAGCCCTGAACTATCAAAACTTCTCCCCTCTTTTCTATAGCGTCCTCTGTTTTCTACATCCATTACGATTTCAGAAACTTCACGTTAAAGTGTTTTTGCTCAGACGAGTTCTATATGGACGAATCTTTCCTTTAGAATTTTCACCCAGAAATCAAAGAAACATAATGAAGCGTTCAAAATGTTGAGCCCTAAGTAGTAATGAACGAGTTCCCTTTAGAGGAAATCAGGTTAACACATGATTATTACAGGAAGCAATGCCAAATTGATAGGGGAAATATCGAAGAAGATGTGAAAAGAGAGACTATAGCTTGAATTTTTAGGGAGCTCGTGAGATTGGACGGATAAGTTTGAAGATGTGCAAAACAGAGACTATTTTAATTCCTATTTAGCCTCGATCTCTTCTCATTAGCAATATCCAATTTTTTTTCTATTAAAAAAACAATATTCAATTTGTTGTCTGTTGATGCTCATCCACAATCTCTTAAAAGATAAGAGTTAGAACATCACCATGACAGCTAGCTCAATCACAACACCTTCCTAAACAAGCTGAGCAATCAACATTCAATGGTGATTGCAACTTCCCTTAGCATGAATTCAATCAGCTCTCAATGCTGATTGAAATCATACAGTCACTGCCAACTCAGCCCTTGATCAGTGACCTGATTGTCCTCCATTAGCTAGACTGTAATTAGCTGTCATTTGTATATTTCCTCTATACTTTCCTTAGTCATCTGGTAAGCTAGAGCTTTATAATAAGCTCAAATCATCCCTGAATTGTATCAGTTTTATACAAATAATAGAGTTCAAAATCAAACTTGGTATCAGAGCTTTTCAAGGCTAACGCCAATATGACAACTGAAGGATCCTCCGCCACTTCACAAGCCAATCCAACAACCCAAACTCCAGTCCCTCAAATCATCAACCCTACAAATCATCAGGCCTTTAATGGACACCCTCTGAATTCTGCTCTCACTGTCAAACTTGATGAGAGAAATTATATTCTTTGGAAACAAATGGTATTGGCTATACTAAGAGGCCAAAGACTGGATGGCTATATACTTGGCACCAAAGAACAGCCAAGCGAATTCCTTCCCTCTGAAAACAACTCCACAACAGCGATAACACCCAATCTTGCCTTTGAAATTTGGGAAACAACAGACCAAGCTCTGTTGGGATGGCTCTATGCCTCCATGACACAATCCATCGCCAGTGAGATTGTTACTTTCAAGACATCACAAGACGTGTGGAAAGCACTTGAAGAGATGTATGGCACCACCAATAGAGCTAGAATCAATCAGCTCAAAGCCAACCTGCAGAATACAAGGAAAAACACTATGAGAATGTGTGACTATCTAACCACAATGAAACAGATCTCCAACAACCTTTCACTAGCAGGGGAACCAGTTGAGATCAACTCACTCATCTCTAGTGTTCTTGCTAGTCTAGATGCTGATTACCTACCCATAATCTGTCAAATCAACAGCAGGCAAACTATCAACTGGCAAGAACTTTATGCAACACTCCTTACATTAGAAAACACTCTCATTCATCTGAATATAGTCAGTGGGAGTCAAGACACAAGTACGGTGACTGCCAATCTTGCTTTTAACAACAGCAACAACACCTCTGGACAGAATAACTTCAGAGGATCAGGATACAGTTCCAATCGAGGCCAAGGCAGAGGGACCCATAACAACAATAGAGGTCACTTTCAAGGAAATAGAGGAAGGAGTTCACGAGGAGGAGGAAGAGGTAACAACTCCAAACCCACATGTCAGGTTTGCTCAAAATATGGCCATTCTGCAGCGGTCTGGTACTTCAGATATGATGAAGCTTACACTGGGAACACCTCTGCCACTGAGAATAACAACAGATTGGCAGCTTTTGTGGCAACACCTGTCACAGTTAATGACCCCAATTGGCTTGCAGATAGTGGAGCTACAAATCACCTTACACCAGATGCTTCCAACCTGAACCACAGAACTGAGTACAATGGTAATGAGACAATTACAGTGGGTAATGGTTCTAAACTCCAAATCTCTAATATTGGCTGTAGATCTCTGAATCATATTCAACTTAAAAATAAACCCATTCTGCTAAATGACATTCTACATGTACCTCAAATCAAGACAAATTTGCTAATCATATCTAGATTAACTGCTGATAACAACTTGATTGTTGAATTTCACTCTACTTGCTGCTTTGTGAAGGACAAGGAATCGGGGAGAGTCTTCGCTCCAAGGACACTTAAAATGGACTATATCATCTTGACCTCAGAGATCTCAGGCCACTCCACAACCAATCCAAGCCATCACACCATCAATCCAATAAGGCTACTGAGTCTGTTATTTATCCTAGAGTCTTTACTGCTTTCAATAATGTCAAAGGGACCTGGCATCTAAGACTAGGTCACCTGTCTAATCGAGTCCTAAGTTCAATTCTCAAAACTTGTAATGTGAAAGTTCCTCTAAATGAAAATTTAGACTTTTGTGATGCTTGCCAATATGGAAAATCTCACTCTCTTCCTTTTGCAAAATCTAATACACACACAAATCATCCTCTTGAACTCATTCACTGTGATCTTTGGGGACCATCACCTATCTCATCACCTTCGGGTTTTAGATTTTACATCAGTTTTGTGGATGATCACACTAGGCTGACTCACATAACTCCTTTGAAGACTAAATCTGAAGCTCTACAAGCTTTTATTCATTACCAAACCCTTGTAGAGAACAAATTTGATAGGAAAATCAAGACATTGCAAACAGACTGGGGTGGGGAGTTTAGACCTTTCCTACCTTATCTAAAGACAAAAGGGATAGAATTCAGACATCCATGCCCTCACACAAGTCAACAAAATGGGGTAGTTGAGAGAAAACATAGGCATATAGTAGAGATGGGCTTAACTCTATTAGCACAAGCTTCCATGCCTCTCAGATATTGGTGTGAGGCCTTCACTTCTGCCAGTTATATCATTAACCGATTACCTACTCCTGTCTTAAACAATATGTCACCCTGGGAGAAAGCATACAAAAGGAAACCTGATTATCACTTGCTCAAAGTCTATGGATGTGCCTGTTTCCCTTGTCTTCGTCCTTACCAAAACCATAAATTTCAGCTTCACTCAACAAAGTGTGTGTTCTTAGGGTACTGTGAGGCTCACAAAGGGTACAAATGCCTTAGTTCTAATGGCCGGGTGTATATCTCCAGAAATGTTGTCTTTAATGAAAATGAATTCCCTTTCAAAAACAAATTCCTTACAACATCCCCTTATGTTCAGACATCTCATGAGACCATTGTCACCTGGCTCAATGTTCCTTCCCAAAACCAGAACAGCAGTTCCCCAATACCAGACACCCTCCAAGATGACCTCTCCAACTCTCCTTCTGATGGTTCAAGTTCCTTTAATCCAAATACAGCAACACTCTCTCCAAACTTGTCTATAAGCGATGACAACAACCTGGATCATGCAGAATCTGCTCATCCACTTGCTACAATCAGCCCTATGCTTCATGAATCCTCTTCCGAAGACACTGATCTGCCTTTAGCACCTCCAGCTGCTACACATCATATGCAAACCAGGGCTAAAAGTGGGATTGTTAAACCAAAGATCAGAACCTATCTGGCTAATGCACAGAATACTTCGTGTCAAAAAGGAACCTCGAAATGTGACAGAAGCTCTCACAATATATGAATGGAGAACAGCTATGTCAGAAGAAATGGATGCACTCAAGAGGAATGACACTTGGACCTTAGTTCCATTCTCCCCCAATCTTAATCTGGTTGGAAACAAATGGGTCTTTAAGGTTAAACAAAACTCTGATGGGACTCTCCAAAGATACAAAGCAAGACTTGTTGCCAAGGGATTCCATCAAACACCGGGTCTGGACTTCAATGAAACATTCAGTCCAGTGATTAAGGCCTCTACCATTCGAATTATTCTGACTATTGCAGTATCTAAACAATGGGAGGTGCGTCAACTTGACATAAACAATGCATTTCTAAATGGGAAGATTGAGGAAGATGTTTATATGCAACAACCTGCAGGTTTCATTGATAAGCAATGACCAGACTACATATGCAAACTTAATAAAGCTTTATATGGCCTGAAGCAAGCACCACGGGCATGGTATGATCGGTTAAAGAAAGCTCTCACTGACTGGGGCTTTACCAACTCCAAAGCTGACTGCTCTCTCTTCTTTCTCCACACTACCTCAACAGTCACTTTTATTCTCATTTATGTGGATGACATTCTTGTCACAGGGAGTGATCATAAAACCATCTCTACATTCATCAAAGAATTGAATCGGCTTTTTACACTAAAAGACATTGGGGATCTGGGATTCTTCCTTGGCATTGAAGTTCACAGGACAGCCACAAAAATGGTCTTAACTCAGTCCAAATACATTCAAGATCTCCTTGCCAGACTTGATCTTTCCTATCTAAAACCTTGTCCCACACCAGCAGTCTCTGGGAAAATCTTATCAGCACATGAGGGTGCCTTGATGGACAACCCTACTCTTTATAGAAGTGCCATTGGAGCTCTCCAATACCTCACCAACACCAGACCAGAAATATCTTACATTGTTAATAAACTCAGTCAGTTCATGCAACATCCTACCACCACTCATTGGCAAGCTGTTAAAAGAGTGTTACGCTATCTTCAAGGGACTAAACATTATGGTCTTCATCTCAAGCCAGCCAACTCTCTCCTTCTTACTGGCTTCACTGATGCAGACTGGGCATGTAATCCAGATGATCGCAAGTCTATTTCAGCATATTGTGTTTTTCTTGGCAATTCCTTAGTCTCATGGTCTTCCAGAAAACAACATGTAGTTGCTCGCTCTAGCACAGAGGCCGAATATCCCTCACTCGCTCATACTGCTGCTGAAATTAGCTGGCTCCAAGCTCTATTGTCGAAATTGGTTTTGTCCTTCATCTTCACCAATCATCTGGTGTGATAATACAAGTGCTCTTTCCTTAGCTGCTAATCCAGTGTTTCACGCTCGTAGCAAACATGTCGAATTGGACATTCATTTTGTGCGTGACAAAGTTTTAGCTAAAGTTCTTGATGTTCCAGGTATGTTCCAAGCTCGGATCAACTAGCGGATCTTCTCACTAAACCACTTATCCGAGACAAAATTTAATGAACTCCTGGTGGCAAACTCGGCGTCTTGCCTCTTCCTCACTCGCTCTCGTTTGAGGGGGCGGTTAGAACATCACCATGAATGACTAGCTCAATCACAACACCTTCCTAAACAAGCTGAGCAATCAACATTCAATGGTGATTGCAACTTCCCTTAGCAGGAATTCAATCACCTCTCAATGCTGATTGAAATCATACAGTCACTGCCAACTCAGCCCTTGATCAGTGACCTGATTGTCCTCCATTAGCTAGACTGTAATTAGCTGTCATTTGTATATTTTCTCTATACTTTCCTTAGTCATCTGGTAAGCTAGAGCTTTATAATAAACTCAAATCATCCCTGAATTGTATCAGTTTTATACAAATAATAGAGTTCAAAATCAAACTTAAGAAGGATAAAATGAAAATGATATATTTTGTAACATTAAAAATTAGTGAGAGGGATATATTGTATTAAAAAATGTTTTTTTTCTCTGAAATTGTTGTATAATTTTTTTTTTAAAAAGTGATGATGGTAAAGAAGTTTTTTTTTTAAATGATTGTTTTATATGTAATATATAAAAAAATACTTTAAAAAAATATTAATATAGTTGCATACTTGTATGGATCCTGAACCAAACAACATATTCTGATTCACAATCTTATTTTTAAACATCTGAATACTCAATCAAACACGCATTTCAAATTTATAGATCTCAATTTTAAATTTTGGGTCTATTACCAAACACAGTTTCAAAATCAATAAATTTACAGAATATAATTCTGAATTCATTATAATTCTCTGATTTCAAATTCTATTTCTCAGATTGGGTACCAAACAGGGCCTTTATTTCTCATAATTGTTTGAAAACTTATTGTTCATTTACTTGATTTTTTTTGTGCGCTTTCATTGTCATATTTTTTTTAAAATTTTAAATTTTGGGCATTTTATGTTTTATGTTTTTCTTTTAATAAACCAAATTATTATTTTGCAAGATGGATATTTAATTTAGGGAGAGCACTATTATGGTTTCAACGAATTTATATTTTTTTTAAATGAGAAATTAAAGAGATATTAAAAGGAGAGAAATGCCTTTTTGGGGGAGAGTTTTGAAATATGTATTTGAGGGGGAATTTGTTAATTTTCAAAATTATTTTTTATAGTGCTTTATACCAAAACAATGCCAAGGGAAAGATTGATCGAATTTTATTTATTGGCATATTTATTTTGGCAAAAACATTTTGATTTCCACCAAAAAAAAATTTCTTCAAATTTTAATTGATTTACAGAACTCATAATAATTAGTGCCATCTTTTATTGGTCAAACTTTTCTAAAGATAATGGTGATTTGCTGGTCAAAATTCAATTATTCAATTTTTGCTAATCTCATGGGCTGTCATTTTATTGATTTCTTTCTCAAGATATTCTTCATGTAAATTGCTGGTTTTCTCAACAGATTTGGCCTTAATCTCCTCACCTATATGAGTAGCTGTCATTTTGAGCCAAAAACCTTCTCCATGCACTCAAAGCTTTAAGAAAATTATCATGTATTCTCTTATGATAATTTTGTGTTTTTGAGAGAACATTTGTCCAGTACTTTTCATATATACAAATTAAAAAAGTCTTGGGATAAGACTAATACATTCCGAAGGGAGTTCGGTTTGAAATGTTTTGTGACAAGGAAGAGAGTTTCTTAGTTCGAGATCCGCAATGAGAACTTGTGGAGAAATCCGACATGAAGAGCGTCATCATCCAAGAGCGCAATCAAAGACAAAGAAAATGAGAGTTTTTCGTTTGTGCTTATGTTTGCTTTAAATTCTTGTTTAGATGTAAATTCATTTTTCTAGTGGATTTTTCTCTAGATGTGGCCTCGTGGGTTTTTCTGTTTGATTTCTCACGTTAATCATTTTTAGTGTGTCATTCCCCTTCCCAATCATTTTTTAAAGGAAAATACTTGCCTCCTGATTTATCAAAAGGATCTCCTCCTATAATTAATTTCTATTGGTTAAAGGTAAAATAGTGGGTCCCATATAATTAATAAAAATATATATTAATTATTTTTTATTAATTTTTAACCAATAGGAATAGAGATGAGGAGGAGACCCTCCTGATTAATCAGGAGGCAAGTATTCTCCTTTTTTTAAATTTCCATTTACATTTATTGTTCATTTCATAATCTGTCTTAAATTAAAACTGTGATGATAATTATATTTTTATTGACGATGTAATAATTGAATGTATAATTCTGATTTTTACAAGTATATATAGATAAACGATTTTTCTTATAAATAACACGAGGTTTAGAACACTTTCATTCTTCAATAGTCAAAATCTGAAAACAAACACCACGTTAAGCTGTCTCCAACTTTTTGACACTTGAAAATATCATAGGATATATAATATATTAAAAGAGAAACAGAGACAACTCTTGACCTTTTCACTACTGAAAACAGACAAACACAAAACTCCGTTAACGACGTCACCACAGTAATATTTTTCCTCTTTTCCAGGTGAAAAAAAAAAGAAAGCAAAAGGTCAATCTATATGGAGTACGCTGAAAAAAAAAAAAAATCTATATGGAGTACAAATTGGTTATAAATAATAAATATCCAACTTTTATAAGCTTTTTTAATTCCACACTAAAAATAAAAATATTTTAAACAAAATTATAATATGATAACAATTATAAAACAAAGTGGGGGTAAAAGAGTAATCATAAAAGAGTGGTGGCAGGTGGGCAGATGTTGACGTTGTTTTTTTTCTTTTTTTTTGGATTTGGGTAACTGTGGTTTAGTTTAGAATTAACTCATATTTATATAAATGATTTAGGCTTAGCTTGAAGAGTGTTTCACCGAACAAGCAACCACTTGAGCCCACTGTCTCAACCTTGTCTTCACCGTCTGAGAATTTTCTCCTTCATCATATCCAATTTTCCCAAAAACCAAACACAAAATACAGTTAGTATTATCCCTCATCCCAAAAGCAAAATAATAAATAATTTTGTCGTTCCATTTTTATGCAATATAAATTGATGAACCATTTATTACAGTTTTGAGTGTAAGTTTAAAGTTTAATAGAGACAAAATATAAAATCAAGGGGGTCTAAAATTATTTTTTCTCTACCTTTTTATATTTGAGATGAATATAAATCTAACCATTTTTTTTATCATAATTATTAACAATTAATATTTAAAAACTCTATATGTATATATCAACATTTATGGAAAATTTCACTTGGTAACAGATTTTAATGTCATATATATAAATATATCATTACTCAAAATTATTTATATATAGATCAATTTTTATTATGTTAATTTGTGATTAATATATGAATTAGTAATAAACTTAGTGTAAAAATATATATAATTCAAGAATCTGAAATTTTTTTAAGAATTGATATTTTTATGAATAATACTAAAATATTCACTAGATTTGCAACTGCCTTTCAATATTTGTAATGTGAAATAATTATTATTTATAGCAAATAAATTAGTCATTTATCACGGTCAATAACTAATTTATCTATATAAAATACATTAATTACACATCACACCAATATGATTTATCTGTGAAATTGAATATCACTTTTAACTTCAATTAGTTAATTTCAAACACGTTTATTCTACATTTACCACGTATTCACATCCCATTAAAAGAATCTAAAAATTGTAAATTAAATTGAGAAAATAAAAAAAGAAAATTACCAGGGCCAAGTCTAGAGAGAGGGCTACCAAGAGGAGAAGGAAAATCACGTTCAGGAGAAGAAAACGCAGTGGTTGACTTAGAAATGGAATCATTATATTGCTTATTAACAGCATGATAAAGCCCCAAAGCAGGCAAAGTATTTGAAAGCCTTTGATCCATTTCCGGAGAAAAATCAAATCCAAATCCCAATTCAATACAAGCTTTAAGCTCATCCAAATCCTCTTCCGTCACGCTTCTGCTTCTCCGATTCATCTTGCTTTTCCCTTTCCTTCTCTCCCACGCTTCCTCTCTTTCTACATCCGGCGACCACGAATGCTGTTTGTAAAGCGACGACGGAGCTAACGGTGGCGCGTATGGTTTAGACATCGTGTTTGGGACCGCCCCTTTGCCCGTCGAGATGGGCGGCGGTGGCGGCGGCCCGGAGACCTTGCCGGATTTTCCCAGTGTTTTTTTAAGAAGAGGGGTTTTTAAGGAGAGAGATAATATTAGCTTATAAGATGGGGGATTGAAAGAAAGGAAGGGGGAGACTTTTCTTTTTTTTGTTGGTCCACGTCATCATGATTTTATATTCTTTTGTTTACTTTTCTTTTTTTTAATTTTAAAAAATTAATCATGACAAACGATAATAATATTTAAATAGGAAAAAAAATATTGTAAATTTAAGTGAATTAATTTTAATTTTATGAGATTATTTTTTTTTTTCAAATTGAATAAGTTATAAAATTAATATCAACTTTAAAAGATATCATAACTTAACATAATATAATAAATAAAATCATAAAGATGTTTAAAATATAAAAGTATGATTTATAAATAGATAAATTATGTAATTACTTAGGGTTCGTCTGGTTGTCAGGTTTGGGTAGTATAACTTTCTACAATATTTGTAAATATAAAAATTTAAAAAAAAAATTAGAAAAATAGTATTATTTTATAAACCCTAAATCAGTGAAATCATGAATCTGTATAATCAGTGATTACCCTCTGCAATAAATCAATGATTAATTGTATGAAACTAGTAATAATTTTGTAATATTATATTTGAAAATTTAAATTTTATATTATATTTATAAATAAATTTTTTAACTATTATTTTTGTAAATATTAGATCTAGTTTTCTTTTTATAGCCCACAATAAATATTATAACTTAAATATTCAGGTAAAAGATGATTTTTTTTTCAAATTATTTGATTTATTTATATTCTGTCCAATTTTAAGTTTTGAGTTGGCGATTACTTCTTAATTAAGAAAAAAAATAGTTTGGTTGAATTTTAGAGTCGCGGTTTGTTCCAATTTCAAATGGAATTTAATTGGTGCCAGATATATATCGCTATATATATATATCGCTATATATATATATATTTATTTATTCTGTACCACTTAAATTCAGTATAAGTTGACACGACTTTGGAAACTTTTGAAATGAGCATGAGAATGAGATATTAATATATAATTTTGTAGAAGACTGGACGGCTACCGGCGGAAAGAAATTGCATTATTATATAATTCAATCAAAGAAGCCACTTGAGAAAAAAAAAAGGCCACTTCTAGTTTAATGGCGCAACTTGTTACTACTATTTCCTTTTTATTGAAATTTTCGTGGATACTATTTTTTTAGATATTAAAATGAGAGAGATGAGATGAAACTTTCTATCTCAATAAAAAGAGTATATATCGAACTTGTTGAGCTATACTCATTATTGGCTTCGTGGATACTATTTTAAAATTACAAAATACACATCTAAATTATAGAGGTTGTAATAATCACTCTCTTTAACTTTTAATTTGCTAGACTTATGAAACCTAGGTTCAATATAACTCACCACTATAACTTCATTAGTGATAACTTTATAAATGAAACTATCGAGATTGTTGTAGAAGGAGAAAATTCAACCAATTACATTTCGCCACGTAATTATCTAAATAAATGACAAAATTACACATCATTAAATAGAGACCAATCATAATTTGACACGTGTCTTTATAAGATAAAATTGGCTACTAAGATGACGCCACATGTCATTTTCCATGGTCATTTGATGATGTAAGTTGGTCCAACCAAATCCATGTGGCACTCAGGCCCATTATCAAGTTAAACCCAGCCCACCAAAAGGCCCATTGAAAAACTCTATAAATAGAGTAGGCCATTCATAATTCAAAGGGGAATTTTAGAGAGGAAGAAAACCGAAGACAATCTCGAAGGCTCTGATGATCCAAGATAACCTCGAAGACTCTGAACATCCAAGACGATTCGGAAGAACACGAAAATCCAAGACAATCTGAAGAAGTCGAAGACTGAAAACTCTGAAGAATTCGAAGATTGAAAATCCCGTAGATCGAACAACTCGAAGACTATAAAGATCCAAGACGACTTGAAGGATTATTTGAAGATAAATTCTTTGAAGATCAAGATCCCACAAGCCCGGAGAATTATAGTGTTCAAGATAGAAGATTTTCATTTAATCAATCCTTCGATCCGAGAACACGTCGATTGACCCTCAAGTCAAAATTTATACTTTTGAGAAAGCATCAGAGGATATTTATTAGAGATTGTAACTACTCAAACTCATAAATACAAATAATTTATTCCGCATTTATTTCTCCATATCGAAATCTCTGTGTGAACAAATTGGCACGATCAGTGGGACCATCTCTATCTCTCATCTCTTTTTCATCATCAAGAAAACAATGGCATCTAAGAAGACATCTTCAGAGACCGCTGCCTCAAATGACACTCAGAAGGGTCCTATCACTTGTAATCGTTCCAAAGATCTTTGATTACCAGATATCCAATCTCTCTCGGTTGCTGAGAGCAAAATGAAGAAGCAACTGGAAGTACCTGATCATAAAGAGAATGTTAACATCCAAGGTGACCCTCTTTCTGATCGTGAAACTGAAGATATATCTTTTCATCTTCTTGAATATATCAAATGACCTACTGATCCATCAAATGCTGAGATTATGTATGTCATGATGGCCGATACCGGTAGTATCGAAGACAAGGTGGTTGATATGGAGAAAAGAATTTCTATGCTGACAAAAGCAGTCGATGAACGAGACTCAAAGATTGCTTTTCTTATGAATAAGTTGGAACATCATGATGTAGCTGAATCAAGTCATAATCCTTCATATGTGAAGATTGTTGAAGATAAAAGGAAGGATGTTCAAGAAAATCACCAACCTCAACACTCTACTTTGATTACTTCATTATCAGTCCCACAACTCCAAGATATGATAACGAACTCCATTAGATCTCAATATGGAGGGCCGTCTTAGAATTCTCTTATATATTCTAAGCCATACACGAAAAGGATTGATACTTTGAGAATGCCAATTGGCTACCAGCCACCAAAATTCCAACAGTTCGTTGGAAAGGGTAATCCAAAGCAACATATCCCCCATTTTGTGAAATGTGTGAAAATGTTGGTACTCGGGGAGATTTTCTAGTCAAGCAATTTATCCGAACGCTGAAGGGAAATGCTTTTGACTGGTATACTGACTTGGAGCCTGAATCTATTGATAGTTGGGAAGAATTAGAAAAAGAATTCCTGAATCGCTTTTATTGCACAAGGAGAACAATTAGTATGATGGAGCTCACCAATGCGAAACAAAGGAAGGATGAGCCTGTTGTTGAATACATCAACCGCTGGAGAACTTTGAGTCTCAATTGTAAAGACCATCTCACTGAAATATCTGTTGTAGAGATGTGTATTCAAGGAATGCACCGGGGGCTGCTTTATATCCTACAAGGTATAAAACCCCGCACTTTTGAAGAACTAGCAACTCGCTCTCACGATATGGAGCTAAGCATTGCTAGTAGGGGAAATAAGGAAACTTTCGTCCCCGATTTCAGAAAAGACAAGAAGGAACTCAATAAGGTAGAAAAAGCTCCAAAAGTCTCTACCAAGGATTCTATGGTTGTCAACACAACCCCATTTAAATTTCCTCCAAAAGGAAAAGAGAAGATGGATAAAAGACAACAAGGATATGAGAAGCGTTGTCTAACTCTAAAGGAAAGACAGGAAAAGATCTACCCCTTTCCTGATTCTGATATCCCTAACATGTTAGAACAATTACTCAAGAATCAACTCATTGAACTTCAAGAATGCAAAAGACCTGAAGAAATGGGAAGAATAAATGAGCCCAATTATTGTAAATTCTACTGAGTCGTTAGTCATCCAGTGGAGAAATGCTTTGTTTTAAAAGAAATAATCTTAAGGTTGGCTTAAGAAAGAAAGATTGAGCTAGATTTTAAGGAGGTTGCTCATTCAAATCATATTGCGGTAGCATCAACTACAAATGATCCGGATTTACAAAATCTAGAAGCGACCTGAATTCAGTTTGGAACTTTCGAACCAGTTGTTGTTTGGTTCAGATCTAAAATCGAGAAGACCAGTCTGCAAGAGGAAATCAAGCCTGAAGACAATGAAGATAGTCGAATGGACTCTTGTAACCCGTCAAAAGCAACGGAAACAACGTCATATTGAGAAATCCTTTCCATCCAGAATAAAGCGTGGAAAGAAGAATAAGCAATCAAGGAAGAAGAAGAGTAAAAAGCCTAAATTCGTGGTGGAAGAAAGCAAAGATATCATTCTTCCGCGATAGAAATTACTCTTGAAAGAATTCTTCCCACAAGATTTCTTTGATGATATTGAAGAAGAAATTTGTGAAACTGTTGCTTGTAATACGCTTAACATACTCGTGGTGATGATCATTCTATAGATAATGCTCAAGATGTGACGAATTTGAATGATCTATCTTCTTTCACACTAAATGATCTATTTTAACTTCCAGAATAGGTTAAACACGCTCTTATTGAGGCACTAAAATGTTCTAATGAAGGTTCTGATGCTTCTCAAACATATGCATGTACCTCATGTTGTACATCTATTGCCTTCACAAATGAAGATTTACTATTGGGGTCAAAGCCTCACAATAGACCTTTATTTGTTTCAGGATATCTCCGTGAGCAAAGAGTTAGTCAAATTCTTATCGATAATGGCTCAGCAGTTAATATAATGTCTAAATCCACAATGAAACAATTAGGCATCACAATAGAGAAATTGTCAAAAAGCCATTTAATGATCCAAGGTTTTAACCAAGGGGGACAACGAGAAATAGGCATGATTCGCTTAGAACTCATCATCGGGGATTTAAAAGCTAATACCATATTTCATATCATTGATTCTAAGACCACCTATAAGTTTTTATTAGGTCGACTTTGGATCCATGGAAATGGGGTAATAACTTCCAGCTTACACCAATGCTTCAAGTTTCATCAAGACGGTGTGAAGAAAGTTGAGGCTGATACTAATCCCTTCACAGAAGCGGAATCTCACTTTGCAGACGCGAAATTTTATACACAAAGTAATGTAGTGGAAGAGATTATATGCGCGAAGATTCCTATGATTGAATGTCCCAAAGAAATGGAAGTAAAGTCGATGGAAGAAGCATTTGAGGAAAGTATACATACTTCTGAGGTTCAAGATTCCCCAAGAGAAGAACCTTTACAACCTTCACTTTCTCCTGTTTTGAGATATATCCCTTTATCCCGAAGGAAAAAGGGTCAATCACCGTTCATCGAGTGCTCAGAAAAGGTAAAAGTTAAAGATGTTAAAATCTTAAAAGAAAGATTTACCATACCTCTCACAAGGATGACAAACCAAAAAGTCAAGAATTCATCGTTGGAATATATCGACGAGAAGATTATCAACAATGATACTTGTAGTCCTAATGAACGGATTGAAGGCGTGTATGATCCTAAGGCGTACAAACTTTTAGCAGATGCAGGATATGACTTTACAACTTGCACGAGGATTGGAAGTTTAAAGCTCTTTGATAATGAAAGATCAGGACTCTCTGAAACACAAAAGAACCTTTTGAAGAAAGGTTATGCTGTACCTCAATCCAATGATGGAATTGGTTATACAAACTCAGAACCAATTCGTATAACTGGGAAGGGGAAAGAGAGAGTTGAAGATATGCACTATATCTCGGCAGAAGAAATTGATGATTTAAGGGAAGAGAATGAAGTTAGTGAAAGGATCTCTGTCTTTGATCGCCTTGAAGTTCAAGCTACTCGTCCCTCTGTCTTCAAAAGATTGAATACATCTAGAAAAGAGGAAGAGGATCAACATAATACTTCAATTCATTCTTCAGTTTTTCAAAGATTAAGTGTATCTACAACGAATGAAGAAAATAAGAGACACAATTCTGTCTTTCATCGCATGTCACGTGAAAGTAAAGTGATACCCTTGAAAGAGAAACAATTGGTTGGAGTAGACGATATAAAAGATATTCAAAGTGTCATTCCTTCACGAATGAAGAGAAAAGCCTCCCCTCTTAATAAATATAGAGGGTCCTTTAAGAGTGAAGCGACATTTCATTATCTCTACCAATCCAACAAAAGAAGATTATGATGAGAATTATCCGGAAGATAATGTTACTTGCCATCATGTTACTATTGAAAAGACTTCAAACTCAAAGACTTCTGATGAGGATGCTGATGAAGCTCCAATAACATTAGAAGATGGAAGCCAATCAACTGTTGACGAACTTAAGGAGATAAACCTTGGTACGATGGAAGCGCCTCGTGTAACCTTTCTAAGCGCGTTGCTCTCTCAAGAAGAAGAAGGCAATTACATAAAATTATTGATGGAATATAAATATGTCTTTGCTTGGTCATACAAAGAAATGTCAGGACTTGACCCCAAAATTACAGTCCATTATCTTGCAATTAAACATGGTTATCGACTAGTTAAGCAAACACAACGTCGCTTCCGACCAGAACTTATTCCTCAAATTGAAATAGAGGTCAATAAGTTGATTGAAGCTGGATTTATTCGTGAAGTACAATATCCAACATGGATAGCGAATATTGTTCCCGAGAAGAAGAAAAATGGATAACTTTGTGTTTGTGTTGATTTTCGTGATCTGAATAATGCATGTCTAAAAGAAATTTCCCGTTGCCCATCACAGAAATTATGGTGGACGCTACCACAGGTCATGAAACTTTATCCTTCATGGATGGCTTATTAGGGTATAACCAAATCTGAATGGCTCTTAAAGACGAAGAAATGAATGCATTTCGCACTCTGAAGGGAATATATTGCTATAAAGTAATGCCATTTGGACTGAAGAATGCTGAAGCCACTTATCAATGTGCTATGTAAAGAATTTTTGATGATATGTTACACAAACATGTTGAATGCTACGTAGATGATTTGGTCGTTAAATCCAAGGAAATGGCAAATCATTTACATGATTTGAAAACAGTCTTTGACCGCTTAAGAAAATATCAGTTAAAGATGAATCCCCTCAAATGTGCATTTGGTGTGACTTTAGGAAAATTTCTTGGCTTCATTGTAAGACATCGAGGAATCAAGATTGATCAATAAAAAATTGATGCTAACCAAAAGATGCCAGAACCTCAAAACTTGCAACAGTTAAGGAGTCTCCAGGGACGTTTAGCCTATATTAGAAGATTTATCTCAAATTTGACGGGCCGTTGACCCTTCCAGAGATTGATGAAGAAAGATACAAGGTTTGAATGGGATAAAGCATGTCAAAATGCTTTTGATAACATAAAGAAATATTTGCTTAATCCTCCAGTTTTAAGTACGCCTATAAGAGGAAAACCTTTGATCTTATATATTGTTGCACAAGAAAGGTCACTTGGAGCATTGCTTGCACAAGAAAGTGAAAAAGGTAAAAAACAAGCACTCTATTATTTGAGCTGAACTTTGGCTGGAGCCGAATTAAACTACTCTCCAATCGAAAAAATGTGTCTTTCACTATTTTTCGCTATTGATAAGTTGAGGCATTACATGCAAGCTTTCACAGTGCACTTGATGGGAAAAGCAGATTCGATTAAATACATCTTATCGAGACCTGTTATCTCTAGAAGACTAGCAAAATGGGCAATTTTGCTTCAATAATATGACATTGTCTACGTTCCAAAAAAGGCGGTTAAGGGGCAGGCAGTAACAAATTTTCTAGCCGATCATCAAGCCCCATCAGATTGGAAGTTATCTGAAAATTTGCCTAATGAAGAAGTCTTGTACGTTGAAACCACTGATCCTTGGACTATGTATTTTGATAGAGCATCACGGAGAAATGGGGCAGGAGCAAGTGTAATTTTCATTTCACCCGAACAACACATGCTACCATATAACTTTGCATTTGTTGAATTGTGTTCTAATAATGTTGTTGAGTATCAAGCGCTCATCATTGGTCTTCAAATGGCGTTAGAGATTGGGATAATGCATGTGGACATCTACGTTGACTCTAAGTTGATAATTAATCAGTTATTATTAGAGTATGATGTGAAACATGAGAACTTGATAGCTTACTTCAATCTTGCTAAAACTTTATTCGAAAAATTTGAAGGTAAGCCTAGAGCATGTCCCAAGGTTAGAAAATAATAAAGCAGACGCCTTGGAAAATCTTGCTACTGCACTCACAATTTCTGAGGATGAAATCTTAAATATTCCTCTCTGTCGAAGATGGATCATACTCCCTGTTGAAAATAATTTTCAAGAAGCAAATATGATATCTGTTCATGTTATTGAAGAGGAAGATTGACGGCAACCCATCATTAATTATCTCGAGCATGGAAGACTCCCTACAAACCCTCGTAAGAATAGTGAAATATGAAGAAGAGCAGCTCGTTTTATCTACTATAAAGATACACTCTACCGTCGATCATATGAAGGACTTTTCCTTCGATGTCTTGGAAAAGAAGAATCATTTCAAGCACTTGAAGAAGCCCATTTAAGTTTTTGTGGTGCTCATCAATCAGGCCCAAAACTCCATTATCAATTGAAGAAAACGAAATATTATTGGCCTACGATGGTTCAAGATTCAGTGCAATATGCAAAAAGATGTGAAGTTTGTCAATTCCATACTAACTTTATACATCAACCTCCAGAGCCATTACATCATACTGTGGCTTCGTGGCCTTTTGAAACATGGGGACTTGATCTTGTTGGACCAATAACACCTAAGTCATCAGTTGGACATTCTTATATTCTTGCTGGAACTGATTACTTCTCAAAATGGGCCTAGGTAATCCCACTAAAGGAAGCAAAGAAAGAACATGTAGCAGACTTTATTCGCACCCATATCATTTATCGATATGGAATTCCTCGCTATATTGTGACAGATAATGGGAAATAATTTTCCAATAGTTGGATTGACAAATTATGTGAAAAGTTTGGCTTCAAGCAATACAATTCTTCCATGTACAATGCCGCAGCAAATGGATTAGCGGAAGCATTTAATAAAACATTGTGCAATTTGTTGAAGAAAGTGGTCTCAAAGAGGAAAAAAGATTGGCAAGAAAGGATTGAAGAAGCATTGTGGGCATACAGAACTACTTACCGCACTCCTACTCAAGCTACACCTTATTCTCTTGTTTATGGAGTCGAAGCTGTCCTCCCATTAGAAAGAAAGATTCCATCCTTACGCATAGCAATCTAAGAAGGACTAACTGAGGAAGAAAATGGTAAGATACGTCTTCAAGAGTTAGAAGCACTGGATGAAAAGAGGCTTGATGCACAAAAATCTTGAGAATGTTATCAAGCACGCATGTCTAAAGCTTTCAACAAAAGATTACGACCTCGATCTTTTCAAGTTGGTGATCTTGTACTTTTAGTTCGAATACCCATCATCACAACTCAACATACAGGGAACAAATTTACGTCCAAATGGGATGGACCCTATGTTGTGAAGGAAGTCTACAAAAATGGAGCATACAAGATAGTTGATAAAGATGGACTATGGATTGGCCCCATCATCGACAAGTTTCTTAAGAGATATTATGCTTAAATGGTAAACCTCCTAATCGTAAGAGCCTAAACTGCATGATATTCAAAAAAAAAATCTAAGTACTTGAACTACGTTCGACTTGATCCCTATTCATATAAAGGGTACGTAGGCAGCTTAAAGGAAACTTTATGTTCAATTAACCAAAAAAAAAGAAAAATATTTGCAATCGAACGACGTTATGACTTGATCCCTAATTAAGAAAAGGGTACATAGGCAGCTTAAATAAAATTAAGTTCAGTCAACCAACAAAAAAAAATTCATTGCATTATAACTTATTTTTAAGTTATTAAAAGAGATATGAACAACTTGAGGAAACTACAAGTTCATTCAATGATAAAAAAAAAGGGAGAATAAATAGTCCATCTAACTGAAAGCAATAAAATAAAAGAGAGATAAGCAGTTTGTTCATAACAAGAAGAAAAAAATACAAAACGATATATGTCAACAACTTTTGAAAATCAAAGAAAGAAACTCAAGGAAGCCATTGACAGTCTTCCAACTCTTCACGAGACCTTTCTAATATCTGACGAAGATTATTCAAAGACTTCACATCTGATTCAGTCATAGTCGGAACATTCTCAAGGGCACTAACTTCTTCACGTATTTTTGTGGCTTCAGATCTTTGATGATTTAAACTTTCTTCATTCTCCTCATTTTTAACTTCCAGTGCCACATGCGCCGCTTCTAATTCTTTGATATTTGCTTTTAATTCTTCGATTTCCCAAGTAATTGTCATTGAACTTTGCTGGAATCCATCTTGATTTATAAGTAAACTACTCTCTTTCAAAGATACTTCCTCCAAATGAGACTTGTGATCCACTAGCTGACGATCTCGATCTACTGCAGTTAATTGCGAAGAGAATGATGATTGCAACTTGTTATACTTCTTAACTTCTTGAAAATACTGGTTCACATTATTTTGTAGAGGTACTGAATCAATGGCATTAATTTCTGAAATGGTGTGAAGTATTTTTTGTACATCCCCCTCGATATTTAGAACCATTTCAAAAGAAGTACGAATAAGTTTTTGTCGAATACTTTCCCACATGGCTAAAGCAGTTTGGCGCCGAAAATTTGAGATAACATTATCTGCACAAAAATTGGAAATTTCTGAATGAGGGATGCAAATCTTTTTTCCTTTGTTTTGCTCATCGTTGACTCTTTTAATGGGAGAACTATCAGGTATCACAGTAAAATCTTTCTCCAACACCTTAGAATTTTGTACATAGGCAACCGTAGAATCAAAAGCATTAGGACTCATGAATGAATGATCACTATGTTGTCCTTGAATTTCTTAAACAAAATCATCACAAGGAAGCTATAAAAAATTCAAGTAAAACAAAAGAAATTTTACTTGTTTAAAAAAAGTGATGAGGTTGTTATTAAAAAAAAGAGATAGGAGAAGAGATAATTTACCAAACCTGCAGCTTGATTCGGAAAATTGAAAGCGTTTGGAACATCATCAAAAAAATCATCGTCATAAAGAGATGGATTCTTTAATTTTTTAGGCCTTTTCCAATGACGATCACCGGTACTACTGTTGCTGTCATTTTTATCCCTGGAAATATTGATTATCGATTGCAATAACTCGCTTCAAGTAGGCCGGATCTTTTTACCTCCATGTTCATTGTCGTTGCTAATACCCCTAGGTCGTTTCGGTTTCGATGGTAAAGGAAGATAGCTAGCTACTAGAACATTAAAGCCTTATTTCAAATAATTTCCATGCTTATTTAACCACCAACTCTTATAACGTCGGGAGACTTGATCATGAGGATTTGAAGCAGATACTGGAACATATACTTGAGACGATGACTTAGAACGACAGCAAATTCTCCAATGGCGTAGGACATTGTCCAAGTTAACAAAAGGAGAATCTCCCAAGTCATTGGGTATATTTTGATGAAACCCAAATTGCCTACTAAATCAACAAAGACTATATGATTCTATTATCATAAAAGTTCCATGCCTTGACGATAAATAACATGATCGAAGATTCACAAAGTATGAGATGAATAAAAATGCCAAGTTTCCATTATCTGTTAAGAGCTCACCTTTAAAATGAAGGTTCACATGCCAAAATACAGATTTTCCTCCATGAATCAACTCTCATGAGCTTGCAAATCATCAAAATGCTTAGCCTCACCTTCGCCCGAAAAAGTAGTCATCATTGGACCGTTAACTTCCGTGAGAATTTTATAATGAGTGTTAAAGTAATGAGCAAGCCAACCATAAATATAATGTATTGGGAAACAAGCCTCAGAGCGACCAGCTAAAAGAGAAGAATTACTGATTTTTCCTAATCCATGATAAATGTTGGCAAGGACTGGAACGGCAAGACTGTAAACAAAACCCTCAGCCATTGAGCTAGCAGTCTTAAAAACCCCCAGGCGAATGAAATTGTTACCTTTATAAGGAAACATAAATATACACAGCCAACAAGAAAGAAAAGCAACCGGATATGTTTTCTCTTTCCATTCATCTTTGACTCCAAGATCATAAAATATTTTCTCTTCTTCATTTGACCATTCACGCTTTTTGGAAGACACACTATTTGGATTATTAATAGATCGAGGACGAACCATCTTTTTAGATTTTCTGGAAGTTGGTTTTAAATATTTTAAAACACCTTTGTACCAAAAAGAGATCCAAGCTTCAACGGGAATTTAAGACGGGTCAGACCTTAAAGATGCAATACAATGATACGCGGTAAGGAGAAATTCACAACTTTTGGGAAGTTGGTCATTCTTATCAGTAGAGAGTGTCAATTCTTTATTACATGGAACAACTTCATCATAAAACTTTCCCCTTATAGGGAGACCCCTAAACTTTCATAAATCCCATAAAGAGATAGATAATTCACCAAAAGATATATGAAGGGTGTTTGTTGATGGACACCAAGCTTCACAAAAGGCTCGAACTATATTACAATCATGATCATATGTGCAAAGGGAAGCAAGCACATCATCAAGTAAACGCGCATTATGAAGTAGTTTGCCACTCCGACCAACTACAGCCTCCAACCATTCCAAAATAATAAGAGACATGAGAGAATTCTCCATAGATTTTTAGTGAAGGACCCCAACGAGTTTCACCCGAAATTATTCGGCGACCTAAAGTTGGTTCAAGATCATCATTAAAAGGCTTGGTGTGTATGGGAGACTGCAAAATTCATACTTTTGAAGAGTCATGAGCTACTAATTTCTCCACGGACCATTTGGCTAGCGAGCCAGAATCATCCAAGCGTGGCCATTTCTTTGTAAAAGGACTGTCTTTCGGCTCATTCAAAACAAGAAGAACTTCATCTCTACTTAATTGATTTTCATCCTCCAAAATAAATAAGTACTTCTTTTTAGAGCCAACATATTCTACAAAATATACCATGATCCTAAAAAAAGGTTGAAAAAGATGTTAAAATATACACATCTGAGAATATATACATACACATCAATATGGTGACATAAATATGTAAAATAAAATAAAAGACAAAAAAAATATATATGTCATCACTACTATAGTCAAAAGCCGAGATCGTCAGGAAGGTGATCAACGATAACACATGTGAAAGAATTGTTTCCAAATCCAGCACATGAGAGTGTTATCATTGTCAAGAAGGCGAGTTAATATTTTTACGAAGATGATCAACAATATCACATGTAAAAGAATTGTTTCCAAAGCCGGCATATGAGAGTGTTATCATTGTAAGGAAGGTGAGTCAATATCTTCAGGAAGCTGATCAACAATATCACATGTAAAAGAATTGTTTCCAAAGCCAGCACATAAGAGTGTTATCATTGTCAGGAAGGTGAGTCAATATCTTCAGGAAGGTGATCAACAACAGCCCATGTGAAAGAATTGTTACCAAAGCCAACACATGGGAGTGTCATCACTGTAAAAGAGGTGACCACCACCGGTAAAATTGGGAGTGTCGAAGATACCACTATCTCTAACACGAGGGCATCGCTGTTGAAGATCAAGAATAATCATGTTGTAAAAGGAAAAGAAGACACCACGAAAAAAAATGATGTGCAATTACAAGTGTTTATATATGATAGTTGCGTACCTTTTTCATCAAAGAGAATTTGATTAAAATCTTCTCCCAATCAACTTTTGAAGTTGGATACTACAAGCATAAGGAAAAGAACACCAAAATTATTCTACATATATTAATATGGAGTCTATTGGATCATAGATGCAAATTATTACTTAAAAAAAAATCCTAATGACCGCTCACCCTCGAAGAAAAACCTGACAAGAATTTGTCTTCGAAAATTTGAATATGATCCGATTTATCTCTACTGACCTGCAACTGGAATTTTAAAAAAAATTATATATATATATATATATATATATATATATGTATATGTATGTACATATATATATATGTATATGTATGTATATGTATATATGTATGTATATGTATGTATATGTATATATGTATGTGTGTGGGGTATTTCTCGTCGGGGTTTCGTTCCACACGATAGAGCACGTCGAGTTGCGTGCTATCCCTTAACGGCGGAGCAACCTGAAACACTACAACAGATGACAGTCAGAAGGGTACCGGTGTGGTACCGGCCGACGACCCTCCGACGATCAAGTTAGGTGGTGGTAGGTGAGACTTGCCTTGCGCCGCAAGGGTTAGGTCAAGGATAATCAGGTTGTTCGTTTTTTTAGGTTAAAGTGTCATACCTGATTTGATAGGTCATGTGCCTTTTATAGTCCCTTGATCGTGGGGTCCTCGATTGGGCTAGCATGAGGCTAGGCTTAATGGGCTTGCACTCGGCCCAACGAGGTGAGCTATTTATGGTGTTGGCTCGGATGGGTTTCTCTCATATGGGCCGGCCTGTAGTGAACGTGGCCCGTACGAGGGCTAGCTCCCTTGGGACTTGGTCTGAATGGGCCTGTCCCCGTATGACTCGGCTCGATGTGAGTGCAGCGCATAAGAGGGCTATTTTTACCCTCTACAGTTTTCCCCCTATTTCCTGGGTCGGAAAGTCCGAGGCAGGGGATAGTAGATCAATCGGATCTGGGGTGTGGAGCCCGCCCTAATCTTCGTGCTACTGCGGAGCGGTTAGGGGCCGCGACTTCCTGGAAAATAGACCGCCTCGGCCTCTTTGTGGCTTGGGCTCTATTGATTTTCTTTCGGGGATCGTTGCGTTCCTTCGAGGACAGATCCGTCTCGAGAGACGCGGCTTCTTGCGAGATTGACCCGTTGGAACTTCGGACTGGCGCGAGTACCAATGAACACGAGTGGTTCGGACCGTCGTGTTCTTTCCCACGTGTCGCGATGATTGGACGCGTGTTCTCTTCTTTAAATAGGGTTTTTCCCAGGTTTTAGGGCTCATTTGCCTTTTGAATTCTTGGAACTATCCGCAAGTCGTCCGCCTTTGAGAGACTCTTCGTCGTTTTCATCCCGTTCATTGAAGCTTTCCCCGTTCTTCTTCGAAGGTTAGTTTTCTCTTCTTTATCTCTTGTTTCCCATTCTTGCTGTAATGGATGGTTTCGAGAGAAACTCAGTGATTAGAGGTCATAGGACCCCTAGGTTAGCCGTGGGGGATGACGATTATGATGGTCTGGTTTTCGAGAGGGTTGAATCTGGGGCTTCCCCTTCCTTCGTTCGTGCCGGTGGGGCTACTGTCGTTTCCTCATCTCGGGGTGAGCCTGAGGGAAACGAGCCTGAGGGGAATGAGTCTGAATCTTTGCCTTCTGTGAGTGAGCTTGGGTCGGTCTCCGAAATTCAGGCAGGTTTGGACCCCGTCCTTTCTCCTACTTCTCACCCTTTAGAGGAAACGGATTCCGTTTCGATGGGCCCAACTACCGTTCCCGACCTTTCCCATCTTCCTCTTCCTGTTCTCGTCGAGGAAACGGCCCAGAGGAAAAGGAAAAGCCGCTCTAAAAGTAGTGAGGCCGCGTCTCAGGTTGGTCCATCCGTTCCTACGCCGTCGGGGGAAGCGGATCCCTCTTTGGTTGACGAGGTTACCGTCTCTGATCCTCTTGGATCTCCTTCTGATGATTTGGACGAGGTGGAGACAGTGAGCAAGCAGAAGAAGAAGAAGAGGAAAAAGGATCCTCAGCAGAAGGGCATCAAGGAGGATAGGGGTCCCTTCCATTTTGCCTCGAAGCTAACGCAGGCCAAACTTGATAAACTGAGGGCCAACTATGGGATCTCTTCGGATTTTGAAATGAGACTCCCAGAGGCGTCCGAGAGAGTTTATCTTTCCCCAGGGGAGGGTTGGACTGCCTTTTATCCGCGGTTTTTCCAATGGGGCGTTCGGCTTCCCCTTTCCCCTTTGATGGCCGAGCCGCTTGGAATGCGGCCTTGCGTTGAGTCGATTGATGCCGAACGCTATGAGATCTTTGATCACCTTTTCGGTGGTGTGTTATGGGTTGGGCTTTGGCCCACCCTAAGTATGGTTTCCCACTTCGGTCCCTTCGTTTGAATGTCCAGGATAATATGCGCTTCATCTTTCATAATAATCATAAGCGCTCCTGGTGGACGAGACTACCCGTGACAAGCATTGGAAAGATGAGTGGTTCTTCGTCCGCGGCCCCTTTCTTCCTGGGGGCGGGTCTCTCCCTGCCTCGTGGGAAGATGAGGGTGAGAACACGAGTTCCGTATTGCTTTATGTCTCGTTTATTCATAGCCGCGCTAACTGTTTTTGGTTTGCCTTGTTTCAGTGAAGAATCCGCTTCCTAAGGGTGCCTCTCGGGAAACTCTTAGTCAGTGTCGGATTATTGCTCGGAAGGGCCCTTTCAACTGGGAGGAGCTCAACTAGCATCCTTGGCTTGTCTTTGCCAAACTTTGGGTTCCACCTCCAGGTTTTGTGCCCGTTCCGCCCCGTAAGTTTTTGTTTCGTTCCTCTTCCGTTTCGTCCCTCTACGTGTTCATCTTGGCACGTGGCTGATTTAGGCTGGTTATGATGCAGGTTTCAGCGGAAAAATGTCTGGCGTCTCACTGACTCCCGTCCCCAACTCCAATGACCCTGAGGCCTTCCTTGCCCTTCTTCAGGGTATGGGAAAGAAAAGAGATGAGGCGGCGTCTTCATCTCGACCAAGAAAGGAAAAAAGGTGGTCGCCCCTAAGCGTCGCGTAAATCCAGGAAGTGGGAAATCCGTGAAAATTGTGAGCACGGAACCTTCCTGCAGAGGGTGCATCGAACCTTTCCACTGATATTCCTGCGGACCATCCTTCGGATCCTCCTATTAATCCTTCTACGGATTCTCCTGGCCGGGCGAAGGAGGGGCGGAATTATCGGGGCACTCGACCGTGCGGTAAGGGGTGCTGATGCGTACCTTTTGAAGCATCCTGAGATGGTTTATCAGTCATTTCCTTCCGAGGCGGATTCGCCCTCTCCCTCTGATCATGCCCATGTTTTATCTTCTGATACGGATTTTGAACAGGAGGACGACCAAGGGACCGGGGGGTTTCTTGACGGTGGAGTTCCAATCTTACCCACTCGGACTCGCCTATGCTCCCTCCACCTGGATGCGGGTCCGTCGATGCCAAGCGGATCGGGCACTGCAGGCGGTGGATCCTCTCTGCTTCGCCTGTTCGCTTCTCCGGGCCCCAACTTTGATCAGGGGTCCCTTTCTAATGACTTTTGCCTTCGACGGGCTATGGATGCGGTCGGCTTTGCTCATGACTTAGGGGCTGTGCAACTGGAACCTCTATTCGACCACGACAGCGAGGTCGTGACCTTCAGTCGCATGTGCTATAGGAGCTGGCTGGTTAGTCGTTTATTTCGTTGTTTACCTTTCTTCTATTGCCTCTAGCTGGTTTCTTACATCTCGGAGTGTCCGATCTACCAGGGGACCCAGGCCTCGACGCAGATGCTCCTCAATTTGGAGAGTCTACTTGTCAAGCATCGGGAGCTTAAGCAGGAGTTGGCGGAGGCGAGAGCCAGTGGACGGTCATCCCGCACCTACGACTCGGTGCTGAACGAGGGTCTTCAATTGAGAGCTGAACTGGATGAGTCCGAGAATAAAATTGCTTCATTGGAGGTCAACGGGCTGCAGCTTTCCGCAGATCTTGAGCGCGTTCGGAAGGAATGCGAGGATTTTCGATCCCTCAGTGAGAGCAACAAGAAGCTACTCGACGAGGCCGTTATCGCTCGGAACAAAGCGTTAGAAGATCTGGGCGTTGCTCGAGAGGAGGGATCCAAATCTGTGGACGCCTACAATCGGGAAGCTGAGTCTCTCAGGAAGGCCAAAGAGGAGATGGATCTCCTCACGTTAGAGAATGACTCGGCCGAGGAGTCGGTGGCCGAGCTTCCAATTTTCCGTGTGATGATTAGTAACCTCCAGCGGAAGTTGGCCGTGGGGCATGCTGCGTCGGTGGACTCCATCCTCATCGGGCTAGCCGTCGGACGAGATTCGGTAAGCGCCGATGGAACAATCGAGGGTGAGGGTGATCCGATCAGTCCGGTTGGCTATGACGACGCTGTGGACCGTCGAAGGGAGTTGTTTGAGCGGGCCACAAGTTTGAAAGCTTCCAGAAGTGAGGCCGCTGCGGAGGGCGTGGTGGTCGAGGAGGTCGTTGTCCCCGTTAGTGATGGAGATGGAGCGGTTATTGAAGAGGCTCCTACTGAAGATCTCCCCACTGACGCTGTTTATGTTTTAGACTAACTTTTCCCTTTTTCCCGGGGTGAACTCCGGGTTGTGGAGTCCCTGTGTTATTTGTTGCTTCGAAGTATTTTTTTTTTCTTTGATGTACGAACTCGCATACTTCGTCAAGATTAATTCATATGCCCTTCCTCACGTTTATTCGTCGTGCTTTTTCGCTTGCCTCGTAAGAAATGTTTTGGACTTGCAAATTTCCTTGTAAATGTTTTTGATCTGCTCAGGCGGGTTAAGGTTTGTCGCTTTTTGAGATGGTTCCTGAACATTCGGACGAACCCGGATTTTGTGCTTCCGGAGAAGGCTTTCGAATACTCGGACGGACCGAGGTTTTGTGCTTCCGGAGAAGGCTTTCGATTACTCGGACGGACCGAGGTTTTGTGCTTCCGGAGAAGGCTTTCGATTACTCGGACGGACCGAGGTTTTATACGTTTCAATACTCCAACGTCTTCTACTCTTTAGAGTAGGAAGTGCTTGGTGCTCATACGGACCGAGGCTTTTGCTTCTATAGAAGGCTTTCGGTGCTCGGACGGGCCGAGGCTTTTTGCTTCCGGAGAAGGCTTTTGATGCTCGGACGGACCGAGGCTTTTTGCTTCCGGAGAAGGCTTTTGATGCTCGGACGGACCGAGGCTTTTTGCTTCCGGAGAAGGCTTTTGAATGCTCAGACGGAGGGTGCGGGCAAACCATGTGAACCGGAAAATGTGGAACTTCTTTCCTTTCTTTCTTTTTTACATATTGTCGATCATACATAAAAATAAATAACAAAGTAAGAAAGAAAAAGGTGTTGCTCTTCTAGTCTTCATCATCATCGATAATGACGCTCGAGTCGGCCTCCTTCGCTTCTTCAAGGAGGCCGCCTTCTTCTTTCAGGGATTGGATCTCTTGTTCGTAGTAATAGTTGAGATTACTTGCCGATTGAAGGCGATCCTCTAGTACGTGGTAGGGCTCACCCGGGTCGCTGTCCTCGTCCGTCCCTGCGATTTCCAGGCACTCTCGGAGAGAAAGGTTCTCCCGTTCGAGGTGCTCCGCTCGGCCTTTCGCCGTTTCGAGGGCTTCTGGATACTCGGGCTTCTTGCCTCGGGGTTTCAGCGTCTTCCCTCTTCTCCTTTTCCTCCAGTGAGGGCTGTCTCGGCTTAGTTATTTCCGCACGCTGCGGTTCTCCCATTCTAGGACTCGCTTAGTCACCCCTCGGTCGCGGTGGAGCTGTCCATATCCACGGTCAGGTGTCAGACGTCTGAAAGGCAAGTTGCAGGGTGGAAGATGACTGGAAGCGTGGACTTTTGGATATCTCCGCGATCCTATTCCCTTTATAGTGGGAGGAAGTGATTTGCCTGGGGGTCTGAAGGGTTTTCCATTAATTCGAATGACGTTCGGCGCGAGGAATCGTTTCGTTATTCGAGGTGGTGACGTCAGGCGACGTTTAGTCACGTCAAAGGTCTGCCATTCCCGCCAAATTGCCTTAAATGTGATAGATCGTCTTAAATGCGGTTAAATTCGGGGGATTAACCGCTTAATTACCCATTAACGTCCACGTCATTTCGCATGCCGGATTGCGCGTGGTGTTGCTGGATGCTTGACAGCTGTCGCAATCGCAACGGCTCGAGGGTCCTTTAAATAGTTCTTCGCGATTTCTCTTCCATTTGCTTCCCCAGACCTTGTTTTTGAAAAGCTTTCCTTCGTTCTCAGATTTTCGAGTCTCCTTACAGGGCTTGAGATTCCATGCCATGGGGTTTTCCCATTTTCCCTTGTTTCTATTTCATGTTTGGCCTTTCTTGGTCATGGCTTGCACCGAGAAAGTTTGGTCGTGATCTTCTACACCTGTTTGGTCAGTACCGGAGGACTTGGCCTTGGTGGTCGTGGTCCTCCACGCCTGTGAGTGTCGAATCCAGGGTACTGTCTGCCTGGGGTGACCAATCACCTCACCGCCTATCACCGTGGCTCCAGGAGTTTGTTCGCGGCCTCGGGGACCGGGGTGAACGCGGGGGAGACGGTTTCCTTTTCCGTCCCTTCGGTGGTCTCCTTCGTCATCACATCATCCGGGGCTTCAGCATTGGAGGTGGCAGCTCGTCTCGTATTTAAGGAAACGAGAAATGCGTTACCGCCGAACCGAGGCGGTCTTCTGGTTCCCTTCCTTGGGTTTCCCTTGCTATGACGAGAGAAGCGAAATCCCGCCCGGGTTGAGAGTTTCGGGTGAGAGCTCGGCAACTTTCCAAAATCCATCAGGGGGCCAGGTGTGGCGGGTCGAAGTTCTTCCTCTCTTTCGCCTGACGGGTTCTGCTGAGCCTCGGAATCGATGAGTTGGTGGAGTAGCCGACGGATGAACCGGTCCTTGCCACTTGCTCTTTGAGCAAAACCCTCATCCTCCCCCAGGGGGACGTTCTTGACGTTTCCGACGACGACACTTCGCATTCCACCGTTTTACTTTGTAGAACTCGTGTAATTTCTTTCGGCTGAGTTCCCAACATGTGGGTCCGAGCCTTACTTGATTGTTGTGAAATAAAGTTGGCGTTTTATTCACCTTCTGTTTCATTGCCTTACTCTCTGCGTGGGTCACTTTCTATAATTCCGAACGCATTAAGTTCTTTGGTCCGTGGGGGACTTAGAAACTATCCCAGAAAGTCCGGTGTTTCAATCCGAGGGGGATTTAGTAACTTGCCTAATCGGATTAGGGCTTTTTTTTTTTTGGCGTAAAAGGCATCAAACAATCATGTGGGAGGAAAGACACGTAATACTTGTATATTAATTTGAAATGGGCCTCTTTGGCTAAGTACTTACATGATTCTCTCATACTCACACATGGTAAATTCTCAAATGCGTGGCGTTCCATGCTCTCGGAATCAGTTCGCCCTTTCCATCTTCAAGACGATAAGTTCCCGGCTTGACTTCTTCAATCACCTTATACGGACCTTCCCAGTTCGGTCCCAATTTTCCTGCTCCGGGCTCTTGCGTGTTCTGGAATACTTTCCTCAGGACGAAATCGTTTACTTTGAAGCTGCGTTGTTTCACTTTCTTCTCGAAGTATTTGGCCAGTTTTTGCTGGTAGCATGCCATTCGGACTAGCGCTTGCTCCCTTCTCTCTTCGGCCAAGTCTAACGCTTCGCCATCATGGCGTCATTTTTACGCCTCCTGGGATCGAGCTTCGGGTCGTGGGGATGATCATTTCCAGTGGGAACAACGGCCTCTACCCCAAAGCCATGGCGAATGGAGTTTCGCCAGTTGGGATTCTAGGGGTGGTCCAGGATGCCCAAAGGACTCCTGGCGAGTTCATCTACCCATCTTCCCTTTGCTCGTCCTAGCCTCTTCTTTAGAGAATCCATGATGGTTTTGTTTGAAGCTTCTGCTTGTCCATTCGCCTGCGGATAGCGGGGCGTCGAGTACCGAAGCTCCACTTTTTTGTCCGCACAATATTTCCGGATAGAATTTCCCGTGAACTGAGTTCCGTTATCGGTGATGATAACTTTGGGAATTCGAAGCGGGTGAAGATGTGCTTCCAGGAGGAACATCTCGACTTTCCCTTTTCGTAATCTTTGCCAATGGCTCGGCCTCGATCCACTTAGAGAAATAGTCCGTTGCAACGATCAGGTAACATTTCGTCCTTGAGCTAACGGCAATTTTCCCACCAGGTCTAGTCCCCATTACATGAAGGGCCAGGGGCCGAGATTGTAGTTAACATCGTCGGTGCGTGAATGGTCTTTGCGAACCTTTGGCATTTATCGCAGGCGGAAACGAAGTCTTTTGAATCTTTCACCATGGTGGGCCAGGAGTATCCTTGCGTCAACGCTCTATGGCTTAAGGATCTCGGCCCTGCGTGATTTCCAGCGGTGTCCAAGGTGCAACTCGCCGAACGTAGGAACTTTCTCGACTTTCCCGGACATTTCGGATAGGGTCCATTGAAGGATCTCCTGTACAACTCTCCTTGGATAATCGAGTACCTAGCCGCTCGAGATCGGACTTTTCGTGCTTCCAGGTTTTCCTTCGGGCGGATGTCCCGATTGTAGATATTCGAGGATCCTGGTTTCTCCAATCGACTCAAGCTCTGGATTTTGCTCTACCGGCATTACTTGTCCAACTGTTCCATCGTCTCCGCTCCCCATGTTCGAATCAAGGGTGATGCTTGGTTCGGACAAATGATCGACTGGAATGATTCTTCTTGTTTCCGTTTGGATCATGCGGATCCAAGACTACGAGAGCGCAACATGTCCATTTTCAACCCTCGGTACTTGGCTGATGTCGTACTTCACGAACTGAGATAGTATGGACGTAACTTTTTCCAGATACTTCACCATCCTGGGGTCCTTTGCCTCAAATACCCCTTTTACCTGGTTCACCACAAGTTGAGAATCGCTTCTGATGTTTAAGTTCTCAACTCCCAGTTCCTTCGCTCTCTGTAGCCCAGCTATCAACGCTTCTTATTCGGCTTCGTTGTTTGAAGCTGGAAATCCGAATCGGATTGACTGTTCTAGGAGGTATCCCTCGGGGGTCGACAGGACTAGCCCTGCGGCGGATCCTCTTGAGTTCGAGGACCCATCAACGCTTAGGGTCCAGGTCTCTGCCCCGGGGTCAGCCGCGAGCGGCTGGTTTGTTTCGATCTCGCTCAAATTTGCTGGGGTCATTTCCGCGACGAAATCCGCGAGGACTTGTCCCTTTATGGCTGTCCTCGGCTCGTAAGTTATATCGTATCCACCCAATTCTATCGCCCATTTTGTCAGTCGTCCCGAAATGTCCGGTTTGTGGAGGACGGCTTTTAGTGGGTAGGTGGTTCTTACCACTATCCGATGGCTCTGAAAATAGTGCTTCAGCTTGCGCGATGCGACTATCAGAGCTAGTGCTAGCTTCTCCATCTTTGAGTACCGTGCTTCGACATCGATCATCGCCTTACTCACATAGTAAATTGGGTGCTGGACTTGACCGTCTTCGCGCACCAGCGCCGAGCTGACCGCCGCATCAGACACCGCTAGGTATAAGAACAGCTTTTCGTTATCTGAGGGCTTGGCCTACAGTGGGGGCGAAGATAAGTAGGCTTTGAGCTCTTCGAACGCTTTCTGGCACTCGACTCCCCAACCAACTCCTTGCTCCTTTTCAGAGCTTTGAAGAACGGCATGCATCTATCTGATGACCGGGATATGAACCTGTTCAATGCTGCCAAACACCCGGTTAGCTTCTGTACACCTTTCAGATTCGTCGGTGCTTGCATGTCTACTATTGCTCGGATCCGGTGGGGTTTGCCTCGATCCGCGGCCGGTCACCAGGTGACCCAGGAACTTGACTGCCGGGACTCCAAATGTGCATTTATCGGGGTTCAGCTTCATCCCGTATCGATTCAGAACTTCAAAAACTTGTTCCATGTGGGCCAGGTGGTCTTCGGCCTTTCGCGATTTGATTAGCATATCGTCGATGTACACCTCCATCGTTTTCCCCAGAAGATCTTTGAACATTCTATTCATCAGGCGCTGATAGGTGGCTCCAGCGTTTTTCAGACCAAAGGGCATCACAGTATAGCAGTATGTGCCTATGTTGGTTATGAACGAAGTCTTTTCTTGATCTTCTGGGTTCATCTTGATTTGGTTATATCCGGAGAAGGCGTCCATAAAGCTGAGTAGCTCGTACCCGGCCGTGGCATCTACCAGTTGATCTATTTTTGGTAACGGGAAGGAATCTTTCGGGCAGGCCTTGTTGAGGTCGGTGAAGTCAATACACGCCCTCCACTTTCCATTCTTCTTCTTTACTACTACTACGTTGGCCAGCCAATCGGGGTACTTTACTTCTCGGATAAAACCTGCTTCCAGGAGCTTCCGCACCTCCTCGTTGATTATGTCGTTCCTCTCGGGCGCGAACTTACGTCTTTTCTGTTTGACGGGGGGTCGATTCGGATCGACCTCGAGATTGTGGGTTATGATATCGGAACTTATACCGGGCATGTCCGTGTGGTCCCAGCGAATGTTTTCCAACTTTTCCTCAAGAAGTTTGCACATCCGTCTTTCAGATCTCCTTTTGGATCCTTCCCAATGCTCGTCGTTTTCTCCTGATCTTCTTGGATGGATCGTATTTCATTTGACCCGTCCCTCGGTGCTTCGATTCTTGGCCGAGCAAAGGGCAGGCCTCTTTCGGGGCCCCGATCCCGTAATTGCTATGCTTGGCATCGGGACTTCAACTTGACGATTTCGACCAAACATGACCTTGCAACTTGCTGATCCCCTTTTATAACCCTAATCCCCTTTTCGGTAGGGTATTTCACTTCCTGGTGAAGCGTTGAAGGGTGTGCTTTCATATCATGAATCCAAGGTCGTCCGAGCAAGGCGTTATATCCCGAGTGGGAGTCTATGACATGGAAGAGCGCCGGAGGGCTCGCGCCCGACCCCGATCGGCAATTTGATTGTTCCGTTGGACCTCGTCACGCCCGTTAAATCCCACTAGGTCCTGAGAGTTCATCGTGAGGTCTGACTCTCTTAGTTTCATGCTCCGGAACGCTGACATATAGATTATGTTGATGGAAGACCCTGGGTCTACCAGAACCCTGCTGACCGTGTAGGATCCGATGGATATTGATATTACTAAGGCGTCATTGTGGGGCAGATGCACGTCTTCCAGGTCTTTTCGGGAATACTTAATCAGATCTTTGGAGGCGTGCTCGACCCGATAGACGGGGAGTCCAGCTTCGCGATAAGATCTTTTATGAGCGTTGACGGATTCTCCGGTGCAGTGGATTGAACTGATTTGACCGTCTCCCGGAACTTCCGCTGGTGCGGCGAGCCTTTCATCCGTTTCTCTCGGATCCTGCCTATCAATTCTTCGGTTCGGACCTTGCTCGCACACGCGATCTATCTCCCGGGCTAAGACCTTGCAGTCTTCCGTGGCGTGCCCTTTAGATTTATGGAATCTGCAGTAGGGTTCCTTTCTTTCCAGGATTTTTTGGGCGTATCGCGGCCTCTTTTCTCTCTCCTCCTTCCGGAAAGAACGAGGTGTTTCCGTGTGGAGAATTCGTTCCGGGCTACGCTTCTTCGGATCCCTGATCCTTCCCCATACGGATTTTCTTTCCTTTTCGTCTCGTCCTCCTTTCCCCTATCCGAGCGTCTGCGCTCCCTTCCCCTCCTTTCATCAATGTGAGGTTCTCTCTTCTTCCATATCCCCTCGGACCTTGATCCCTCTCTTCGCATTTCTCGGGCTACCCTCTCGGACTCATCCTGCGATATCTTTGCCATTGCTCTGTCCAACGCCTCTTTCATAGTCGTAGGCCTCCGTTTGTTAAAGGACCTCCAGAGGGGATGGTTCGGGTGTATTGCCCGTGAGAATGCGGTGGCCGCCTCTAGGTCATTACAGTCTTTGACTTCTAATTTAACCTGTCGAAATCTGACGATGAAGTCTCGGAGGGTTTCTTTTTCTCCCATCAGCACGTCATAGAGGTCGTGGTTCGTTTTAGCGAACTTTCGACTCACGCTATATTCGCTGAGGAAGGCGGAGGACAGGTCCGAAAAGGTTTCGATGGACTTTTTAGGGAGGCCGTTGAACCATAGCAGGGGTGACCCTTTCAGGCTTGTGGGGAAGAAACGGCAGGTCAAGGCATCCAGATCGGGCCCAATCACGCACGAGGACTCCATCATATTTACGAAATGAGCCACGTGTTCCATTGGGTCCCCAGTTCCGTCGTACATTTCAAACTTTGGGAGGATGAAGTGTCTCGGCTGTGGGACGGACATAACCCTTCTCGTAAAGGGAGAGTCTCCCGGTTCTCGGGCATCCGAATTAGGTTTAGTTCCTTTCTCGGATGCCTTCTTTGCCAGCTTTTCTTCGAGGATCTGCCTCGCATCTGTGTACTTCCGTTGCTTTTCTCTGCGCTCGTTCCTGCCCGCGGATGCCGAGCTCTCTTCGTCACTTCCGGTATAGCTCGAATCTTGGTTTCCTCCATCACCTCCCTGCGACGGCGCCTTATCTCTAGTCTGCCGGGCGGGGCCTATTTTGCTTGGTGCGTCCTTTTCCCTCGACGAGGAGATCTCTAAACTTGCGTTTTCCCCCCGTCGACGAGCTGTCAGCCTGGTACGGAGGTCGTCTCCTAGTACATTCTTCGCCTTTTCGGACATGGTGGCCTTCCTACGTCGCCGTCTGGCCTGAGATTTGCCAGCCCGTGGCTTAGAAGGGCCTCCCTCATCAACGTTCAGGATGTTCTGGCTGTTGGCTTGGACCGCCGCCAAGCCTTTCCCTAATAAGGCCCTCATTTCCCGTACTTCTTCTCTCAGAGCTTTGTGGGCCTCTACCATCTCTCGGTGCTCTGTCAAAGCGATGGTGATGGTTCCGAGCTTGGGTCAAGGTTCGAGCATTGAGGTCTTGAGTATCATCGCCTACTCCCTTATCTCGGTTTGCGTTTTCGTTAAGAGCTCGTTGCCTGGACGAACGAGTAGTCATTGATTCGTCTTTGTAGGAAGCGTGTGAGTATCTAGATTCTGCAGGGAATCAAAGATGGACGGCCCCACGGTGGGCGCCAAACTGTGTGGGGTATTTCTCGTCGGGGTTTCGTTCCACACGATAGAGCACGTCGAGTTACGTGCTATCCCTTAACGGTGGAGCAACCTGAAACACTACAACAGATGACGATCGAAGGATGGTACCAGGTGTGGTACCGGCCGACGACCCTCCGACGATCAAGTTAGGTGGTGGTAGGTGAGACTTGCCTTGCGCCGCAAGGGTTAGGTCAAGGATAATCAGGTTGTTCGTTTTTTTAGGTTAAAGTGTCATACCTGATTTGATAGGTCATGTGCCTTTTATAGTCCCTTGATCGTGGGGTCCTCGATTGGGCTAGCATGAGGCTAGGCTTAATGGGCTTGCACTCGGCCCAACGAGGTGAGCTATTTATGGTGTTGGCTCGGATGGGTTTCTCTCATATGGGCCGGCCTGTAGTGAACGTGGCCCGTACGAGGGCTAGCTCCCTTGGGACTTGGTCTGAATGGGCCTGTCCCCGTATGACTCGGCTCGATGTGAGTGCAGCGCATAAGAGGGCTATTTTTACCCTCTACAGTATGTATATGTATATATGTATGTATATGTATGTATATGTATATATGTATGTATATGTATGTATATGTATATATGTATGTATATGTATGTATATGTATATATGTATGTATATGTATGTATATATATATGTATGTATATGTATGTATATGTATATATGTATGTATATGTATGTATATATATATGTATGTATAGGTATGTATATATATATGTATGTATAGGTATGTATATATATATGTATGTATATGTATGTATATATATATATGTATATATATACATATATATATATATATATACATCAATTGATGGTCATTATCCTGCCATGTGATTTCATCCAAGGTTATTGACTATTAAAAAGGAATACATGTAGTAAGAAGACGAACAAGATCAGTGGTGTACAATACTTTTTTTTTAAAAAAAATGTTGCACATGTACATTATATATAAAAAAAAAAGACTTACGATGAAGGTGGCAGACCTATTTTTAAAAAAAACTCTTTAATCATGTACAACAAGTAAGAAAAAAATATCATTGTGCACTGTACATATTAAAAAAAAAAGGTGCAACAGCTGGAAGCTACAACATAGATTTAAAAAAAAAAAAAAATTACATGTTGCAAATATCAATGCAACGGGAAAAAAAAAAGCAAAAGTCAAAGTTTTTAAAATACACCAGTAAGATTTCAAAAAAAAAAATCAATCAAGCAAAACTTTACAATTTGCAAGAGTAAAAAAACATTAAAATTTGTTTTTGAAAGATGAAGCTACCTGGGGAATCGTGGAGTGGGTAGAAAAGCTGATGATGGGATGAACCCTCTGACAAAGATAAAGCTTAGATGGAGGATTTTGATTTGAGAAGCGGCGTGGACAGATGTCAATTTCACAATTATAAATATTAGGGTTTGACCTATGGGCTTCAAATTGACCTAAGCCCATAAAGTTAGTATATGTAAATTAAATAATTACATAGTGACTAGTTGATATATATATATATATATATATATATTAATGGAATAATGATTTAGGGTTATTTAAATTCCATAAATTTGATGGAATAATGATTTATATATATATATATATATATATATATATATATATATATATATATATATGTATGTATGTATATATGTATGTATGTATGTATATATGTATGTATGTATGTATGTATGTATGTATGTATGTATGTATGTATGTATGTATTATGGATAATTGAGAGTACATGTTACATGATCAAAATCAAAATGTAGTAAATTCGTATTTTGATAAAAGTGTCAAATAAAATAATATTTTGATACTTGATAAAAAATTTCAATCACAAAATTTGATTGTAAAATACTTTCAAGATGCATCCACGAACAAACTCGTGCATAAATCTCGAAAAGGGGGGTATTTGTAGAAGGAGAAAATTCAACCAATTACATTTCGCCACGTAATTATCTAAATAAATGACAAAATTACATGTCATTAAATAGAGACCAATCATAATTTGACACGTGTCTTTATAAGATAAAATTGGCTAATAAGATGACGCCACATGTCATTTTTATGGTCATTTGATGATGTAAGTTGGTCCAACCAGATTGTACCATGTGGCACTCAGGCCCATTATCAAGTTAAACCCAGCCCACCAAAAGGCCCATTGAAAAACTCTATAAATAGAGTAGGCCATTCATAATTCAAAGGGGAATTTTGGAGAGGAAGAAAACCGAAGACAATCTCGAAGGCTCTGACGATCCTAGATAACCTCGAAGACTCTGAACATCCAAGACGATTTGAAGAACACGAAGATCCAAGACAATCTGAAGAATTCGAAGACTGAAAACTCTGAAGAATTCGAAGATTGAAAATCTCGAAGATTGAACAACTCGAAGACTATAAAGATCCAAGACGACTTGAAGGATTATTCAAAGATAAATTCTTTGAAGATCAAGATCCCACAAGCCCGGAGAATTATAGTGTTCAAGATAGAAGATTTTCATTCAATAAATCCTTCAATCCGAGAACACATCGATTGACCCTCGAGTCAAAGTTTATACTTTTGAGAAAGCATCAGAGGATATTTATTAGAGATTGTAACTACTCAAATTCATAAATATAAATCATTTATTCCGCATTTATTTCTCCATATCGAAATCTCTGTGTGAACAATTGTTATAATCAAACTCTCGAACTATAAGAATTGTTGTAATTTTTCTTTCTTAAAATTTTAATTTGAAGATATTTTCCCTTATTTTATTTTTGAGAGAAAAATGGTAATAGTCACTTCTAAATAGCCAGATTTGTGGAAAGTTAAGGGAGTAGCCAGCTTCCCGCGCGTGAAAGAGAAAAATTAAGCAGAATTACCAAAACCTTCTCAGAAAATAGCCTGGCTAGTGTGTAACAAATAAGATTTTAGGCTATCATGCACGAGATACGAAACATCATTTCATCATTACACTCAGTCATGATTACATTTTTTAAAAAATCGCCAATCTCCATATTCTCATTTTCTCCTTCATCTCGATACACAAAACTCATTCTCTCCGTCATTTTCGTTCGTTTGTCTATAAGAAACCGCCATTTCCACAAAGATAACCACCAATATTTCATTATAAAAAAGGTATGGTTCACTCCTAGTAAGGAACAAATGGTTAGTTCTCATTTTTGCGCTAGATACAGAAATCATAAGTTTTTAACATGGCAGAGATGGTGATTAACTAGAGGATCAGGGAAAAAAGACAACAAACCAGAGGAAGTTACTAAGCATACACATATGAAAAAGGAAGAACATGTGATGGTTGAGGATGATTCAGGAAAAAAAAGGTACTTAACCATATTCAAGGTGCTATTGTTAATCAACTTTTTTAGTATTTCTTAAGAAGGTAACCTCTCTCTTCTTTTTTTACAGACGCCTGAGAAAAAATAAGCATAAACTCTTAGAACTGGAAAAAGCAAGAAAGGGAAAACTATGGAGAAGGTGGCCACAAAGAAGAGTATGTCAACAGTGGTACGTATATATAGTATCTTGTTTGGTATATTATCTACCTTAAACATCGAACATAATAATTTCGTGCATGTGGTGCTGCTTAGTATGTTTGGGGTTTGTTCGTATTATTTGTATATCATGGAGTGTCACTTATGTAAATCCCTTTAATTCCCATGTAAATTCTTCCTTGCCGTTTTCTAGATCGATTGTATATCTTGTATACTATGCTGCATTATGCATAACATTTCTTTGTTTTAAAGTCCATCCATATTTTGTATGTTCTAATGCATCGTATATGTTATATATTACGGATAAAATTATAACACACGTACAAATATACTTGATACACGAATACTACACATTGTGAGTTATTGTATTGTTCCTATTGTTGGGGATTGAGGCCTCTAAAAGAGTTCTCAAGCGGAAGTCCCACAGATCTTTCCTTGCAGTATAATATTAACAAAATTCTAAATGCATAAAATGAATACTAACCCTTGTCGAGAAGTGTCTGGCTCTTCCTCGTTCTTCGATGGTTACGATCCTGGGACCACCAAAAAGATCTTTCTCGCTAAGCACAAAAGAGAAACGGTGCGTGGGCACTATCCTCTTTGGAAAAAGGAAGACGGAAGAAAAATATCTTCCCTATACCCTAAGGAGGGTGGCGGCAGCAAGGAGAGAGGGAGAGGAATTTTCCGAGTCTTCTCTTGGTTTCTTAACCGTGTGTGTCTTTGGGGTCACCCCAAAGATCCTATTTATAGGAAAACCAAGACCTCAGAAAATCTTTTGAATATCTTTTAATTAATAAATATTAATTAAGATATTCTAAAATATATTTGAATCATAAAGATATTATATTTTATTCCATAATAAAATATCTCATATCTTTTATTTAAATTAATCAATATTAATTTAAATATATTATTCCATATCTTCCATTTAAATTAATCACATTAATTTAAAATAAGATATTCATATATTTTAAATAAAATAAAATGCAAAACTTAGTCAACCCTTTGACTAAGGTGGCGTGTGACCCATTGGGTCACACGCCTCTATCATCATCTCATGATAATATTGGGCATTTTATTTTCCTTTTTATTTAATGGAACAATTCCGTTAAATAATTAAATAAATAAAACTTCTTTTATTTATTCCAATAAATAAAACTCCTTTTATTTATTTCCTCTTTAATTTGACAATCTCAAATTAAATATTTAAATAGACTCCTCTATTTAAATCCCCATTATTTTTTGACAACTTCAAAATTAATTTAATTAAATAGACTCCTCTATTTAATCTCTCTACTATATAATTAAATAGACTCCTCTATTTAATAAATAATTAAATAGACTCTTCTATTTAATTTCACCATTAATTAAATAATTAAATAGACTATTCTATTTAATTTCTTTTAATTAATCAAATAGACTCCTCTATTTGTATTTGCCTTAATTGATTTGACAACTTCAAATCAAATGCTTGAAATCGTTTTTCTAAAGAAATTAATCATCACTGATTTATGTTCTCAATTACATGCATTAGCTCGGAGGACTTAATGGGCCTATAAGACTAAGCTCCAATGATCCAGAATTACCTTTGATTAAAACTCCTTTTAATCAATTAATTCTCATTCATTAACTCCTAGATAACTCCACTAAATATCTAGAGTTGCACTCTTAGTACTATAGACATAGTTATGTCCATTGGCTATAATCATTAACTACACTTTGATCCTTCACAAGTTAGTTCGTATCCATTGCTAGGTATTTACACTGTATTAACCTCCATGATACATCTTGTTCCTTAAGCCCAACTGATTCTCCAATGAACAACCTTACATAATCTCCATTATGCGTCTTTAACCTTTTCCTTGATCAGAGGAATATGGGGCCCCGCTGTTCAAGATCGAATCAGTCCATAAGGGAACTACTTATCTATTTTCCTATATGGACAAGAGTGAATTCCAATTCTTGTGTAATTGCGTTCCCATCTATAAGCAAGATGCAATCCCCAAAGTGGGAGGCATATTGAGCGAACTATATCGAGTCACTCTCACCTATGCAAATCAAAGGCTTGTCTCTTGCGAAGAGGAGTTCGTAATCCACTCAGAATTAAGATCAATTGCACATGATCAACCGGTTGATAAACGAAGTGTCTTTCTGTAACGGCTTTCCCCGAAGACAATAAGTTTATCTTAGTCCAGTCTACTACAATCTCTATTGCAGCAACACCCCCACTCACATGTATCTACATGAGCGATCCAGATGAGATCACTTGTGCCAATTCACAAGTGGGCCGTGTTAGTGGTGTTACCAGAAATAAGGCACCCAACCTTTATTCATGTACCACAGACTATTTGAGTTACACTTAAGTGAATCTTCCCGCATCATATGCTCACTTTAAGTTATCATAAGTAACTCTGGATCTTATGATGGATTACGTTTATTAAACTAATAATAAATAACAATGTAAATATTACTAATTAATAATTCCTTTCTTTATTTATATTTTAATTGGATTACATAAGATTTAGGGCAGAAACCCCAACACCTATTTAATATATCGTATACCTTGCATATTGCGGCACATTATTATTAATAATTTATACTTAAATATACATGCCTCTTTATTATGTTCTGTATGGACCGTATATACTATACACTATGAAGCGCATTTGGTAATCAATATATTATGTATGAGTAATTCATATATGTATATCTCAATCTGCATGCCTACTTACTATCTCAATGAAACATCACATTTTCTATATCAAATGTATATATGCATAGAGTAAATTGCTACCCGTGGAATAGGTATTAGGGGTGTTTAAAAAAACTGATGACCCAAAAAATCCGATCAAACCAACCCACCATGCGGTTTGGGTTGGGTTATAGCTTCTTTGGGTTGGGTTGAAGGGAATGATTTATTAAACTAGCGGAATTTGATTTAATAAACTAATTAACATTTAATTACGGATCTATTAACATCATACAATTTGTGATAAAACGTGTAAATTCATACTAGTTTTTCAAAAATTAAAACCGATTTACTTACATTGAGTAATAAATGGAGAATTGGTTGGAGGTTTCTTTACAACATCAAATCCTCAGCAACACCGGATCTTCTATGCTATATCCCGATCGATCAAACGAAATAAGATTGTGGGATTGAACTATAGAAGAAATTAGGAAGAAGAAAAAATATTTTTCTTCCTAAAATAAGGCCTAAAAATCAGCAATGGCAAAAGGGAGGAGAAGAAGAGAGAATTTCAATTTCTACGAATTGAGTTGTGTGATTTATGAATGACTCAAGCCTTCTATTAATAGGAAAATAGGAATCCTAATCACATTAAGATTAATCCATGGAGATAAATACAAAAAGAAAAAAGGATTATCTCTTCCTTTATCTTGGTATTTCGAAAATGTCATAGATAAATAAGATGATATTTTCTTTTCTTTATTTTATTTATCTTGGGTAAATAAATCTATATAATTATTATAGGATATAATTCAAACAATTATCTCCTACAAATTATCTATTATGGCCGAAAATTGTATAGTAAATAATTAATAAATCAAATTTATTTATTTAATTATTTTGGGCCAATTTCAATTGGGTTCATTAATCCAATTGAGCTTGAAACTCTCTCTTAAATTAATAAGTCCAACTTAATTAAATTATTTATTAATTACCATTTAAATAAAATATTTTATTTAAACAATTAATAATATTAATATTTTCTCCCGACTAAATATTATCAAATGATATTTAATTATTGATTTCTATTTAAATAATTTTCATTATTTAAACAATTAATAATATTCTAATTGATAATACTTTATTATTAATTAATGATATTAATTTAATTATTAATTTCCACTTAAATAAAATTAATTATTTAAACAATTAATAATCACCAATTAATTTCAAATTATTAATTACCATTTAAATATACTCAATATTTAAATAATTAATAATGTCTGATTAATAATATTTCATTATTAATATTCTGTTTAAATAAACTCATTACTTAAACAATTAATAATGTTTATATTAATTACCGTTTAAATAAACTCATTACTTAAACAATTAATAATGTTGATATTAATTACCGTTTAAATATACTCAATATTTAAAAAATTAATATTGCCTATTTAAGTAATTCACTTTACTTAAGATTTCTATTTCTTCTACTTGATTTCGCGACTACGATATTTGGGCTAGCATAAGGACTCGATGGACCTATAGATCATAGGCTTAATAATTAGTCAATTAAGTGATTAACTCATAATCAGTTAATTACTTATTATCTAACTATGAATAATTCCACTATAGATTCATAACTGAACTCCACTCACTATAGATGAGTTATGTCCATTTAGTTTATCTTTATTTATATCTGTAAGTTACCTGCTAGACTATTTTAGATGGTCTATGAAAAGCGTCCTTGAACTTGAGATTTCCCATGTGAACAAAAGTAGACATAAACGTAATTGAAATTATATGCAGCCTAAACGAGACTACGACACCTCTCAACCATCCCATTATCTCTGTCGATGTTAAGTCTCAGCTTCCAGGAAGCGAATCTGATAGTACAACAGTTAAGATCTTTGGTCACACCACTCTCTCCTCTATCAAAATCACAAATTTGAATCTGAAACAGAGAACCCAAAATTAGGAACAACGTAGGAAAGCAGCAACCAAACACAAAATTTGGGGAAAACAAAAACATATACATCTCCTCTGTCACCAAATTACAGCCTTAAAATCTAGGGTTTTGAGGAACGAATTAAAAAATAAAAAAACTAAAAGGAAAAAGATACCTATAATCGAACATCAGGGCATCGAAATCCAATGTTCACCAAGTAATGCTCAACCAACTTATCTTGAATATGTAGGAAAAAAAAGGGTTGATGAATAGAAGATTAAACAAAACTTAGTAATCCACTCTTCCTTAAACTGAGATTTCATTCGAAACTAAAGCGTTGAGATAACTTCTAATCGAGACAAATAAAAGATAAAACGAACCCAGATTTGAGCTATTTGATTTCGAGAGAGAGTCAAAATCGAAGCTTAAGCAAAAATAAAATGGAATGATTATTTTGGAGTCAGATAGGCGTATTTCGATTTTGAGAGAGAGGTTAAACAAAAGTGAGGATAAATGATAGGGTTTTTTTAAGAGAAAAGCGAGAATAAATGACAGCGGGAAAATTTCACTAAGTTGTCGCTTCTTTTATTTTATCAATAATAGGGTTTTGTAAATAACCTATACGGCAAAGCTATTATATCCATAATTTGTTGTAGTGTCACGTGGAACCCTCATAATTACAGACGGATTAAATTTACCGTTTTACCCCTGTAATTACCGCTTTATCCTTGTGTTCCATCTTATTCTTCAATGAACTTTATCTTTAGTCCAACTAGAGATAATGTACTTCTGTGATCAATTCGTGACGTCACTTGTTCATGTCTCGAATCAGTACATTAAAGGAGTTTCCTAAAGTTTTTAAAATGTTTAGGTATCGCACTCATGCCGTTAATTTTTAGGAAAGTTATGAATTCCATCTCGTGAAAATTCGTTCCCAGCTACTTATCTAGTTATGTTCCCAAAATAGGAGTGTATTGAGCGTTCTTACAAATCGCTCTCAACCATGTGAATCAAAGAACATAACTCCGCAAATATGAGTCCACATTCCACTCAGGATTGAGATCTATCACGGTTGATAAACTTTGTTTGATATTCGATCATTTCTCATAAACGGTACTAATGAGAAAATTGATCAAACATCGTGGTCTTGTCTTTTACAATCAACATTGCATATGATACTTCCATTTTATGTCTCCCACATGAATGATCAGGATTAGATCATTCGTCTATAAACAAAATGCGAAGCCATCAATAGTGTGTTACTAGGATACGGTTCCCAAACATTATCCATTTACTGTAGACACTTTTAAGTTACTCATCTCGACTTTAATCCTCTCGTATGACTCACATACTAAGTCGTGATTTCATAAGAGTGACTTAGGGTTTTACTATTTGAATGTTTGATATTTATATATTTTCATATATTCCTAATATCATCAATTGAATCAATCTAGATAATATAAAGAACTTGTGTTTATTTATTTAATTTATTCAAAATAAATTATATTTATTAAATAATTACAAGTTTTAGGACACCATTCCTAACATGGGTTGGGTTCATATATTTTGAAATTATATGGGTTGGGTTGGTTTGGAGTTTCTCTAAAATTAGTTTGGGTTGAACCAACTAGAACTTGTTAATTATAAAAATTACTAATTTATTACTAATTTAAATTTTTTTATGTCTATTCTTTATAATATTTTTGATATTACCATATTATATGCAAGATTCTGGTGAGGTTCTACTACTTCGAAACGTAAAATCCATTATGTAAAATGGGATTTGTTATGCAGACCGAAAGATCAAGGAGGTTTGGGTTTTAGAGATATTGAAGGATTTAATCAGGCTTTACTTGCTAAGCAAGCATGAAGACTTATCCATAATCCAAATTTGCTTGTATTTACTCTCATCAAAAGCAAATACTTCAGAAATTCTTCCTTCTTGGACGCGACAGTGGGAAATAATCCCTCCTATTCTTGGAGAAGTATTATCTAGGGCAGAGATCTTCTGGTGAAAGGTTTAAGATGGCGTGTGGGGGGAATGGAACTTCAATTCAGATTCAATATCAATGGATTCCTAGAAAAACATCTTTTCGTCTCATTTCGCCTTCAGCTATTAATAATTCTTCATTAGTCTCTACCCTTATCACTGATGGCGGCTTTTGGAATGAGGATCTTCTAATAACCATGTTTGTTGAAGATGATGTTGAGGCTATCAAAAGAATTCCTCTTGATACTTAGTTTCAAGTCGATTCCATTATTTGGCACTATAAAAATATGGTATTTTCTCTGTTCGTCGTTGCTATAAAGTGTTTTTAGCTGAGAAATATTCTATATCTTCTTTGAATGTGGATTAGGTTTCTTCTTGGTGGAGAAAATTTTGGGGTCTTTCAATTCCGAGTATGATCAAAATAACTATATGGCAGGCTTTTAATAATTTTTTTTCCTACTAATGGTATTCTGAGCAGGAGAGGAATTGATGTTCATCCTAATTTCCCCCATTTTGGTTCTTGTGTTGAATCCATTGATCATGCTTTAGTCAATTGTCCAAAAGCGTGGATGGTTTGGAGCTTTATGCAAAAGGATGTTTGGGCCACAAATATCTATAACCATGTTTTTCAAGATAGGCTCCTTCATATCAGCTCTTCTTGGTCTACGAATCAATTGGAGCTTTTCGGCATTTCAACTTGGAGTATATGGCAAGACAGAAATTCAACAGTTCACATCTGGTGCTTGAAGGGCACTATAAAGGGGAATGGATTCTCAAATATTGGCAAGATTACAAACTTGCAAACAAGCCATCTTTGACTCATATTGATACAGATTGTGCTACTTCTACTGTTATTTCTTCTTGTAGACCCTCCTATTCGAATTTCTGTAAAATCAATACTGACGGAGATGTGGGGAGAAAGAATCAGTATGGTACTGGTTGTGGGGTGATTGTGAGGAATCACTCTGGTTTCTAGGTGGCTGCTTTGTCAAACTTTAACTCTATCACCTTACTTATTGTAGCTGCCGAATTGCTCGCAATTAAATGGGGTCTTCTTTTGGCTTCAAAGACTTCTCAAGATCTCATTATTATTGAATCTAATTTAAGGATGCCTCTGAGTCTTCTTGCTTCTTCGTCGTCGGATTTATTTGAATTAGTTGTTCTTGTTTTTGAAATTGCTCGTTTAGCTTTATCTTTCCGGAGTTGTTGCTTTGCCTTCACTTCTAGGAAATGCAAATAGAGTAGCAGATCGTCTTGCTCGCTTGGCGATGGAGGATTGCTCTTCATCTCTCTGGATTTCGAATTTCCCCTCTTGGCTTCAAAGCCTTGTTTATAGGGATTTCATGTTCTAAGCTTTTGTTTTCTCTTTTACCCGCTTAGGACTTTGGTTATTAAAAAAAATAAAAATAAAAATTCAATCAAATCATTAATTCAAATCATTAAAGTATAATTTTTCATTGAATAAAATGCAAATATTTAACTACTATTTTACATTAATGCATATAAGTAGGTAACTAGATCTTAAAATTACTATTATTTCGTGTTTGAATATACAAAATTTTAAAATAAACAACCCGAATAACCCAAACCAACCCAACTAAAATTTTATAGGGTTGGGTTTGGTTGGGTTTATTAGTTGACAAAGGTCATCTGGGTTGTACTAAAATACAACCCAATTTGGGTTCAAAAAGTATCTCAACCCAAACCAACCAAATCCACAAACACCCCTAACATGTATGTTGCGTATATTATGTATCTCATAGTGCAGAAACTAAATATTTTAACAAGGACCAGCTTTAATACAATCAAAGGATGCTTGGAAAAAAATCACAAGGTTAATATCTTATGTAAAACAAAGATTTTAACCATCCTTCAGCAAAAAATATGAGAAAGATAGAAGAACACAAATAAAATCAGCCATTTCTTAAGAACTTATGGGGGTCTACCCACCATCAAGTTCCCCACCCAAATACTCCTTCAGATCATACGTAGGCGAGTACCTAACAATGATAAATAAGTTTTGACATTTAACTTAGAGGGGTCTGTGGTGGATTTCACAATCAACGATTTTGATGTAATTACTGGGTTGAATTGTGATTCCCTAAAATTCACAATCTTGGACAAACTACCCCTAGCACAATAGATAGATTATTTTTAAGAAACATACAAACCATTGCCTAACATCGTTGATTGGGAGCTTGAGGATTATGATTTTACCAATGATAAATGTCTCTTAAAGTTGTCAAGTTAGCAATAATAGAAAGCATTGTGATGACTAAACAACACACCAACCAAATTGACGACCTTCATCTTAGGATGGTAGAAGATGAAGAGTTGTTTGAAATCTATCCTCGGGGGAGAGTCTGTTTCGATATGTTTTGCCTTAGTGTTACTAAAGCTACAGGTAGCTGAGAGTCCCAATGGATGACCATCAATGGGTGCGTGCATACACTCATTTATTGGGTGTTTGAGGTGATTCCAAAGACTTAGCTGGGGGAGAAATATAGAAGACAAATAAATCTTGAAGAACCAAGGATTGTCAGTTGGGATCTGATGAGGTTGGGTACTTGTAAAGAACTGGAGAAGGATGTATTCAATGATCAGGTATATTGTTTACATTACGTATATTGTGTAGGTTTTGCATATTTGTATTGTATCCCATTCACACTAGCTCGTTCTGTATATCACACCTGGTTGTCGTTCCTTTAGAGCCTCTAAAGAATGTGGGGAGATACTTGGCTGAGTTTGAACAAAAAAAAGTAGAAAGGGTAAAGAGCTGGTTCATGAAGTGGAGCGGAAACGTGGAGACTCATATGAACAAACAGAAGATGACAAAAAAGAGTATGATGACAAGAAAAATGATGGTGACAAAATTGATATGCATGAGCTCAAACATGTAATCCTTTCTAGATTTGCTGCTATGAGAGAGAAAGTAGACTGCATGATTGATATCTTCTACATAAACAAAAGTAGTGACAGCATACTTAGAGCATAAAAGAAGAGGTTTTCTACAAAATCTACTTAATTATATACGTATTACAACTAATCTACTAATTTACTCAATACTTTACTTATTTTTATTCAACTTTAGGCATCTAATAATTATGTTTTAAGGAATTATCACTCCTCCCCATTTATGTTAAAATAAATGAAAATTTCACTTGGTTGTATTTTTTACTTTGTTATTAGTGAGTAGAATTGATTTATGTGCGAATCAGTGATTAACTTCTTGTAAAAATACGTAATTTAATATCACATATCAAAATTTACTAAACTTATAAATATTTTTCAAACATACTATTTCTATAAATTTTACACAAAATTTTATTAGATTTATAATTATGCCTTGAATAAAAGTTTCTAAGGTTAGGAAATATAATAGTAGCATATTTTGATGCAATATTTATAAAAATAGATTTTCTAAAAACTATTTGTAAATATAGTAATTTTTACTATGTTAATCAGTGATCAACAGTAATTAATATATGTATCAGTGATACATTTAGTGTAAAAATATGTAATTTAATATCTATCACTGATTCACTCGATCAAAATTAGAAGCTCTTGCAAAAATAGAAAAATTAGGTCAAATATTTGTAAAAGAAGCAGCAAAAAAAACTTATTTGCAAAAATAGTAAAAAACTCAAATTCGCACTTGAAATATTACAAAATTGATTTCTTCACAACTCAAGTAATAACTGATTTTTACACAAGTAATCACTGATTTTAGTGATATAAAAATATCAACTAATATTTTATCATGAATCACTGATTATCTAACAGTTATCACTCATTAACTTATAAGTTATCACTGATTTCTCTGATTCATATGAAGGGTTTTTTTTTAAAAAAACTGCTATATTTATAAATATTGCAGAAAATTCTTATACCGAATGACATTTCCCAAAAAAATTAATAGAGTTGCGAAGGCCCCAAATACATGACTTTTTTGGTGATTGACCAGATTTTTCAAAGTATCTATAAGAATGTCCAAAAGCTGAAAGTAATTGGGAAAATGTCCATTTTCTGAGAAGTGCGGTTTTTGAGACCCGTGTTTGACTCCTTTTTTCAAAGTCCTGTTTTGAAAACCGGACTTCAATCAAGTCACACCACGCGGATGCCACTTGTTCAAAAACGGGTTTTTAAAACCCGAGTTTAGGTAAATTATTTTTCCATCTTAAAAACGGGTTTTAGAAACCCGTGTTTGGGTGAAAATTTCACCTGCTTTAAACACGGGTTTCAGAAACCGAGTTTAGGAAAAAAAAAATTCCAATTTTTTTTTCTTTTATAAGTTATACCCTAATGTTTTTAATTTTTAATATAAATATAATTCTTAATTTTTTTTAGATTTTCTAAGTTTTAATTTTAAATTGAATATGCATTTTAAAAGTTTTATAAATCATATAAATATGTATTTACAATGACATAATTATTATAATTACTCACTAAACGGAGCCTAAAATTGGACTAATTTTTTAATGAAAATGGAAAAATAATATATTAAAATATAAAAGTATAATAATATCCATATCAGTGAAAAAAAGCATGACAACTAACGATGGCCCCCAGTCCCACATGGAGGTCGTCGTCGATCACCAAATGGACGGGGTCCACGAGCGCCTCGACCTCGAGTAGGTGGTACATCTGCCTCAATAGTAGGTGGCACATCTATCGAGCGAGGAGGCTGAAATGATGTGAATGAAGAACCAGGAGTGGTAATCATACAAAATGTCGGAGTAAAAGGTGTGGAGGGACCAACATCCGATGTGGAGGGACCGACACCCAATGAAAGGAAAAACATAGATGGACCAACATCAGAAGAAAGGGAAAACTGAGTCGGTCCCACAGCCGATGGGGTAGAATGAGGTGAAATATCAACCGCTAGCTCCATATCTGGAAGATCCACATCATGATCATCAGGTTACACATGAGCACGAGCATTATTTCTTCTAACGCGTGGACGACCCCTTTGAGGAGGGGGAATGTGACCATGCTCATGTCGTACTCGATAAACTGTCCTCAGATTTGACACACATTCCATTGAATTAGAGCATAAAATCGGGTCTTCCAAATTGGGTACCGCGTCTCTCTGAAAGAAAAATGAATAAACTAATTAAAATTTAATAAGTTAAGTTACGTAAATAACTCAAATAATACTTTCATCACTCACCACATAGGCTAATGACGCCCCGTATCGAGTGATGAAGCGTCGAGTAATCGAATAATACCACGTATAATATCCATCCTCAACATCTCTATACCCCTCAGCATCCTGATACCCCTCAACAATATGGTCCAAACGGGCATCCCAAAGAGACAATTCCACACGCAATAGATCTCTCAAATTAGCAGTGTGATGTCCACGTAAATCAAATCCATGCAGTCTAGGATCGGTATTGCACACATTAGGAATCGGTTGGACCATGCCAAACTGTCGCATGACTCGATCCGGAAAATACCACTCTGCTACGAAGAAACAGATGAGTGGACTCTGAGTCCGCCAAACTGCTTGCCCAGTAAGGCAATAAGCTGGCAAAAATGCCATAACGTCCTCATCGTATGGCTCCCAAACAACCTGCAAAAAAAAAAAAAAAGTTAGAATTTTAATTTGAATTACATAATATATTCAAATTAAATTCTTGTAGTTAAATAACCTGACCTGATCTAGCTGAAGCTGGTCTAACATATACCGGTACTGTACCTATACATGAAAGGAAGACTCTGTAGTGCGTTTGTCGTCCTTCCACCTAATGGTCCGGGATTAAGAAAAGCCATAATTTGTACACATTTGTATAAAACATTTGTATTTAGGACATAAAAGTACATTTAGAACACAAAAAGTAACCATCTGAATAAAACATTCATTCGTATTCAATGTCATAAAAGGTACATAATTGTTCACACGTAAAATAACAACATAAAAAACACATAGAGACCACATAATAAAAGATATGATAACAACTAGAACTGTGATGTACTAGGCTGAGACTGAGACTGAGATTGAGACTGAGAACGAGATGGACATGTACATCGATTGTGACCATATTTTTGACACACAATGCATCTTTGTTTGACCACTGGTTCTCGTATGTCCATCTCATTGTGGATCCAAGTACTGCGAGGTCTACCATATTCTGTTCCCGCATTTGGAGGAGGATGGACAATCACGAAATCGAGCCGCCAATCATCTCTGTGAGGAAGAGGCTCAAATTGTGGTGTGTAGATTGCCTTGTAAGTTTCTAATCGATAATATGGATCGATCAGTTCCTTGTAATCAACTCGGTTTTCGATGTACCCCACAATGACATGGGAACATGGAATCCCATAAGTCCGCCACTTGTTACACGTACATGTTAGTTCATCCAATCTAACCACATGTTTGTCTCCACTTGCAGGACTATTCGGGTGTAAACCAGTCCTAACATAAAAAATCCCCCGTATCCGACAAAATTTGGTCACGACGTGTTTGCTTGCGCTTTCCTCCCATTCTTTTATTGTACGCATTGCGTACCTTTAAGGAATACGATTCAATAAATATAAAATTAGTTTGCGATAAAATTTGGAACGCTAGAGTAGAACATTGATATTTACCTTGTAAATTTTTCTCCTCGGTCTATCGCATCTTGTGCCTCAGATCGTCGGTTAGTAAAATATGTGACAGTGCGATAAAAAGTCATCTCCACCAATGTAGTGATCGGTAATGAATGAGCACTTTTTAATACTCCATTGATGCATTCTGCGTAATTTGTAGTCATCCACCCCATACCGATGAAAACCATCATGTGCTCGATACCATTTTTCCGGGGGAAGATTTCTGAAAAATTGCATCGTATCCTCGTTCATCCGTTTTAAATCATCCATTGCCTTGTCAAACTTTTTCACTTGGAATTCAGAGCCGGCACGATAAACTATATTTTTCATCAAACTGCTCTTGAATCTCTCATTAAAATTGCTTGCAATATGGCGCAAACAAAATCTATGATATGCTCTCGGCTCCGCCCAACCATTACAAGGATTGTTAACTGCAGCTATAATACCTGCGTGTCTATCAGACATCAAACAGATACCATCTCTATCAATAACTCAATGATGTAAATGGTATAAGAACCATCCTCAAGTATCAGCACTCTCCACATCAACGACACCATATGCAAGCGGAATATATGACCATCTACATCGAGGGATGTGGCTATTAACAATTTTCCCTTATACTTTCCATATAAGTGGGTCCCATCAATTTATATAATAGGACGACAATGTTTGAATCCCTCTACTAATGGTCCAAAAGCCCAAAATATACTCTTGACGTATGAATTACCTATGGATTCAGGAATAGGGGTAAGCCTCCACTCAACTTGGGTCAAAGGATTCCTTTGCTTCAAAATGTGCATGAAATATGGTAACAGCTGGTATGCTGTATTGTGTTCACCAAAAAGTCGCACCTGTGCTTTCCTTCTACCATCTCACACCTTCCAGTAGCTGACCTCATACTTGTATTTGTCTTTAACAATTGTTGTAGTAGAACAATTTTTACTCCAGGTTCAATCCTCACCATATTTAGAACATCCATAGCGATGATAGAAGCGTATAACTGAGAATTGCATTGATTCAATCTAGGAAAAAGACATGTGTGTGAACCATTGAACTGCGTAATCTCAAACCTACTAGATCTTTTCCTTAGACCGGCACGGAGTCTCCACTCACATCCATTTTCATGTTTCTTACATCTAACAACCCAAGCACTGCTATTCGACTTAACCACCTCAATTAATTGATGCTTCATAATGCAAGTTGTCTTAACAGCATATTGAAGCTCCTCCTTCATATCATACATAGATCCTTTCCTTAACACATCAGAACCATCATCAAACCCTACATAATCGTGAGGGACTGTCTCGGATATAGAATTAATGATGTCCATGTCTAACTAAGTGTAAATTGACGAAGAGGGTTCATGCTCACGATCACCCACATTTATATCATAATCACCCTCGCCGTCAGTCAATGTATGGACATCTATGTAATCATTGGTTGCTAATATATCGTCAAATCTACTAAAAGGCAACTTTGATTCAAGTCTGACATCTCCTAATGGGGGATTGTTATCTATGTTTTCCATAATGTAAACCCTAAAAAAAATATAACGGTGATATAATTTATTTTAAAGGGCAACTATTAAAATAACTTATTTTCACATACTTAATTACTGAAAATTAAAACTTTTCAAAAATTTCAAAAATATTATAATTATAGTTCAATAATTAAATTAAAAAAAAAGTAAAAAAAATTAACAAGTTCATTGATCATGCATATTATTTACATGCATACTATTTAAAAACCTAATTCACATAATCATGCATACTATTTAAATCATAATTCCAATAATCATTCATAATATATATTTACAACTAAACCTATTTTACATAATGTCATACTTAAAGAAAGCAAATTCTATGATATATGCATAACTCTAAACCCTAAACTCTAAAACATTATATTTCCTATAATCATAACCCACATTTTATTGCCTATAATCACAATATTATAATTTTTTTACTATCTATGGATTAAATAAAGGATTAATTACACTGTAAACCAAATCGGAGTAGGTAATTACAAAAATATATAGACGTACTTGTTAATTACATATTTGACTGATTTAGGCCTTACACGGTGGAGAGAGATTTTTTTACTTCCTATTTGCCCCTACATTTAATTTCATTAAATCAATTTAATATATCATTTTAAATTTCAATTCATATTGCATTTATTATATATTATTAATTTAAAATCAAATCAAGAATCTTTACAATTTTTTTTCCATATCTCTCAATCTCTCTCCCCCGTTCTCTCTATCAAAATCTACCATGAAAATTCCAAATCTTTCTTCCATCTCTCTCATCAATTCATTCTCTCACTTCGCAATCTGATATCACTGCTCTCAAACCCTTCAAATCCTCAATCAATCCCTCTTATATTCTTCCTTTGGAAGTAACAAATCCCGATGACCAAGCTTTGAATATCAACACTTCTACTGATTACTACGTCATCGCCGGATTGAATCTTTACATCGTAACTACAGGAGTGAGGCAGATCGTCGACGAATTGAGACTGAGTTTGCTTCAAAGAAATGTTGCTCTATTTTGGAAGATTATTCCTTCGCTCGTTCGATTTCGCAGGAAACGATTATGCCTGATCGTTTCAAACCCGGTTGATATTTTGACGTTTGTGGCGTGGAAGCTTTCTGGATTTCCGTCGAATCAAGTAATTGGATCGATGGCGAATCTTGATTCTTCTAGGTTTAAATTTCTTATTTGCAGACCATCTTGATGTTAATACCCATGATGTTCAGGTTAGATTTTGTTTAATAATGTTAAATTATAGTTTTATCTAATAATGTTAGTCTATAAATTTTGTTTAATAATGTTAAACTATAGATTTTATTAGTTTTTAACAAATATAAACCTGTTAAGCTAACTATAATATTTGTTTAATAATGTTAAACTATATATTTGATCGGTTTTTAACAAATATAAACATGTTAAAATAACTGATTTTTTGTTCATTTTTTCAGATTTTATTGGTTTAACAATTATAAATATGTTAACTGACTATAATCTTTGTTTAATAATGTTAAACTATAGATTTTATAAGCTGTTAACAAATATTAAACATGTTAAAATATCCGTCTTTTTGTTCATTTTCGGGATTTTATTGGTTTAACAAATACAAACCAATCTAACTATAATTTTTGTGTAATGATGTTAAACTAGAGATTTTATTGGTTTAACAAATTTATATTTGTTAAACTAACAATGATTTTGTTTAAGACTAAAATCATTGGAAGTTTGGTTTGTTTAATCTGTTATCTAACCATGTCTTTTTGCTTTTCTTTATTTTTTTGATTTAAGAAATATAAACCTGATAAACTAACCATATTTTGTTTAATAATGTTAAATTATGTATTTTTATTGGCTTTAACAAATAAATATGTGCAAACTAACATTGGTTTTTGTTCATTTTCTTTTTTTATTGGTTTAACAAAAATAAACCTCGTAAACTAACCATTGTTTTTCATTCTTTAAATTATGTAGCTTGAAGAAGCATCAATGGTGGTTTTATGGAACTTGGAGGAAGATTGAAGATGGAAGGAGTTTGAAAAAAGATTTAATTATTTAGTTTTTAATTTATCTTAAATCGTGCATAATTTAATGGATTTAATAATTTTCTTAAATATTGCATGATTTAAGGAAAATTAAATCGAGGGTAGTTTTTGTCTTTTCACATTTTCCAGTGGTGGTTTTTGGCCATATCCGTAATAAAAGTAGTACCGCCAATATTTTTGTAATTAGCCTCCCTCTTTTGATTATTAATGAAAATAGCCCTTAAATAAAAGCATATTTCTTATGATCGTGTATAATATACATTTATGATTAAAGATATATACAATTTTTTTTATTAAAAATGAAAATATTCTTAATATCATGTTATTATCATGCAAATAATATATATTTATCATTGAATATCTATGTATATTTTTTACTTAAACATAATAAATTTGAAACTAACCAATGGCTGCAAAGTTACAATTATCGCCAGAAAATAAACTTGGGTCGTCGGGATTGCCTCCTGAAATATACAAAAACATGCAACTACATTTATCAACCAAAAAAAAACTTCCAAACAAAGAGTATTGAAATGATGGAAAACAATAAAAAAATAACACAAAAACCTTACAGATTTAAACTTGATCAAACCCGCCGGAAACTGATCAAACTCGCCGTTAACTGATCAAACCCGCCTGAAAATCAATTAACCTGAAAAAGAAACAACAAAATCATGCATTTTAGAGGGCGAAATTGAGTCATAAATCAACAAAAAGCAACAAATATCTCCAAACCTCCCATCACCGCCGCCGCCTCCATACCTGGCCGGTAATCCGAAAGTTGGAAGACAAGATACAAATGGGCCGAAATGTGAATGAATTAACTTGAAATAAATAACGAAATCATGCATTTAGAGGGATGAATTGAGTCATTAACCATCGAAAGATCAACAAAATATCTCCACAAACCTCCACTATCACCGCCGCTCGCCTCCAAGGCACAGCCGTTCGTCTGAAAGTTCACTACAAAAAAACTGTCAAAATGCGACCAGAAATTTGCGACAAAAAAAAAGTGGTAGTTTTATGGTGACCACCTGGTCACTTTCTTTGAAGGTTGACTTTAAGTGACCATCTGGTCACTTTTTTTGCGACCAGATTGCGACCAAAAGTAGAAGTAGTCATAAAAAATGGCGCGAAATTATGGCGCTAAAGAAGCGACCACTTGGTCACCTAAAAAAACAACCATCTGATCGCATTTTTGTGACTAAAATATGCCTTGGTAGCAAAAAATGGCGCGTAATTTTGGAGGGAAAAAAGCTACCAAGTGGTCACAATTAAAAGTGATCACCTGGTCGCAATTTTGTGACCTTTATTGGGCATTGGTAGCTTAAAATTGGAGGGAAAAAAGCTACCAAGTGGTCACAATTAAAAGTGACCACCTGGTCGCAATTTTGTGACCTTTATTGGACATTGGTAGCTTAAAATTGGAGGGAAAAAAGCTACCAAGTGGTCACAATTAAAAGTGACCACCTGGTCGCAATTTTTGTGACCACCTGGTCGCAATTTTTGTGACCTTTATTGGGCAGTGGTAGCTTAAAATTTTGGCGGGAATTAAGCTACCATATGGTCACATTAGAAAGTGACCGGATGGTCGCAAATTCTGTGATTTTATATGACCAATAATTTATAAGTAACTAGTTTTTAACACGTGCGATGCACGTGGAATTTTTAGTCTTATTTTACAATTCAATTGTATACTTTAAGAGTTTTATGTGTATTAGTTAAAATGTTTGTTAATCAATTTTTAAATTATATTTATTTTATGAACAAATAAAATATTTAATGATTGTTGATTTTTTCCCCATTGTATTTATGGGGTAAAATAGATAAAGTAAAAGGAAAATTACATTATAAGCTTAAGAAAGAAAAAATAAAAATAAGAATAGATGATTGAAAAAATTACCAATAATTCCAAAATTTCAAGATGTGGTTAATTTTATTGATTACATTTCTTAACAATAATAATAATGTCAATTAAATAAAAATTATTCACTTTCAATTAATATAAAACTCTTCAAGATCAAGAAGCTATCTAAACGCCTTTAGATTTTTCTAAAATTTGTGTAGAGTAAATAATAATATTTAACCTCGTCTTGAAAATATCGAATTTCATACAAAAGAGAGAACAATAATATTGTACGAGAGAAGAATTATATTTTCCTTAAACCTCTAGTTGAATCTAGTCCTTTTGACTCTTTTTTGTTCAAGTAAAGCATTTACAATTATGAATAAAGCAATAGACCAAACTTAAAATCAAAAGATGATGAAATACGATGAAAATGAAATTAACTTTTTTTTTTTATTATAAGAAAGATTCCTCTTGATTTCAACTTTGACATGTTTATATCGAATCCGGTGGAATTGCTTCAAATGAATATGTGGATGCAAATTATATATAAATATGTACATCTTCAATAGTCTCTTTGGTTCCCTTCTAGCACTTTCTATCTTGAAAAACAAGAATAAAATTATCTATATCTATTAAAAAAAACTCTTAAATAGAATCAAATAGTTCCAAATCAAGAATTACAAAAATTTATCTCGAAAATCATGAAGAAACATATCAATGAATATAACAACATGGAAACAAGAGTTCCAGTCATATGTAAATATCAGAAAGTAACCCAATATAAAAAAAAAGTATATAAATATTAATATTTGCGACCAAGTGGTCGCAATTTCACAAAAAAGGTGACCACATGGTAGTAATTTAGAAGGGAAAGGCGACCAAATGGTCGCATTTTAGGGTTTAGGGTTTAGGGTTTTTTAGGGTTTAGGGTTTTGGAGAGAAAGGCGACCAAATGGTCGCATTTTTGGAAAAGTATAATAATATTTTTTTAAAAATACTAATATTTGCGACCAAGTGGTCGCAATTTCACAAAAAAGGTGACCACATGGCAGTAATTTAGAAGGGAAAGGCGACCAAATGGTCGCATTTTAGGGTTTAGGGTTTAGGGTTTTGAAGAGAAAGGCGACCAAATGGTCGCATTTTTGGAAAAGTATAATAATATTTTTTTTAAAATACAAGTGGAATTGCGACCATATGGTCGCAAATATGGGCGGTAAGTTTAAATTTTCATGAAATTCATGGCGGTGAATTTAAACAATGCGACCATCTGGTCGCAATATTTGGCGGTGAATTTCATTATTGCGACCATATGGTCGCAATTGTTGATGGGACTCGTGATGTGACAGCTGTTCTTGGTAATGGTAACTGGGCGACCAAATGGTCGCTTTTTCAAGAAATGCTACCATTTGGTCGCAAATCTCTCTGAAAATGCGACCATATGGTCGCATTTGCCCCAGCACGCGCGACCTTTCGTTTCTTGTCATAATTGCATATTTGCGACCAGTTGGTCGCAAATTATGATTTAAATTCCCATCCCTTTCCTTTCCCCCGTTTCTTTTTCTTTTCTCCGTTTCTTCTTTTCTTTTTTCTGCCTTTCTCTTCTTTTCTGCCTTTTTGTTTTTCTTCCTCTCTTTTTGTTCTTTTCTCTCTTTCCCCTCTCCCGTTCCCCGTTATTTCTTCCCGTTCCGTTCCCATTCTTACTCTAAACCGAAAACTCTCAACCCCAATCCCTGGTTTCGATTACGAGGTTAGTTTTCGTATCAAATTGAAGTTTAGTTTAAGAATTTAGTTTACTTAGTTTTAGTTTTTAGTTTTTAATTAAGTAGTTTAGTTTAGTTTTGTTAATTTAATTAGTTTTAGTTTAATTAATCTAAATTTGTGTAATCAATTACTTAGTTTACTTTTGTTTAATTCATAGCATTTTAGTTTACATTAACTAATTAATTAGTTTACTTTAATTTTCTTACTTTAAGTAATTTTAGTTTAATTAATCTAATAGTTTAATTAATCTAACTTAGTTTACTTTAATTCAATTTAAGTAGTAATTAATTTAATTCATTAATCTAATTTAGTTTAATTACTTATTTAGTTTATTTAAGATAGTTTACTTTAATTTAATAAAATTAAACTAAATTAATTTATAATTACACTAGTTTAACTTTTAATTTTAGTTTAATTAATGTAATTTAGATTACTTTAATTAAATCCATTAATTTAAAGTAGGGTAATTAATTCAAATAGTTTAACTTCAATTATACTTAAGTAGTTTAAATTAATGAGTTACACTAATTTAATTAATTAATTTTAGTTTAATTATTAAATAAAAATTGTTTAATTACTTAATTTTAGTTACATTTGATTAAAGTAAAGTACAATTAGATTAATTAATTAGAATAATTTTGTTTAAGTATTCTAATCAATTAATTTGAAATAAAGTAAATTAAAATTAGGTTAATTGAACTAAAATTAATTCAATTAAACTTAAGATTAATTAATTAAAACTAAAATAAACAAATCAATTAATTTGAATTAAAGTAAATTAAAATTAGGTTAATTGAACTAAAATTAATTCAATTAAACTTAAGATTAATTAATTAAAACTAAAATAAACAAATCAATTAATTTGAATTAAAGTAAATTAAAATTAGGTTAATTGAACTAAAATTAATTCAATTAAACTTAAGATTAATTAATTAAAACTAAAATAAACAAATCAATTAATTTGAATTAAAGTAAATTAAAATTAGGTTAATTGAACTAAAATTAATTCAATTAAACTTAAGATTAATTAATTAAAACTAAAATAAACAAATCAATTAATTTGAATTAAAGTAAATTAAAATTAGGTTAATTGAACTAAAATTAATTCAATTAAACTTAAGATTAATTAATTAAAACTAAAATAAACAAATCAATTAATTTGAATTAAAGTAAATTAAAACTAATTGAATTTTAGTTTAATTCAATTAATTTTAGTTCAATTAATCTAATTTTACTTTACTTTATTTCAAATTAAATGATTAGTTTATTTTAGTTTTAATTAATTAATCTTAAGTTTAATTGAATTACTTTTAGTTCAATTAATCTAATTTTAATTTACTTTTATTCAAATTAATTTGATTAGTTTATTTTAAATTATTTACTTAATTTATGTTAGTTTAATTTACATTATTTCATTAATTAATTAATTAAATAAACTAATCAATATTTTACTTACGTAATTAGTATTAAATTAGTTTATTTTGGTTGTAGGACTATGACGGGCAGACGACGTCCTCCCCCAGTCGAGCGAGCCTTGACGACGCGGGTGACGAGGGGTCTCTGCAGACGCCTACTGGCGTTGCCCCTGATGCGGACTTGACTATGGAGAAGTTGGACATCCTCTTTAGTTACGAGACGGGACTTGCTGCCATGCTCGATGATGGAGTCTCTGAGACTGAGTCTGCGACACCACGACTGCCGCAGGACTCCCTTGCCACGACTCCGGGTTTAGCATCGAGTGCATCGGGGTATTGCCTGCGGGTCAGTGTCCGGCCCCGCATCAGGGTCGGATCCAGTGCCCCTCGACTTTATGCACGCACTGTCTCGGGGCGACTCTACCCCCTGGATTGAAGGGATACGTAAGTAATTTTGTTTACTATTTTTCAAAGTGTTTTTTATTCCTTTTAACTAATAGTTTCTAATATATAGCACAATAATTTTTTTTGATTTTGCGAGTACTGTAGCGATCCGACCGTTTCAAAACAGGCCGTGAGGTCCTCCAGGAGCATGCCTCTACCCAGCGACCCCATTCGGGACGAAGATTCCGACGATGGAGAAACGCTTGGATGTACGACAATTGGAAGGTAAAACCATCATTCATTTTCATAATTAATTAATTTTGAAATTTATAGAAATAAATTTATTACTTTAACAATTTTTTATTTCAATTTTTTCAGGGCAAGTTTCCTGTTATCGATCCCGATATCACCGACGGTAGATTGTCCCCCCATGGGGACAATCACGTCCTGGGATCGATTCAAGGACCTCATGTTCGGCGCGCAGAAAAGCAAAAAACCGCCCCGTGTGGATGAGCCAGGAGGACCACGCCGGCTCCGCGAGCTTGAGCACTCCTGAGGGCAAGGCAGTGTCAAGCAGGAATAAGGCCAACCGCGCGAAGAATCCCCCCAAAACACACAAGGGGCGCGGACCCACGACGAGCACCATCGTCGATTGGTATGTTTTTTTTTTGTCGTTTTCTTACTTACGACCCTTTTCTCGTTTTCTTTTTTCAATTACTTATTAATTTATTATGTTTTATTCTTCACTCTTTAATTTTTTAGGAAGCGAAGCACGGGCGCCCAGGTCCGCCTGGATGAGCCGCACCGAGTTCTTCACACGAAGAAGGACGGGACGTTAAGTCGACGATAAGGCCAAAGCGACTCGTATTTAATAATTTTTTCAATTATTATTTTTTCTTTAAAATTTTTCCTACATTATATATTAACCATTTTATTTTCTGAATTTTAAATGTTTAGGAACGTTTCACCGAGTCCTTGACTCGGGGTTGCCACACCTGGACTCGCAACCGGCTCAGGAGGACCGTATAGAGGCGTTCTTGGAGGTCCTGGAGGGGTTCGGCTGATGGGTCGGTTCCTGGGCTCGGCTCGGACGGGCGACGACTTTATGCGGATGTGCCCGGCCTCGGCGGAGTGGAGCGAGCACTAGCTCCAGCCCTTCTCCTGGGTGAGAAGCAGTGCGCACGGACATGGAGGCTATGCGCGAGGACTTTGTTACTCGAGTCGCTACTATTGAGGCCGACATACAAGGCACGAGTCGACGCCTGGGTCGCATCCGCTTTGGCCGCGACTTGGATCTCTAGGCGGCGGCCCTTCATCATCGACGCGCCCCCCCCCCCCCCCCCTCCTCCGCGTAGTTCTAGGATTCTTTCGATTGTATAAAACGTTTTTTTAATATTTGATTTTTTTTTTATTTGAATTCCAATTTTTTTTTATGAAATTTTAATATTAATTAAATAAATAATTAATAAATAATTAATAATTAATAATTAATAATTAATTAATAATTAATTAACTAATTATTGAAATTTAAATTTTAAAAAAAAATTCTTATATGCGACCAGATGGTCACTTTAAAAGCGACCATCTGGTCACTTTTTTATGTGACCATTTGGTCACTTATCTTTCACATAAATTATGACCAGATGGTCGCTTTTTAGGCGACCATCTGGTCGTATTTTAACTGAGCCGAGAAGTGACCATTTGGTCACAAAAATTATGACCATTTGGTTACTTTTTATGTGACCAAATGGTCACTTCTATTGAAGATAAAATGCGACCATATGGTTGCTTTTAATGCGACCATCTGGTCGCATTTTTAAAAGTTTGACTTTTTTGCGACCAAAAATTTTTGGTCGTATATTTGTGACCATCCAGTCGCACAAATTCAGAACCGACCAGCTTTTTGGCCACCACTTAGTTGGTCGCATTTTTGGTAAAAAACGACCATTTGGTCGCAATTTCGTGGTCGCAAATTGACAGTTTTTTTTGTAGTGGTTGGAGAAGAGAGGGCTCACGGATGGGGAAGACGAAGGGGCTAGGGCTCACTGATGGGGAAGATGAAGGGGCTGTATTGTTTTTAAAAGGGTTGAAGTCCGGTTTCTAAAACCGGACTTCATTTAAAAACTTTACTACCCCAGACTTCACTGTTCTGGGGAGTAAATATGGGATGAAGTTGGATTTTAAAGATTGTTACTACCCCCAGATTTTACAGTTGAGGGAATAAATGTAACACGAAACCGGACTTCTATTTAAATTCAACTACGCAAGTTATTGCGCGATGAAGTCCTGTCTTTAAAACCGGATTTCAATTAAAATATTGTTTTTAAATCCCGTTGTTTGCCATCTGGAGCCTTTCGTTGAACACGGGTTTTAGGAACCCGTTTTTGAGTTGACACATAGGCAAACACGGGTTTCAAAAACCGGACTTCTCAGAAAATAGACATTCTCCCAATTACTTTCAGCTTTTGGACATTCTTATAGATACTTTGAAAAATCTGGCCAATCACCAAAAAAAGTCCAATACAACATATATTCCAATTATCATTCACTAGATTGATGAGACAGAAGATAAAAAAAAATGGTACCAACGTGGCAAAGTATCAGCCACGAGCAGCCAATAGGTAACTGGTAAAGTCTTGGTTCATCAATATCACCAAAAAATTAAAAAAAATTCAGAAATGCTTTTGGTAGTTAGGGGTGTAAATGGGGCGGGTGGGGCGGGGGCGGGGTCCCCCGTTTATCCCCCGCCCCGTTTAAGGGGAAAATCAACACCCCGCCCCCGCCCCTATTAGTATTTTCCCCCGCCCCTGTCCCTGCCCCGTTTATGGGGCGGGGCGGGGGAGGGAGGGAGAGAGAGAGAGAGAGAGCGCGCCAGGCTTATCGCGGCAGCTGTGGCGGTGGCGAGGCGACTTCGTGGTGGTGGCGGCGCGGCGGCGTGACGTTGGCTGGGCTTGGAGAAGAGGGAGACAGACAGAGTCATGGGAAGAAAAGAAAAGTAAAAAAAAAGAGAGAGATGAGAGACAGTCGAAGGAAGGAACTGGAAGGGAAAGGAGAACAAAGAAAAGAAAAGAAAAAGAAAAAGGAAAAGAAAAAGAAAAGGAAAAAAAAAAAAAAGAAAAAACCTAAAAGTCTAGTGGGCCTGCGTGGTTGGTGGGACTTAGGAGGGTGGGTGGGCTGTAATGAATACATGTATATTAAAAAAAAAAAAGCAATTCTAAACGGGGCGGGGCGGGGCCCCGCGGGGTCATTGCCCATGCCCCCGCCCCGTTTATTAAACTGGGGAATTTTTTTCCCCCTACCCCGCCCCGGCCCCATTTACAAAGCGGGTTTAGCGGGGTCGGGGCGGGGGGGTTTTCTTTCACCCCTATTGGCAGTTCATCCATACGTGAGAGCTTCTTCTTGTTTTCATTCACCGGTGTTGAAATCACGTTTGAGATTCAGAAAATCAGTTATAGTAAAAAACGCTTTTTCGTCCAATATGGGAGAAACAGGATCTTCTTCCAAGTTAATGGAATTTCCACATCTGCTGGTTTCTCACAGACTTCTAATGGTGGATTTGATTCAAACCATTGAAAATGGTTTAGAGAATCAACTGCTTCCTTGTACGGTTCCTTCTGATGTTCAATATTATCAGAATCAAACTGGGACTTCTCAAGGCACCCTTCTCATCCGATCTGCCATTCCTCCTTCCCCTGTATGTCTCTTTTTCTCTTACAATTTTTATATCCATCCTCGTTTCATATTCATTTCATCTTCTGTTTTTTTCGTTTTTTCGTTTTTAGTTAGTGTAAATATAACAAAATTTTCAAAAATTACATCTCTCTCTAAACATTTGATACTTTTTAATACTTTTTAAATTAAGAAGAGATATAAAATTTCTCTTTTTTAATTTTATTAAAATGGAATTGTTTATAAAACAATTGAGTTTTTGTTTTTTTTTTATTTTAGACAGAGCTTTTGTTTTTCGAAATTTAAAATTCTGTCTTTTTTAGAACGAATTAACTTTTTAAAATATTATTAATAAATAAATTCATTTTAACTCTATACATAATTAATAGATTGATTGAAATAAGGGACATTTGCATATCTAGTATTTCTTTTAGTAATATTTGTATTTAAATATAGCAAATTTTACTTAGGTGAATCAGTGATAAATATTGAATTACATATTTTTACACTAAATTTATTAACATAGTAAAAAATTGTTATATTTACGAATAGTTTTTAGAGTTGTTATTTTTATAAATATTAGTTAAAAATCTGCTATCTAATAAAATTTCCATTAGAAAATAATTAAAATAAATTCCAAATTTTCCCTCTTTTAACTACCTTAAATCTAGAAAGCGGAAGTTGTATTAGAGGAAGAGAGGAATCGTTAGGTAAAAGGGAGACAAGCCATGACTATTTTTTACATAAGAAATCTTATGATTCAAAAAAAAAAAAAAACTAAAAAAATATTAAATTGAAGATATGATTGTCAACCGCCCAATTCTCTCACCTAGCGTGCATTAAAAAAAAAAAAAAAAAAATTAAGGACCTTCTTGTTCACAATCATAAAATTCGTTGGCATAATAATGGGAAATCTTAATTAAAGGATGTAATTAAATAAATTGGAAAATTGAGGGTAAATATATAATTTTAAAGGGCTCGAGGCAAAATTTGAAACTATACCATGGTTTTGGGAAATTATATAATTGAATTTTTTATTTTATTTTGTCTAAGCTCTTTGAAGACCGCTTAATCCACATGAAATGAAAGAGAACATCAATGTATTTGTGGCTTTCTTGATGAGAAGGATACTTTGCCATAACGGCCTATGCAATTAGCTCACTTTGGGATAGTTTTTGGAAGTGTTTAAAAGTGTTTGTGAATAAAGAGAGTATTTTTTTTATAACCATTAAAAAACACTTTTAAAAGCTATAAAGAATGTGGGGAGGTACTTGGCTGAGTTTGAACAAAAAAAAAAAGTAGAAAGGGTAAAGAGTTGGTTCATGAAGTGGAGTGGAAACGTGGAGACTCATATGAACAAATAGAAGATGACAAAAAAGAGTATGATGACAGGAAAAATGATGGTGACAAAATTGATATGCAGGAGCTCAAACATGTAATCCTTTCTAGATTTGCTGCTATGAGAGAGAAAATAGACTGCATGATTGATATCTTCTACATAAACAAAAGTAGTGAAAGCATACTTAGAGCATAAAAGAAGAAGTTTTCTACAAAATCTACTTAATTATATACGTATTATAACTAATCTACTGATTTACTCAATACTTTACTTATTTTTATTCAACTTTAGGCATCTAATAATTATGTTTTAAAGAATTATCACTCCTCCCCATTTATGTTAAAATAAATGAAAATTTCCCTTGATTGTATTTTTTACTTCGTTATTAGGGAGTAGAATTGATTTATGTGCGAATTAGTGAATAACTTCTTGTAAAAATACGTAATTTAATATCACATATCAAAGTTTACTATACTTATAAATATTTTTCAAACATACTATTTCTATAAATTTTACACAAAATTTTATTAGATTTATAATTATGCCTTAAATAAAAGTTTCTAAGGTGAGGAAATATAATAGTAGCAGATTTTGATGCAATATTTATAAAAATAGATTTTCTAAAAACTATGTGTAAATATAGTAATTTTTACTATGTTAGTCACTGTTATCACTGATTCTATCGGTCAAAATTAGGGCCTCTTGCAAAAATAGCAAAATTAGATCAAATATTTGTAAAATAAGCAGCAAAAAAAACTTATTTGCAAAAATAGTAAAAAACTCAAATTCACATTTGAAATATTACAAAATTGATTTCTTCACAAGTAATCACTGATTTCTACACAAATAATAACTGATTTTAGTGATATAAAAATATTCTATCATGAATAAATGATTATCTAATAGTTATCACTCATTAACTTATAAGTTATCATCTGATTTATATGAAGGGTTTTTTTTAAAAAAAATTGCTATATTTATAAATAGGGTGAAAAATCAAGATAGCCACTTTGGAAGCAACTTTTAACCAAATAGCCACATTTTTAAAAAGTGGAGTGAGTAGCCACTTTTTCCTATTCAAATTTTAAATATACCAATTTTGGCCTTCCCGTATATCGAGTATAGCCTGACACTGACTCTAACACTGACACTCTGATATTCTGACATTCTGTATATTATGTATGTCTGACATTTCTGACACTTCCGTATAGTACGTATATCTGACACTTCTGACATTTTCTTTTCCAATGCATTTTTTATTTTCCAATGCAATTTTTCTTTCCCATTTTTTTGGTATATTCAGTAGAGTGTGTATAGTTCTTCAGTGTATTTTGTATATGACGTATATCTGACATTTTTTTCCCAATGCATTTTTTCTTCTCTAATTTTCGTATATTCAGTATATCATGTCTAGTTTTTATTGCATTTGATTTTTTTTTTTGCATTTTCAATATTTTTGAGTAGATGCTTTATTTCAATTTTGAATTATTGTATATTGTATATTTTGTACATATTTTCATTTTAATTTATTTATATATATTATTTTAGTATATTGAGTATATTGTTCTCTCAGGTAAAATGTGTTTGTCTTCTAGTATGTCGTGTATATCGTCCTCCGATTTTGTAAGTGCATTTGAAAAATTCTCACAGGTATGTAAATATACGTATAAACATGTCATTTAACCTGCAAATGAAAACAAAAGAGCGTTAATACATAATACTTAATATGCAAAATAAACAACTAAATGTTATATTATGTATATTACATAGTGTACGAATACTAAAAAAATATAAAAGAATAAGGAAAAACATAACAAATGTTGGGAATACGTTGACCATTTCCTCAGTTGTATATCACGTATATTACAATACGTATGTACATTACATATATTACAGACTATATATTTATAAAACAAACAGTCGTATATTACATATATTGCAGATAATACATTACGAATATTATAACGTATATGTATATATTTAGAAAACAAACAGTCTTATATTACATATATTGCAGATAATACATTGCGAATATGTGCAAAATAAACAACCAATGTATATTACGTATATTACATAATGTACGAATAGTAAAAAAATATAAAAGAAGAAGGAAAAACAGAACAAATGATGGGAATGTCATGACCATTTCCTCAGTTTGTATATCACGTATATTACAACTATTATGTACATTACGTATATTATAGAATATATACATTTACAAAACAAACAGTCGTATATTACATATATTGCAGATAATACATTACGAATATGTGCAAAATAAACAACCAATGTATATTGAGGCCTCATACGAATAATATACATGATATGAATACATAACAGTACAACACATAACAAATTAGCATAGACATATAAGAGTGAAGTGCAAAAATAGACAGAGAATGATTATTATGTCTCATATGCATAGTCATGTCATTTAAGCAGTATTAATGCGAATCATTTCATATTATAGTTATTAGGTCTCATATTTATAATATACATAATATACATGTCATCTTATCAGGAGACAATTATGTATATTATGTATATTACAAGACTATACATTTAAAAAAAAACGATTATCAAGAAATACACATAGTTGTGTATAGTAAGACGTATATTTTGTATACTACGTGTATTAAAGACTATAAAAAACACATAGTAATGTATAGTAAGTATATTACAAGGTATATATATTTAAACAAATCACATAAAAAGTATATTGTGTATATTACATATTGTATAATAAGCAAAACAGAACCAAAATGAGGAGACAAAAAACAGTTATGTATATTACGTATATTACAAAAAAAACAAATGCATAAATGAGAAAAAAATTAAAAAGATAATAATACCTTACGTATATTGTATATTGTATATTGTGTATATTACAGACCAAGAAAAATGCATATTACGTATGCGACAGTATGTATATTATGTATTACGTATTCGACAGTATGTATATTATGTATTTTACAGAGTTATACATTTAAAAAAACGGATATGATGAAAGATGATGTCCGTTAATCCTTTCGACACTTAAGTATATTACGTATATTACTGAATATATGTTACGAATATTACGGACAAGACACAATGTATATTATGCATATACATCAACCACTCGTTATTTTCGTATATTGTGTGCATTAAAGAATGTACATTCAGTAAATAATATAATGGACTGAAAAAAACAGACAATTAAGTATATTATGTATATTACAAGATTATACATTTAAAAAACAGTTATCAAGAAATACACATAGTTGTGTATAGTACGTATATTTTGTATACTACGTGTATTAAAGACTATAAAAAAACACATAGTTATGTATAGTAAGTATATTACAAGGTATATATATTTTAACAAATCACATAAAAAGTATATCGTGTATATTACATATTGTATAATAAGCAAACCCGAACCAAAATGAGGAGACAAAAAACAGTTATGTATATTACGTATATTACAAAAAAAAAAACAAATGTCATAAATGAGAAAAAAATTAAAAAGATAATAATACCTTACATATATTGTATATTGTATATTGTGTATATTACAGACCAAGAAAAATGCATATTACGTATGCGGCAGACCACGAAAAAATGAAATATTCATAAAGTTCAAGAGATGTGAAGGAAATTAAATTTAACAATAAAAAAACGAACCTTTTGACAAAATCTTCAATATCCGCAAGATCTAAGTTTTGTGAGAGAACAATTGGATAAAGTAAGAACAAAAGGTAAGATGAAAATGATGGATTTTATAAAAAAATGTATCTATGAGAACAAGAAATAAAAAGATAAATAGTAGATTTTTGTAAGAAAAAAAGAAGCAAAATGGAGAGGGAACAAATTTGAGGTATGAAAAAATAAGGGAGAAAAAATGAGAGAGAATGAGAGGAATTTGGGGTTGGGGGGATATATAACCTATAGGTGGGGGAAAATGGGGGGAAATTTTGGGGGGGAAATATTTTTGAAATGAATTATGAAAAATTGAGGAGAGAGAGAGAGTTATATTAATTTTTAAATAAATGAATAAATAAATAAAAGAAAGGAAAAGGAAAGGGACGGTAGAAAGAAGGATGAGGGAGGAGAGAGGAGAGAGAGATTTTTTTAAAAATGGATTTGATTTGACTTGACTTAAGGGTAAAATTGTCATTTTCTTCATTTAGGTGGCTATATAGAGAAAGTTTTTAAAAGGTGGCTATTTGAGTAATTAGAGGGTAGAAAAGTGCCATTTATATAATTATTCCTTATAAATATTGGTTAAAATTCTGATACTCAATGAAATATCTCAAAAAAAAATTAATAGAGTTGCAAAGGCCCCAAATACAACATATATTCCAATTATCATACACTAGATTGATGAGAGAAGATAAAAACAAATGGTACCAACGTGGCAAAGTATCAGCCACGAGCAGCCAATAGGTAACTGGTAAAGTCTAGGTTGATCAAGATCACCAAAATTAAAAGAAATTTCAGAAATGCTTTTGGCAGTTCATCCATACGTGAGAGCTTCTTCTTGTTTTCATTCACCGGTTTTGGAATCACGTTTCAGATTCAGAAAATCAGTAGTAGTAAAAAACGCTTTTTCGTCGAATTTGGGAGAAACAGGATCTTCTTCCAAGTTAATGGAATTTCCACATCTGTTGGTTTCTCACAGACTTCTAATGGTGGATTTGATTCAAACCATTGAAAATGGTTTAGAGAATCAACTGCTTCCTTGTACGGTTCCTTCTGATGTTCAATATTATCAGAATCAAACTGGGACTTCTCAAGGCACCCTTCTCATCCGATCTGCCATTCCTCCTTCCCCTGTATGTCTCTTTTTCTCTTACAATTTTTATATCCATCCTTGTTTCATATTCATTTCATCTTCTCAAGAGATGGTTGAAGTTTTTCATGTTTGACATGAGCATAAGCAGTGCACCCAAAGGCCTAATTTAAATTTGGAGTTCACGAAAATTCAGGTCTCGTAGATCTGGCATCATTTTCTTCTCCTCCTCTGTGACTAATTCTTCATTCTACCCAGACAATGTGACCTTCCTTTTTCCATCCAAAACATCTTCTGCTTTTATTCCTTGATTTGGAACGATTGTTCGACTTACTTTCCTCTTACCTTTTCTTCCTCTTCTCTGTTTTTAGTTCCAAATAATTTACTCTTATTAAAAAATAATTATAAAATCAACTTTAAAGCAGTCTCAAATGTTATAAAAATTGAAGTATAAATAAATATTTAAAATATGTCTTAACATTCGAAGTAGAATCATATGATGACTTTATAAATCTAAAATTTTAGGAACATTCATCCATTTTAATAATTTTTGCATTTTAACAAGAACTTGATACGTATGTTTCTTTGGGAAATTTAGATTGATTTCATAATAGCAAGCTGGCTGCACTTGAAGCAACCGAAGGGTGGCGCTTTAAACATAACCAATATTGCTGGCTACGTTAAAACTACAAACGACATTCCTCACTTCCAGTTTGAGCTCGTCCAATGCAGCCCCACATTTCTCATCTTCTTCCTCGACTTTATTCCTCGAACCGACATTGTTCTCCGCCCGGATTACCTCACCACCTACTATGAAGAGACGAAGCTTGAGCACCTCAGGCAGCAGCTAGCCGTCGTGCCAGAAGTAAGCCCTTACTTCTCGTCATCCCTCTACTTTCGAAAAGTTGTTTCGCCGACGGGAATTCTGGTTAGTGTGAAATGTGACGACGACAATGAGTCGGTTCGTGTGGAGGAGATCATACGGGAGCAAATTAGTTCGATTTTGAAGGATGTTTTAAGGATATGGATTGAGTTGTGCATTAATGGAGGAAGAGAGGTTGCAGAAGATGAGAGGGATCTTCTGGAAAAGAGAGACCATATGATTAAGATGAAGGCGATTGAGATGGATTTAAGCAAAACAATGCCATTGCAATTTGGAGAAGAAGTTGCAGAAAGAGTCCTTCGAGTTATCAGAAGTGCATTCAAGACTACGGTAGGTTGAAGAAAGAATGATTTATAATTTGTAGTTTTAGACATTATAATGTTTTGAGCATTATATTTCTACTTGTGATGATTTAATCTCTATACTTTTTAAATGCAAATTCTTTTTAATAGACGTAGGCTGCACCCGAATATATGATTTAAATTTATGTTGTCATTTTTAATTTGAGGTTTTATTGAGTTCTTATATAGAGAGTCTTGGTAAGTTAAAATGCAGATCAAGTAATAAATAATCAATGGGTTAATCACTTTGACAAAATAACTTGCACATAATCAACTGATGTTTAGGTCCGTTTGGTGCACCAGGGTTGTTCAGTAAAGTGTCGTTAATACTATGAGTTAATGCGTTAAAATTGTGAAAATGAATGATTTTGTTAAGCAATCTCGAAGATAGTGGATTAAGAGGTTCAACAATTTCATTGTGTCAAAGGGGTTTGTAAGAAGCAACCATGATACTTATGTATATGTCAAACAGATTAGTAGAACAATTGTGGTTTATTTTCTTCCTTATGTAGATGATATGTTGCTAGCATCTCAAAGTATTACTGAGTTGAAGAGACCGAAAGAAGAACTGTCCTCTGAGTTTGAAATGAAGGGTCTCGGTTTAGCAAGAAAGATCCTTGGCATGAGCATTCTAAGGGACAAAATTAATGAGAATCTTGCATTGACTCAAACTGATGTTTTGCTGAGGTTCAATGCAAATATAATGAAGATATCATTCCTTTAGCACAACATTTATGGTTGTCTAAAGGTCAATCACCAAGTACCTAAGAGGAAGAGCTGAAAATGGCAGATTTCCTTATTGCAATGTTGTGGGAAGTTTGATGTATGGCATGATCTATACCAAGCCAGACTTAGCTTTTGCCTTTGAGTGTTGTTAGCAGGTACATGAGCAAGCCTGGAATACCTCACTGGGAAGCTGTAAAGTTGATCTTCAGATATCCAAATGATACAAAAGAGACAGGCTTGATGTTTCGCAATGGCAAAAATGATATACGGATTGGTTATGTTGATGCAAACTATGCAGCTAACTTATATAAAAGGAGGTCTACATCTGGGTTTATGTTTACTTTGTTCGGAAACTCTATCAGCTGAAAAACATCTCTTCAATCAGTGGTAGCTGATTAATAAGCATGATTTTTTTAAAATTTGTTTCTTTCTTTTCCATTCGAATTGGAGTTGCTCTTGATCTAAGAATGAGGTATCATGTTTTTTTAGGTTTTTTAAATGAGAAATGAGAGAGAATGCAACTACCTTGAACATTGCCATTAACTTGGTTCAGGCATTTGAGAAGGGGTTTGATGTAAATTTTGTTATAAGGTTATTCTATTGTTGAAAGATTTGTTTTAATCACTTTTGTTGCTTCATATTCTATAATTTGTTAAAACGTGTTTTGGACTATTTCAAGGTAACAGATCAAGTCACTCATCAAGTCAATCATCACCTATTTGTTAAAATTTGTTTTGGGCTATTTGAGGGACTATCTTTCAAGAAGCTGGAGAAAAGTTTCAAGAAACAAGAATTTTGTGTTTAGTTATACTACTACTATAGAACTCCATGTAGTTAATGAACAAAAATGGTGCAATTTTAACCATGTTCTTGGGCGCTTGTCACCCTTATATATAACTAGCCTACGTGTAGTACACGTGGAGTTCTCCTTATGTTGTTTAAGTACCTACTAAGCTTTTTTTTTACTTTTTTCAATTTTTGTTATTTGACAGGAGTTGGGGTCCTTTGGTGTATTACATGAAAAGGTTTTACAGGTCGATGTGAGAAGCTTTTGTTGGTGATCTAGATACCGAATCTTCTAGATCTTTGTGAGTAGAGAGGTTATGCATCATAATCATCGATGGAAGCCTATCAGATGCAAACGAGTTAGAGGTTTAATGGTTGATGCAGCTTTCCAAAGAGCACAACGAGCTTAGGATATGAGTTTGATTCAAGGAGAGTATGAGTGTGAGTGAAGTATACTTGTATCTTGTAATATTATTTTATCAAGCAAAGTGGCTTAGATGTTGTAATAGTGAATGATAGTTATATTATTTGATATAAAATGAAGTATATTTCGAAGACTTTTGTGTGTTTTTATTTATTGAAATTAATGGATGGATTGAAGAAATAAGCATTATTGTCAATAAACTAAAGCTAAATTGTAAATTGTTTATCAAACTCATTTAATAAATACAATTATATTTTTACAAATGAAATCTAATAGTATATTTGACTATGATATATGGAAATTATTTTGAAAATATAAATATAGTTGGATTTGAGATTTGGATACTGAACCAAACACTTGTTTTGATTCACAATCTAATTTATGAATAATATGTTAGGAATGGTGTCCTAGAACTTGTAATTATTTAATTATAATAATTTATTTCGAATAAATTAAATAAATAAACATAAGTTCTTTATATTATCTAGATTGATTCAATTGACGATATTAGGAATATATGGAAATATATAAATATCAAACATTCAAATAGTAAACCCTAAGTTACTCTTATGAAATCACGACTTAGTATGTGAGTCATACAAGAGGATTAAAGTCGAGATGAGTAACTTAAAAGTGTCTCCGAGTAAATGGATAACGTTTGGGAACCTTATCCTGGTAACACTGTTGATAGCTTCGCATTTTGTTTATAGACAAATGATCTAATCCTGATCATTCATGTGGGAGACATGAAATGGAAGTATCATATGCAATGTTGATTGTATAAGACAGGACCACGATGTTCGATCAAATTTCTCATTAGTACCGTTTACGAGAAATAATCGAATATCAAACTAAGTTTATCAACCGTGATAGATCTCAATCCTGAGTGAAATGCGGACTCCTATTTGTGGAGTTATGTTCTTTGATTCACATAGTTGAGAGCGATCTGTAAGAACGCTCAATACACTCTGCTTTTGGGAACATGACTAGATAAGTAGATGGGAACTCATTTTCACGAGATGGAATTCATAACTTTCCTATAAATTAACCGGTATCGGTCGCGATACCTAAACATTTTAGGAACTTTAGGAAACTCCTTGATGTCTCGATTCGAGACATGAACAAGTGACGTCACGACTTCTATTGATCACGAAGTATCTTATCTCTAGTTCGACTAAAGATAAAGTTCATTGGAGAATCAGCGGGAACACAAGGATAAAGCGGTAATTACAGGGGCAAAACGGTAAATTTATCCGCCTTGTAATTATGAGGGTTCCACGTGAAGGATAATATCACGGATATAAATAAATGATAAACTAAATGGACATAACTCATCTATAGTGAGGGGAGTTCAGCTATGAATCTATAGTGGAATTATTCATAGTTAGATAATAAGTAATTAACCGATTATGAGTTAATCACTTAATTGACTAATTATTAAGCCCATGATCTATAGGTCCATCAGGTCCCTATGCTAGCCCAAATATCGTAGTCGCGAAATCAAGTAGAAGAAATGGAAATTTTAAGTAAAGTGAATTACTTAAAATAGGCAATATTAATTGTTTAAATATTGAGTATATTTAAGCGGTAATTAATATAAACATTATTAATTGTTTAAATAATGAGTTTATTTAAACATGAAATTAATAATGAAATATTATTAATTAGATATTATTAATTATTTAAATATTGAGTATATTTAAATGGTAATTAATAATTTGAAATTAATTGACAATTATTAATTGTTTAAATAATTAATTTTATTTGAACGGAAATTAATAATTAAAATTAATTAATTAATAATAAAATATTGTCAATAAAATTATTAATTAAATAATGAGTTTATTTAATGGAAATTAATAATTATAATATTTATTATTGATTATTTAAATAATGAAAATTATTTAAATGGAAATTAATAATTAAATATAATTTGATAATATTTAAACGGGAGAAAATATTAATTATTTAAATAAAATATTTATTTAAATGGTAATTAATAAATAAATTAATTGAGTTGGACTTATTAATTTAAGAGAGAGTTTCTAGCCCAATTGGATTAATGAACCCAATTGGGATTGGCCCGAAATAATTAATTAAATAAATTAGAATTTTTTTTTTTTAATTAATATATGCAATTTTCGGCCATATGATGTATTTTGGGAAGAGATAATTGTTTGAATTATATCCTAAAATAACTACATAGATTTATTTACCCAAGATAAATAAAAATAAAGAAAATAAAATAATCTCCTATTTATCCTTAGCATTTTCGAAATTGCTAGATAAAGGAAAGAGATTATCTTTTTTCTTTTTGTGTTTATCTCTATAGATTAATCCTAATGTGATTAGGATTCCTATTTTTCTATAAATAGGAGGGTTGGGTCATTCATAAATCACACAATTCAATTCCATAGAAAGTTGGAACTCTCTCTTCCTCCTCTCCCTCCCTTGGCCGATTTTCTCATAGTGTTGGGAAGAAAATATTTTTTTCTTCTTCCCAATTTCTTCTAAAGTTCGATCCCACAATCGAATTTCGTTTGATCGATTGGGATATAGCGTAGAAGATCCTGGTGTTCTCGAGGAATTGAAGTCGTAAAGAAACCTCCAACCGATTCTCCATTATTGATCAATGTAAGTTCAGGTTTTTAATTTTCGAATATATAAGCATGAATCTACATGTTTTATCACAAATTGCATGATGTTAATAGATCCGTTATTAAATGTTAATAAGTTTACTAAACAAAATTCCGCTAATTTAGTAAATCATCCCTTCAATTGGTATCAGAGCTAATTTTAATTATCATGCAAATTTGTGTTTTTCGAAAATTTTGGTGGGTTGCATAAAAAGTTGTTTTATGTATGTTTATATAAATTGTGGAGGTTTGCTTATTGACTGTTTAGGTATTCTTGAGGCACTTAGGATTTTTAAATTTTAATAGAAAATTTGTAAACCCTAAATTTTAGGGTATAGGAAAAATTTGTAATTTTCCCATACCCATTGATGGTAAAATCGGCTACACCAAGGGAGGAAGAGAAGAAAATTTTTCCCCATCATTCATGATGCCCACGCCCAAGGATGAGATAAGGTAAAGATATGGTAAGATATTTTAACATAATTATCTTGTTATCTCAATTTAAAAAAAAATTTAAATATTTAAGATAAGGATAAAATCCTTTTAAAGATTATATCTCTATCTTAAATTATAAATTTAGAAATTGAGATAAGATTACATGGAAAATATTTTCTTTATTTTTCCATTTAATTAAAAGATAATTATTTTAAAACAAGTATTTATGGAAATATTAAGGAGATAATATTTGCCCCATAAATACCCATGCCCACGCCTACACCATGGAGGAGAGAGAAAGATGAAGCCTCAAGATCTACAATGGAAGATTTAATTAAGTTGTAATTTAATTTTCCGTTTTAGAAATAGTGCCAAGAATACCGGTCAATTTAGCTATTTATTATTTAAATTGTTTATATGTATGATATAACTGTTTTTAAATAATATTCATGCATAAGAGTATGTCATGTAGAAAATCCCACCATAGGTTGTATGATTTTAATTAATTGTACCTACATGCATCATGATATAATATGTGTTATTATATGCTAATGTATGTGAAGCATGCTATAATTTTATTTTATAAATGTTATTATTGAAAATTATATTCTAATTGTTTTAGAATTAAAAGCATGTTTATTTAGTTAAAATTCAAAAGTTAAATCTAGTTTAAAAGTTGAATAGAAACTAAATGAATTATTTGTAATATGGAATTATTGTTTAAACAATTGGGCCAAATCCATATAAGATAAACAAATAGAAACTTTTAATTAAGGGTTAATTAAAAATTAATAATTGAGATTAATTAAATTGAACGGATCTCTGGCAGAAAGCTCGCCTGGCGATGAGGTTTCATAAAGTTCCCCTAACACGGAGCGCCTCTGGCGGGAGCGATCCGGGAGAAAAGTTCAAATTAATAAATCAAAATTATTAAGGCAGCGCATAATGTGATTAGTTTAAATTAGGAAAACTTGAACAATCACTTTATAAAATTAATCTAACCAATTTAAGAGTTAAAGTTGATTAGGTTAATTAAAACTTGGATTAATGAGTTAGCCTGAATTAGTCTAAGTTATGAAACCCTAACTCAAAATATTAAGTGGGAGAAGGAAACATGTCAATGAATCCTATGGTCTCCACTAATGGGCTCGAAATGTGAGATTTATACATGGCCTCTCGTAACACTGCTGCGGTGTTCATTCCCATAGGAAGGTTTATTGTATAAATCAATATCAAGTTGGGTCTCCTGAAAGGGATAAAGAATTTTAAATGAGATTGATTGAAGATCGAATCTACACTTCGTAGACACTCTTCAATTTTATTTAAAAGACTAAATTAGTGGGTCACACTTAAAAGAAATTTGATAAATTGTGTTATCAAAACTCTGGACCAAATACACCGGTAAACAATGACATAGGAATATGAGTTATTCGGAGTTGTCAATTGTTCGAGTGGCATCTCGCTTTTAATGATGGTAACCGACCTATCATTCGACTGGCACTTCACCAGGTATCATTAAAATATCGTGACATAGTAACATGTTTTAGGGCTTTTCTGTTCATTAATATGTTCGCATTCATGCATCATATTTAATTATATGTCGAAACTTTGAGTATTTGAATGTTGAAAGCATGTTAGATTACTAAGATAAGGTTTATTTAAATTTTAGGTAAAATGGCATCTGCTTTAGTCACAATCCTTGGAAAGAACAAACTAAATGGAGATAACTACACCTCCTGGAAAAATGAAATGAACACCATTCTCGTGGTAGAAGACTTGAAATTCGTTCTTAGTGAACTCAAACCTGATACACCTGCTACCAATGCTCCTAAAGGCGTAAAGGATGCATATGAGCCTGGGTCCAGGCCAATGAAAAGGCCCGTGTTTATTTGATGGCTGGGATGAGTGACGTCTTAGCCAAGAAACATGAACCAATGGAAACGGCTTTGGAAATAGGCGATTTCGTGCAGGGCATGTTTGGCCAACCATCAAAACAAGCACGTCATGATGCTATAAAGTCGGTTTATAACACTCAAATGAAAGAAGGCACATCTGTTCGTGATCATGTTTTGACAATGATGAACTACTTTAACGAAGTTGAAACGAACCGGGGCCATGATTGATGACGAGTCCCGGATAAGCTTTATATTGGAATCTCTCCCACCGAAGTTTTTTCAGTTTTAAAAGCAATTTGGTCATGAACAAACTGAGCTACTCCCTTACTCAATTGCTAAACGAACTTCAAACCTTCGAAGCAATGAAAAAGGAAAACAAGAAGTCAGGAGAAGCAAATGTTGTCTTCAATGCTTCTAAGAAGAAAAAGAGCTCTACTGCTAAAAAGACCAAGCTCAATGCTAAGAAGAAAGCATTTAAGGCTGAGACCAAAGAGCCTAAGGGGAAATGTTTTCATTGCAACATAGATGGACATTGGAAGAGAAATTGCCCCAAATATCTCGAAGAAAAGAAAAAGGGGAAAGAAGGTGCAGCTTGATTCTTCAACACTGCTGGTATGAAGATGACTCAAGATAAAAGTAGATTGGATTTCTTGTTTTTTAGGTCTTTGATTTTTCATTTAAATTTCTAGTTTAGTTTAGTTTTAAATTTTGTTTTAAATTTTGAATTATGTAATAAAAAATTGATTCTCACCTTATAAGAATCAATTAGGAATATTTTAATAAAAGTCGTTTAGTTAAATATTCCTTTGCAATTTTATTACAATGTTCCAAAGTGTGATTGGATGGTTGTTCAAAATGCTTAGTATAAAACAAATAAATTCCAAAACCAAATTCTAAACTCCTAAATATCTAAACAAGTTATGAAGGTTTAAAAAATGTTTAAATGTTTAAGTCTAAAATCACTTAAATAAGTTAAAGGATTAACCTCTTAAAGATGGTTCTCAAAGAATTTGAGATGATAACCATGTTGATCTACAAACTTAAAGAAATAAGTGAAATTGAGCATCTTTGATTTATCAAAGATAACTGGACTTAAAATCACTAAAGTTCAACACTTAGATGTTAAACTTAAGTGAAAAATGAACAAAGAATCAATTTCTAGTATTCCAAACATTGAGTTATTTAAAAGGATGTTTTAAAGGAGCACTTACTGATATGGAATAAACAATATAGAAATTGAAAGTAATAATTAGTGAATTATTGAATTCACAAATTATTAAGGAAAAGTTCGATAAATCAGTGAATCTTGAAAGTTTTAAACCTTAATTAAGATATAAAAGAATTACAATGATATTATTTCACAATAAAAACAAGTAGTTATTTAAAAGTTTAAATTGTTAAACTACTTGTAGAACTTTATTTGAGTGGGAGCGTCATAATACGAACCAAAGGACTTTTGAAGTCCAAGTGAAACTCATTGAATTCAAAATCAATGAATAAAGTTCAAAATAAGTGAAATAAAAATGACACGAATTTTCAATAGTTGAGTTGAAAAGGGTCACTTATACTTATACATTATTTTTGGAAATAATAAGAAGTATAGAATTGTAATCATTAAACAAATGAAAGTAATGGAGAATTACTTTGTAGTGGGAGCTTAAGAATTTCGAGAATCCTAGAACCAATGTGACTAAAATAAAATTTACAAATAGTATGTTAGTGCACATAGATAAAATGGGAGATTTTATGAGTTGCACGGGCTCAAATTCGAACATGAATTTACTTCCATGTAAGAATTCGACAAAAGACCTTTGCGAATTAAACATCAAATGAGTTGAGTATAAGTAAAATGAGTTTTTCCTGACTAAACTCTAAATTCGCGTGATTACTAAGTTGTTAGTAAATGAAAGGTGGTTGAACATGATGGTTTCAAATCAATAGAGTTTATTTTATGTCGATAAAATATGGAATCTATTAAACTTAATGAAACTAACATCAGACAAAAGAAATACATACTAAACAGATGAAAACGTTACTGATAAAGCATTAAAATGACTACCATGGCTAATAGTTGATAGTCATCCAGTTAACTGGAATTACAAGTCAAATCTCCAAAGATCTAGGACAAGTGGGAGATTGTTAGGAATGGTGTCCTAGAACTTGTAATTATTTAATTATAATAATTTATTTCGAATAAATTAAATAAATAAACATAAGTTCTTTATATTATCTAGATTGATTCAATTGACGATATTAGGAATATATGGAAATATATAAATATCAAACATTCAAATAGTAAACCCTAAGTTACTCTTATGAAATCACGACTTAGTATGTGAGTCATACAAGAGGATTAAAGTCGAGATGAGTAACTTAAAAGTGTCTCAGATAAATGGATAACGTTTGGGAACCTTATCCTGGTAACACTTGTTGATAGCTTCGCATTTTGTTTATAGACAAATGATCTAATCCCTGATCATTCATGTGGGAGACATGAAATGGAAGTATCATATGCAATGTTGATTGTATAAGACAGGACCACGATGTTCGATCAAATTTCTCATTAGTACCGTTTACAGAAATAATCGAATATCAAACTAAGTTTATCAACCGTGATAGATCTCAATCCTGAGTGAAATGCGGACTCCTATTTGTGGAGTTATGTTCTTTGATTCACATAGTTGAGAAGCGTCCGTAAGAACGCTCAATACACTCTGTTTTGGGAACATGACTAGATAAGTAGATGGGAACTCATTTTCACGAGATGGAATTCATAACTTTCCTATAAATTAACCAGGTATCGGTGCGATACCTAAACATTTTAGGAACTTTAGGAAACTCCCTTGATGTACCGATTCGAGACATGAACAAGTGACGTCACGACTTCTATTGATCACGAAGTATCTTATCTCTAGTTCGACTAAAGATAAAGTTCATTGGAGAATCAGCGGGAACACAAGGATAAAGCGGTAATTACAGGGGCAAAACGGTAAATTTATCCGCTTGTAATTATGAGGGTTCCACGTGAAGGATAATATCACGAGATATAAATAAATGATAAACTAAATGGACATAACTCATCTATAGTGAGGGGAGTTCAAGCTATGAATCTATAGTGGAATTATTCATAGTTAGATAATAAGTAATTAACCGATTATGAGTTAATCACTTAATTGACTAATTATTAAGCCCATGATCTATAGGTCCATCAGGTCCCTATGCTAGCCCAAATATCGTAGTCGCGAAATCAAGTAGAAGAAATGGAAATTTTAAGTAAAGTGAATTACTTAAAATAGGCAATATTAATTGTTTAAATATTGAGTATATTTAAGCGGTAATTAATATAAACATTATTAATTGTTTAAATAATGAGTTTATTTAAACATGAAATTAATAATGAAATATTATTAATTAGATATTATTAATTATTTAAATATTGAGTATATTTAAATGGTAATTAATAATTTGAAATTAATTGACAATTATTAATTGTTTAAATAATTAATTTTATTTGAACGGAAATTAATAATTAAAATTAATTAATTAATAATAAAATATTGTCAATAAAATTATTAATTAAATAATGAGTTTATTTAATGGAAATTAATAATTATAATATTTATTATTGATTATTTAAATAATGAAAATTATTTAAATGGAAATTAATAATTAAATATAATTTGATAATATTTAAACGGGAGAAAATATTAATTATTTAAATAAAATATTTATTTAAATGGTAATTAATAAATAAATTAATTGAGTTGGACTTATTAATTTAAGAGAGAGTTTCTAGCCCAATTGGATTAATGAACCCAATTGGGATTGGCGAAAATAATTAATTAAATAAATTAGAATTTTTTTTTTTAATTAATATATGCAATTTTCGGCCATATGATGTATTTTGGGAAGAGATAATTGTTTGAATTATATCCTAAAATAACTACATAGATTTATTTACCCAAGATAAATAAAAATAAAGAAAATAAAATAATCTCCTATTTATCCTTAGCATTTTCGAAATTGCTAGATAAAGGAAAGAGATTATCTTTTTTCTTTTTGTGTTTATCTCTATAGATTAATCCTAATGTGATTAGGATTCCTATTTTTCTATAAATAGGAGGGTTGGGTCATTCATAAATCACACAATTCAATTCCATAGAAAGTTGGAACTCTCTCTTCCTCCTCTCCCTCCCTTGGCCGATTTTCTCATAGTGTTGGGAAGAAAAATATTTTTTCTTCTTCCCAATTTCTTCTAAAGTTCGATCCCACAATCGAATTTCGTTTGATCGATTGGGATATAGCGTAGAAGATCTGGTGTTGCTGAGGAATTGAAGCTGTAAAGAAACCTCCAACCGATTCTCCATTATTCAGTCAATGTAAGTTCCGGTTTTTAATTTTCGAATATATAAGCATGAATCTACATGTTTTATCACAAATTGCATGATGTTAATAGATCCGTTATTAAATGTTAATAAGTTTACTAAACAAAATTCCGCTAATTTAGTAAATCATCCCTTCATAATAAACCAAACATACTTTAAATTTTTGGATTCTAATTCTAAATTTTGAATATGTTACCAAACTAAGTTCTGGAACCAACAAATTCATTAATAACAACTCTAAATTCATTAGAATCCACTGAATTCAAATTCTGTTTTTGAGATTGCGAACCAAATGAGGCCTTAAAATAATGAAAATGTTTTTTATAACCATTAAAAAAATAGAGAATACTTAGGTACTCACTAGTGAGTATAAGTTTGTATGATTGGAAAAAACAATAGGAGATCTATGTATTCGAGATACTTTATTAAGAAATTATCTACAATAGCATATTATTGGGCCATATTTACTCCCGTATCATTATTTTTTCAAAATTACTAAAATAGCATTTGTCTTTCAAAATTTATGAATCCGCGAAGAAAAAGAAATCTTGGTTTCTTTGCCAGAAGTTGCTCAAACCGGTCAGCACGGTGGATTATTAAGCGGTGTGGTATGGGATGATATAATGAGAAAATATGGACTTTGGAACTGTGTTATTTCATGGCAAATTGGTTCAGTTTCACCGATTTCCACAGTTTTTGCAGTTGATAAAATTTGGAACAAGAATACCACTAAGTTAGTCCATCAATGGCAAAGGAGGGACATCATGAGTGAGAATAAATTGAAGATTTTTTTTTGTTATTTCCAATATATGATTTTAGGTTTTTACTTATTATGCTATTTGAGTAATTTATGAAAAGAATTGCTTTTTTAATAATATATATTATGCTTTATATGCTATTTGGGTAGTTGGCCTATTTTATTAAATAGAAAAGTGTCACATAAATTCATAAGAATTTGTCTCAAATAGCATAAATCTGCATATTAATTACTAAAATGTCAGAACTTTTTAAAAATTACTCAAATAGCATGATGATAGTTCAATAAATTATTAAACTATAATTCAATTAATTATTGAACTATTTTTCATTGGTATTTTTAACCAATTTGTTTGTTTTTTTGATTTTTTAAGTTCAAGGTCAATAATTTATTGAACTATTTGATCATTTTTTTTTATTATTTTCAATGAATTTGTTAAAAAATTTAATTTTTTTAGTTCAATAAATTATTGAACTATAATTATGTTATTTGAGTAATTTTTAAAAAGTTCAAACATTTCAGTAATTAGTATATACAAATATGCTATTTCAGTGATTGCCCCTAAATTCATATTCACCTAAATATCTTCTTAAAAAAAATACATTTTTTTTTTGTCATGCCTAAAAAAGTAGTTTTAAAAAACAAAACGTGGTAGATCGTTGGAAAAGAGAAGGATAAAGTTATCTCAACCACACAATTGTCTTTGGCATTATACATACATCTGCAGCATCTACGATATAAATTTTATGAATACTATTTTTGAAGAGAGACGAAAGACCAATAATTGCATAAAAAAATAAAGAGATGAAAACGTAATGATGATGGCTTTAAGGTTTCATTCATCTGTGAAGGCATCTTATCTTCCTTTGCCGTTGGAATCTCGATTCATCAGCGTAAAGAAGTCTGTAAGATTAGCTGCAGCATCAAACATGGGAGAGAAATTAGTCAAATCTTCATCAAAGCTAATTGAATTTCCATATCTGTCAGATTCTCACAGAGCTTTAATGGTGGATCTAATTCAAGCCATTGAAAATCGTTTGGAAAATCAGCTTCTTCCTTGTGATATTCCTTCTGATGTTCAATATTATGAGAATCAAACTGGGACTTCTCAAGGGAGTCTTCTCCTCCGATCTGGGTTCCCATCATCTCCTGTAACTCTCTTTCTCTCATATTAATTAAAATGCTAATTCAATGCTTGAAATACATGTAAATTTATTCTATGATTATCATATTTAATAGTGAGTCATTCATTTTAAAACTAATTAAATAAATTTAACCTTTTATTGACACATTCTTAACTTACTCTATTTGTAAATTATTTAAGAATGTTGTAAGATTTACAACTTTTTAAAGGTTATTTTTAGAGATGAACAAATTTTTCTCTAATATTTATAAAAATATAACAAATTTTGAGCTGGTCAATAATTGACTAGCATGAAAATACATGTTTTTACGATTAAAAAAAATAACAGGTTTACATGTTATTCATTGTTAATAAATAATTAACGCAATAATAATTACTATTACATGTTGTAAGTTATGATATATTTATAAATATTGCATCAAATTAGCCACATATTGAAATTTCCCTTAGTTTGAATATTAAAGAATTTTTTGCTATAAATTGCAATCACCCCTTCCTTATTCCTTTTGTTGTTTTTTCTTTCTTTTTGAGATATTACATCTAATTGAGGGAGGGGGAAACTCGGACCTTTGACCTCAAACGATCTTTTAATTATATTTTTTTTCATTTACTTGTGTATTTTAGTTGTAGGAATTATTTGTGGTTATTATTATCAAAAAGTTTAATTTATATCCATCAATAGAGTATGTCAATTTAAACCATAAATTTTTATGGGTGGTATAGTTTTTATAATAAATTTGAATGAACAAATTATTTTTAGTGGATTTTACTAGTATTTTTTTAATTATTTTTTTTGTCAGATAAATTTCATCTTGGGAAGTTGGCTACATTGTAAGGTACCATCAGGAGGTGCATTAAACATTACAAGCCTTTCTACCTACATGAGATCTTCCACAGATGCACCAAATTTTCTCCTTGAGTTCATTCAAAGTAGTCCAACATCACTCATTCTCATTCTCGATTTGCCTCCTCGAAAGGATCTTGTGCTCAATCCAGACTATCTTCAATCATTCTATGAAGATACAAAATTAGATACGCTTCGACAGACGCTCGAAAAAATCCCCGAGTTCCGACCCTATATCATATCATCTCTTTACTTTCGCTCAGCGATATCTCCAACCGCCATAACAGCTTGCATTGAAACAGAATCAGGTGGATCTGAACGCATGGAAGAGATAATAAAGAATCATGTCGATCCCATTGCTAAAGATGTGGTGAGAATTTGGCTTGATCAATGTGCTTGTGGAACGAGAGAGGTTGGAGAGAATGAAAGAGCAAATCTTGAGACAAGGGATAAGTTGATTATGAGTAAGACAATTGAAATTGACATAGGGTCTAGCTTGCCAAGATTGTTTGGACAAGAGATTGCTGATCGTGTGGTCGCAGCCATCCATCATGTTTCTGAGGCATGATGCTAGGATAACTTGCTTTATAATGAAAAATGTTTGATGTTGTTCTGTAATTCCAGAGATATCAATCAATCAAATTCAATTAACTAAGAACTCATCCCTAAGTGTTGGAAAAACAATTTTAAGTGGCATATTGAGGCATAATAACTAATGAGTCTCACATCCATTAATGTAATTAGTGAGTTCAGAGTTCATATTTAATGCAAGATTATTAAATATGAACAATTATTAGGCCTTAAATATGTTTGAGTGGAATGGAATAAGACTCCAAAAGTAGATTATCATTTATATACTTTGTAATATGAGAATGTGGTTGTCACACATTGATAAAAACACGAAACAATATCTCATGTATAAGTGCGGATGTCTTCTAATATTCTACACTTGTGCCAAGTCAAAGGTCAAGCTGGACCTTATTAAACTATAGAAAGAAAACAAATTGTGTTGTCCAAAAGAATTCGTTTTATTAAACTTGTATTGCCAAAGATACATTGGAGCTATTTATAGAGCTCATGTATTAAAACATAATTAAGTTACTGACTTTATTTGCAATCTGTGTGGTGGCTGGTAGATGATGAACAAAAAGTTTCTTTTGCTGAACAAGATCCCTCACGAAGTAGTATCAAGTTCTACATGTTTTGGTCGTGGGTAAACTATGGGATTTGAGCTCAAATGAACTGCACTTGGGTTATCACACCACAAAATTGGGGATTTATTTGAAGTAATTTGAAGCTCATGAAGTAGTGAAGTGAGCTAAACTATTTCAACTGAACAATTTGCTGTACTTCGATATTCTGCTTCAGTTCTTGAGCGAGAGATGATATGTTGTTTTCTTGAAGACCATGAAACAAGTTTTGCTCCAAAGCAAACACAGAATCCTGTTGTTGATTTTCTATCATCAGGATCTGAAGCCCAATCTACATCAGAGTAAGCTTGGAGACTAAAGTCAATATGTTTTGTGAGTAAAAACCCATGATCAAGTGTCCCTTTAAGGTATCTTAACACTTTTTTGACTTCCTTCCAATGAATAAGAGTAGAATCATGCATGAATTGACAAAGCTTATTGACTGAATAAGCTAAGTCTGGTCTTGTTATAGTAGCATATTGTAAGGAGCCAACTATGCTATGATATAATTGAATATCAGTGAAGCTGGCCTTCACCTTGAAAATCACTTAGAACACAGCCACTGATCATAGGTGTGTTAATAGCATTTGAGTCTTGCCTTTGAAAGAAAATCATTGAATTATTTTGTTTGTGATAAAAGCATATTTCCCTGATTTGTATATGAGAGTTCAATTCCAAGGAAATAGCTTAGTTTCCTCAAGTCTGAGTGCAAATGTAGTGTTGAGCTGAGAGATCAAGAGATCAATCTAAGTAGGAGAGCTTTCGGTTATTATGATGACATCGACATATACTAGAATGTAGATAGAATAGAACTTTGTAAGTTTCATAAACAGTGACTTATCGGCCTTGAAGCTGATTAAACCATGTTGTTTTAAGTAATGACAATATTACAAACCAGGCTCTGGGAGCCTTTTTAAGACCCTATAATGTTTTGTATAACTTACAAACTAATGATGAATTTGAAGAAGTTATTTCAAAGCCATAAGGTTGCTCCATAAGGTTGCTCCATTAAGACATCTTCTTGTAGAATTCCATGAAGAAATGCATTGTTTATGTCTTGCTGTCTAAGTATCCAATTCTTTGCAAGTGCTAGAGTAAACAAAATTCGTTTAGTAGTTAGTTTCACCACTGGGCTGAAGGTTTCACGATAATCAATATATGTCTCTTGATGAAAGCCTTTTGCTACTAACATGGCCTTATATCTTGCTATTGATCCATCTGAGTGTCTTTTGATTTTAAAGACCCATTTGCTGCCAATTTTGTTTTTGTTGGATAGTTTAGGAACAAGACTCCATGTCTGATTTTTTATGAGTGCATCATACTCAAGCTTCATAGCATCTCTCCAATGTTGGCTTTTCATAGGTCCTTAGACTATTTTTTGTTCCTGTGAAGTCAAGTCAACTTTTGGGCTTTCTAATGCCATCCTTTGCCCTTGTCACAATGGAATGATTATTAGACGGAATAGCGAAAGTAGGTTTAGATGATGATATAGGTATTGTTAATTGAGACTCACTAGAATGATTATATTGAAGATTGAGAAGAGTAGATTAATTTGCAGTCTGTTAGTGGCAAGAATTAATGGGTTGTGAATTATTTTCTAATATTGGTATCTATCCAACTAGAATTTGGGATTCATTGGATGAGTGATATATGATTGATAAGGAAAACAGTATTCATCAAAAGTAACATCTCGTGATAAATAGACTCTGCCATTAGGAGCAAGATATTTTTTGTAGCTCTTATGATGAAAACTATAACCTATGAAAATACACTTGAGATTTGTAATCAAGTTTATGACTATTGTAAGGTCTTAGAAACCGGGCCATAGACTTTTAGGAATTGATAATCAGGTGTTTGGTCAAACAACTTTTCAAGAGGTGAAATGCATTGAAGGACTTGTTGGCAGTCAATTGATAAGGCAGGTTGCTTATGAATGCATCATCCCATCAATTGAAAGTCTGTTTCTACTTTGTGACGATGCTTTCTTTCAACAATACCGTTTTTCTCAATACCATACTTTTTTAAAAAAATGTGTGAGAGTTCTGAACTCTCCACCTCAATCAGTTTGAAGAGTCTTAAGTTTAACTGATAGTTGATTTTCAGCAAAAGTTTTGAATTGAGTAAAAGCTTACTATACTTCAAATTTGTTTTGTACCAGATAAATCCATGTGTAGCAAGAATAAAAGCATAAACAAAAGGGATATAGTATTTAAAACCATTTCAGATTATACTAATTGTAAAGGAGTAGAACATGTGATTAAAAAAAAGTAGCAGAATATGTAGTTTTTGAATCTGAATGGGAATTACAAAAAGTAAGATCTTTATTTGAAGTAATTGATTTATTACAACTTTATAGTACATGTTTGGTAGTTACAAGATTGGAATATCCTAATCTTCTATGCCAAAGATCAAGAGTAGTACAAGTAGGATTGAGTTGAATTTTGTGAAGAGAAGGAGAAGGAGTTAATCTTGGAATGATGCACTTCAGTGGGCTGATTAGAAGATTTTGAATGATTTTTTTTTGAGATTAAGATGAATCTTTACTTCATGTGATAAGAGTATTGCAGATACATCTTTCATGGTTTGCTTCTTTGGATCATATTCAGGGCCAAACCTTGTAAAATGTTCATTATATGATCTTTTTCATAAGTAGGGAATTCGCCGGAGATTTAATTTTTCATAGTCATCATCTCTTTCTTTAATGTCTGCACACCATATTTTGGTTTGAAAACATTGTAATTATATCTTCCCATATTTCTTTTGATGTAGTGTACTCGAAAGTATATTTTAAGTCATTGTACTTCCGAACCAAGATAGTAGTAACTTCTCTTGTTGTTTCCATTCAGCGAATTCTGGATTGATTTCTGGGTTGAAGGAATTTTGTGGTGGTTGATGATCTTCATCAATGAATCTGTCAAGTCTATGCCTCTCAATAACATTCGGTGCTTGAAATTTCCGTAGAAGGAAATTATCATCATCAAGCTTGATTATGGAAGTATGATTTTCCAGTTTAATATGTTTCCTTATGATTTTCCAGTTTAATATGTTTCCTTATGATTTTCCAGTTTAATATGTTTCCTTTCTTGTCGAACATTCGTGATTTGAGGAGCAGGTTCTTCAGATGTTGAAGAAGATACCATAGATGAATTCTGATCTTTCTTCAGAACTTCTTTAGCATATTCTTGAATATCTTCAGGATTGAAAATATGGCAGTTAGCCTTAGACTTTTGATACCATATTAAATATAGAAAAATAATCTAATTTTTCACCAAAAGAATTCATTGTATTAAACTTGTATCTCCAAAGATACATTAGAGCTATTTATAGAGTTTATCTTTCAAAAGAAAACTAAGTTACTGGCTTTACTTGCAATAAAAGATTATCAACAAAATGTAAAATAGAAATACAACTGAGCTGACAAGAATTAATGAGTTGTCTTCATAGACCTATGCAAGCACCACTTTTGTAGACACGGCTGCATGTCTGAAGAAGGTTATTGTAAGAACTCCAAACCATTTTCGGAAAGTTATGAATTCCATTTTGTGTAAATGTGTTTTCAGCTATTATCTTGTTATGTTCCTAATACGAGGTGTATTGAGCTTTGATAAACTTAGTTTGATATTTGATCATTTCTCATAAACAGTATAGCAGAATATCCTTTCCACTTTCATGTCACCCACATGAATGATCCGAAAATAAGATTATTTGTAATCTATACAAAATGGACAGTTATCAACAATGTTTACATGGTAAGGTTCCCAAACGTTATTCATATACAATAAACTCTTTAAGTTACTTATCTCGACTTAAATCCTCATGCATGTTTCACATACTCGGTCATGATTTCATGATTGTAACTTTGAGGGTTTACTATTTGACCGTGTAATATATCTAATATCGTAAATGAATTAATATAATTAAAAGAAGTTCAGTTTATTTATTTAAAAATTATTCAAATAAATTATGCTTATGAAATAATTACAAGTTTTAGGAAACCAGTCCTAACAAGTGCAATGTTTTTTTCCAAATTTTATCCTTATAAGAATTTTTGCCATGTTTTTATGTAGCTTAAACTTTTAATATCTCATGCCTTCCACTTTGCATTGCAAATTATTCCCATAAGCACTTTCCTGTCTTTCAATAGTTTATAATAAAATAAAAACTCCTGATTTGGAGTTATGTGATATGTACAACCTAAATCAAGCACCCACTTAAAAACTTGTTCTTGACTTTAAGACAACTTCTTCAATGCTTTATATTTTTAAATTAACAACACTTCAGCATTTTCGTATCCTCGACATACATTTGAAGCCTCATCATGATCTCTCTTATCCTTTTCTTTGGCTTTGTTTTTTCTTCGTTTAAGACAATTTCTTTTGAAATGCTCTTCTTCATTGTATTTATAGTATTTTATCGTGTCTTTCTTAATTTCTACACTTGCCTCTTTGATTTCCAATTTTTCTTTTCTTCTATGTCTCTCACAAACAATGCTTTATTAGATTTCTTCTCAATTTTTAACTATAGTTTCCTTAGAACTTAAAGCGGCTATGACAAGTTCAAGATCTAAAATATTTATATCATAATTTATAACAGCCTCAATATCATTATATGAATCTGGTAGAGCACTCAACAGAATAATGGCCTCATTTTCTGAATCAACCTTTTCTTATACGTTAGATAAGTCTAAAGTGATCTTGATAAATGCATCAAGATTATATTCCGTAGTTTTCGAAAGATCAGTCTGAAAAGCAAACAACATTTCCTTTAATATAATTTTGTTTGGCAAAGATTTCACAAGGTAATATTTATCTAACCTTTTCTAGAAATCCAAGGCTATTTCACTAACCAGTAGTCAAATGTAAGGTGATTAGACTCTTAGAAAAACGCAACTTTAAAATATTAAAATTGATTAGTACTAAATATTTGTTATCATCGACAATAATTAAGCAATGGCCTATAAAGAAACAATATAAACATTCTATCAACGATCCAACATGAGTCTTTTCATCCAACACAATTTCAAGAGTATATATTTTCATAACACTAATTATGCACCACAAAACCATTATGAATCATTCTCACTGTTCCTTCCCCGCTTATTCTATAATATGTTCGCCATTGGGGACTCTCTGACACTATTCTAACATCCAACATCTTTACTACTTCTTGCCAACTTATTTTTTCAAGACTAAATTGAATGTTTGAGTCATTTTATTTATCACACTATGAGTTATTCTATGCTTACCCTCTTCTTTTAATGTTAAAATTGATATGTCATTGATCAGAGTCAGGTCTTCGACATTGGACAATGATTGACATTGGAAACAAACAAATTGTTCGGTCCTTATATCATAGTCATCTCTTATTGCTTTGATCGATAAAAGACTAATAACAACAACAAAAAAATAACAAATTTGGTAAGACTCACTTCCATCTACCTTTTCCGTCCCCCATGTCAGCCACCCCCTGCATGTCTAACATCCCTCCCCCGTCCATGCCTAAAACAATGATCCCCATTTTCATACGGTATGTTACTCATTCCCGTGAAATTCCACAATTCCTGCTCATTTATTTTATTTTCCCACCCTTTATGACTATTGCAGTGTAATTAGACTTCAACAAGTGAGCTCAAATTCCCACCTGTGAAGAGAGTGATAGAAGCCAAGAAGCAAGGACTTATCAGCACTGATTAGTTAGTTTTGTAAAGCTGTTAGTTCTGTTTTAACAGCTTAGTTAATTAGCTGATAATTGCTTAAGGTAGTTAGGATTTCCTTCTTGTATAAAAGCCTTAGAATAAGGTTGTATAGAGAGTTGATCATTTCTGATTTGCAGAAGAGAGATTTGAGAGTTGTTCTTGTAAACGAGATACATATTCATTCAATAAAATGTCTCATCTTTTGTTCTTATTGTTTCTTATTTAATTCATTGAAGAGTTACAATTTTCATAACAAATCTGGTATCAGAGCCATTCTTGAAAGACCATTGCCATTGTAAGAACCTTGTTTTCTTGTTCACTCAAATTCTTTTTCACGAAATTGAAGCCACTGTCCAAGATGAGTCTCACATGCATTGAAGTATAAAAATTTGATGGAAAGGGAGATTTTGTGTTATGGAAGAGGAAAATCAAAGCTGTGTTGATTGAACAAAAGGTGTACGTTGCCCTGCAAGATCCGAGTGAAATGCTTGCTGAGTTGAAAGAGTCAGAATAAATATGTTTTCGAACCCTCTCTTTTAAATTAAGAGTGTATGTTCCTGCGCGAATCTCAGCAATCACTTGTTCTGATTCTACATATTGATCATTTTGAACTAAAAGCAAACTTTTTGGTGGAATAGTCACGTTATGTATAATATCCTCACTCTCAATAGTTACATACAAGTCTATATAACATAAAAAAGCAGGATGCCCGTGACGTGTACGTGTGGGATGAACCAAATCCTCATTGAATTTTATTTTTCCATTAGAAGGAGCTCGATATGTTCTGCAGTACCTCCTGTGAATACTCCGCCGTTATGAAAAGTTCTTAATGTTAGTTGAGTGGCCGGTTCTTCAATAGATTGACCCGCAATAATACCTATAGCTTTTCCCAACTTATTATTCCTAGATGTTACTAACACTCCTTTGCAATTTCCAAGAGTTTCTCTCCGTCTTTTATTTACTTTGGGGAAGAAAGAAATGCAAGAGGTAGCTTCCAGCATCATTACTTTGTATTTTTCAGATAATGTTCTTTGAATGGTTGATGAGGAACTCAAAGCACTTGAACTCTGGGCGAAGCTTGATAGCCTTTTCTTGACCAAATCCCTGTCAAACACTATCTTCTTGAAAGAAAGATTGTTCAATTTCAAGATAGAATCTTCTAAGACTCATGAAAATCTTGACGAATTTAAAAAGATAACGCAAGCCTTGGCAAATGTTGGTGAAAAAAACAAGTGAAAAAGACCAAGCCATCTTTCTCCTCAATGCAATCCCAGATTCATTCAAAGAGGTCAAATCTGGGTTGAAAAATGGAAGAACTACACTGAAATTAGAAGATGTAGTTGAAGCCTTAAGATATTTTGAAATTCAATCAGAGAAGAAGAGTAAGGGAAATGGGTATTTGAATGTTCAAGAAAAGACAGAAAAGAAAAAATAGCAATTAGAAGGGGAAGAACAATGGAAAACCAAAGGTTGGACTCAAATCTTTTAAGTGTTATTTTACATCATGAGGAACAGTCTTGAGAGGAAGAAAGGAGGTAGACCCCATGAAGAAAAAGAAAGAAATGCACTATTGGAGGATGAGAAATTTGAAAATACTCTCACCCTAGTGGTAACTGATACCACAGAAGATAAAACATGGATGATTGAATAAGGATTCTCTTTCCTTATGACTTCAAATAGAAGTTAGTTTGAAGATTTTGAAGCAAAAGATGTGTAACGTCCCGTTATTTTGTGATAAAAAAAAAACTTTTATTTATTTTATTTTAATTTGAGTAATTAAAATTCATTTATTTATTATTAAATTAGAATTTAATAGTTTATTTCATTTTAATTCATTTTAATGGCTTTATTTATTTAAATACGTTTTAATGGTATTAATAATTATTAACGGGCCAATTAATAATTATTAATCACCATTGGGATAGTTTGAGATGTTCGGGAATCGTTTTAAGCCAAAAGTCATAAAAGGGCAAAGTTGTAATTACCCAATTTGCAAAATATCTAAAATCACTATTTGCTTCATCTTCTTTATATCATCATTGACTCAAAAATTGACCAAAGTTCTCCAAAAATTCCCTCCCCACCCGTGAGCTCCAAGAAGAAGAAAAGAAAATTTGGTTTCTGTTCGTTTCTTGCCGGATCGACTCGAGCTTGGATATTTCGGAAAGCCCTCGGGTCAAGGATCATTTTCCACCTACCCATCGTCCGTTTCTCTCGAGATCCTAGGAGTTCTCGGTAAGTGAAGTTTCAAACCCTAACTCCAAATAGTGTTTTAATGGAGTTTTACTTGTTTTCTTTCGATTTATTGCCGTGAAACTCGGTGTTTGTCAATTCGGGAGTAGTTTTAAGTGTTTTTGGAAACTATTCCATAACCCTAAAACCGAGTTTCAGTCGAAACTCTTTCCGTTTGAAATTTACCCTTTTGGGATTGAAAATGGGTTAGAAATTAATGAATGAATGTTTATTTAAATTCAATTCGGGAAAGGGCTTATTGTTCGAAAACCCTAATCATTGATACCCATTGAAATCGGGATTATCGAATTTACTTAAAACCAACTCGAAATGTATTTAAATTGCCAAAAAGCCGGAAAACAAAATCCGAAACCCAATTTGATGATAGGGCCGTGGGCCTCTTTGTGGATTTTGTTGAGTTTTCGTTACTTTGTATGTTTAGTAGTTGTTTGATCGATAGTTGGTAAAGTTATTGATTGTATGATATAATTCGTTTGTAGGTGTTTTCGAACCGCGTGGTTGATTGCTCTTCCGGTGTTTAGGAGCAAAGTTTTCACTTTTATTAAGGTGAGAATAGTTAGAATTTAAAGTAATTATAGAAATCGAATAAGTGTGAAGGTTTGTAAAGTTTGAAACTAAGATTAGAATCCGAATCTAAGATTAGAGGGTTGTGAGTTAGTGCCCTTAGGATTAGAAGTTAATCCTTCAAGTGAGAACTTAGAAGTTCTCGAGAAAGACTTGAATCTTAGAAGATTCTAAGTTAGATTCGATACGAAACTAAGGTTGGATCATTGGAAGTTAAGAATCCAACTTGTAATTAGAACGATTAATAGAACATCGAATTATTGAAAATTTAGAATCCTGGAAGGTATAGTTAATCGTTTAAGTAATGATTGTACTTTTATTATTGATATTGGAGTTCGATCGACATATCGTTCATCCGAGGTTACAATCTATTTCTTTCTTTTTACTTAATGTCATTTACTTTATGTCATTTACTTTATGTTTATTTCAGTTACTTTATTATTCGCACTTTACTTTATTTACTTTGTAAGTATGTGCGAGCATATCATTGCATCTCGCACCATGACATATTGTACCATGACATCTCGCATAAAAGAAGTACAGAATGTTGGAGCCTACGGGTATTATCCGCATTTCCTTCTGAGAAAAAGAATGAAAATGAGAAAGAAAAGAAGTACAGAATGTTGGAGCCTACGGGTATTATCCGCATTTCCTTCTGAGAAAAAGAATGAAAATGAGAAAGAAAAGAAGTACAGAATGTTGGACCCTTCGGGAATTGTCCGCATTTCCTTCTTCATGCATTTTATGCATTTGATTGATGAAAAAATATATATATATCCTGGATAGAGGATCGAGATGTTATATTGTTATGAAAAGTTATTTATTTTTCCTGTTTATGTCATAACAAGAATTTTGGATGAGATTAAGATTACAAGAGTTAGTAGTATCATTCTTTAGAGAATGTAAAATGAATTCACCTAGAGATTGGATGACTTTAGGAGTGTATTGTGTCAGTTAATTGGACACAAATCGAAATGCGAGTTTGAGGTCTATCTTTACTTTTTATGCTTATTATTCTCACTGGGCTTAGTTTGTTAGCTCATGATATTACAACCAATTTCAGGTAATGCCTTGGCTAGAGGTCGAGGAGGAGGAGGTGGTCGTTGCGTGATCGAGGGATGTTGACCTCGAGATGGACTAATGGTTTTTGTAAAGTTTATGTCTTATTTTGATGAACTTTAAGGAATTGTATTTTGTATTTGGCTCTTAAGAGCCTAATGTTGATGTTTTATGATATTATATATTTGAACTCCTGATTTGGACTTACAGTCCAAGAGATTTTGTTAGATTTGAAAATTAGGATGTAAACAAGTTTTCTGCATGCTAATTTTCAAACAAAACCACACCAATTTTTCGTAAATTAAAAGACTTCCGCTGTTTTCTCTGAATTTAATTTATTTAAAAGTGACGGGTCGTCACAAGATGGAAGGCAAGTTTTGCTGGAAAATAATACACCTTGTAAAGTTTTTGGAATTGGCTCTATCAAAATTAAGACACATGATGGCTCAATGAAACTGCTAACAGAAGTCAGGTAGGTGCCTGATTTGAAGAGAAATTTATTGTCTCTTGGTACCTTTGAGAAGAAAGGTTACAACTACTGGGGAAAAGATGGAGTCTTGAAAATAGCTATCAGGGAAAATGCTCTTTACACGCTCGTTGGCAGCACCATCACTGGTATGGTATCTATTGTACAAGACAAGAATGAGGGGAGTTCTGAGAGGTGGCATCAGTGCCTAGGTCACATTAGTGAAAGAGGACTCCAAGAAGTTCAGAAACAGAACCTGCTATCAGAAGCAAAACTGGACAAACTGAAGTTCTGTGAACATTGCATCTTTGGTAAGGCACACAGGACTGTGTATTTAATAAATAGATGTCCCTTTACAGCAAACCAGTTCATAACACATGAGAAAAGATGGACAGGAACACCTCCCAGCTTGTATAACCTTAGAACTTTCAGATGTGTAACATATGCAAATGTTAAAGAAGGAAAATTGGAACCTAGAGCTAGAAAATGTATGTTTCAAGGGTATTCTGAAGGTGTGAAAGAGTATAAAATGTGGTATAAAGAAGGAAGAAATGAACGTTGTTACATTAGTAGAGATGTGACATTTAGAGAGGAGGAAATGTATATGAAAAGCAGACATACCATTGATGACCTTGACAAAAGGGAATGTGTTCCACTTGAGGTGGATAATTATAGCAAAATGGATGGTACAACTGAAAATGAAAGTGTAACCCCTGAAATTTAACAGTAAGATGGAGAAATTTATGACTATCAATTCGCAAGGGACAGATCAAGGAGGGTGATTACGCAGCCTCAGAGGTACTCTTCCTCTGACTTAACTGCTTTTGCCTTACATATTACTGAAGAATATGAAGAAGCAGAACCCTCCACTTATAAGGCTGCTGTCACAAGTCCAGAACATGAATTATGGAAACAAAATATGGATGATGAGATGCAATCCCTGATGAAGAATCAAACCTAGGTTCTTGTAGAAAGGAAATCAAATCAGAGGCTTGTAGGATGCAAATGGATATATAAGGTAAAACCTGCAGCTCTTGAAGGAGAAAAACCAAAGTACAAGGCAAGACTAGTGGCCAAAGGTTATACTCAGAGAGAAGGAGTAGATTACTGTGAAATATACTCCCCAGTTGTCAAACATGCCTCCATAACAATACTCTTAGCACTAGTAACACAGTTTGATATGATGATTGAACAATTGGATGTTAATACACCTTTCTTGCATGGAAGAAGAAATTCTCATGTTACAGCCTGAAGGATACATCCAGAAAGGAGATGAAGACAAGGTGTGCTTCTTGAAAAGGTCTTTATATGGCCTCAAACAATCACCTATGCAATGGTACCTGAGGTTTGATGCTTTCATGATAAGACATGAGTTCAAAAGAAGTAAATTTGATTCATATGTGTATTACAGTGGAGGAGGAACTAAACCTAGTATATATCTACTAATATATGTAGATGACATGCTAATAGCCTTCACTGATAAGGAAAAGATTGATGATCTGAAGCTAATTCTAAGCACAAAATTTGAGATGAAGCACCTTGGTGAAGCAAAAAGATAATGTATTGTAGGAAGTATAATGTATGCAATGGTGTGTTCAAGACATGATATTGTATATGCTTCAAGCCTCATTAGCAGATATATGACAAATCCTGAAAAGACTAATTGACAAGCTGCAATTTGGGTAATGAGGTATTTGACAGGTTCCTGCAATATGGGCTTGAAATACAACAAGATCAGTAATGAAGAAAAGTGTTGTCTTGAGGGTTTTGTAAATTCAGACTTTGCTGGGGATTTGGATAAAAGAAGCTTAATATTAGGATATGTTTTTACCTTGTATGGCACAAAAGTGAGATGGAAAGCTATGTTACAACACATTGTTGCCCTTTCAACAATAGAGGCAGAATATATAACAGCAACTGAAGCAGTAAAGGAAGGAATGTGGCTAAAAGGAATACTTGAAGAACTGGGAATTGAATGCAAGAAAAAGAAGATAAATTGTGACAATCAGAGTGCATTATACTTGTCAAAAAATGCAATGTACCATGAAAGATCCAAACACATTGATGTAAAATTCCATTTTATCAGAGACATAGTAGCTTAAGGAGAAATTTATATGGAAAAGATTCACACATATAGCAATCCAGCTGATATGCTAACTAAGCCAATTCCAGGTAACAAGTTCAAAAGTTTCCTTGATTGTATAAACTTGACTAAGTACCATGCAAAAGCAAAATGAAATATGTCTGATAGAGAATGAAGTTGAAGCTAATCACAAATTGGAGATTTGTTGCAGTGTAATCAGACTTCAATAAGTGAGCTCAAATTCCCACGTGTGAAGGGAAGTGATCGAAGCCAGGAAGCAAGGACTCATCAGCAGCTGATTAGTTCTGTTTTAATGGCTTAGTTAATTAGCTGATAATTGCTTAAGGTAGTTATGAGTTTCTTCTTGTATAAAAGCCTTAGAATAAGGTAGTATTGAGGGTTGACCATTTCTGATTTGCAGAAGAGAGATTTGAGGTTGTTCTTGTAAATGAGATACAGATTCATTTAAAAAAACTGATCATATTTTATTCTTGATTCTATGTGTTCTTATTGTTTCTTGTTTAATTCATTGAAGAGTTAGAGTTTTCATAACAATGACACATTCTTTTATGCTCTCCAATCACATCTCCATTGGTTGTTATTCATCATCTTGCTAGTTCCAAGACCATCAAGTCGCCAAACTCGCCACACCACTAGCCACCATCAATTTTTGTGGAAATTGATCTGGACAGTATTAAAAATCGAAGTGAGATCTAAATCGAATTTGCAGTGAAAGCAATTAAAGACCAACATTTAAAAAAAATACTTACAATGAAGTATATGGAGATTTTGGTTATAGGTTCTTTAATCATCAAGTCTTCTATGTTATGGCTTCATCGAAAGCAAAACAAACTTGTGTGGGTCCTCCAAAAAGACGACAAAAGAAAAGAAAATTTTGATGGATTTTGCTATGTAAAATCGTGGAAGCTAAGGGAGGGAGGGAATTTCACTTTGTATTTGAATTGTGATAAATAAATTATATGACTATTCAAAGTTCATATTTATAGGCATAGAGCTTTTTCTTATCCAATTAGAAAACCTTTTCCTAAATAATAAAATTACGGGAGAGATAATTCTCTCTGATTATTTTATGATAGGCGTGTAAGGAAAATTGGGAGGTGAAAGTTTAACTCTTCCTCCTTTTGACGTTATCCATGTTGATAATTCTCTGTTTTAACTACATTTGGAAAAATTCATTAGGTTCATAATTACTTGGGTCAAAATTGATACGGTTCACAAATCTAATTGAGATTTAATCTCTCAAATATATTAATTTGTCCAACCTATTATTTACATTATTATTATTAATTTAAATAATTTCATTATTTATATAATTATTAATATTATATTAATTATTAACTTCCATTTAAATAATCTCATTATTTAAACAATTAATAATATAAAAGTTATTTTCATTTAAATAATCTAATTATTTAAAAATTAATATTGCCTTAACTTAAATCAATAAATTACTTAAAATATGTGTTCTTCCTAAGTCAAATTAATAACTTAATTTTGCATAGAGACCTGATGAACCTATAGATTATAAGCTCTCATAATACGTTAATGTAAGATTAGATCCATGACCGATTCAAGAGAATAATAGTGGAAGCGTACCTGAATTCATTGATGAAAGCAATAACCGAGTTATGATCTTCTAATTCCTCTATAATTTCACTATGAGAAGACTTCTCGGGGGGAGGGGGAAGAAGTTCAACGTGAAAACTGACTGGGAATGGGGACTATAACCCACCTTGATAACTGCTTAAGCAATTTACAAGTTTATTAATTTACAATTTAGCCCCTCATTAAATTGTAAATATCAAATGAGATCACTTTAATTGGCTTAAAAAATAGCACACACATTTAATTAATTACACATGTGGTCCCAATTATTGAATTTATTCCAACAATCTCCCACTGGTCAACATATGTAATTTTACAAATGTTGTTAATTCTCATGAGCTCCAAAAATTGCTATCATAAATAGAGTACCTTGACAATCTCGTCCATTAACTATATCAGTATTGGATCAAAGCGATTTTTGTCACATTTATCGTAACTAAACCCATCAATGGTCACAAGTACCAATACAACTATATGACATGGATCAAACATGGATGCGTAGCATGGAAATTATATGTAGCGTGATCTGTACATATCTATTCCTACTAGTCCTGCCGTATTTTAGTGAGATCAAAACTTTGACTCAAAATATAACAGAGTGTCATTAACTAAAATTCTTTTCTTCTGATTAGAAAATATCCAATTACATATAAACATATATATCTTAAAACCAAGTATAGAGCAATATAAAATTATCCAAACTCCCACTTCAATTAAACATCCTGATGCAAGATAACATCCATATGAGCAGTATGCTCATGAAAGACTTTGGGTGGTAATCCTTTTGTAAGCGGATTCGCTATTATGGAGTTTGTCCCAATGTGTTCTATGGATAACTGTCCACTCTGCACTCTTTCCTTCACAACTAGGAACTTGATGTCTATATGTTTAGACTTAGATGAGCTTCTATTGTTATTAGAATATAATACTGCTGATTTATTATCACAATAGATCTTAAGTGGTCTACACCATCTAAAATACGCAACCTTGTGATAAAATTTCGCAACTATATTCTATGATTTGATGCCTCATAATATGCTACAAACTCTGCTGCCATAGTGGAAGAAGTTATGAGTGTTTGTTTGGCACTCCTCCAAGAAATAACTCCACCAACTAACAGATAAATATAACCCGAAATGGATCTCCTACTGTCTTGGCATCCAGCAAAATCAAAGTCGGAATAACCAATGATCTCTAACTGATCCGATCTCTTATATATAAGCATATAATCTTTAGTTCTTTGCAAATACCTCATAATCCGCTTGGCTTTTTTCTAGTGATCCATACCAGGGTTACTTAAGTATCTACCTAACATGCCAACAATAACACAATATCCGGACGCGTACATACTTGAGCATACATTAGACTCCCAACTGAAGATGAATAAGAATCTTTTGCTTTTATTTAACTTCAAGATTACTTTTTAGGCATTGATTGAGACTAAATTTGTTTCCTTTAGAAACTAGATGTCACCTGGTTTACAGTCTTGCATACCAATCTTTTGAGCACCTTATCAATATAGCTTCTTTGTGATAACCCAATAATACCTCGAGAGTGATCTTTATGTATCTTGATTCCTGATACAAAGGAAGCAACACCAAGATCTTTCATCTCAAATTTCTTTGATAAAAATCTTTTGGTGTCGTGTAAAATGCCTATATCAATTTCGGTAAGCAGAATGTCATCCACACATAAAACCAGAAAGATGTGTTTACTCCCATTGAACTTATGATACACACAATCATCGACTGCGTTTATCTCAAAATCAAACGAGATAATCACCTGATCAAACTTGTAGTATCATTGACGAGAAGCTTGTTTTAGCCCATAAATATATTTTATCAATTTGCAAACCATATTTTTTGGTCTCCTAACATAAGTTTTCTGGTTGCACCATATAAACAGTTTCATCAATATCTCCATTGAGAAACGCCGTTTTGACATCCATTTGATGAAGCTCAAGATCAAAATGTACAAATAGTGTCATGATTTTCTTAAAAGAGTCTTCCTTTGAATATGGAGAGAATGTCTCTTTATAGTCAATCCCTTCATTTTGAGTAAAGCCCTTAGCTACAAGACGATCTTTATATCTTTCTACATTACCCTATGCATCCTTTTTGGTTTTAAATATCTGTTTACAACAAATAGGTTTTTCTCCTTCTGGCAATGGGACAAGTTCCCAAACTTTATTGTCTTGCATAGACTTATACTCTTCATTCATAGCCTCAATCCACTTTTGAAAATTAGATCATTGTATGGCTTGATGAAAGTTGATTGGATCATCTTCCATCACTCCAATATCCTCATGTTCTTGGAGAAATACTATATAATCTTTTGAAATAGCATTTCTTCTTTCCCTAATGGATCGTCTTAAAGACACTATTTCTTGAGGTTGTTGAGTTTGCACCTCAGGAATAGGGAATTTTTTTTTTCAAGATAGAATAGGGAAAATTTCAATATTATCAAATTAAGGATCTTGATCAGCTTCATGCTCAATAACAGGTAAGGAAACCTGCATATCATTTGAAGCAATTGTGGTAATAAAAATTAATTCCTTTTCCTCAAAGATAATATCTCTAACCTTATTTCTCCCCCCAAACTCAACATCTTCAAAAAAATATTGCAGTTCCTGTCTCAAAAATTTTACTAATCGTGGAATCATAAAATTTACACCCCCTAGATCATTCAACATAGCCAATAAAATAACTACTTACTGTTTTGGAGTCCAATTTATTTTCATGTGGCTTGTAAGGCCTAGCTTCAGCTGGACATCCCCAAATGTGAAAATATTTTAGACTTGGTCATTTGCTTGTCCAAAGCTCATAAGGCGTTTTAGTAGTAGCTTTAGTTGGCACTCTATTTAGAATATAAGCTGCTGTCTTAAGTGCTTCTCCCTAGTGTGACTTTGGTAAGGAAGAATGACTAATCATACTTCTTACCATATCCTTTAGAGTTTGATTTGGCCTTTCAGTTACACTATTCATGCTAGGTGAATCCATCATGGTGTACTGTGGGACAATTCCATATTCCTCTAGGAATTTAGCAAATTGTCCTTGACGTTGTTCCCTCGAACCATCATATCTACCGTAGAATTCATCTCCACGGTTAGATCTAACACTTTTAATGGGTTTGTTAAGTTGGTTCTCAACTTCAACTTTAAATGTTTGAATACGTCCAGAGATTGTGATTTCTCATGAATTAAATATAGGTAGCCATACCTCGAATAGTCATCTATGAATGATATGAAATATCATTGACCATTCTAAGATGTTGTAGGGAATGGACCATAGATATCAGTATGAATCAATTCTAAGACGTCTTTAGCTCATTGGCACTTAATTTCTTTATTCTAGTTTGTTTTCCCTTAATACAATCAATACAGACTTCAAAGTCTGTAAAGTCAAGAGAATCCAAAATTTTATTAGACAAAACTCGTTCAACTCTAGATTTAGAGATGTGCCCTAATTGGTTGTGCCATAAAATTGATGAATTTTCTCTACTTCTTTTGCGTTTAACGCATTGTGATTCTGAATTCAATGAATCATTATAAGACGCATTTGTGTCAAGTAAATACAATTCATCATAATTATGACGAATACCAGTTCTAACCACAATTGAATTTAAAGACAAATTAACCATATTATTTCTAAATGAACAACAATAACAAGATTTGTCCAATAAAGAAACAGAAACTAAATTCCTTCGAAAAGTTGGTACTGTTGGGAATGGTGTCCTAGAACTTGTAATTATTTAATAAAGATAATTTATTTTGAATAAATTAAATAAATAAATATAAGTTCTTTCTATTATCTATATTGATTTAAAAGATGATATTAAGAATATATGGAAATATATTAATATCAAACATTCAAATAGTAAAACCTTAAGTTACTCTTAATGAAATCACGACTAAGTATGTGAGTCATACGAGAAGATTAAAGTCGAGATGAGTAATTTAAAAGTTTCTATAATGTATGGATAACGTTTGGGAACCTTATCTTGGTAACACTGTTGATAGCTTGCCATTTTGTTTATAGACAAATGATCTAATTTTGATCATTCATGTGAGTGACATGAAATGGAAGTATCATATGCAGTGTTGATTGTATAAGACAGGACCACGATATTTGATCAAATTTCTCATTAGTACCGTTTATGAGAAATGATCGAATATCAAACTAAGTTTATCAACCGTGATAAATCTCAATCCTGAGTGAAATGTGGACTCCTATTCATGAAGTTATGTTATTTGATTAACATGGTTGAGAGCGATCTGATATGAACGCTCAATACACTCCTGTTTTGGGAACATGACGAGATAGTAGCTGGGAACACATTTACACGAGATGAAATTCATAACTTTCCTCTAAATTAACAGTATCAGTGGATACCTAAATATTTTAGGAACTATAGGAAACTCCCTTTTATATATTGATTCGAAACTTGAACAAGTGGCGCCACGACTTCTGTTGATCACAGAAGTATATTATCTGTAGTTTGACTACAAATAATGTTCATTGGAGAATCAATAGGAACATAAGGATAAAAAGGTAATTACAGGGACAAAACGGTAAATTTATCCGCCTGTAATTATGAGGGTTCCACGTGAAGGATATATAACAGATATAAATAAATGGTAAACTAAATGGACATAACTCATCTATAGTGAGGGGAGTTCAGCTATGCATCTATAGTGGAATTATTCATAGTTAGATAATAAGTAATTAACTGATTATGAGTTAATCACTTAATTGATTGATTATTAAGCCCGTGATCTATAGGTCCATCAGGTCCCTATGCTAGCCCAAATATCGTATTCGCGAAATCAAATTGAAGAAATGAAAATTTTAAGTAAGGTGAATCTTCTTCAAGTCCTCATAATTTGCCAGCTCCTTTTTGTTTATTAACTGAAAAAAAAATATTGTAGCATCATGAAGCTACGCCTAATGAGTAAATAAATAGAAAAGAAAACTATGCTTTGAATACGCCTGAATTTATTAAGTCCAAATTCAACTCATCTAATATTACAACTTCCAAACAATCTCAATACCTCAAAATTAATATCCCAACATCTCATTATTGCTCATAAATATACTCTAAATCACAAACTATTCTCAAATAGTCATCAACCCCAATAACTCACGTATAACTCACAAGTTATATATCAAACAATTCATTAAATCAAACAAATTTTCCACATTTATCAAAAACCTAGTATTCTTCTCAATACATGTACTCCAAACTATATTCTCAACAACTTCCAACTAAAAATCTCACATATAACTCGAAAGTTACATCTCAATAATTCTTAATCACAAACACTTGGTATTCTTCTCAATACTCGCAAGTATTGAGCGAACCTACTCGTAATAGTTTAAACACAATTTTTCACAATTTAAACTTACGCATATTCTGTTTTATGTATAGCTAGTACATAAAATGAACCTTCAATATATTCTTTTTCACATATTGCATACATGAAATGAACTTGCCTCGTAAAAAGATTATTTAAGCATTGCATTATAAAAAATAACATTTACTGCATATTCTTCATTAAGCATGGCCCTACTTAATGCGAACCTACATTGTATTCACTATTGATTAACGCTTTAATCAATACGAACCTCCCACACAGTCATACACATGCAATTTTAATACAAAATAAAATAAGCATAACAAACTAGTTATCTTTCAAATCGACAAGGCGACTAAAATTCTCATAAAAGCTCCTAAAATAATTATTAATAACCAAAACCAAAACCATCAGCTCTTAATTCAATCTTGAAACTCATAATAATCTCCCAAGAACATACCAAACCACCCAAGTTGAAAAACCAATCAAACTTGTTCATAACTAGCCTTAACCCACTTCATAACTACACCTTTTACATCACTTTCTGGAAAATTCAGCAACTTAGTAGCACATTAACATCCTAAAAACAGTCACTAAATCACCAAAAAAAATTATCCAAAAGATCATCAAAATCTACCACCAATTACAACATCAAATTCATACTTTTCGTATACTTTTTCAGGAAAAATAAGCAACCAAAACATCTTAAATATCATTAGATCATCAACCTAAACATCCAAAAATACATGTTTCTTATCTCCAATCAATAGTTAATAAGTCGGGTTTCCCCAAAACACAATAAACCAATCTATTCATTCAGTCACCTTGAAGAATTTGTATCCCCAATTATTCCTTTCACAACCACAACCTTTCTCGAAAGTTGGAGAAACCTCTCTCAAACTTGATCAAACAATTACCCACTGCAAGGAAGAGCCATTCTACACCTATACGACAAGAAAGTGAAATAAAAATCAATTAAATTCGAATAAACCATAATAGGTCTGAATTGGTTTTTGACCCATAATTGTAACATCTCGTTATTTTGTGATAAAAAAAATTTATTTATTTTATTTTAATTTAAATAGTTAAAGTTTATTTATTTATCGGTAAATTAGAATTTAGTAGTTTATTTCGGTTTAAGTCCTTTTAATTACCTTTTTAGTTTATTTTCGTTTTAATGGTATTAATAATTATTAACGGGCCAATTAATAATTATTAATCACCATTGGGATAGTTTAAGAAGTTCGGGATTCGTTTTATAAGTCAAAAGTCATAAAAGGACGTAACCGTCATTTCCAATTTCTTAAAAAACTATCCAAACACTATTCACCTCATATTAAATATGCCATTTGACTTCATTTGACCTAATCTTCATCTTCATCTTCTTCCTTTCTTCCTCCCAAGGCCGAGGGTCTCACCTCCCCATTTCCCAAATTTGATTTTCGTTCGTTTCTTGCCCGATCGACTTGATTCCGGGTCCATTGGAAAGGTATCGGTCCTACGATTCATTTCCAACCAACCATCGTACTTTCCACTCGTGTTATACGGAGTTCTCGGTAAGTAAAGTTTCAAACCCTAAGCTTCAAATAGTATTTTAATGGAGTTTTCTTTGATTTCCTTCGATTTCGTGTTGTGGAACTCGGTGTTTGTAAATACGGGAGTTGTTTTAAGTGTTTTTGGAAACAATCCCTTAACCCTAAAACCGAGTTTCAGTCGAAACCCTTCCCGTTTGAAATTTACCATTTTGGGTTTAATTATGGGTTATAAATTAGTGAAATAATGGTTATTTAAATTCAATTCAGGAAAGGGCTTAATGTTCAAAAACCCTAATTATCGATACCCATTGAAATCGGGAATATCGAATTTGCTTAAATACAACTCGAAACACTTTTAAATTGCATAAAAGCCGGAAAACCAAACCCGAGGCCCAATTTCCTTGTGAAGGCCGAGAGCCTCTTTATGGGGGTTTGATGCATTTTCGTTGTTTTGTATGTTAGGTTGTTGTTTGATCGATAGTTGGTAAATTATTGATTGTGTGATAAAATTCAATTGTAGGTGTTTTTGAACCACTCGCTTGATCGCTCCTTCGGACTTAGGAGCAAAGTTATCTTTTATTTAAGGTGAGAATAGTTAGGATTTAAAGTATTTATAGAAATCGAATAAGTGTGATGTTTGTAGAATTGAAACTAAGACTAGAATCCGAATCTAAGATTAGAGGGATGTGAGTTAGTGCCCTTAGGATTAGAAGTTGATCCTTTAAGTAAGAACTTAGGAGTTCTCGAGGAAAGTATCGAATCTTAGAAGATTCTAAGTCAGATTCGTTTCAAAGCTTAGGTTGGATCATTGGAAGTTAAAAAATCCAAACTTGTATTTTAGAACGGTTAATAGAACCTCGGATTATGTCGGAAGTTAGAATCCTTGAAGGTGTAGGTTAATCGCTTAAGTTATGATTTCACTTTTATTATTGTTAGCGGAGTTCGATTGATATATCGTTCGTCCGGAGTTTCATATTATTTACTGTATGTCCTTTATTTTATGCTTTTTACTTTATGTTTGTATCGGCTACTTTAATTCCGCATTTTATTTATTTACTCCAAAACATATCATATTGCACCATAACATCTCGCATCATGGAAGAGAAAGTGAGAAAGAAAAGAAGGGGGAAGAATGTTGGAGCCTACGGGTAGTGTCCGCATCACCTTCAGAAAGAAAAGAAAGTGAGAAAGAAAATGAAGGGGGAAGAATGTTGGAGCCTACATGTAGTGTCTGCATCACCTTCATAGAAAAAGAAAAGAAAGTGAGAAAGAAAAGGAGGGAGAACGATGGATCCTACGGGATAGACCACGTTACCTTCTTCATGCATAAGGGCGTATGCGAATCCTACGGGATGCTCTCATGCATTCATGTTTATGATTAATGAGAAAGAGAATCGAGATGTTATATTCTATGTAAAGTTATTTATTTTTCTTATTTATGTCATAACAAGTTAATGGATGAGGTTTTGACCTTAAGAGTTAATATTATCGTACTTTGGAGAATATGGAATAGAATTACCTAGATTTTGGTGAATTCTAAGAAAGTTTGTGTCAGTTTAATTGGACACAAATCGAAATGCGAGTTTGAGGTCTATCTTTACTTTTTATGCTTATTATTCTCACTGGGCTTAAGTTGTTAGCTCATGATATTACAACTAATTTCAGGTAATGCCCTTGCTAGAGGCCGTGGAAGGGGAGATGGTGCTGCGTGATCGGGGGATGTTGATCTCGAGATGGACTCGTTGTTGTAAAGTCTATGTAATTATTTTGTGAATTTCAAAGATTTTGATGATGTATATGTTGTATTTAGCTCATAAGAGCTTTTGATATGGTTTTTATGATATGAAATATTTGAACTCCTCATTGGGACTTAAAGTCCATGTGATTTTATTAGATTTGAAAAATTAGGATGTAAACAGGTTTTTGGCTAGCCAATTTTCAAACAAAACCACGCCAATTTTTCTTAAAATAAAAGACTTCCGCTGTGTTTTATAAATTAAATTTATTTAAAAGTGTCGGGTCATCACAATAATGTTTTCTATAGAAATTGGATTGCTACTTAATTATGCTAAATGGAAAGATCGATAACGAAAAACTAATAGAAATAGATAGCTTACTTGCGCAAATCAGAGTTCGGATGAGGGAGCTATGGTAAAAATACTTTTAGGAATTTCATTTGGGCGAAAAGTTGAGAAAATATGATATGTGGGTGCTGGTTTTCGGCTTAGGGAAGAAGAATGGATGATATAGGGCTGAATCCCGATTTCAATTAATTACGAAAAATACCATTGCACTAAAACAGTCATAATTCGTACGCCGGGACTCCGAACGATGATCCGTCAGTTGCGTTGAAATCATAATAACGAGACGATCAACATCATGTAAACATATTAAATTAAACTTGTGGTTTTAATTTTGAGGTTACGAGATAAAGAGTTATTTCTCATTTAATTTATGGATCCAACTTCATTGATATCATTTGAGAAAATAATATAAATTTCCAATTTATTTTATTTATAGTCTTACTTAGGAACGGGTAATTACAAATAAAGAAAACACCAAAAGAATAGATATAGCATTATAAAAGATATTAAAAAAAAACAAGAAATACAACATTTAAAAGAATAAATATAGAGAGAGAATGCATTGTCATGGGTGGACTCAATAACCATGTTCCACACTAACATTTCAAAAAGTTTGTTTTTTAGTACTTCAGGTAAACATTTGTTATTATTGGTTCAGGGGATTTTAGTCGTATGTGTGATGGAAAACATTTATTTATCATGGTATCAACGTATTTTAGTATAAGACTATTCCTTATAAATCTCAAACCTATTAGAATGTGTATATTAAAAACCTAATCTAGATAAATAGAAAAATATAATCTAAATAAGAAAATATAATTATCAAACTACCACCTTATCCTAAGACGGATGGCTATCATTTGAATTTCTATCCTCTGCTTTATAATTTATTTTCAATCTTGATTGATGGCCTAGAAGTCTGAAAGACCGAATTGGGAAGGAGACGAAGAATTCCGGGTACAAAACCTTAGTTTTTTCCTTGATTTTTCTTGTCTAAATTCTTAAAAAACTTGTTAAAAATTTTGGAATAAAAAATTTGCAGAGGTTCCATATTTGATTTTAACGAAATTGCAGCCTCTCAATTGACTAATTTGCTCCAGGTTAGTTAGGTTCCATATCTGTCCATGAATTTCACAAATTTTCTTTGACATTAAGGTTTTTTGTTCCTCCTTTGGTTATAATGTTTTCCTGTTCTAATAGTTTTTGGGAATTTTCATGTGTTCTTGGTCGTAACAATCACTTTGAGTAAGGGAAATGAAAAAAGTGGTATTGCTGCTTCAATGAAAGGTTTGAAAAGAAGTTTTTGTTAATTTTTATATTATTGGGAAGAAAATACATGGCCTTTTTGTCATTTGATAAACATTTGGTTCATTTTATAATTGCTTATTTAAAAATTTGTCTTTATAGTCATTATGTGATATATACCCAAGCTCGATTAGCTCGAGGTGGATTTCAGTATTTATGGCATACTCACAACATCAAACTTTTAATTTTTAGTCTTTATATAGGTAATATATAATGTTTTACTTATTTTTTTTTGGATGGATGATGGTTTATCTTTTTCATTGCAATTCAAATTTGTAATGATTGTTTGTTTGATGAATAGTTGTTTGGTAAAAGTTATGCATCTCATACTAAGGTATGATGCTCTTTGCTTAAAATTACATGCTACATCAGACACAAACCACACTTTAATTTCTATACTGTCATTTCATCATTTCATTTGGTGGTTGTCATTTTCTTGATTTGTTTCTATCCTGTCCTATCCTATTCTATATTTTTAATTTGTTTTTAAAGTTCAAGTTCAAGAATAATATGATTCTTCTTTCCACTATTCCAAAGTATTGAGAAGATTAAAGAAGGTTATCCATGGCCTAAGGTCGTAAATAATGGTGGCATTGCATTCATGGCATTGTTGTAACTTTCTTATAAATATTTTATTTTGGTAGAATACTACATCTTTTAGCAAACCAAAATTCAAATTCAAATTTGGATGATTGTCTCTATAACGTAGTTAAGATATATAGCAAGTAAGATTTTAGTTAACTTAGAAGGGTAGTTCCAAGGGCCTTTTTTTTTTTTTTGCTGTGTTCAAATCTTTTAGATGACTTTTTACTATGCATAATTGTTCCTTGTATTAGTGGCTTGTTCCATACTTAGTCTTTTAAAAAGCAAAACATATGGTAGGAAACTTAATTTAAAACAAAGAAAAAGGAACCTAATGTATGATAACTGAAAAAACAATCGAATTTTCTTATGGGAAAAGACGAAAAAAGAAACACATTCAAAAATTCTTTTTTCTGTAATAGAAATTGTAGTTTGCTCCATTATATAATAAAGAAATAGGATTATGCTACTTCCTATAGATTTTTAAATGATTTTAACATTTCTATATTAAGAAAAGCATATGTCGTTAAAGAATGGTATTTTAATTGACGAAGTTAAGAAGGAAATAGACCCGAATAAAGTTGTTGAGCTTTCTTTGATTGATCACAAAAGAGCTAAAGGTTAATTTTTTTAATTTTTTATGTAGAAAATGAAATGAAAATCTTATGAGAGAGTTGTTGTAAATGACTTAAAGCTAAATTTGTAAAATTTCTTTGAAATTTGTCTGTTTGAAGAATTTTATAACTTCTTCTAGAGAGACTTGTTGAATTTGTGGTCATTTTATAGTCAAAAGAATGTTTGATGTTGGGATTTTGAGTTTATTATGGTGTTAATGGACTATGTTTCAAGCTGATGTATTCTATCTTGGTTGTGGTGATTTAACTTGTAGGATTCTTGCTAATAGATAATTTGTTGCCCGTTTGAAAGAGAGGAAAATACACTAAACGGGCGAGCTAGAGAGGAAGGTTCATACGCTGCAGTCTAAAAACAACCACTCTGATTGCGCAGGTGACGTTATTACAGGTATGAATTTGTTGATATATATGATTAAATTTACCCTTGCCCATTTGCTTAAGCTTTTGGTTCAATTGGTGATTTAACATATTTAATATGGTATAAGAGCAGGAGGTCCTGGGATCAGACCTCCATTATGTCATTTGTTCTAATTTTCTCCCCATTTAAATATTCCACATGTTTGGGTCTTGTGCAAATATCCAAGCCCACATGTGAGGGAGAGTGTTGAGATATATGATTAAATTTACCTTGAACCATTGGCTTAAGCTTTTGGGTATAGTGGGTGATTTATCATATTTAATAGAATTGAATTGCAATCCCGGGTAGAATGAAAGTTTTGTAGAACACAATCTTAACCTCCTTGTATTCTTTTTTCCCATACCGATGTCTCACAGTTATGAAATATACGTTGTTTTGAAAAAACCATATCAATGTGGCTGCTGAAACTTAAAAAATTTCGTGAAGGACAAAAAATAAAAAAATAATTCTAATGCAAGGTGTGAATCTAAAACCTCTTGCAAAGCAGAAGAAATTATACTACAAAATAAAATAAAATCAGAGATGTCGTCTTGAATCTCCAAAGCTCCATTAAGCTTTACCATTTGTGTCTGTCTGGAGAATGTCCTTCTTAGTTTGAGATGAAACCATTTATACTTTTTTTGTTTACTACATCTTGACATATCTTTGTGCTACATTTTTAGAAATTCTGCATTTCTAAATTTGGTTGTATGCCTCTTGATAATGAGTTAATAGTTTTAAGAGTTGGATTTATGTTTTTTTATTAAAACAAAATGACCTCTTTGGAAAGTCTATAGAGTTTCTAAATGAGAAGGTATTTCTGAAAATGAGAAGGTATTTCTGAAACACATTATGAAGTCAACAAACATGAAGTGCCTTACATCAATGTAAGTTCTTTAATCCAATTTTTAACTATGTTTCCTTTGTATGCTTTATTTCTAATACTTATGTGAACATAAGCAATAGATGAATCTTTAGATATTCATAATGTAGCCTGGTACCTCTATTGCAACCTTGACATATATAGTGGCATTAAATTTAAAGGCTTCTTTTGTGTTGGAATCTTGCTGTTAAAACTGTTTGTTATATAACAAGATTCAACTCTTTATTACAAATGCAATGTACCTGGTTTTTCTCATATATAGTTTTATTAGTTTGAAGGTTTCCTTAAATCATAATGTTAATTTTTGTCATCTTAACTAGAAGATGATCATAGTTTTAATTAGTCCAATTCTTTTTTTAGTTTTTCTTGGAAGAGAGTTCTTACTTTTGTCACCTATTGGATTGAATGAAGACTTTTGTAAAATAATTGCAATAAAATTCTTGTTTTTAACCATTTCAATTTATTAATGGTATTGCGTTAATTTATTGTATTTACAAGCAAATTAATTAGGTTTTTTTTTTTAATGGCAAGTATTAAAAATGTTACTAGAGTTATTTTTATGATCACTCATTTTTTATTTTCATTCTCTTTTAGTTTTATGCTTGGAATTGGATGTGATACTCTTTAATTTATCTACATAATTGTAGGATTGAAAGAGTTTTGTATGTTACGGCTATCCTGCAGTTATGGTAGCCAATAACTTAGACTTTTATTTATGCAGTTATGCTTAGTTCTTTGTTTAATTTATTTTATGGATGTTGTTGTAAATAACTAGCAAATATGTATTTGAGTTTAATGTTTCGTTTTCTTATTGAGATTTTTTTGCTGCCGTCTACATCTTACTTATTTGAAATTTGTGGGAAGAGAACTTTGAATATGCTGTTTTTTTAACTACTGAAAATGAGAAACATAATGTGATAAGCATGGCACAATTTGGGATCTATCGATAATATCATTCCAAATAAGGTTTACTTGACTAGAATTTGGATCCTTGATTGAGTTTGTCTCTTATTATTTTATTTGTTGGGAGGATCTCAATATGGTATGTATGAATATGCTTAGAGTATTTTCTATAGCTTTGTTTTACAATTATTCCTGGACAAAATTGAAGGGTATTGTTTTACAAATTGTTGAAATTTCATTGATTAACCATCTCACATTAACATGCTACCCATTATTGATATTTTTTTATTACAGGACTAGAAGGCTGATGTTATGGTATTGAAGAAAAAAGCATCACGTGAAGATAGATCAACAAAAAATGAGAGAATTTCTTTTCTATCCATGTAGTTGAGATATGACGATATATTATGAACAATTATGATTAACATAGCTTCCAAAATTCTCCAAGGCTTGTATGTATAAATATTGTAACGAATAAGAATATATCATTTTCTTTTTTATATTATATTAATGATTATTTTTTCATTGTGATGACTTATTGTAAGGCCCCGGGTTTCTATTAGAGGTTAATTAAATCTTGTTTTACATATTGTATGCTTGTGTGTTAAGTGTTAAGCATTTCATAAATTATTTTTTATTTTGATTTGTTTATTTGTTGAGTTAACCTTAGTTAAAAGATTAACCAATGGTGGGAATAGTTTAAAAAGAAAACTTTTAACCTTGGTTAGTTGAAGAGCAAGGGTTAGTTAGCAATTAAAATAGGAGCAAGGGTTGATTAGTAAATTTGTGAGTGGATTGTCCTTGGATTGTTAGATGAAGAGGTGGGGGGGACTCAGATGTAATTTATTAACTTTAATTTCAGCAAATTAAAAAGTATATAAGTTAGAATTTAAAAAAAAACAAAAAAACAAAAAAAACAAAGAAGACATCTTCTTCCCCAAAATTCCCCTCCCCACCATCATCTCCCCCCCCCCAAAAAAAAATTCTCAAGAGGTGACTTTTGCTCTCTTCCATTTCTTCATGAATCTTGGTTAAATCCAAAGGGGTTTTGTTGGTTTGTGATAGAAACATCAATCTAGGAAGATTCAAGCAAGGATTTATTGATTTTAATAGCCTCAAGGTAAGAATTCAACTTAAGAACTCAAATTTTCTTCCTAGGTTTCCATAAAGCTTGTAGGTTGTTCTTAATTGTTGTTATAAGCCACTCTGGTATTGATTTTCTTTCATTATAAATTCTAGAAAATCATCCTCAAATCTTGTTTCCAAGCCCTAGGTTTCACTTTTTAAAAGTTCTTTAGATTATGGAAGCCATGGATAAACCCAAGCTCTTAAACTCCATTAATGGAAATTTTTCAAGGTACTAGTTTTTTTTTCAAGTTTTTATTTTTCTTGACTTTTATTTAATGACTTTCAATTATGGAATATTTGAGTGTTTAAATATGTATTTTATACATGAAAAACACCTTGGAAGAACAATCAAATGATTTCTTGATAATTCTCCTTTTGGCCGAAAATTCATACTTAAATTAGATAGTTTTGAGGCTTTTTCCCCTAACTGGGTTTGAGACTTTGATTGTATGTTATGGACTGAGTTATTATTTTTATTAAAAGTTTAAATAAGTTTGGAATGGTTTGTTGTAGGAGAAGTACAAGCTTAAGCAAGTTTGGGGATTAAATTACCAAGGTGAGAACAAAAGGAGTCAAAGTGACGGTGGCTGTGTTGTTCGTGGTTGTTTGTAAGATGGTGTGGGTTAAATGCTAATGTTGATTAAGGCTGATTTGGGAACACCGTTGGTGTTTGAAATTAAGGGAAAATGGAGGTTGAGAATGGAACGAAATTCATATACTAAACTTGGTGTGTCGTTGAGAATTCGGAATGAGTGGGATTGTCTTGATACAACCTTGCTTCTACATAGAAATTTAAGTTTGTTCTTTCATGATTATTTGTATTTATACATGTTTTAAGTTAAAGATCGAGTCATATACTGATTGAGATTTATTTTCATATATGTTCGTTATTTTATAGATTGTTGTTCGATGAGTATTGCAGAGTTGAGATGTTAAAGGATAATACTTGAAGTATGGCCTTATATGCTTGTTTGTGTACTTTGAAAGTGTCAAGTGAAAGATAGAGTCATATGTTGATTGAGAATCATTCTTTCTTGTGTTCGTTATGTTAAAGTTTCATTTTCGATAAGAGTTGTAAAGAAAGCATGGCTAATTGCATCACATTTCATTCATATGTATCATATGTTTGTTGAAAGGCCATGGGGTCGTAACCTATGTAATGGTGAGTGGTTGTTGGACGTTTCATATGTTTACTATGGCGGAATGCATGTAGCTCCGAGGCGCTGTGTGATGGATGGCCATGATGCTAGAATGGCTATTCTGATAGTCTGGAAGAATAAATAAGCTATATGGCTCGAGTGATTTCTAAGATAGTTTGATGTAAAATGGGAAAGTGGTATGGAAAGTTGGTATTGAAATGAACAAAGTTGATACGGCTTGGTCTTGAACTTGAAATGTTAATAGATTGAACAAACATACATATTTAAGTTTTCTTGCTCATTCTTATGCATTCTTAATTAGTTAATTCTATTTGAGCATATCATTCTGAGCATTGCATATCATCGCTTTAATTCATTTTGTTTTCACTAAGTGTCATGCTGAAAGGTGCTCTATATCACCTTTCAGGTGTCGGTAGGGGACGGGGTCGAGGTACGGCAGGTGGTGCCCGTTGATGCTTTGAGATGGGAAGCTTTTGGATTAGGCTACCGGTCATGCAAAGCTTGGATTATGGAAGTATCTCGTGGGTCATTTTGTGTTCTCGGTTTAAAATCGAGTCTTTTGAAATGCTTGTAAATGAACTATGTATGTTTTAAGGATTTGTAATAACTAATTTTTGGTGCACCACGTACTTTAAGTGTTTAAAACATATTTGATATTTTGAAAGGGCCGACGTGCCGAATGTCGATATTAAGCAAGGTTTTTATGAAAGTTTTACTTATACTCCATGTCCAAGTTGATTTTCATAATGTTTCAAACCAAGTATGTAAGTCCTATGCTTCCGCTTTGCGTGCTCTCGGCTTAGGCTTATTTAGTAAGCCGGGTCGTTACACTTATTATTGATTAATATTATACAAGGTGATTTTTTAAATATAGTTTAACATGTATTAATAAGAAAAATCAAATATCTATAATGATATGAAAAGTATTCTATAGCGTTTTTCTAAAGATATAAAAATTAATTTGTAGCCTTCTAAAAAAGTGATGATATGTTTTGTAGCAATTATGCTATTGCACACACTTTTTTATAGCTTTCGCAATAGCTTTTAAAGAATGCTATTGAAGTCTCTGAATTTTAATTACATGGGCAACCACGGTGTTTGTAAAAATGCTATGAAACGTCAACGATAGCATTTTTTGGACGTTATCATAGGACTTTTCTGTTGTGGTAAATAAACATAAGTTGTTTATATTATTTATATTGATTCAAAATATTATATTAGAAATAATGGAAATATATTAATATCAAACATTCAAATGGTAAAAGCCTAAGTTACTCTTATGAAATCACGACTAAGTATGTGAGTCATACGAGAGGATTAAAGCCGAGATGAGTAACTTAAAAGTGTCTACAATATATGGATAACGTTTGGGAACCTTATCCTGGTACCATTGTTGATAGCTTGCCATTTTGTTTATAGACAAATGATCTAATCCTGATTATTTGTCTATAAACAAAATGGAAAGCTAGGTGACATAAATGGAAGTTTCATATGCAATATTAATTGTATAAGACAGGACCACGATGTTTGATCAAATTTCTCATTAGTATCGTTTACGAGAAATGATCAAATATCAAAGTTAGTTTATTAACCGTGATAAATCTCAATCCTGAGTGAAATGTGGACTCTTATTCATGGAGTTATGTTCTTTGATTCACATGGTTGAGAGCGATCTGATATGAACGCTCAATACACTCCTGTTTTGGGAACATAACGAGATAGTAGCTGGGACCACATTTACACGAGATGGAATTCATAATTTTTCTCAAAATTAACAGTATTAGTGCGATACCTAAATATTTTAGAATCTTTTGGAAACTCCCTTGATGTACTAATTTGAGACATGAACAAGTAGTGCCATGACTTCTATTGATCACAGAAGTATATTATCTGTAATTTGACTACAAATAATGTTTATTGGAGAATCAGCGGGAACACAAGGATAAAGAGGTAATTACAAAGGCTAAACGGTAAATTTATTCGCCTGTAATTATGAGGGTTCCACGATGAGGATATATCACAGATATAAATAAACGGTAAACTAAATAGACATAACTCATCTATAGTGATGGGAGTTCAAATATGAATCTATAGTGGAATTATTCAGATAATAAGTAATTAACTAATTATGAGTTAATCACTTCGTTGAGTAATTTTTAAACCCATGATATATAGGTGTATCAGGTCCCTATGCTAGGCCAAATATCGTAGTCGCGAAATCAAATTGAAGAAATAAAAATTTTAAGTAAGGTGAATTACTTAAATAGGCAATAATAATGATTTAAATATTGAGTGTATTTAAATGGTAATTAATAGAAATATTATTAATTGTTTAAATAACGAGTTTATTTAAACAGGAAATTAATAATGAAATATTATTAATTGTACATTATTAATTATTTAAATATTGAGCATATTTAAATGGTAATTAATAATTTGAAATTAACTGGTAATTATTAATTGTTTAAATAATTATTTTTATTTAAATGGAAATTAATAATTAAATTAATATTATTAATTAATAATAAGATATTATCAATTAAAATATTTATTAATAATTATTTAAATAATGAAAATTATTTAAATGAAAGTTAATAATTAAATATCATTTGATAATATTTAGTCGGGAGAAAATATTAATATTATTAATTGCTTAAATAAAGTATTTTATTTAAATGGTAATTAATAAATGAATTAATTAAGTTGGACTTATTAATTTAAGAGAGAGTTTCTAGCTCAATTAGATTAATGAACTCAATTGAGATTAGTCCAAAATAATTAATTAAATTTATTTATTAATTAATATAGCATTTTCGGCTATATATATATATATATATATATATATATATATTATTTTAGGTAGATAATTGTTTGAATTATATCCTAAAATAATTACATAAATTTATTTACCCAAGATAAATCAAATACCAAGATAAAGGAAAGAGAAAATTGTTTTCTCATGAATTTATCTATATGGAATATCCTAATGTGATTAGATTTTCCATTAGCCTTTAAATAGGAGGCTTGGGCCATTCATAAATCACACAATTCAATTCCTTAGAAATTGAAAAACTCTCTTTCTCCTCATACTCCCTAGTTACCGACTTTTCCCTATAAAATTGGAAAGAAAAATATTTTTCTTCTTTCGAAGTTCTTCTAAGGTTTGACCCCACAATCGGGTTTTGCTTGATCGATCGGGATATACTGTAGAAGATCTGGTGTTGCTAAGGATTGATGTTGTAAAGAGACCTCCAACCATATTCTCTATTTATTACTCAATGTAAGTAAAAGGCCTTTAATTTTTGAAAATTAAGCGTGAATTTACATGTTCTTCATGTTCTTATTACAATTGCATGATGTTAATAGATTCTAAATTAATTGTTAATTTTTTTACTAAATAAAATTCCGCTAAATTAGTAAAGTAGTCCCTTCCAGTACAACAAAACTGTCTTTCAAATTCAAATAAAAACAAGTACTTAACAACTTAAAATGGCCTATTGCCTTTACTTCCACCGTTTTACCATCAGCCACATATATGTATCTTTGAACATCATTAGGCTTTCCACTAATGTGAGCGATTGCACCAGAATCTAACCACCATGTGTTTCTAGATACTAAAGAAAATTTATTTCAGAATAGACCAAAGTAAGGTTTGCACCTTTCTTTGCACGCCATGCGTGATACTTGGCACATTCCTTCTTCACATGTTCAAGTTTTCCACAAAAGAAACAACCCTTAGGTTCATGTTGTTATTTCTTCGGATTAGTTGAACTCTTAGCATCTTCATAATTCTTTCTCTTTGTGCCCTTATTCTTAGAGGTGTTAGCCACATGAGCACTTTTAGTCCTTTCTAGCTTTAATCTCTTTTTTTTTACACACAATAAGAAATGAGCTCATTAAGAGTCCAATTCTCCTTTTGACAGTTTGTAACTAACCTTAAATTGGTTAAACTGTATAGGAAGAGAGATTAATATCATAAACACGAGCAAGTCGTCTGATAGGTCGAGCTTCAATGCCTTAAGTTTTGAAGCAATATGGGACATTTCCATAGTGTACTCCCTCTTATTTCCTTTTCCTTTATACTTCATAGAAATAAAGCTTTGTAAAAGTGTGCTTGTTTTACAAAATGTTTCTCAATTTCGTTCAGGATGGATAAGGTTAGGGAACCTTATTGTGACAACACGACTTTCACAAACAAAAACTCAATAATTACACAATGGAAAACTCTTAAATAATAGATCCTTATTAAAATCAAATATGAAATTTAATTCATTAACATTGTTTCAAAACAAATATTGCAATTTCAGAACTTATTTCAAAACCAAAATAAAGTAAATAAGTTTAAAATGAAACCACATCAGAGTAAAATAAATACTACAAAAAAACTGTCAAAATGCGACCAGAAATTTGCGACCAAAAAAAAGTGGTGGTTTTTTGGTGACCACCTGGTCACTTTCTTTGAAGGTTGACTCTAAGTGACCATCTGATCACTTTTTTTACGATCAGATTGCGACTAAAAGCAGAAGCAGTCATAAAAAATGGCGCGAAAGAAGCGACCAATTGGTCACCTAAAAAAACGACCAGCTGGTCGTATTTTTATGACTAAAATATGCCTTGGTAGCAAAAAATGGCGCGTAATTTTGGAGGGAAACAAGCTACCAAGTGGTCACAATTAAAAGTGACTACCTGGTCGCAATTTTTGTGACATTTATTGACTAGTGGTAGCTTAAAATTGGAGTGAAAAAAGCTACCAAGTGGTCACAATTAAAAGTGACTAACTGGTCGCAATTTTTGTGACCTTTATTGAGCAGTGGTGGCTTAAAATTTTGGCGGGAATTAAGCTACCACGTGGTCACATTAAGAAGTGACCGGATGATCGCAAATTCTGTGATTTTATGTGACCAATAATTTATAAAAAAATTTGTGGGATAAAAGCTACCAACTGGTCACCAAAAAAGTGACCATCTGGTCGTAAATTCTGACTTGATGTCACTCTTGGCAGTGAGAAAAATGGCGGGAAATTTTGGCGGGAAAATGCGACCAGATGGTAGCAAAAATACTACCATCTGGTCGCAAATGAGCAGAGGAGTCCATTATAAAATCTCTCCACCTATTGTTTGTTAGCATTAAGAAAAAAGAAAATGAGAGAGTGGATGTATGTTCGTTTGATAGACGGGTATTTGAACGATGAGTTCGTGGCCGGGGTTTTACAGTTTGTTGAGTTTTGCATGACAACTGTCTATTATGAAAAGTATGGTGGAAAGCTACGTTACCCGTGTAAGAAATGCGACAATAGGAGAATCATACCGGTTACAGAGTTCTGGATCATGGCAAAGTGGCGACCAGATGGTCGCAAATATCTCAAGAAATGCGACCATTTAGTCGTATTTTCCCCAGCACGCGCGCCCTTTCGTTTCTGGTCATTATTACATATTTGCGACCATTTGGTCGCAAAATCTGATTTAAAATCAGATCCCTTTTCCTTTCCCCCGTTTCTTTTCTTCCTTTCTCTTTTTCTTTCTCCCTTTTCTATCTTTTCTCTCTTTCCCCCGTTCCGTTACCCGTTCTTTTTTCCCCGTTCGCGTTCCCCGTTCCTACTCTAAACCTAAACACCCTAAACCTCCAATCCCGGTTTCTATTACGAGGTTAGTTTCGTATCCGTTTTAAGTTATTTTTAGTTAGTTTTAGTTTAAGTTTATGTTTAAATTTAATTATTTTAGTTTAATGTTGTTAATTTCATTAATTTTAGTTTAATTAATGTAATTTAGTTTAATTAAGTACTTAGTTTACTTAAGGTTAATTAATCTAATTTCGTTTACTTTAATTAATTGATACATTTTAGTTCAATCAATCTAATTTTAATTTAGTTTAATTTAATTAATTTGTTTAGTTAAGTTTAGTTTTTATTAATTAATGTTAGTTTAGTTTAATTAATTTGTTTAGTTAAGTTTAGTTTTTATTAATTAATGTTAGTTAAATTTAATTAATGTTAGTTAAATTTAATTAATTTTAGTTTAATTTAATCTAATAGTTGAAATCTTCATTACTTAGTTTACTTTAATTAATTTCTTAGTTTAGTTTATTTTAAATTATTTACTTAATTTATGTTAGTTTAATTTAATTAATTTTAGTTCAATTAATCTAATTTATTTTAATTCTTCATTACTTAATTTAGTTTGATTTAATTAATTTTAGTTCAATTAATCTAATTTTAATTTACTTTAATTCAAATTAATTAATTAGTTTATTTTAAATTATTTACTTAATTTATGTTAGTTTAATTTAATTAATTTTAGTTCAATTAATCTAATTTATTTTAATTCTTCATTACTTAATTTAGTTTGATTTAATTAATTTTAGTTCAATTAATCTAATTTTAATTTACTTTAATTCAAATGAATTAATTAGTTTATTTTAAATTATTTACTTAATTTATGTTAGTTTAATTTAATTAATTTTAGTTCAATTAATCTAATTTATTTTAATTCTTCATTACTTAATTTAGTTTGATTTAATTAATTTTAGTTCAATTAATCTAATTTTAATTTACTTTAATTCAAATTAATTAATTAGTTTATTTTAAATTATTTACTTAATTTATGTTAGTTTAATTTACATTATTTCATTAATTAATTAATTTAATTTATTTCAATATTTTACTTACGTAATTAGTATTAAATTAGTTTAGTTTGGTTGTAGGATTATGACGGGCAGACAACGTCCTCCCCAGTCAGACAAGCCTGACGATGCGGGTGACGAGTCGTCTCCGCAGACTCCTACTGCCGCTGCCCCTGATGCGGACCTGACTACAGAGGAGTTGGACATCCTCTTCAGTTACGAGACGGGACTTGCTGCCACGCTCGATGATACAGTCCCTGAGACCGAGTCTGCGACACCACTATTACCGCAGGACTCCCTGGCCACGACTTCCGGCTTAGCATCAGGGTCTGCATCAGGGTATGCGTCCGGGTCTGCATCAGGGTCGGATCTAGCTGGCCCCTCCACTTCATGCACGCAGCCTGGTCTCGGGCGCGGACTCTACCCTTCGGGATTGAAGGGGATACGTAAGTAATTTTGTTTATTATTTTAATTACTTAATTTTTAAAACTTTAAACTTTTTTCAAAGTGTTTTTTTTTCCGTTAACTAATAGTTTCTAATAGCACAATAATTTTTATGATTTTGCAGATACAACACCATACAACCGTTTCAAAACGGTTTTGCGAGGTCCTCCAGAGCATGCCTCTACCTAGCGACCTTACCGGCGCGAAGATTCTCGACGACGGAAACGCTGGATGTACGACAATTGGAAGGTAAAAAACATCATTTATTTTCATAATTAATTAATTTTGAAATTTATAGAAATAAATTTATTACTTTAACAATTTTTTATTTCACTTTTTTCAGGGCAAGATTCCTGTTATCGATCTCGATATCACGGACGGTAGATTGTTCCCCCTATGGGACAGTCACGTCCGAGATCGATTCAAGGACCTCATGTATCGGGAGCGCAGAAAGCAAGCAGCAAACTGCCCCGTGTGGATGAGCCCGGAGGACCACGCGCGGCTTCTCGCGAGCTTGAGCACTCCTGAGGGCAAGGCAGTGTTAAGCAGGAATAAGGCCAACCGCGCGAAGAATCCCACCAAACACACAGCGGGGGCCCGGACACACGACGAGCACCATCGTCGATTGGTAAGTTTTTTTTTCGTTGTTTTCTTACTTACGACTTTTTTTCGTTTTCTTTTTTCAATTAGTTATTAATTTATTATGTTTTATTCTTCAATCTTTAATTTTTTAGGAAGCGAAGCACGGGCGCCCCGTCCCGCCCGATGAGCTACACCGCGTTCTTCACACAAAGAAGGACGGGACGTTCGTCGACGATAAGTCGAAAGCAGTTCAGGTATTTAATAATTTTTTCAATTATTATTTTTTCTTTAAAATTTTTCCTACCTTATATATTAACTATTTTATTTTCTGAATTTTAAATGTTTAGGAACGTTTCACGGAGTCCTTGAGTCAGCGGTTGCCCACACCAGACTCGCAACCGACTCAGGAGGACCATAGAGAGGCGTTCTTGGATGCTGCTGGTGGGGTTCGGCCTGATGGGTCAGTTCTTGAGCTCGGCTTGTACTGGCGACGCCTTTACGCAGATGTGCCCCGACCTCAGCATAGCGAAGCGAGCACTAGCTCCGGCCCTTCTCCGGTTGAGCAGCAGCTGCGCGCGGACATGGACGCTATGCGCGAGGACTTCGTTTCTCGAGTCGCTGCGATTGAGACCGACATGCAGGCACGAGTCGAGGCCCAGGTTGCATCAGCTTTGGCCGAGTACTTCAGATCCCTAGGCGGCGGCCCTTCATCATCGACGCCTCCTCCGCCACCCACCGTCCCTCCGCAGTAGTTCTAGGATGCTTTCGTCTGTATAAAACGTTTTTTGAATATTTGATATATATATTTTTTATTTTAATTCCAAATTTTTGTTTTAAATTTTAATATTAATTAAATAAATAATTAATAATTAATTAACTAATTAACTAATTAACTAATTATTGAAATTTAAATTTAAAAAAAAAATTCTTAAATGCGACCATATGGTCACTTTTAACGCGACCATCTGGTCGTATTTTGACTGAGTCTAAAAGTGATCATTTGGTCACATAACATACGACAATTTGGTCACTTTTGTATGTGACCAATTGGTCACTTATCTTTCACATAAATTACGACCAGATGGTCACTTTTTAGGCGACCATCTGGTCGTATTTTGACTAAGTCTAAAAGTGACTATTTGGTCACATAAAATACGACCATTTGGTCACTTTTTTATGTGACCAATTGGTCACTTATCTTCAAGATAAATTACGACCATATGGTCACTTTTTAGGCGACCATCTGGTCGTATTTTCAAAAGGTTGACTTTTTTGTGACCAAAAATTTATGGTCGTATATTTGTAACTATCCAGTCGCACAAATTCTGGGCCGACCAGCTTTTTGGCCACCACTAATTTTGTCGCTTTTTTGGTCGCATTATAGACAAAAAACGACCATTTGGTCACAATTTCATGGTCGCAAATTGACAGTTTTTTTGTAGTAGTTCATTAACTTAACAATTCAATCGACACGTAGCAAAGTTTGAACTAAAAAAAACTTGACACAACTCAACTGCAGGCAAAGATATGAACATCATCTCCACACCTTCATCAACTGCTACCTCTCATCCTTTTATTACCTGAAAAAAAAAACACCATAAGGCTAAAATGAATAAGCAAACAAATTAACTAACAGGTAAAATTTTAGGTAGCCTCTAAACAATTCTAACCGAGTCCATTAACCTCTAAACACTCTCCAAAAATCTTAAGATGTACTCCACTTCTAAAACATCAAATCTCATCATAATACATGGAAAGACAACTCTACTGGTTTAAATCCAATGTTTTTCTAAACTTACCTGTACCAAAGCACACAATTTGAGTTAACACATAATCCAAATTCCAAACACTAACAAGCATCTCTCATGCTTACCACGATTAATTATCTAAATTAAACATCATTAATTTCTATCTCAACAAAAACAATTCACACAACACTAGAAATGTGGTCCCTCGAGACTCCTCACTTTTCTAGTACCTGGTTATATGTGCACTTATAACTGAACATCTAATACTCAACCTTACGAGCCAAAGAGTATTAACACCTGGTTATGGACGCATCCATAACTGAATTCAACACCTAATGTTTTAAGCTCTAAAGACTTAATACATTAGTACCTAGGTTATAAGTCTGTTCAACGATGACCGACCCTTTCAACCTAACATGCAATCAAAATTTGTTTCTTAACATCTAAAATTCGCTTTTAGATTGTAAATAATCGAGAATTAAATCATATGTAAAACAACTCAAAGTAGGCACAAAAATTCATAATAGAACTACACTTTTTTGCATAATAGTAAACACTACCGAATTAGTCGATTTTCACTCTTTTCATTCCATTAGTTCTTAGCAAGTTTTGCACGTTATTTATTGTTAATATTATTTTTTATTATATTTTTTTTAATATTTGATAGAACACCTATTGTTTGTATAAGTTTCTTCGATCTCTTTTAATTTTTAATTTTATATTGATTAAAAATTAGTGAGTGTTTAGAATGATATTAATTTTATCATTTATTATTTAGCATAAATTGATATTCAATATTTCAATTGATAAATAATGTTAGTTTAGATATTTAACAATAGTTTGAGGATATTAGTGTCAAAAAAAAGTTTATGTCATTAGCACACTTTTTAAGTAGTAATAGACTATTAATATATATGATAATTATTTTTGTTTTTTTTTTTTAATATTTTGAATGATATTTATTATTTAGCACAAATTTTTATTTAATATTTTAATTGAGAAATATGGTAATCTAGTTATTTACTAATAGTGGGAGGGTATAAGTGTCCAAAAAAAAATTTCTCTCATCAGCCCACTTTTAAGTAGTAATATATTTTAATATTTAGAATGATAGTTATTATAATTTTGAAAATTTATTAATATCATAAATTGATATTAAATATTTCAATTGAGAAATAATGGTAGTTTAGATATTTAGTAATAGTGAGAGGATATAAGTGTCCAAAAAAAGTTTCTCTCAATAGCACATTTTTTAAGTACTAATAGAAAACTATTTTCATCGTTAATAAAGCATAAATAATTCATAAAAAGCCCAGAACCATCACTAGTAACATAGCAAGCACATCCAAACTCAGAAAAGTCACTTTTCGTCGAAAACGGCAATTCTAGACTTAACCGAAAATTTTTCCACCAAAAATTTCTTAATGATTTCTCATTATCATTCCACAACCAAAGTCTTCAGAATATAATTAATAATAAAAATCTTTCAAATTATCTACGGTAAGAGAATTAGATTTCTCTAAAACTTCACAGTTAGTCAACTTGTTCAATCACCGATATGGACTAAAACAAATCGGCGAATGTAAAGTTCCTGAATCTGAAAAATAAAAATTCTAAACTAATCAAAACATATTCTAATTAATTTTAACTACTTTAAAATGATTTGGGTTCAAGGTTTAAGCCACGAAAAGTTGAAGAAAAAGGAATCGGGTTCACGGTTTTTGGCTTCAAGAGGCGTCGGCCATGGGGGGGTGTTTTTGGCGCGATTTTTAATGAAACAATCAGCTATAAATACTTGGGTATTTGGCTTTAATTTGGTTTTGTCAATTTTTATCAATAGGGTTTAGGTTTTAGGCTATATTGATAACGATTTAGGCTTTGGGTTCTTGGATCTTGAAATCAAGAACATGCAAATTGACAAGGAATGAAATATGGTTTTATGATTTTTAATAAATATTTAAATTTAAAAAGATTGGAGAATTTACCTCTTCCAATCCTTGGAAGCGAAAGCAAAAGATTCCCAATGGACTCCTACCCTCAAACACGATAAAACTCGTCACCCTATGATTAAAATTCATGTAAAAATACGTCATGAATCGACCCCGAGATCTGCTATTAACGGCGGCAAGGAGAGGGAGAAGAGAGATTTTTTTTTACCTTTTCTTTGGTTACTGACAAAAATGAGGCAACCCTAGCTAATCTTCCCTTGTTTTCTAAAATTACCAACTTCACCTCTACTCTCACAAATTGCTCAAATGTCCCCCTCCTACAACTCATCCTTTCAAGAAGCCTACAAATACAGTTTAATTATTCTTAATAAGTTTCAAATTATTTAATATTATTAACCAAAATAATATTAAATTCCAATTTAAATAGTACTTTGTAACGGGGCATTACACTTATCCTATCAACACTGTTGATATGATCGACTTTGTATTGATTACAAATTATCTTATTTGAATCATTCATGTGAAAAACATGGGAGTGGAGGTATCCTATATAATGCTGATTGTACAAGACTGGACCACAATGTTTTATTGATTCCTTAATAATACTGTTTATAGAAAATGATCAAAACATCACTCATATTATCAAGCGTGATAGATTTTAATCTTGGGTATATTATAAACTCTTGCTTGTGTATTTGTGTTCTTTGATTCACATAATTGAGAATGGTCTGTTAATATAAGATGGAATTCAAAACCTTTCTGTTATGGCAGTATTTGTGCGACGATCCATCATATGAGGAACTTTATGTAACTTTCTTATTGTACTTATTTAGAACTTGAACAAGTAGCGCCACATCTTCTGCTCATCACATAAGTATTAATAGTTGGACTATAAATATTGTTCTTTAGAGAATGACCAGGTACTCTAGCTGGTGGTATAACCTGATCAGCATGTCCTCCACCACCTCATAAGAAATCTAGATAGTCTTCCTCAGAGATGGTAACCCTATGACCATGCCTAGGTGGCTGATCTACTGAAGACTCATCCTCCCGATACACAGGCGGAGGTGGTGGCGATGGTGGTGTAACTACTCTAGTTCGACCTTTACCTCGTACTGTAGCCAGTACTCTGCCTCTACCTCTTCTAGGTGCAACTGTCTTCGGAGGCACACTGAAATCACAACCAGATAAATCTCACGTGAGCTATTAAGAAAGGAATTACGAAACTACACTTAAACTTATCAAAACAGAAAGTTCTAAGGATACCTGGTGCTATTGACCTCGAACGATGATTTGGACAAGGACTTAAAATCAAAACATGAAAAACATGTGATGCGTCTGGGCTAAAGAACCATTATGCTCTAATACCAACTATAACGACCTGATTCCGTTAAATTCTTTAATTTCAAAGGCAAAGCGGAAGAATTGATTTTTTTTTTAAAAAGGCATGGGTACGTTTAAAATTCGGACTAATCAAAACCTGTTTACACTGTTCACAACCAGATAAAATAATAAAAAGTGGAATGCGCATTCCATTCTTCAATAAACTTCTAAAAAAAAAAATCATAATACCATCACAAAGTTTTTAAAACAAACGCTCTCACGAGCTCAAAATACAAAATATGTAATGATGGAAGTATATACAAAAGTATTTCTCAAGTGCTATGTAAAATTATGTCCATGTCCATCCATCATCCTCGAATAGTCAAGCAGCACCGCCTCTTCTGCCAACACCATTCCCTCGAGAAGTACCTGAAAAGTTTTAAATGTAGCAAGATTAGCATAAAAATCCTAGTGAGAGTAAAATGGAAGCATGTAATACTATAAACCGAATTCCATATCGGAAATTGTGTCCAAATGCCTAAAATGCTCTTTACTACCCATACTACACTTCCAATTACCACCTAATCATACACCGATTAACTTCCTGGTTCCAACTCACATCGAACCATATAAAGTCTTACAGTTGAAAATAAAACACTTGTACAAAAGATAAGCATGTTTTTACACAACAACTAACAAACAAGTGGGGATGCTCATGTTATGAACCCGATTTATCATAGTACAACAATCCTCGATATAGTGATGCCCATAGCCTATTTCATCCATAGACTACACATATCCATTAGTATCTCGATATAGTGACGCCCATAGCCTATTTCATCCATAGACTACACTTATCCATCAATATCTCGATATAGTGACGCCCATAGCCTATTTCATCTATGGACTACACATATCCATCAATATCTTGATATAATGACACCCGTAGCCTATTTCATCCATGGACTACACATATATCCACAAGTATCCCGACATAGTGACGCCCATAGCCTATTTCATCCATGGACTATACATATATCCATAAATCAGTTCATTACATGAGCATCAAAACACAAACAATCTACCATATAATTTACACTCAATTACATGCTTATCTTTTGTACCCCTCGAAGTGTTGTCTCTTGCCAAATTCTCAAGTACATCAATCCTTATTAGAATTTCATATTCCACGGTACTACCACAATCAACATCAATCGTATTATCATTAGAATTTTATAATCCATGGTACTACTCCAATCAAACCATCACCCTCATTCCTTACACAAGGTAATAAGATCGAATAAACAATAACCAAGAATCATCACTGATGCCAAGTTCCATGAAGTCCATAGTTCCCAAAGTAAGAAAAATCAAGATTTATCACAATATCACCAATTAGAATGAAACACTTAAAACACAAAGTATAACTTCCAAGTCGTTACCGAATTCCTCGAGGACCATAGTTTCTAAAAATAAACAATTAACAACGTTTAACATAACAATGCTATTAAAGACAAAAGAACACATATATTACAATAAACAACTCCCAAGACAACTACTAAGCTACTTTGATCCAAAACTACTCAAAGTACCTTCAATTTCCAAGTTTCTTCTAAAAATTCTCCATAGCATTACAAGACTTCCAAAACATACTAAAACTTACTTTTTCAATAAAAATCTCTAATTAACTCCAAAGACACTCAAACTCACTTCCAAGTCTAAAGTCACCAACAACCAAGTATTAACTCCTAGAAGATTATTTTGTCACTTAACCTCGATCAAACAATAACGTAACGTACTTCGAAACATAAAATTACTAACCAACACTTTAAACTCACCTTAGCCAAAAAGTCGAGATTCCAAAGAGTAGAAAGAAAATCTCACGAGCGATTAACAAAATCTACAATTAAATTACACCTAATAAACATTAAATTACCAAACATCGAACAAAAGACACCTAAACGCATAAAACGCTATAATAACCCGGTTTTGCTTGAAAGAGGCTTTCGGTCCAAAGTAGAGGGGTGGGTGTTGGGTTCGGTTTTCCGGCTTTTTGGCATTTTAGAGGCGTTTTGGGTTGGTTTCAAGGATTTTGGAGGTTTGCTCAATCAATGGGTAAATAAAATTTATTGGACTTTAATCATTCCCGAAAATCAAGTAAAACACAAAACTATAATATTTTTAAAACAACCTAGCCTCCCACGGTTTTGGTAATTCAAACGGATTAGGTTTTTGGTTCAATTTCGATTCTTTGATTTGAGAAAGTTTTCAAAAACACTTAAAACCACTTCCTCGATTGAAATCTTCAAGTTTCGTGGTGAGATTTTGAAGATTTCAACCTTGGTTTCCATTAAAACACTACATAAATATTTAGAAACTTTATCATACCTTGAAGCCTTTTGAAAATGAAGGAAATGTTCCAAAGGAAGCTTGGACCAAGGGCTATCCAACACAACCAAAATCGAGACGATTCGCCGAGAATCGAAGAAAACCCAAAAAAATTTCTTAAGAGGAGAGGGGGGACGGCCTCTTGAAGAAAAAAGGAGAAGATTTTTATAATTCTTTTGACTTTTGGTTTATTTATGTAACGTCCCGTTATTTTGTGATAAAAAAAACTTTTATTTATTTTATTTTAATTTAAGTAATTAAAGTTTATTTATTTATCGGTAAATTAGAATTTAGTAGTTTATTTCGGTTTAAGTTCTTTTAATTACCTTTTTAGTTTATTTTTATTTTAATGGTATTAATAATTATTAACGGGCCAATTAATAATTATTAATCACCATTGGGATAGTTTAAGATCATCGGGTTTCGTTTTAGAAGTCAAAAGTCATAAAAGGACGCAACCGTCATTTCCGATTTCTTAAAAAACTATCCAAACACTATTCACCTCTTATTAATATCTTCTTTGACTTCCATTGACCAAAAAACTTCATCTTCTTCATCCATTTCTTCTCCAAACCCGAGCAACAAAGGGAAGAAAAGAGAAGAGGAAGAAAGTCTTGCCCCGGCTTCGTTTCTTGGCCGTTTTGCTTGATTTCGGATGCGTTGGAAAGTTCTCGCCGAGACCTTTCTACCCATTCCACTCTTGGAACGTTTCCAAATCTCTAAGGTAAGCCCTAGATTTCGAATTCTCATAGTATTTCCATGGAAATTGATTCAAGCTTTTGAGTTCTTGGCCAAAACTCTCATTTCCCTTCCAATTTTATTGTTGAATGTTGATGGAAAACTTATTGGGTAACTATTACTTGACTTTCCCTTAACCCTAAAACTGAATTTCAGTCGAAACCCTTCCCGTTTGAAATTTACCCTTTTGGGTTTGATTTTGGGTTAGAATTTAATGAAATAATGTTTATTTAAATTCGTTTCGGGAAAGGGCATATTGTTCAAAAACCCTAATTATCGATACCCATTGAAATCGGGAATATCGAATTTGCTTAAAACCAACTCGAAACACTTTTAGATTGCCTAAAAGCCGGAAAACCAAACCCGAAGCCCATTTTTCTTTGATAGGGCCGTGGGCCTCTTGTGGGAGGGTTGTTGAGTTTTTCGTTGTTTTGATCGTTTAGTTGATGTTTGATCGATAGTTGGTAAAATTATTGCTTATGTGATATAATTCAATTGTAGGTGTTTTCGAACCGCTTGTTTGATCGCTCTTCCGGACTTGGGAGCGAAGCTAACTTTCTTTAAGGTGAGAATAGTTAGGATTTAAAGTAACTATAGAAAGCAAATGAGTATGAAGGTTTGTAGCATTTGAAACTAAGACTAGAAACTGAATCTAAGAATAGAGGGAATGAGCTAGTACCCTAGGATTATGAACTAGTTCTTTAAGTGAGAACTTAGGAGTTCTCAAGGAAAGCATTGAACCTTAGAAAGTTCAAAGTTAGATTCGTTTTGAAGCTTAGGATGGATCATTGGAGGTTAGAAGATCCAAACTTGTTTTTAGAACGGTAAATAGAACCTCGGATTATTATTGGAAGTTTAGAATCCTGGAAGGTATAGGTTAATCGTTAAGATAGAATGTACTTGTATTATTGTAGCGGAGTTCGATTTACATATCGTTCGTCCGAGATGCTTATCTATTTTACTTTATGTCATTTACTTTATATCTTTTACTTTATACTCCTTTACTTTATGCTTGCATCAACTACTTTAATTCCGCACTTTACTTATTTACTTTTACGAGGATATGCAAGCATATGCATATCATATTGCATCATACCATTCTCACACCATTCATGAAAAAGAAACGAAAGTGAAAAAGAAATGAAAGTGAAAAAGAAAAGAAAGTGAAAGAGAAAAGAAGAAAGAATGATGAACCCTACGTGGAGTTCACATCACCTTCCGTGAAAAAGAAATGAAAGTGAAAAAGAAATGAAAGTGAAAAAAGAAAAGAAAGTGAAAGAGAAAAGAAGGAAGAATGATGAACCCTACGTGGAGTTCACATCACCTCCAGAGAAAAGAAAGAATGAGAAATGAAAAAGAGACGAATGGGATCCTACGGGATTTGCTCATTACTCTAAGTGAAAAAGAGACGAATGGGATCCTACGGGATTTGCTCATTACTCTAGATGAAAAAGGAGTGAATGGTATCCTACGGGATTGACGCATTACTTCTTCATACATAGGGAGTTGAATGGTATCCTGCAGGATTGACGCATTACTTCCTCATGCATAAGGCTGAATGGGATCCTACGGGATGTTCTCATTACCCTTCATTCACGCACAAAAGGGCAATTGCGAAGTCCTACGGGATGCTCTCATGCATTCATGTTTATGATAGATGAAAGAGAGAATCGAGAAGTTGTATGATGTACAAAGTATATTTACTTTTTTTACTTCTGTCATAACAATGTTGATGGATGAGTATTGACTATGATTATTAGTAATATCATCCTTAGAAAGTATAAACGAAATTACCTAGAGTTTAGAGAACTTTAGGAGTGATTGTGTCAGATTAATTGGACACGAATCGGAATACGAGTTTGAGGTCTATCTTTACTTTTTATGCTTATTATTCTCACTGGGATTTTGTTAGCTCATGATATTACAAAATTTCAGGTAATGCCCTGTAAGAGGTCGAGGGAGAGGAGGTGGTGCTGCGTGATCGAGGGATGCTGACCTCAAGATGGACTCTTTTGTTGTAAAGTTTATGTAATTATTTTTGTGAATTTCAAAAACTTTGATGATGTATATGTTGTATTTAGCTCATAAGAGCTTTTGATGTGGTTTTTATGATATGAAATATTTGAACTCCTGATTGGGGACTTAAAGTCCATGTGATTTTATTAGATTTGAAAATTAGGATGTAAACAGCTTTTCAGCATGCCAACTTTCAAACAAAACCACGCAAAATTTTCTTAAAATAAAAGACTTCCGCTGTTTTCTCTGGTTATAATTTATTTAAAAAGTGACGGGTCGTCCCAATTTAAAGAAGATAATGAATAATAAATTGATATTTTAAGAAATCGGAAAGTACGAATTCGTCCCTTGTTTGCTTTTAGCTTTTAAAACGAAACTTGAAGCACTTAAACTAGCAAAAAGGTGATTAATAATTATGAATTGGCCCGTTAATAATTATTAATACGACCCAAACTTATTTAAGCTAATAAAACGATTAAAAAGGTTTAGGAACGAAATAAACTCCTAGATTTCTAAGTTCTTAATTCTACAATTACTTTAATTAAAATAAAAAAAAAATACTTCAAAAGTAATGGGACTTACATAATGAGTTTATTAAAATGAATATTATTAATTATTTAAATAACGAGTTTATAAAACAGTAAGGAAAAAAACAATATTATTAATTAAATGTTATTATTTGTTCAAATAATGCGTTTACTTAAACATTAATTAATAATGAAATGTTATTAAATTTAAACAATGAGTTTATTTAAATATAAACTAATAATAAAATTAGTATTGTCAATTGTTAATTTATAATAAAATATTATTAATTATTTAAATAATAAGATAATTTAAATAGAAATTAACGATACAATATTTATCAATATTATTAATTCTTTAACTAATAAATAATATTTTAAATGGAAATTAATAATTAAATATTACTAGGTGATATTTAATCGGGAGATAATATTAATTTTTTTTATTAATTATTTAAATAAAGGATTTTATCTAAATCGTTATTAATAATTAAATTAATATGAAATTTAATAATTAATTAAGTTGAGCTTACTTAATTTAAAAAAGTTTAAATCCAATTGGTATATGACCTAAATAAATAATTAAATAAATTGGATTTATTAATTAATTTTAACATTTTATTTTCGGCCATATGATGTATTTCAGGAAATAATAATTTGAATATTTCTTAAATTAAATACATAAAAATATGTTTATCCAAGAAGGTTTAAATATGAAAAATTATATATTTTTTTCCGTACATAATACATGCTATTTTTGGCAAACACATAGGTAATGGAAAGTAGTTTTTTTTTTTTTTTTTTGTCATGATCTCCTATTATTAAATGAGTTTTTTCAAATTCTGATTAGGTAGGACACTCAATTTGCTATAAATGGGATGCATTGGTTTTTCATTAAACACACGACACAATTCAATTAAGAAATGGAAAATCCCCTCTCCCCCTCTCACTCTCGCTCAGTTTGTCGATTTCTTCACTAGAAATATTTTCTTCTTCTTAGTTTCTTCTAGCTCTATCCCACTGTCAGGTTTTGCTTCATCGATTGGATATAGTATAGGAGTCTCGTTGATAAACAAACCTCCAAGTGATTCTCCATAAATACAAACTTTTTAAGTATATACTAATTTTCAAAATTTACATAATTGCTAGGATTAGTATACTTCGTTTATTTTCATAATAATAATATAGATCTAACTCTTTCATGTTAATTAAATATTTTAATTATTTTACTAATAAGTTTCTGTTGTGTTAGATTAGATCTCCTTTTCTTGATAAACAATAGAGAGAGGTGGATTTTTAAGTCGGTCGTCATTGTTTAGCTAACCAAGCTTGATAATATGACATTTTCATGCGCTTAAAGGATTATAAAACTTTTTAGAATCTTTAGACCACTTTAATCTTGGTCTTAGAGTAAAATAAATTATTTTATCAATTAAATTATCTTTATGAAATTATTGAATATTTAATTTAGAACAGTGGTAATTTTTTATAACTGTAGTTTTCAAATAATCTATCTATTGGTTTTTTCTTCTTCATAATTATAGTTTTATTTGGCTTTTATAAAGAAGATACTTTCTTAAAAAAATCATATTTCAAGCATGAGAATAAAAATACCTTTTGACCATTAAACTTTTAAAAGTTATAAGATTTCATTTGATGAGAAAAATTTCCTAGACTTCTCTTAAAGGGATTGAAAATTACATTCCCTACCTCGATCTTCCCTATTTATATAATAACATATAAACCATCTCTCCCTCCTCCCTTCCTCGTTTGGTACACACGTGATACTAAGGTGAGTTCGAAATCCCTTATGATTAAAGTCCTTTTTCATTTTTATTTTTACCATTTATGCTTAAATATTAGGTTTAATCTTTGATCTTGCGTTGTTTTTTTCATCTAAAAATTCTAGTGTTAACGATTTATTCCATTAATCTATTTTCAATCCAATAAAATTCTAGTGTTAAATGTCATGGACAACCAGAACATTATGGTCGACATCTTGTTGATAACGTACCTCAACATGTCGGCATGGGGTAAAGGAAGTTTTTCACCGAGTTGTCGAGCTTTCGATGATGTCATTCATTCGTAAGTGTGTTTTTAGTTTTGTATATGAAATTTGTTTGATTTTTATGCGAAATCTTTTTCAAAGTTCTAACCTAGGCTCTTTAGACTCTTTCGTTCTTTACAAATTTTGTGAAGCTTAGGCTTAGGACTAGAATTAATTCAAGGTTTTTTTTTTTTTGCCATTAATTAGGTGTCAGTGACTTATTTGGAGTTAATTTTCAAGTTAAGGTTGTTTCTTCAAACATTTCAAGGTGAGTAAAATAGTTCTAGAGTTTAGGTTATTTGTTTGATGATTGTTTGTTGCATGATTGATGATCCTAGATATGTTGGTGAAGTATTTGTTGTTTAGGAAGTTATTTATGGTTTTCAAGTATGTTAGGTAGACTAACTCTATTATTATTTTTTATATTATATATTGCTTTTTTATAATTTGATGCTTTAGTTGTGGTTTAATGTAACGTCCCGTTATTTTTGGAGGTAAAATTTTTATTTATTTATTTTAATCTAATTAAAGTATTTAAGGTTAGTTTAAATTTAGTAATTTCAAATTTAGTAGTTATTTTCGTTTGAAAACCTTTTTAAACCTTTTATTACTTTAAATTAGTTTCGGTGACATTAATCATTATTAACGGGCCAATTAATAATTATTAATCACCTTTAGATTAATTTAAAATCTTCGGGTTTCGTTTTAAAATACTAAATCATTTAAAAGGGACGTAATTGTCATTTTTCAATTTCTTAAAAATATCACAAATTACTATTCATCTTCATCTTCTTTAAATAGTCAAATCTTGGTCAAACATTTCATTTCTTTTCCTCTCCTTCTTTCTTGCTAGGGCCAAGAGCATCAATAACCACCCCTCTCTCTTTGGCTTTTCTTAATTACTTGGTGTATCGACGTAATTTCAGTTGCGTTGAAAAGCCCTCGGCTCGAGGATCGATTCTAACCTAACAATCGAGGTTTTCGACCGTTTTCTAAAAGCCTCAAGGTATGACAAAGTTTCTAAATTTAGCTATGAATAGTGTTTTAATGGAGTCCAAGATTGAAATCATCGATTTCTTGCCGAGAAACTCGAAGATTTCAATCGAGGAAGTCATTGTATGAAATTTTAGAAACTTCCCTAAACCCTAAAACCGAGTTTGAGTCGAAAACCCATTTCGTGTGAATTTCTCTCACTTGGCCTTGGTTAGGGGTGTTTAGTTTGTTATGAATTTGTATTTTACTTAATTTTTCGGAAATCGATTATTTTGTAAAACCCTAAAATACGATTACCCATTGATATGGTGAACTCCCAAAGTATCCGAAACCAACCCGAAATGCCTCTAAATTGCATAAAAACCGGAAAACCGAACCCGAACCTCATTTAGCCTTGTATGGCCGAGAGGTACATAGGGTCCATTTCCGGGTTTTTCGTCGTTTTATGCATTTAGATGTCGTTTGCTCAATTTTCGGATAATTAATGAGATTGTTAGGTGTATGTGATTTGTAGGATTGTGATTGCTCGTGTGGTTTTGATCTTGGCACTTTGGGAACTTGGACTTCACAATCTAAGGTGAGTTTAAAATGGAAGTTAGTAATTTTATGCATTAAGTTTCGTTACGATATTGTTTATCGAGGTTAAGAGGGGAACTAACTTCTGAAAATTAATACTTGATTGGTGACTTTAAACTCGGAAGTGAGTAGAGTGACTTTGGAGTTCTTATGAATTGAAAGTTTAAGGAGCTTTGAGTGGTTTGGAAGTCTTGTAAGATGAATTGAAGAGTTTTAGAGGAAATTGAGTTTTTAGATGAAAATGGAAGCTTAAGGAACTTTGAGTGGTTTGGGAGTCAAAGTGACTTAGAAGTTACTCTTGAGTGTTAACTCGTGTAATTCAAGTAGTTTATGTTCTTTAGTACTTTAGTAGTTTCTCATTTAAGTAATCTAACTTATTAGGGAACTTGATGACTTGTGTTATGGTAAGACCGTACGTGATAGTATGTTGATGTTGATCCATACGGTATCACGTTATGATGATTTGTGTTGTGGTAAGGCCGTGCATGATAGTATGTTGATGTTGATCCATACGGTATCATGTTATGATGATTTGTGTTGTGGTAAGGTCGTGCGTGATAGTATGTTGATGTTGATCCATACGGTATCACGTTACGATGATTTGTACTTTACGATGATTTGTGCTATGGTAAGACCGTACGGGTTAGTATGTTAATGTTTATCCATACGGTAGCCCATTATGATGACTTGTGATATGGTAAGACCGTACGGGGTAGTATGTTGATGTTTATTCATACGGTAGCCCGTTACGATGACTTGTGATATGGTAAGACCGTACCGGGTAGTATGTTGATGTTTATCTATACAGTAGCCCGTTACAATGATTTGTGCTATGATAAGACCGTACGGGTTAGTATGTTGATGTTTATCCATACGGTAGCCCGTTACGATGACTTGTGATATGGTAAGACCGTACGTGGTTGTATGTTGATGTTAATCCATACGGTAACACGTTATGATAAAACTTGTTGGTAACAAAGAAAGTTGGTGTTATACTTACATATATTCATTAGAATTTGTGTAGTAAGACTTAGTATTAGTTATTACTTTTACTTCAAGTCTCTATTTCATTTCATATGGGATTTAAAGTCTATTATGGGAAGTATATTACGATTGTATGATTGTTTGGAAATTGGAAGTGTGGAATGGGTAGTAAAGTGCAATTTAGGCCTTTGGACATAATTTCCGGTATGGAATTTGGTTCATAGGATTACTTGCTTTCATTTTACTCTCACTAGCATTTTTATGCTGATGTTGCTAGACTTACAATTTTTCAGGTAAATCTCGTCGTAAGGGACGTGGTAGAGGAGGTGGCACTGCTTGACCTGTCAAGAGGATGGAAGAACAAGAATGGGATCATATTTTGTAAAACATCTTTGAAATGTTTTGTTTATATTTGCTACTTTTCTTGCTTATGTTTGGAGCTCGGAGGAGCAATTGTGTAAGTGTGTAAGGTCTTTTGTTTTAAGCTCTTTTAGAAGTTTAAATATCAATCGGGAATGCGCATTCCGTGTTTATTGTTTTCTCTGAAATTGAGTGTATGTAAACAGGTTTTGGATAATCTAATTTTTAAACGAACCCATGTCGTTTTTCTGTAAAATCAAGTCTTCCGTTGTGCATTTGAATTTAACGGATTTTACGAGTTATGGGTCGTTACATTTAATCTTCTATTGCTAGTTTATGATGATTTTAGGATGAATATGACCTAAGTAATTTCTAGTACCTTTAGTTGTGGTTTCTTTTATTGGACTAGGCAGTTTGGTAGTTTGTTCACTTAATTGTTAGTATGTGGGTAAATTTGTATAGATTAGAACGGGATGAATGTTATTTACATGCTAGTTGATGGGGTATTACGTGCCTTGTTGATTGATTATACGGGAGATACCCCCAAGTATTTTGATGCACTAACTATGAAACCCCGTGTGGGTTAGTGTTTATATATAGTATGTATGGTTAATAATGTAAGACCTAATGGGAATACTAGAGAGGGGGGGTGAATAGTGCTTTAAGAAATATAAATTTATGAATCGAAATTTTACAACAGTAAATTTTTTTGAACCGATCAAGCAAATTAATAATTATATCGATCAAGTTGTAAATTTAAGAATTAATCAAACTGACAATATTATTCTAGTCAAGATTAATGCAAACAATTAATTGGAGACACAAACAACAATCACAATTAATTAATAAAGTAAAGCCTGCGGAATTAAAAAGTTGGAATGAAGACACCGAAATTTTTTATAATGGTTCGGCAAGCCTACATCCACTCTCCAAGGCTCCTCCTTGAGATTTTTCACTATCACAGATTCTCTTATGGGTGAGAACCAAACCGGTACAATCTCCATCTTTAATTTCAACAGGAAAAATAGAAAACCCCGATCCTTTTTACTGGTTTAGGATCTAACCAATTTCTTTTCACACCCCGAGGTGTTCCCATACCTTAATACAAATCCCAATAAAAGTTTAAAATAAATCATCACAAAAACCACTCAAGTAGGTGAATACACAAATTTTTGTACTGTAAAATTATTACAATTTCCTCACAATATAATTCACTTCTCAAAAATAGTATAAAAGCAGGATGGAATGAGAGAATTGAAGGATGGAGAACTTGGGAACTTTTGGGCAGCAAGATAGAGTACATTTGAGAGCTTTGGTGATGTTTTAGATCTGAAAAATAGAGTTAAAGGGTGGACAATTTCGTGTTTAAGCTTCAGGATTAATCTGGACCGTTGATGGGGCAAGATGAGGTCAAGGGCTGAAAATAATTGATGAAAAGCGGGCTAAAAATTAGGCAAAAATAAAAAACTGCTACAATACCGACGGATTGGTAAATGCCCAGTCGTACGACTACATAATAAGCTCGTACTCGCGCTTCCTCCAATCCAAATGCCTACTGCCTAGCGCTCGTGTACTGCATGCGCACGTTCGGTCAGTGAATCACATCTGCCAGCAGCTTTTTCCTTTATTTATTTTTGGGTAAAGTACTCATTTGGTCCCTGAGTTTTGGAGCTCGTGTCTATTTGGTCCCTACGTTTTCAATTTGTGTATAAGTGGTCCCTGAGTTTTGGTTATTGTGTCTATTTGGTCCCTGAGTTTTAAATATTGTGTCTATTTGGTCCCTGAGTTTTCAATTTGTGTCTAAATAGTCCCTGGATTATTAGAAATAAGTTTAATTCTTTCTTAATTTGTTAACTCATTAACATAATATCGACTTAATGGTGGCATAAAATGTTTAATTGATCAAAATACTGACATGAGATTAATAATTATGTCAAATTTAGGCCTAGATGGATGAAAGATTTATTCCTATCTTCATATTTTGACCAATTAAACATGTTATGTCAGCATTAAGTCAATAATATGATAAGAAGTTAACGAATACGTTAAATTAAGCACCAATTGAACTTATTTCTATTAGTTCTTGAAAATCTAGGGACCAAATAGACATAGTATCCAAAACTGAAAACGCAGGGACCAAATATACACGATATCCAAAACTCAGGGACCACTTAGACACAAATTGAAAACGCAGGGACCAAATAGACACGACCTCCAAAACTCAGGGACTAAAGGGGTACTTTACCCTTTATTTTTTTTAAATTTCAAATTGCCACCACGTGTCACCTTGTAATTCGTTTGGATTTATTGCATCGACGCAGTCCTAATAAGTCTAATCAACGCTCTGACATCCCTTTTCCACGTGTCACCATATGGTTGGTTCTTTATCACCACATCATCATCCACGTGTATTGCCAAGTCATCAAATGTTACCGTTTGAAATGCCATGTCATCTACCACGTCATCAATTTTGACAGTTGATTGTGACATGTCATTCTTTTTTCCATGTGTCATCTTTTGATTCGCCCTTTTGCTCATGTCATGTGATGATGTCATCCCGGATTGTGTATTTGTCTCAAAACTTGTTTTGTCCATAACTTCTTCGTTTGGACACTGATTTAAGCGATTCAAATTGTGTTGAAATCCTTGCTTCAAGCTCTACAACATAGACACTTAAAAAATTTGAAACCATTATTATAATTTTGGTTTGTTATCATCAAAACATTAGGTATGATTGAAGCCCAAAAACCTAACAAATAAATTTAAAAGTGAAAAAATGTGAATATTTGAATTGTGGAATTGAAAATGAGTTTAATTGATTTGTGAGATGTGTGTTTTTTGGAGTTGTGTATTTGGTTGCCGATCTAAATACAAATATTTTTCTAATGACTAAAATCACGCAGTGTTTTATTTTGGTGGCAATGCAAGTCAAAATCCGGGTGTTGTTTTGGGATGAAGATCTACGATGTGGTGCCATTAAGATTTTTTTTATGTGTTTTTAGTTATTTCTCGTTTTGAGTTGAGTCATTTGAACTTTATGTATTTGATGTTATTTTAGTTTATGTCTTTTATTTTTATTTTTAAATATTTTTTTGTTAAACTGTTGATGTCAAAATTGTTTATGCATTTGTAGCGTCCCGTTAATTTTTGAAGTGAATTTTTATTTTATTTTATTTAATGTTATTTATTTATTTAATATGTTAATTATTTATTTATTTCAATTAAAATATTTAGTTTAATTTTAGTTTTAGTAATTTAGAAATTTAGTAGTTAATTTAGCTCGAAACCCTTTTTAATTGTTTTATTAGCTCAAATTAGTTTTGGTCGTATTAATAATTATTAACGAGCCAATTAATAATTATTAATCACCATTTGGCTAGTTTAAGAACTTCGGGTTTCGATTTATAAGTTAAAATTTAGTTAAGGGACGTAACCGTCATTTTCGAAGTTCTTAAAATATCAAACTACTATTCACTCCTCTTTAAATATTCAATTGACCAAATGTTTGACCAAGAGCAAGCCATTTCTCTTCTTCTTCTTCTCCTCTTTGCCGTGGGCTTCATCCACCATGGGAGGGTTTTGGATTTCTTGGCTTTTCTTCGTTTCTCGGCGGATCGTCGTGTTTTCAGTTGCGTTGGATTGCTCGGGATGAGGCTATCTATCCAACCTACCTTTTCGAAGTTTCCCGCTCTCTAAAAGAAGTCCCAAAAAGTAAGTTTTCAAAACTTTTTATATGGTTTTGTTCATTTTCTATTATAAATGAGTTTTGAAGTTGAAATCATGAATTTCTATCAAAGATTTTGACGATTTTGAGCCCGGATTTTCGAAAAACACTATTCACCCGAAATCACTATTCATCCGAAAATACTATTCATTTGAAATCACTATTCATCCGAAAATTCAAACTTGTTCTCATCTTAGTTATGACTTGTAATATGTTGTGCAATTGATGAATTGTAGGTGCGATTGCTCGTTTGTTGGTTCATGGGAACTCGGTTGTCACGGGAGCATTCGAGGTGAGAATAAATAGGATTTAAAGTAGCTTTAGAAACCGAATAAGTTGAATGATTTGTAGAATCGAAAGTTGAGATTAAAGATTAATCAAAAGGATTAATGTAAGTGAACTAACATGCTTAGGCTTTGGAGTTAGTTCTATTTGAGTGAGAGAATTAGTAGGTGCTTCGAAGAAAACGAGTAACTTTCAGAAATTCTAAGTTTAGACTTACTTCAGAGTTTCGTAATGTTCATCGGAAGTTGAAGGATCCAAAGGTAATAAGGATTGTGAATAAGGAACTATGTTTGCTTAATAAACAATGGAGTAATGAATTGGAGACTTTTACGTTAAGTCTAATCTTGAGTTATTTGGAGGCCGGTTGGCTCGATTTTTTCATTGTTTTGTTTTTCAGAAGTTCCTAATCATTTGTTTTATGTATACGAGTAATTAATGATCCATTTACTTTATGTCATTTCAATTATGATGAATGATTATATTTATTTTACTTGCTATTGAAAACATATTCATATCATTTCACATAGCCTGCGGGAGCTATCACATAGCCTGCGGGAGCTCTTTTATATAGCCTGCGGGAGCTAAGATTATTGTCATTCATCACAAATTATGTTTATTTGAATATGTTAAGACCGAGGGAACTTAGCATAAGTTTTTAAGGACCAATGGGAATAATCCATATATTTCTTAAGAGTTATTATGAATAAGGTATAAGAGAGAGAATATTGATATGACAGCTTTCTTCTAAATGTTGGAAGTTATTATTCTCGAGTTTTGGAAGTTTTGGTAAGAAAATGTAAACTTTTTATAGCCTAAGTTGCTATAGAGAAAAGAGATGAAACATTATGTAAGACATACATTTCTAGAGAGAAAAGAAATGAAATTGATGTATAGCCGAGTGCTATAGGAAAGAGGAATGAGATTGAATTGGATAATGAGAGAATACAAGGGTGTATTGAACCTTGTATAATTATCATGGTATATATGTAAGAGAACTAGATCCTCAATAAATTGGAAGATTTTGTAAATGGAGAGTAAGTTTTGATGTAAGCCTTATGTATAGTATAAGGTTTTAAAGAGAATGAAAATGTTATATGTGTTATGAAACACATCCTCCTAATGGTTGGAAGTTAGCTCCTCAATTATTTGGGAAAATTGGTAAGTAAAAGTGAAATATTGATGTAAAATCATTTTGGTGGTTGAAAGGTAAGGGAATGTGAGTTTTATTTGGACACAAATTCAGATACGGGTTTGGAGTCTAATGTTACTTTTTATTCCGTTTATTTTCACTAGGCTTGCTTTTAGCTCATGATATTACAACATTTTCAGGAAATGTTCGGGGTCGTGGAGAGGGGAGCTGGTGCAGTCTGATATGGATGATGATGATGCTGAGATGAGTTAGATGTACATTTAAAAGTCTATGGATTTATTTTATTATCTTATGTCTTTGAGATGTAAATTTGTTTTTAAGCTCATAAGAGTTTTTCGTCTTAAGTTTTATGATTATAAACTTCTTTAATTTTGGAAAAGGAATTGCATTTCCTTACTTTTAAATTTCCTGATGCGAAAAATGTATACAGGTTGTGGATATTCCAAGTTTTAAACATATCCATGCCAAATTTTTAATTAAATAATAAGTCTTGTGCTGCCAATTGGATTTTAAATGATTTAAAAGGAGTCAGGTCGTCACAGCATTTAAATATTTTGTTTATCCCAACAGTAGTTTTTCAATAATCTTCTCAAAATAAAAATGTCATAAGATTTGCTACCTTACTTTGGATTCACTCAATTCACTCAAAGTTTTTAAGGATAAAATGAAACTCACAAGTCAAAACATAAAAGATATTTAACCAATTTCTTGCTAATATATCATACCATAGCAACCATTGAATGAATGAAATACAAGAATTTAAAGGTCTTCAGTGGGTTGAACGACACTTAGGTAAGATGAGATGGAAGTAATTTTTCACCTATTTTTATCGAAAGAGACATATAAACTTTTCCGCACTAGCTTCAACCATGACAATTTCAACAACTCTCTATGATCATAACTTCTTTCATTTTTATTTATTTTTTATTTTTTTTTATTTTTTCACTTACTCTTTTCACATTTTCTTACTTTTCTCTTCTTGTTCTCTTTGCATTTTTTTTAAAGAACCAAAGAAGAACAATCAATAGAAACTCATAACCACACTTTATTTTCAAAACTTATCAATCCTAGAAAATAAACTTGAAATGAAATAAAGTTCAATTAGTCCTTTAATAGTAAGGTTCAACGGAAATCAACATTGAAAATGTTAGGAATTGTTCTTAATGCGGTTAATTTCCAACTAAAGGCCAAAACTTAAAATTGGTCTTTTGAATGGGATAAATCAAGGTTTGTTTTTAAAGAAAGCCAAATTGGTTCCACTTGAATGCCATAACCAATCCATAATATTCAATCCAACAAAGAGGCTAAGACATGCATGACAAAGTAAGTTCTAAAAAAATAAACTATGAATGAGAATCACACAAGAAAAAATGTAGAGCATATGTTATGATAGTTGCTCTATAGTTCAAAAACTCATAATATATATAATTTGCATAAAATCCCACAACATCTATCATTCAATCAAAAACCAAGATCAACAATATATGACATGGTAAATAAGAACTCGATGATTCATGCTTATCCTCTATAATGCTTCCATAACAAAACTAAACAATTGTAATCATGTCAAGGATAAGCATCAAATGCATCAAGAAGAAAGAAACCTGAATTTATAAACATGAGATGAATTAAGCTGAAATTTGAAAAATTATTAATTAATAAACCAATAATATTATGCTGAGTAGTTAGTGCTTCTTTCCGGCACGATTTGATCAAGGTGGTAAATATTTAGGTTTGAAACTCATATATTACATTGCCAAATTTAGCAAAATTGTGTTGCTAAATGTTTTACCATACACCTATATATATGACAAATCAGACGATAAGTTAATTATCATTATATTTTTTAATTATTCAATAGAAAATCATGTATTTATGTCAACAAATATAATTTTCCTTGAAGAGGACTGTATGAAAGACAAACAACCACATAATAATATTGTATAATAGACTCATAAGTTCCATTTCCCCATCAACAAGAGTTGTTGACATAATATATGAGAGTCGGATAAGATTTATATCAGAACCACATATGAGTGAGGTTTATTAAGAAATCCAAACACCTAATGGATTTGATAAAACCCAAGTTGTCAAAGTTGATGACAACACAAGGGGATTCATTGACTTTAAAAAGTGAAATGTATGTTTCTTAATAAAGATAAGTGGAAAACCACATAAATCTCGAGAGAGAGAGTGGAATACTCTAACTCTATTGCGTCCTCTATTAATTTGTAAGATAATGAAAAGCCTACCAGATACAAATAAACAACCAAAAGGTAAAGTCATGAAGATTCGAAAAATAAAGACTTTTAAAAGGCACACTTTCTTTATGGTAAAAGCATAGAGATTAATAGATATAGAAATAGTGAAAAGTATTTAAGACTATAGTAAACTTAAGAAGGCATCAACATCCTGAAACATTTGGTTTATGTTGATCAAACGGTAGAATCTTCCCATCACTATTGATTTTGAAATAGTATGAGATGGATGTTAGGAATAGCGTCGTAGAACTTGTAATTATTTAATAAATATAATTTATTTTGAATAAATTAAATAAATAAACTTAAGTTCTTTTCAACTACATTGATTCATTGACGATATAAGACATATATGTAAATATGTCAAACATTCAAATAATAGAGCCTCAAAGTTACTTTCATGAAATTACAATTGAGTATGAGAAACATATGTGAGGATTCTAGTCGAAATGAGTAACTTAAAGTGTCTACAGTAAATACATAACATTTGGGAACCTTATCCTATTAACACTGTTGATAGCAGTCCATTTTATATAGATTACAAATGATATTATTCAGATCAATCATGTGGGTGACATGAAATGGAAGTATCATATACATATTGATGTATAAGAATAGACCAAGATCTTTGATCAATGTCTCACTTGTACTATTTACGAGAAATGGTCGAATATCAAACTAAATTTATCAAACAGTGATAAATCTTAATCCTAAGTGAAATATGTACTCATATTCATTGAGTTATATTCTTTTATTCACATGGTTGAGAGCGATTTGTAAGAACGCTCAATACATTCTCGTTTTGGGAACATAACGAAATAATAGTTGTGAGCATATTTACACAAGATGAAATTCATAACTTTTCGAAAAATGATGGTAGCAGTGCGATACCTAATCATTTTAGGACTTTTAGTAAAGTCCCTTGATGTGCTGATTCAAGACATGAACAAGTCGTGCCATGACTTCAATATATCATTGAAGTATTTTATCTTTAGTTTGACTACAAATAATGTTCATTGGAGAATCAGTGGGAACACAAGGATAAAGCGGTAATTACAGGATTAAAATAGTAAATTTAACCTATTTGAATATAATCTCTTGAAATTATCTTCTTTCCAAAAAAAAAAAAATCAAAGTTCCAATTTCTTATCAATGTTTTTTTTATGAATTTAGGCCACGTTTACTTACCATGAGTCGAAATGAGAAAGAATTGGAATGAAACCAATCGGAATGGGAATGACATTCCTTTGATGTTGTTTACTTAAAACTGCCTGGAATCATAAATAAATTTCTGGTCATGGTGTTTACTTGCAGTGAAATCGGAATCTAACATGTTATAATTACCATAATATCTATTTCATACTTTTTCTATTTATAACAAATTAAAAACTTATGAACAAAAAATATCACTATTACAAATTAGCAAATTTTAATACTGATAACGTATTTTTTTAAATATTAATAAATTTTATCTTATTTATTTAAAATGTTCTTACTGTACAACACTATACAAACTAATTTCATCTTACCAATTTATTTCAAACCGATAAATTTAGCAAACTAACATTAAATAAGTGATAAATTAATTTGGAATTTATAATCACAAACATAGTCAACATCTCAAATGATCAAATATAAAGCATAATAAAAGCATATATATATGAATACTCAAAAATAGATATTCAAACACAACAAACAGATGTTTAAACGAGTAATATAAAATATACAATATTAGTTATTTCTACCACAAAGCCTAACCATATGTGAGTAAATAAGTCTTACAACATAAATAGCTTTACCTATTTTCATCCTAATATTACAAGGTACAAAATAGCTATAATGTCCGCAAATACAGGCTCTCTTGTAATGAGTGAATGAGCCCTACAAAATATAACATAATTGATAAAAGTGTCAAACTCCATTTTGTAATAAATCGATAATATATCCCTTATTATCCTCCATCCATTGTGAAAAAAAAAAACTCATAGAAAATCACGTGCTCCTGCCAAAATATTAGTGGCCTCATAAAGTTATGACTTGGACAGTCCATCTATTTTTTTTAACTCGTAAGTCAATCTTACATCTTAGCCACCTCTCTATCATTGGAAAGGACTTCAATAAGTTCTTAAATCTTTGGTGCTACTTCTGCTACAAACTTTGCAATGCCATTCAAATAGTTGTCTGATCCCTCATTTTCACAAACCTTCCCTTTACAGTCATTACTTGGGTTTTTTTTCTATAAAAGATGGTTGTGGTTGTGAGAATGATGTCCCCTCATCTTCAAATGGATTGAAAGTGTTGTTTTGAAATTCCATAGCTATCTTAAACCCAAAACTATCACCAATATTCATGTCGAAACCATAATGAGAGTTAGCATCCTCCAACCTAACTTCTTCCTCATCATCATCAGCATTGCCCACATTTTGACCTGTTGCACGATCTTTTCCAAATTTTTCTCCTAGTGAATAGTAGTGAGGAAATGGCTTTCCATATAAACCACTTACATCCTTGTGAATCTACAAGTTAAAAGGAAATACTTAGACTTCCTTGACATTTGAGATAAATAATTTAGAAAATTAATGAAATCTTGCATACCTTTACCCATTCATCAAATGCACTCTTCTCTAGCATTGTAGTGTCATTTGTTCTTCACTCCAACTAAATCTTCTTTTACTAAGCAACTCTGATAATGCATTGTATTTGACCTTTAGCGTTTTATTCGAGATTCAATGTTGGGGGAAGCTTTTATCTCGGAAGAAGGTAGTTTTTCTAACATCATACATTCAATTTGAACCAAGTACCCATTCTTGAATCCTTTTTCTAGCTCTCCACAAGTTATTGGGGGATAATTTCAAAAGTGACTCAACCAACAATGCATCTTCTGATGATGTCTAAAAATGCTTGTTCAAACCTCGACCTCTTGATTGATTATCGGTATTAGAAGTACTCATCCTGTTTCATAAGAAATAAATTCACAAATATAAAATTATTCACAAATAAGAATTACTAATAAATTATCCCAAATGATCAAATAACAAACAAATAACATTTACTAATAAATCATCCCCAATAATCAAATAACAATTACTATAAAAAAATAGTAATTGCTAATGAATCATCCCAAATGATCAAATAACAATAAAGGACCAAATCACATAACTAAGTTTTATAAATAACAAACATAAATAATTAATTGTAAACTTGCTTGCCAAGTATTGTACATTTGAATTGCAAGAGATTGTCTCCATATGCTCCTGAGGTCTCATTTGTATTAATGTAATAAGCATTAGCTGTTGCACCCTCTATTACTACCTCTTCACTACCAAATTCTTCATCTAAAGGATCAAATATCATCTCTGTTCTTATAAAATTGTGAAGCGTGCAACACATGGAAATAATTCATCACTGCACGACTATGTTGTAGAATGAAGGACTTCAAAGAATTGCCCAACGCATCTTTAATAGGCCAAAACAACGTTCAATAACATTTCTAGCAGATCAGTGTTTCATATTAAAGAACTCCTTTCGGATCTTGGTTGTTGGCCATCCCTCCAATCATTCAAATGATACCTTTGGCCCCAAAAAGGTGCTAAAAACCTTTGGAATTAATGTAACCAACATCAAACAAATAATAAGAACCTATGTTTAAAAATGTTATTTATTAATTACTCTATTTATGTCTAAAAATATAAATTATTAGAAAAACTTTACCATTAGGCACTTTCAATCCATTTCTCCTAATAATTGCATCCCTAAGTACTCGACCATCATGTGTTGATCCCTCCCACCCAAGAAAAACATAAATAAATTACATAGTTGGTAAGCAAACTCTTGAAACATTATTTGTAATTTTATTCTTCCTTGTTCTGTACTTTGGTTTCTCGCACTCAGAAATGCATACCTTGATTTGAGTTCCATCTAAAGCTCCCAAACAATTCTAACAAAAATATTTATTTAGAATAGTCGTTTATTTAAAGAAAAAATGCTTAATAATAAACTACTTTACTATTTTCGTACCTTAAACCATCTCCATCTAGAGTTCATTGACTTTTCTAAAATTGGTTTAGGCGTCTTCCGAAAATACTTTTGACATCGAATTATAACTCTTAAACACTCATGAAATATTTACTAATAGTTCACCCAGACCTCATAAAATTGAAACTCACAACTCGATTTTTGACATGGTGTGCTAAGATATAATAAAATATTGCCACCATTTCTTCCACTGTGACATTTTTTTGTCCTCTTTAATTGTCTTTCAATCTTTAGTAGAGTGCATAACTTTTGAAAGATTTTTCTATCCATCCTTAATTGATCCATGTAGTTGACATCATTTGCATGAAACAAAGATTGTAAGTGACACACTTGATATATAATTTTAGACAACGTATATAAAAATATTGCCACCATTTCTTCCACTGTGACATTTTTTGTCCTCTTTAATTGTCCTTGAATCTTTAGTAGAGTACATAACTTGTGAAAGATTTTTCTATCCAACCTTAATTGATCAACGCAGTTGACATCATTCTCATGAACCAAATATTGTAAGTGACACACTTGATATATAATTTTAGACAACATTGGATTATTCAGTGCCGTAAAAACGTGAAGGGAATGGCCACAAACAGAAACACATAAAACAAGCATTTTTTGTAGGAAGACAACCAATAGATTTATCACAACACATATTTTCTTCTTCATTTCAATAAGAAGTCGAGACACATATAAACAAATTGAAAAAAAAAAATCAAATTTGCACTTTTTAAAGCAACATACATTACTTAAACATAATAAGAAATCATGTATGTAAAAATAAGTAATCAAGATTCAAACATGTAAATGATATCTAACCCCCCTCCCCCCCCCCCCCCCCTCAATACTATTTTATAAAAAATATCGTAGAAAAGTATCCCAACATGATACTAAAATTAGGAAAAAAACTCAACTAATTGAAAAAAGTGAGCACGAATCCATCAAATCAAATCTAATGCTAAAAATGTTTTAAATTCTATTTTATAATTAAATAAAAAATTTCAAGGTCAACAATTAAATAATTCGTTTACCCAAATTTTGTCTACAGACCCACAAAACAGGTAATGAACTCTCACGGCCTTCCATGATTTTCTTTTTTGTGGATGTGGAAAAGTACTAAATTATGAACAATCAAACTTTCAAAATATTAGTAAAGATCATGAAGAATAAGATTATTTCAAAAATATGAATATTGGCATTCTTAGATTACCAAAATGTTGAATCAAACTTAAATCGAGGTGATAAAGTATCAAGATCGATAAGAAGAAGACGATTTCAATTTTTTTTGGGAGACTTACCTTGAATTACAACCGGAGGAAAAACCCTAAAAATTGAAGTAAGGTTGGAGAAATTCTTAGAAGGACAAAGCAAAGCGTGAAGTGAAAAGAAAGCAGAAGATAAGAGAGAGAAAGAAAGAGAGAGAGAGAGAGAGAGAGAGAGAGATCAAGGGTAAAAAATTAATTGTTGATATATTGGGTGTGGGTCCCACAAAATTGGAATGGGAATAAGATTACCTAGCTTATATTATGGAATCATATTATTTCAATATTCGGAGAATGATTCCTAAATTTGGTGGCCTCCACGATTTCATTCCAATTCCAGAATTTAAGTAAACACAATTAATTGGAATCAAATAAACTCATTCTCATTCCTTCATTCTCATTCTCTATAAGTAAACATGGCCTAGTCATGATAATGTTATGATTGTTTTTTTTTCCTAATCAATTGATTGGTGAGAATTGACATCAATATTTATGTTTATTAATTTCAGGAAATTTGTATTGAGATTTTTTTATGTCTCCTATACGTATACATATACATACGCTAGTTAGTATCAAATTTGATTTTTTTTTTCTCTAAAAAAAGTTCTACCATTTTTGTAATTTAGTTGTTGAGTATATCATTTGTTTTTTAATTTTGGGTTTTAATATATGAATTCTCCAATAAACCATTAATTTCATTTTTTAAATATCTATTTCCCCTTAAATTCACGAAATATTCAACTTCAAATGTTTATTTGGTCTCAGAATTTGAATTTAATTTTGTTTTTAGTACCAAAATATCTGATTATTGTTTAAATATATATATATATATATATGATTATTTTAAGATGGTTTTTTAAAAATTGATATTTTCAAAAAATTGTAAAAGTTTTGAATGTTTTCAAAAATGACATTTATCAGTTTGAGATTGATGGAATATGTGAAATATCATTTTAAAAATATTTTAAAACATTTATTATTTAAATTTCTCATAAAAAATGTGCCCTATGATTAAATTTCTCTTAAATAAATATGCCACCACCAATCAATTTCTCTGTACAGAAATATTAAACTCAATGACCAATAAATACCCACTTTCATCTTAGTAGCTAAGTGGATTCATCGAATTTAACTACAAATAGTAAAACAGAGTAAATAGACACTAAAACAATATAAGACTTTCATGAAATATTTTACAAAATTAACGAAATTTATTTAGTAAAATAATTAACATTTCAATTAAGGATGTGTTAATATCATGAATATAAGATCTAACCTTACATTGAAATATTAAAAGTTTTAGAAAAACATACATTGTAGAAATTGTGGAGAGTAAAGTTGGACGTTTTCTTTGCAGTATTAAGCCTTCTACGCTATGACTCGATCATAAACCAAACCCGACTTGTGGGAATGGAACCAGAAGAAAGAAGAAAGAATAAATTTTTTTCTTATTTGGCTATGCCAAAATCGGCAAATGGAAGAGATTTTTAGAGAGAAATTTTGAAAATTTTCATTTTTTTTAATAATAAGAAACCCATGGCCTTATTTATAGCAAAAATTGGAATGTAACCTAATGAAAATTCTCATTTATCTAACATTAAAATAATTAAAATAATACATTATTTAATACCTATAAATGGCTCCTTGTTGCCATGAATAGCGGAGAAGACTTTTCAGCCGCAGAGGCCGCGATGTCGATAGAGTTATTTGGCTCGAACGGGGAAGGGTTGTTGGGGTTGGAGGATTTTGTAAGGTTTGTGGAGGAAAGAGGAGAGAAAGAAAAGATTGTATAATTGAAAACGCATTTAAAATGTATGAGATGGAAGGGTTTGGGATTATAACCCCTGAGAGCTTGAGAAGCATGCTGAAGACGTTGGGTGAGTCCAAAATATGTTGATGATTGTAAGGCAATGATCTCCAAATTTGATCTCAATAGTGATGGAGTTCTTAATTTTGATGAATTTAGAGTCATGATGATGTTATGATTTTTTTAATTCAATTGTGGTAGGGTCAAAAAATAATTTTGTAAAGACCCGATTTCCATTAAATTCTATAATTTCAAAGTCACATCTGAAGACTTGGTTTTTAAAAAAAAGGGCATGGGTTCGTTTAAAAATCGGATTATCCAAAACCTGTTTACATTGGCCCAATTCAGAGAAAGCAATAAAAGTGGATTGGCAATCTAGATTATGATTTAAACTTCCAAGAGAGCTTTAAAAACCATAAGACATTTACAATTTTTAAACAAATGCTCTTCCGAGCCCAAAAACATATAGTATGAAAGATGATAAAAGTTTTACAAGAATTTTAAGAATGCTAAACCAAAATGATTCCATGTTCCTGTCCATCTACCATCACAAGCAGTCATACGACGCCACCTCCTTTACCACGTCCCTTGCGACGAGATTTACCTGAAAAATTTTAAGTGTAGCAACATTAGCATAAAAATGCTAGTGAGAGTAAAATGAAAGCAAGTAATCCTATGAACCAAATTTCATACCGGAAATTGTGTCCAAAGGCCTAAGTTGCACTTTACTACCCATTCCACATTTCCAATTTCCACACAATCATACAATATGTAATATAACTTCCCATAAATAGACTTTCATTCCCGTAAAGTAATGAAATAAAGACTTAAAGTACAAGTACTAACTATTACTAAGTCTTTCTAACAATTCTAATAAAAGTAATTGTATCTCAAACTTCCTTTGCTACCATAACAAGTTTCATGGTAACGTGTTACCGTATGGATCAACATCAACATACTACCACGTACGGTCTTACCATATCAAGTGTCATCGTAACGTGTTACCGTATGGATCAACATCAACATACTACCACGTACTGTCTTACCATGTCACAAATCATCGTAACGTGTTACCGTATGGATCAACATCAACATACTACCACGTACGGTCTTACCATATCACAGATCATCATAACGTGTTACTGTATGGATCAATATCAACATACTACCACGTACAGTCTTACCATATCACAAATCATCGTAATGTGTTACAGGTATGGATCAACATCAACATACTACCACGTACAGTCTTACCATATCACAAATTATCGTAACGTGTTATCGTATGGATCAACATCAACATATTACCACGTACAGTCTTACCATATCACAAATTATCGTAACGTATTATCGTATGGATCAACATCAACATACTACCACGTACAATCTTACCATATCACAAGTCATATAGTGGTGGGCGTCGAATCCACCAAAAATAAAAGTCTCTACTTTCGGTTTATGGATTTGTAGTAGTGGAAAGTAGGGTCGAATCAACAGAGATTGGTGAATTAAAATTGGGGGGTTTTTGAGTTTGTTGAGATATTGAGAAAGAAAACAATAAAAGTTAAGAAGTGATGCAATGGGAGAAAGTTCCAACCAAAGGTGTAATCATCGTTTGATTTATATTATTTGATCATTGATTTTCTAATGAAATCCTAACTCATTCTCTAAATTGGTTATGATTATTAAGAACGTCTTATTAATCTATCCTTCCTTAGTTTGTCGGTAATTAAGATACGATCATTAATTACTTCCCTAATCAATAACAACCCTAGAGTACGACAATAGAATTTAATCAATGACAGCAATAAGATGAGAAGGATGACCAATTCTAGCCAACAAATGCGAAACGTTCGATCTATTTAGACTAGATTCTATATTTTCATAGCATGAGATGAAAAGACTTATTAATCATTCATACTAATTGTCACATGGATTAGAATGCATAAACAATTACGGATTTAAACACTCTAATTGACGATCTATCAAATTGAAGAATGATCAAAGGGCCCTATTCGAACAATCAAACAATGTGATATTGAATGCATAAAATAGAAAATATAGAAATAGAGAAGAATTAGAAAGAAAGATGAGAACAAATCTCACAAATATAAAAATCAAACTTTGATTAACCTTGGTTGGAAATTGGGAGTTTAGCTAGACATGGAGTTCATCATTCTCCAAGAAAAACTAAGGAAAAACGTTCTGGACCTATTAGAAAAGAAGTCTACCTTTTATATTCTTGAAAACTAGGGTTTAAAACAAAAGATAAAAACAAGATCCAAAAAATTTGCGCCGGCGCCGCAACACTGATTTTTGGGTGCTGGGGCGCTGAGCAAAAAGACTAAAATCTGGAAATTTCACGCTTTCGGTTCTATGGCGCTAAAAAATCAGCGCTGGGGCGCCGAACTCTCTGGAATTTTGGCTTGGAATCAGACTTTTCCTTGTGGCTGCGGCCACTAAAAGTTGTTGTCATGGCGCCGAAGTGTCAAGATAGCTCTAAAATGCAATTTTTAGTCGTTTTTCATACCCTCTTCTCCAATCTAGCACATAAACAACAAATCAAAGATAATTAATTAGTTCTTAGGCTATTTAATCATCAAAGTATGAACAATTAACACAATTTTATATGCTAAAATAACGACTTATCAAATCCCCCACACTTAATCCATGCTTGTCCTCGAGTATGAAACAAACAACTCAATAAAATTCAATTACCTACCAATCCTTCAACTTTCGCTTTCAATCATTAACAACCTAAATTATCAAGTTTTAGAGAATTAAATTGAAGCACAAACAAAAGACAAGTAGTCATAGCATAAATTCCTATCAAACATGCACATGAGTAATTATTCTAATGATCTTTTAAAATCAAAGTGCTACAAGATTCGAAACCTCACTTGGATTCACTCAATTCACTCAAGTGTTTAAGGGATCATTCATGAAGCTCTCAAGTCAAAACATAGAAGATCTTACCATAAGCTTGCTAAATTATCACATCAAGGCCACCAATGCATGAATTGAATGCTAGAATTAAAGGGTCTTTTGGGTTGTAATGGGGCTTAGGTAAAGGGATTGATGGAAGGAAATTTGAGCTACAATCAAATGAAGAATTAGATGAACATTGTTCCTATGCTTCAAATTAACTTCATATCATACAATGAATTCACACCTTTACTACCAATGACTTCTTTACATAACACCCTTTTTTTTCACAACTCCTTCTTTCTTTTTCAATTTATTTCAAAACTACTCATAATTCTCATCAACATTGTTTTTTTTTCCCAACAACTTTAGTTGTTTTTTTTTTTCGATGATGAGAAAAATAAGAAAGAAGAGAATCAAGCAAAAACCTATTTGTCAAATCTTTCATTGAACTTGAAGAGAAGATGCATAAAATGAAGCAAAGTTCAAATAATTCTTCAACAATTGGGTTTAAAAGGAAATTAACAAATAGAAGGATATTGGGTTATTCTAATTGTGGTTAATTCCCAAGAAATAGGTCTAGGCTCAAATTTGGCTTTCTAATGATATATGTCAAGGTTGGCCTTTTAAGAAAGCTAAAAATGGCATCACCTAATTTGCCCTTTCTAAACTCTAAGCATTCAAAACAACACATGGGCCTCAACATGCATAACAAAGCAAATTCTAGTTTAATCAACTATGTTTAACAATCACACAAGAAATGAATAGAGCAAAAATATTATGAAGATATGCTCTTTTTGGCCCAAAAACTGACAAAGGTTAGATTGTCACAAATCCCATAACACATTTTCATTCAAAACTCATCCAAATCAACTACTCAAGACAAGCCAACAAGAATTTAACTACTCATGCTAATCCCTATTTTGCCTCAAAATAATTCAATAAAACAAAACAATCCCAATCATCCAAGAATGAAAATTAAAAGTATCAAGAGCAAGCAAGCAAATTGAATTTTATTTCGTTTTCTCTACCCCCCACAGTTAAAGCATGCATTGTCCTCAATGAACAATTAACAAAAATAAAATAGGGTGAGAAAACGTCCCTGAAAAATCATTCATTAGTAGTGGAATTGTTACTACTTGGGAGTGTGAGATTTCAGCGAAAAAAATTCATCCTTCAGCCTGCATAGCCTTTATTAAACCCTGTTATTTTAAAAAAAAAAACAAAACAAACAAAGAAAAGAAATCAAATAAAACAAAACAAAAATGAAAATGAAATGAAAACAAAAACAAAAAAACATGAAAATTTGGGTTGCCTCCCAAAAAGCGCCTTTTATTTAACGTCTTTGGCTAGACCGGTTGCTTTTTCATTAATGCACATCCCAAATCGACTTGACATATTTTCAAATTATGGCTCGCAATTCTCCAATTTTGGGTTTCTTTGTTGAAGCAACCTGCATGTCATCCTTCTCAAACAACTTGAGAATATCATTAGTCAAAGGATCGACAAAATCAATCATCGCAAAAATTGAAGAATTAGCATCAGAATGTTTCAAGGAGTCATGTATATTGAATTTTATAACTTCACCATCGAACTCCATAGTAATTATACCAGCATGTACATCAATTATTGTTTTAGAGGTATATAAGAATGGTCTTCCTAATAGAACTAAAGAGAAGGTAAAAACATCATCCCCCATATCTAGAACATAGAAATCTACAGGAAATACCAAACCATTAACTTATACTAGCACATCCTCTAAAATTCCTTCAGGATAAGCATTGGATCTATCAGCAAGTTGGAGGATTACACCCGTTTCTCTTAAATGACCAACATTTAAAGATTTAAACATAGAAAGGGGCATGACATTAATTGAAGCTCCTAAATCTAGCATGGCTTTATCAATTCTTAAGTCTCCTAACTTACATGGAATTGAAAACATACATGGATCTCCCCCTTTAGGAGGCATTTTCCTTTGAATAATTGCCGAGACGTTTTCCCCCACACTTATTTTCTCATTACCCTTCAATTTCCTCTTGTTTGTGCACAAATCCTTAAGGAATTTTGCATATCGAGGTATTTATTTAATTGCATCTATCAACGGAATATTTACCTCAACCTTTCGAAAGGTTTCCAACATCTCTTTTTCTTCTTCAGATTTCTTTGAATTAACCAAACGAGATGGAAAAGGAGGAGGAGTCAACAATACCTTGGTTTTTGCTCTTTCGGGATCCTCCAATTGAACTTTTGGAGATGAGACAACTTCCTTTTCGGTTTCTTCTCTTGGAATATCAAAAGTCTCTTTCATCCTAGGTTCTTCCAAAGCTTTTCCACTCCTCAATGATATAGCGCTAACATTTTCCTTTGGATTGACGATGGTTTGAGATAGCAATTTACCTTGTGATTCCATCTTGCTCATGGAAATTGCTAGTTGGCTCACTTGGTTCTCCAGATTTCTGATACTTGACTTTGTTTCCATGATACTTGACCTCGTTTCCATGATACTTGACCTCGTTTCCTGTTGAAATTGTTGTGTGTTAGTAGCAATGGATTGAATCATTTCTTCAAGAGATATACCTGGTTTTGATGAAGATGGTTGTTGGAAATTAGCGGGCCTAGGTGGAGGTTGTTGAAAAGGATCTCGTTGCCCATAGCTCAAATTAGGATGATCCTTCCATCCTGGGTTGTAAGTGTTAGAAAAAGGATCATATCGGTTCCTTTGCTGGCCACCTTGATATCCTCCATGATATCCTCCCATGATATTAGCAGTCTCTTGTGATTCATCTTGAAGAGTGGGACACATATCGGTTGGGTGAGGTGCCGTGCATATTCCACATGTTTTGACTGGCTGAAGATTCTTCAAAGCTAGCTGTTCAACAAGAGAAGTTAAGTGAGCTATTTGATTTTCAATAACAGGATTATTTACCTCATTCACCCATCGAGAAGTAGATTCTTGAAGAGCTTCACTTTATTGTGAGGCTGCCGCCATTATGGTAATTAGTCTCCTAGCTTCAGAAGGAGTTTTGTTCACTATAGCACCACCACTTGTAGCATCCATTAATGTTCTCTCAATAGAAGTCAACCCCTCATAAAAATAATGAATCAAAAGTTGCTCAGAAAATCCATGTTGAGGGCAACTGGCACATAACTTCTTGAATCTCTTCCAGTACATATGGAGAGTTTCCATATTCCTCTGTTGAACCCCATATATTTCCCTTCGTAACTTCGAAGCACAAGATGAGGAGAAATACTCTTCCAAAAATAATGTGGTCATCTCTGCCCATGTCGATACAGAATTTGGGGGCAAATCAAACAACCAATCCTTGGCTTTTTCTGTGAGTGAGAAAGGAAAAGCTCTTAACTTTATTTGATCCTCCGTGACACCATGTGGCTTCATACTCAAACAAACAAGATGAAATGCTTTAAGGTGTTTGTTTGGATCTTCACAGTCTTGCCCACTGAAACTTGGAAGGAGATGAATGAGTCCTGATTTAAGCTCGAAATTCACTTTCATATTCGGATATTGAATGCACAATGTTTCTTGAGTTGTATTCGGTGCAGTCAATTCCTTAAGTGTTCTTTCTTCATCCACCATTGGTAATTCGATTTCTTCAAAATCGTTAGTAGGATCTAAATGATTAAATAGCGTGTTCTCTTCCGTCGACGAAGATGAAGAAGAAGAAGAGGAATGTTGTTCTCTTCGCACTTTAGTTGCTTTCCTCAATTGCTTAGATGTCTTCTCAATCTCAGGATCAAATTCTAAATTACCTGTATGAGAAGAACGGGACATCAAACTGAAAAAACAAAAAAATAAATGACACCAATCCCCGGCAACGGCGCCAAAATTTGGTGGGCGTCGAATCCACCAAAAATAAAAGTCTCTGCTTTCGGTTTATGGATTTGTAGTAGTGGAAAGTAGGGTCGAATCCACAGAGATTGGTGAATTAAAATTGGGGTTTTTTGAGTTTGTTGAGAAATTGAGAAAGAAAACAATAAAAGTTAAGAAGTGATTCAATGGGAGAAAGTTCCAACCAAAGGTGTAATCATCGTTTGATTTATATTATTTGATCATTGATTTTCTAATGAAATCCTAACTCATTCTCTAAATTGGTTATGATTATTAAGAACGTCTTATTAATCTATCCTTCCTTAGTTTGTCGGTAATTAAGATACGATCATTAATTACTTCCCTAATCAATAACAACCCTAGAGTACGACAATAGAATTTAATCAATGACAAGAATAAGATGAGAAGGATGACCAATTCTAGCCAACAAATGCGAAACGTTCGATCTATTTAGACTAGATTCTATATTTTCATAGCATGAGATGAAAAGACTTATTAATCATTCATACTAATTGTCACATGGATTAGAATGCATAAACAATTACGGATTTAAACACTCTAATTGACGATCTATCAAATTGAAGAATGATCAAAGGGCCCTATTCGAACAATCAAACAATGTGATATTGAATGCATAAAATAGAAAATATAGAAATAGAGAAGAATTAGAAAGAAAGATGAGAACAAATCTCACAAATATAAAAATCAAACTTTGATTAACCTTGGTTGGAAATTGGGAGTTTAGCTAGACATGGAGTTCATCATTCTCCAAGAAAAACTAAGGAAAAACGTTCTGGACCTATTAGAAAAGAAGTCTACCTTTTATATTCTTGAAAACTAGGGTTTAAAACAAAAGATAAAAACAAGATCCAAAAATTCGCGCCGGCGCCGCAGCACTGATTTTTGGGTGCTGGGGCGCTGAGCAAAAAGACTAAAATCTGGAAATTTCACGCTTTTGGTTCTATGGCGCTAAAAAATCAGCGCTGGGGCGCCGAACTCTCTGAAATTTTGGCTTGGAATCAGACTTTTCCTTGTAGCTGCGGCCACTAAAAGTTGTTGTCATGGCGCCGAAGTGTCAAGATAGCTCTAAAATGCAATTTTTAGTCGTTTTTCATACCCTCTTCTCCAATCTAGCACATAAACACAAATCAAAGATAATTAATTAGTTCTTAGGCTATTTAATCATCAAAGTATGAACAATTAACACAATTTTATATGCTAAAATAACGACTTATCATATAGTTCCCTAGTAAGTTAGATAACTTAAATAAGATTATACTAAGCTACTAAAGAACATAAACTACCTTGAAATTACACGAATTAACTATCAAGTGCAACTTCTAAGCTACTTTGACTCCCAAGCCACTCACAATACCTTTAATTTCCAATTCCATCTAAATCTCCAATTTTCATCTAAACTCTCCACTGTCATCTGAAAAGACTTCCGAATAAACTCAATCTTGCCTTTTCACCCAAAATCAGTAAAACTCCAAAGTCACTCCACTCATTTCCGAGTCTAAAGTCACCAACCAAGATATTAATCTCTAGAAGTTAGTTTTATCACTTAACCTCGATTAACAATATCGTAACAAAACTTAATTCATAAAATTACTAACTTCCATTTTAAACTCACCTTGGATTTATAGTCAAGCTTCCCAAAGTGTCGAGATCAAATCCACTCGAGCAATCACACTCCTACAAATAAAATATACCTAATAATCATTAATTAACCGTAAATCGAGCAAACGACACCTAAACGCATAAAACGACAAAAATCTCGGAAATAGGCCCTATGGAAGCTCTTGGCCATACAAGGGAAAGAGGGGCTCAGGTTTGGTTTTCAGGCTTTTATACATTTTAGTGGCGTTTCGGGTCAGTTTCAAGTACTTTGGAGGTTCGTAATATCAATGGGTAACCATAATTTAGGGTTTTGCATAATATCGATTCCGAAAAATTAAGTAAAATACAAAACAATAACAAACTAAACACCCTAGCCATGACCAAGTAAGAGAAAAACAAACGAAATGGGTTTTTGACTCAAACTTGGTTTTAGGGTTAGGGAAAGTTTCTAAAATTGCCTAAAACGACTTCCTCAATTGAAATTTTTGAGTTTCTCGGCAAGAATCAATGATTTCAATCTTGGACTCCATTAAAACACTATTCAAAGCTAAATTTAGAAACTTTGTCATACCTTGAGGCTTTTAGAAAACAGAGAAAAACCTCGATTGATAGGTTAGAAATGATCCTTGGGCCGAGGGCTTTTCAACGCAACTGAAATTACGTTGATCCACCAAGAAACGAAGAAAAGTCAAAGAGAGATAGAGAGAAGGAGGAGGTTTCGGCCTTGATGAGAAGAAGAGAAGAGGATTATGAATTTTTTTTGTTGACCTTTGACCTATTTAATGAAGAAGAGAATGAATAGTATTAAGATATTTTAAAAAATCGAAAAAATGACGATTACGTCCTTTTTAAATGATTTACTTATAAAACGAAACCCGAAGATCTTAATTTAATCAAAAGGTGATTAATAATTATTAATTGGCCCGTTAATAATTATTAATACAACCGAAACTAATTTAAAGTAATAAAGGAATTAAAAAGGTTTTCGAACAAAATTAACTACTAAATTCTAAATTACTAAATTTAAATTAACCTTAAGTATTTTAATTAAAAATAAAATAAATAATTAAAAAATTACCTCAAAAGTAACGGGACGTTACAAATTTCTTTATGTTTTTAGATATTACATCAAATTGGGACGGGTCGAGACTGGAACTTTAGGGTGAGAATTGATATTATTATTCATGTTTATTGTTTAAATTTATTAATTTTAGGACATTGGTATTCGTATTTTTCTATGTTGTCTACACTAGTTTACATATGCCAATTAATGTAATAGATGAAGGAGAAGTTGCCATTAATGGCGAGCAGAAACAGAGAGAAAATAAGAAGAAGAAAAAATTTAGAATCGATGGCTATACCATATGAGAAATGTAAGAGAGATGAAGAAAGAAATGGAGATTCGAGAAGATTTTCTTTAATTCTCAATGGACATTTGAAGCTCTCTTATATAGAGCATTACAAGACTTTAAGTTAATTAGTTTTGTAGTTACAAAAATAGGTCAAACAAACTAACTATAAAACTGAATCTTTCATCTCTCATTGATGAGTTGTTAGACTTCACAAGTGAGCTATTAGTGAGCTTCCTTTGTATGATCCACAGTTGATGAAATACTTATCAGGGGAATATAAAGTGCAGAGATAGGTAAAAGGAATGGCAAAATTAGAAGAAAGAAGCTGATCAAGAATTTTGTCGTCATTTCTGTCAATTATGGTGGCAGGAGAAGACAAAGGCTTTTAGCTCAGCTGCTCCTTTATAGAGGGAAAGTGGTGTATGAAAGATTTGTTGGAATAAATGATACTTGACCATAGGTTGTGTTTTTTGATCATGAGTTGTGTTCATTTACCATAGGTTGTGTTCTTTCAAACCTTTTTTTCTTTTTAAAATAACATTTAAATTTAACTAACTTGTAGAAGAGTCATGACTATTCTAATGGCCACAAATCTGTCTATAAAAGGGGACTCTTCTCATTTTGTTTTTACAAAACAAAAATAACATCTTCTCTACTTCTTTCTGTTTCAAATATCTGTAAAAGTTCGATGTATTCTAATAAAGTTCTGTTCGTGGTTCTTGTGAAGGAGGTGTTGTGTCTATAAAAAGATAAATTTATGCTATCCTGGGAGACCATTACTCAAAAAACTCAGGCACTAGACGGAGTAAATTTATGTTAAGGAGACAACGTGTATTCGTTGGGTTCGAATATTTCATCATTATACTCTTACCGGTTATTTGAGTATTACTGTTTATAACAAGATTAAAATTAGTACAATTTATCCATGTGAGTGATGGTAAATGAAAATACTTACATAGTTGAGTACGAGCTCATTAACACCGCCATATGTGTCATATTTTTATCGAATTAATGTAGAAGTATATAATATTGTGTGGGTCATACTAATATGTTTGTGGTCACCTGTGGGAATGTCAGTATCTTCAGAATCTAAAAATGATGATATAATTAAATAGAATTTGTCTCAAATACCATACTTCTGAATACTAATTACTAAAATGTCAGAATTTTTATGAAATTACTCAAATAGCATAATTATAATTCATTAAATTATTGAACTATAGTTCAGTAAATTATTGAACTATTTTTCACGGGTATTTACTGAATTTGTATGCGTTTTAAATTTTTTAAGTGCAAGTTCAATAATTTATCGAGCTATTTGATTATCTTTCATTATTATTTTCAATGAACTTGTTAGTTTTTTTTTTAGTTTAATATGTAAATACACTACTCATTTGAAAATATGATTAAATCAGAGTAAAAACTGAATAAATTGCGGAAGCCTTTATTAATGCCCAAATAACCATTCTGAAACCAAAAACATTTATTTTCGGCGCCATCGTTCAAAACTAAATCAATTTAAATAATTAAAAATGAAAATCCATAAAATAACTGATAAAATAACCAATAAAATGAAATATTCGAAAGAGTAAAATAAATAAATAACATATCCTAAGGCCTCTAAGTGTGGCGCCATCCTCATCAAATGTCGTGATTTCCATTATCGTCACCATTACCGTGAGTTTTTAAGTCAGTAGATTAATTCTTATCTTAAATAAGCAAATCAAATTTAACATCATAAATATAATACTTTATGGATACTTGTCCATTTTCACGCTTTATAAGCAATTAGTAGGTACTTAGCCCACAACATCACTTATTATATATTAAATTTGTACATTGGTATAAATGTGGAATACGCGACCACAAACTGTACAGGCCACACTATCCAGCTTGAAAATAGGTATCAAGGTAAGTCATGATACGTGTCATAGTATTCAGCTTTACAAATTTAATATAGGTTCTTTAATATAATAAGTTCAAATTAAAAGCTCAAAACACTCTAATTATAACATCAAACCAATTAACGATCATAAACCAATTATAATCATTATTCACAATCAAAACGTGCACATAACACTTTCAAAATAAAAAATTTTATCACCCATAACCATCCTATTAATCACACATCAAACAAGCAATCACAAGGAATTTAATTTAGCTTCTAAGTAGGAATTAACCTACCTTAATCACAGATTGAAGTAGCAATTGATCTCGAAATAAATTCAAAACTAGCCCTAAAAATGCCCAAGACCTGTAAAAACATTAATTTAAAGTCAATTTTACGAGAATCGGGCTAACGGGGCGAAAACCGGCTCAAATTGACTCTAATTAGGCCCTGAACCGGTCTGGACCAGCTGAACCAGTCCAATTGGACCAAGCTCAGCCGGTCCAGTTGGATCGGTTCTTCTTCAACACACTAGTCACACGATGCAAAGGAAAAACGTAGGAATAAAAAGAGGGCGTAGCTACTTGTTTTCGGCGACTTCTCTAGGCGTTCTATGGCGGAAAAACGATGTTCAACTAATGAAATTCGATTGGAAACCACAGCCCACAAAGAAATAGACGATAAACGAATTCAAACTCCACCGAAAGTTCAAAAACGAGGCGGACAGTCCAGAATCAGGCGAGCTTTTGAACGAGCGAAGACCAACGAAAACAACACTTAAGTAGCACGGAATTTAAACGAAAACAAAGAGAAAACTATGAGTAATGAATTTATCGAGAATTACCAAAGAAATAGAGCAAATTGATGTCGATTCCTTTGATTTTCCCGACGACCTCAAAATATTGTTAAGAACTCGTTTCTGTCATCACAAGGCAGCCCAAAGATTGTAATTGATTTGAAAATATTGATAAGACAAACGATTAGTGATATAGTTCATCAATTACTTTGCGAGAACTCAAAATGAACACCCACGACTTGGGTAAGGAGCGGCTGAACATGAGGGAGATAAGAAGAAAAGAAATTTACAAGATTTGACCTAGGTTTTAGTGTTAAATGATTGGCTTGAAAATTACAATAATACCCAGAAAGAAATATTAGAAGTTAAGGACGTAAACAGTATTCAGGCCATAACTTTTTACTTAGAACTCGGAATTGGGCGTAGTCAATTGTTTTGAATTTGTAATGACACGACGGTTAATAATAACTTAAAATAGAGTCATATAGATCAAAATTGAAGAAAAGACTTAAATGCCCTTACCGAGATATCGAGGCGTTACAATTTTCCCTCCTTAAAAGCTTTTCATCTTGAAAAGCATCACTGCTGACCAAAAAGAAATTGGTACTTCGCTAAGATCTCCTTTTTACACTCCTAAGTTGCTTTTTCAAACTTCTGATTAATCCACATGACCTTAACAAGCTCAATTTCCCTGTTTCTCAAAGTTTTACGCTCCTCAACTCAAATCTGAACAGGTACCTCCTCATAAGACAAAGCCTCACTCAAATGTAACAGTTCGAAGTTAATCACATGTGAAGGATCTATAGTATACTTTCTCAACATAGACACGTGAAACACATTATGAACTGCTGATAAGACTAACGGTAAGGCTAAACGATAAGCAACTGATCCCACTCGCTCTAATATCTCAAATGGGCCAATAAAGCGAGGACTAAGTTTACCCTTACGCACAAACCGCATAACACCCTTCATCGGTGACACTTTCAAGAATACATGATCCCCCATAGTAAACTCCAAATCTCGACGTCTAGTATCAGCATAACTCTTCTGTCTACTCTGAGATGTTTTCATCCATTCTCTAATCACATCTATGGCTTCACAAGATAACCATACTAACTCTGGCCCCAAAAGCTTTCTTTCACCAACTTCATCCCAGTGCACAGAAGATCTACACTTCTTACCATAAAGTGCCTCGAATGGAGACATACCATTAGTAGTCTGGAAACTGTTGTTATAAGAAAACTCAACCAAATACAAATGGTCATCCTAGCTACCACTAAAATCTAGTGCACATGCTCTCAACATTTCCTCCAAAATCTGATTCACTCTTTCCGTTTGACCATTAGTCTGCACATGAAAAGCTATACTAAAACACAACTGCAACCCCAAGACTTGATGTAAACTCTTCCAGAACTTAGAGACAAAACGACTGTCTCTATCTGAAACTATCTCCACTGGCACAGCATGAAGTGGAACAATCTCCTTTACATACATCTTAACCCATTTCTCAACTAAATAGGTCAGTTTTCCCGGTAGAAAGTGTGCTGACTTGGTCAATCGATCAACAATGACCCAAACGGTAGTAAAACCTGAAGCTGTGCTAGGCAACCCATTAATAAAGTCCATAGATATCTTCTCCCATTTCTACTCTGGAACACTCAATGGTTGAAGATAACCTAGAGGTTTTTGTCTCAATGCTTTTACCTGCTGGTAAACCAAACATCTGCTAAAAAAATCAGCTACATCTTTCTTCATATTAGGCCACCAATAATGCTGCTTCAAATCTCAATACATCTTCGTACTACTCGGATGCACAGAAAAGATAGAGTTATGTGCCTCATCTAATAACTCACTTCTAAGAGCAGTATCAGCTGAAACACATAATCCCCCACAAAACAAAAGCAGAATCAGTAGAAATAAAATATTCACTAATTACTCCTGATTCAACTGAAGCTATCTTTTCAACCAACTCAGAATCTGCTCTCTGAGAATCTATAATTCACTGCCTCAAGGTTCGTTTTACTGTCAATTGTGCCATCAATACTGTACCTTCAGAAGTCAAAAGTGCTATCTGAGCTAGCTCTCAATCCTCTTGTAACTTAGGCTGAGTAACAACAAGTGCAGATGAATGAGATGACTTTCTACTAAGAGCATCTGCTACAACATTAGCTTTACCTGGGTGATACTGAATATCGCAGTCATAATCTTTTACCAACTTTAACCATCTACATTGTCTCATATTCAGCTCCTTCTGCGTGAAGAAGTACTTCACACTCTTATGATCGGTGAAAATAAGAATCTTCTCCCCATACAAATAATGTCTCCAAATCTTTAGAGCATGGATCACCGCTGCCAACTCTAAATCATGAGTTGGATATTTCTGCTCGTAATCTTTCAACTATCAAGACGCATAAGATATCACCTTCCCGTGTTGCATTAGTACACACCCTAAATCCTTTTTAGACGCGTCGGTATAAACAGTAAGTCCACCTGAATTATCTGGAAGTGTCGACACTGGTGATGAAAGTAATCTCCTTTTGAGTTCCTATAAACTTGGTTCGCTAGCTGCATCTCAAACAAAACCTTTACTCTTACTAGTAAGTTGGGTCATCGGTGATGCTATCTTAGAGAAATCCTGGATGAATCTCTGATAATAACCTACAAGTCCCAAAAAGCTTTTAACTTCACCAACATTCGTTGGTTGAGGCCAATTACTCACTGCTTCAACCTTAGAAGGATCTACAGCAATACCCTTCTGTGAAAACACATGACCCAATAGTGCAATTCTTTCAACCAAAACTCACATTTTTGAAAACTTGGCATACAACTTATTAGCTTGCAAAACTTCCATCACAATGGTGAGATGTTGAACATGCTGATCTTCTAAGACAGAATACACCAAGATGTCATCTATAAATACGTTCACGAAAGAATCCAAGTAATCTTTGTATACTGTGTTCATGAGATCCATGAAAGTAGTAGGGGCATTAGTCAGTCCAAATGACATGACCACAAACTCGTAATGACTATATCAGGATCTGAAAGCTGTCTTAGGTATCTACTCCTCCCTGATCCTCAACTGATGATAGCAATATCGTAAGTCAATTTTAGAGAACACAGAAGCTCCTATCATCAATTCTGGGCAACGGATACTTGTTCTTCACAGTCACTTTATTCAACTCCCTGTAATTGATGCACAAACACATAGATCCATCCTTCTTCTTTACAAACAGAACAGGTGCACCCCACATGGAAACACTAGGTCGGATGAACCCCAAATCCAGTAACTCCAGCAATTGAGCCTTAAGCTCTTTCAACTCTGTTGGTGCCATTATGTATGGTGCCTTAGAAATTGTAGCTGTACTTGTTAGGAATGGTGTCCTAGAACTTGTAATTATTTAATTATAATAAAATTAAATAAATAAACATAAGTTCTTTATATAATCTAGATTGATTCAATTGACGATATTAGGAATATATGGAAATATATAAATATCAAAACATTCAAATAGTAAACCCTAAGTTACTCTTATGAAATCACGACTTAGTATGTGAGTCATACAAGAGGATTAAAGTCGAGATGAGTAACTTAAACGTGTCTACGAAGAAACGGATAACGTTTGGGAACCTTATCCTGGTAACACTTGTTGATAGCTTCGCATTTTGTTTATAGACAAATGATCGAATCCTGATCATTCATGTGGGAGACATGAAATGGAAGTATCATATGCAATGTTGATTGTATAAGACAGGACCACGATGTTCGATCAAATTTCTCATTAGTACAGTTTACAGAAATAATCGAATATCAAACTAAGTTTATCAACCGTGATAGATCTCAATCCTGAGTGAAATGTGGACTCCTATTTGTGGAGTTATGTTCTTTGATTCACATAGTTGAGAGCGATCCGTAAGAACGCTCAATACACTCTGTTTTGGGAACATGACTAGATAAGTAGCTGGAAACTCATTTTCACGAGATGGAATTCATAACTTTCCTATAAATTAACCGGTATCGGTGCGCTACCTAAACATTTTAGGAACTTTAGGAAACTCCTTGATGTCTGATTCGAGACATGAACAAGTGACGTCACGACTTCTATTGATCACGAAGTATCTTATCTCTAGTTCGACTAAAGATAAAGTTCATTGGAGAATCAGCGGGAACACAAGGATAAAGCGGTAATTACAGGGGCAAAACGGTAAATTTATCCGCTTTGTAATTATGAGGGTTCCACGTGAAGGATAATATCACGGATATAAATAATGATAAACTAAATGGACATAACTCATCTATAGTGAGGGGAGTTCAGCTATGAATCTATAGTGGAATTATTCATAGTTAGATAATAAGTAATTAACCGATTATGTGTTAATCACTTAATTGACTAATTATTAAGCCCATGATCTATAGGTCCATCAGGTCCCTATGCTAGCCCAAATATCGTAGTCGCGAAATCAAGTAGAAGAAATGGAAATTTTAAGTAAAGTGAATTACTTAAAATAGGCAATATTAATTGTTTAAATATTGAGTATATTTAAACGGTAATTAATATAAACATTATTAATTGTTTAAAAAATGAGTTTATTTAAACATGAAATTAATAATGAAATATTATTAATTATACTTTATTAATTATTTAAATATTGAGTATATTTAAATGGTAATTAATAATTTGAAATTTATTAAAAATTATTAATTGTTTAAATAATTAATTTTATTTGAACGGAAATTAATAATTAAAATTAATTAATTAATAATAAAATGTTATCAATAAAATTATTAATTAAATAATGGGTTTATTTAATTAATAATTAAAATATTTATTATTAATTATTTAAATAATGAAAATTATTTAAATGGAAATTAATAATTAAATATAATTTGATAATATTTAGTCAGGAGAAAATATTAATATTATTAATTGTTTAAATAAAATATTTTATTTAAATGGTAATTAATAAATAAATTAATTAAGTTGGACTTATTAATTTAAGAGAGAGTTTCTAGCCCAATTGGATTAATGAACCCAATTGGAATTGGCCCAAAATAATTAATTAAATAAATTAGAATTATTTATTAATTAATATATGCATTTTCGGCTATACATGTATTTTTGGGAAGAGATAATTGCTTGAATTATATCCTAAAATAATTACATAGATTTATTTACCCAAGATAAATAAAATAAAGAAAAGAAAATAATCTCCTATTTATCTATGGCATTTTCGAAATTGCAAGATAAAAGAAAGAGATAATCTTTTTTCTTTTTGTATTTATCTCTATAGATTAATCCTAATGAGATTAGGATTCCTATTTTTCTATAAATAGGAGGGTTGGGTCATTCATAAATCACACAATTCAATTCCTTAGAAATTGGAATTCTCTCTTCTTCCCTTCTCCCCCCTTGGCCGAAATTCCCTTAGTCCATTGGGAAGAAAATTTTTTCTTCTTCCCAATTTCTTCTAAAGTTCGATCCCACAATCGAATTTCGTTTGATCGTTTGGGATATAGCATAGAAGATTCGGTGTTGCTGAGGATTTGATGCGGTAAAGAAACCTCCAACCGATTCTCCATTAATCAGTCAATGTAAGTTCCGGTTTTAATTTTCGAAAATATAAGCATGAATCTACATGTTTTATCACAAATTGCATGATGTTAATAGATCCGTTATTAAATGTTAATAAGTTTACTAAATAAAATTCCGCTAATTTAGTAAATCATCCCTTCAATTGGTATCAGAGCTAATTTTAATTATCATGCTAAATTTGTGATTTTTCGAAAATTTTGGTGGGTTGCATAAAAAACGTTTTATGTATGTTTATATAAATTGTGTTATATAAATTGTGGAGGTTTGCTTATTGACTGTTTAGGTATTCTTGAGGCACTTAGGTTTTTAAATTTTAGTAGAAAATTTGTAAACCATAATTTTAGGGTATTGGAAAAATTTGTAATTTTCCCATACCATATGAGGCAAAAATCGGCACCACCAAAGGGAAGGAAGAGAAGAAAGTTTTTCTCCATCATTCATGATGCCCACGCCCAAGGAGAGAGAAAAGGATGAGATAAGGTAAGATACAGTAAGATATTTTAACATAATTATCTTGTTATCTCAATTTAAAAATTTAAATATTTAAGATAAGGATTAAATTTTTTTAAAAATTATATCCCTATCTTAAATTATAAATTTAGAAATTGATATAAGATTACATGGAAAATATTTTCTTTATTTTTCCATATAATTAAAAGATAATTATTTTAAAACAAGTATTTATGGAAATATTAAGGAGATAATATTTGCCCCATAAATACCCATGCCCACGCCTACACCATGGAGGAGAGAGAAAGTTGAAGCCTCAAGTTCTAGAATGGAAGATATAATTAAGTTGTAATTCTAATTTTCCGTTTTAGAAATAGTGCCAAGAATACCGGTCAATTTAGCTATTTATTATTTAAATTGTTTATATGTATGATATAATTGTTTTAAATAATGTTCATGCATAAAAGTATGTCATGTAGAAAATCCCACCATAGGTTGTATGATTTTATTAATTGTACATACATGCATCATGATATAATATGTGTTATTATATGCTAATGTATGTGAAGCATGCTATAATTTTATTTTATAAATGTTATTATCGAAAATTATATTCTAATTGTTTTAGAATTAAAAGCATGCTTATTTAGTTAAAATTCAAAAGTTAAATCTAGTTTAAAAGTTGAATAGAAACTAAATGAATTATTTGTAATATGGAATTATTGTTTAAACAATTGGGCCAAAATCCATATAAGATAAACAAATAGAAACTTTTAATTAAGGGTTAATTAAAAATTAATAATTGAGATTAATTAAATTGAACGGATCTCTGGCGAGAAAGCTCTGCCCAAGCGATGAGGTTTCATAAAGTTCCCCTAACACGGAGCGCCTCCTCTAACTGGGAGCGATCTGGGAGAAAAGTTCAAATTAATAAATCAAAATTATTAAGACGGCGCATAATGTGATTAGTTTAAATTAGGAAAACTTGAACAATCACTTTATAAAATTAATCTAACCAATTTAAGAGTTAAAGTTGATTAGGTTAATTAAAACTTGGATTAATGAGTTAGCCTGAATTAGTCTAAGTTATGAAACCCTAACTCAAAATATTAAGTGGGAGAAGGAAACATGTCAATGTATCCTATGGTCTCCACTAATGGGCTCAAACGTGAGATTTATACATGGCCTCGTAACACTGCTGCAGGTGTTCATTCCCATAGGAAGGTTTATTGTATAAATCAATATCAAGTTGGGTCTCCTGAAAGGGATAAAGAATTTTAAATGAGATTGATTGAAGACTGAATCTACACTTCGTAGACACTCTTCAATTTTATTTAAAAGACTAAATTAGTGGGTTACACTTAAGAAGAAATTTGATAAAGTTTGTTATCAAAATTCTTGACCAAACACACGGTAAACAATGACATAGGAATATGAGTTATTCTGGAGTTGTCAATTGTTCGAGTGGCATCTCGTTTTAATGATGGTAACTGACCTATCATTCGACGGCACTTCACCGGTATCATTAAAATATCGTGACATAGTAACATGTTTTAGGGCTTTTCTGTTCATTAATATGTTCGCATTCATGCATCATATTTAATTATATGTCGAAACTTTGAATATTTGAATGTTGAAAGCATGTTAGATTACTAAGATAAGGTTTATTTAAATTTTCAGTAAAATGGCATCTGCTTTAGTCACAATCCTTGGAAAGAACAAACTAAATGGAGATAACTACACCTCCTGGAAAAATGAAATGAACACCATTCTCGTGGTAGAAGACTTGAAATTCGTTCTTAGTGAACTTAAACCTGATACACCGCTACCAATGCTCCTAAAGTCGTAAAGGATGCATACGAGGCCGGGTCCGGGCCAATGAAAAGGCCCGTGTTTATTTGATGGCTGGGATGAGTGACGTCTTAGCCAAGAAACATGAACCAATGGAAACGGCTTTGGAAATAGCTGATTCCGTGCAGGGCATGTTTGGCCAACCATCAAAAAAAGCACGTCATGAGGCTATAAAGTCAGTTTATAACACTCAAATGAAAGAAGGCACATCTGTTCGTGATCATGTTTTGACAATGATGAACTACTTTAACGTAGCTGAAACGAACGGGGCCATGATTGATGACGAGTCCCAGATAAGCTTTATATTGGAATCTCTCCCACCTGGAAGTTTTTTCGAGTTTTAAAAGCAATTTGGTCATGAACAAACCGAGCTATTCCCTCACTCAATTGCTAAACGAACTTCAAACCTTCGAAGCAATGAAAAAGGAAAACAAGAAGTCAGGAGAAGCAAATGTTGTCTTCAATGCTTCTAAGAAGAAAAAGAGCTCTACTGCTAAAAAGACCAAGCTCAATGCTAAGAAGAAAACATTCAAGGCTGAGACCAAAGAGCCTAAGGGGAAATGTTTTCATTGCAACATAGATGGACATTGGAAGAGAAATTGCCCCAAATATCTCGAAGAAAAGAAAAAGGGGAAAGAAGGTAAATTAGATTTACTTAGTGAAAAATTTGGGAAATTTATTTTGAATGGTTGATTCAATAGTCACTAACGCAAAGTTTTATCTAAACTTTACAGTGCGACTTGATTCTTCAACATTCTGGTATGAAGATGACTCAAGATAAAAGTAGATTGGATTTACTGTTTTTCAGTCTTTGATTTTTCATTTAAATTTCTAGTTTAGTTTAGTTTTTAAATTTTGTTTTAAATTTTGAATTATGTAATAAAAAATTGATTCTCACCTTATAAGAATCAATTAGGAATATTTTAATAAAAGTCGTTTAGTTAAATATTCCTTTGCAATTTTATTACAATGTTCCAAAGTGTGATTGGATGGTTGTTCAAAATACTTAGTATAAAACAAATAAATTCCAAAACCAAATTCTAAACTCCTAAATATCTAAATGAGTTATAAAGGTTTAAAAATGTTTAAATACTTAAGTCTAAAATTACTTAAATAAGTTAGAGGGATTAATCTCTTAAAGATGGTTCTCAAGAAGTTTGAGATGATAACCATATTAATCCACGAACTTATGGGATAAGTAAAATAGAATATCTTTTGATTTATCAAAGATAACTAGACTTAAACATAACTAAAGTTGGACATTTAGATGTTAGAACTTAAGTGATAAGTAAACATTAAATCGATTTCTTATATTCCAAACATTCGATTATTTAAAAGGATGTTTTAAAGGTAATAATCGATATGGAATAAACAAAACAGAAATCAGAAAGTAATAATTAGTGGATAATTGAATTCACAAATTATTAAAGAAAAGTTCAGTAAATCAGTGATACTGAAAAGGTTTAAACCATAATTAAGATAAAATAGAATTACAATAATTTTATTTCACAACAAAACAGGTAGTTATTTAAAAGTTTAAATGTTTAAACTACTTGTAGAACTTTATTTGAGTGGGAGCGTCATAATACGAACCAAACGACTTTCGAAGTCCAAGTGAAACTCATTGACTTCAAAATCAATGAATAAAGTTCAAAATAAGTGAAATAAAAATGACATGAATTTTCAATAAGCTGGGTTGAAAAATGGTCACTTATACTTATACATTATTTTTGAAATAATAACAAGTATAAAATTGTAATCATTAAACAAATGAAAGTAATGGAGAATTACTTTGTAGTGGGAGCTAAAGAATTTCGAGAATCCTAGAACCAATGTGACTAAAATAAAATTTACAAATAGTATGTTACTGCACATAGATAAAATGGGAGATTTTATGAGTTGCACGGGCTCAAATTCGAACATGAATTTAATTCCATGTAAGAATTTGACAAAATACTTTTGCGAATTAAATATCAGATGAGTTAAGTATAAGTAAAATGAGTTTTTACTAACTAAACTCTAGATTCGCGTAATTACTAAGTCGTTAGTAAATGAAAAGTGGTTGAAGATGATAGTTTCAAATCAATAGTTAATAGAGTTTATTTTATGGCGATAAAATATGGAATCTATTAAACTTAATGAAACTAACATCAGACAAAAGAAATACATACTAAACAGGATGAAAACGTTATCGATAAAGCATTAAAATGACTACCATGGCTAAGTAGTTGATAGTCATCCAGTGTGGACTGGAATTACAAGTCAAATCTCCAAAGATCTAGGACAAGTGGGAGATTGTTAGGAATGGTGTCCTAGAACTTGTAATTATTTAATTATAATAATTTATTTGAATAAATTAAATAAATAAACATAAGTTCTTTATATAATCTAGATTGATTCAATTGACGATATTAGGAATATATGGAAATATATAAATATCAAAACATTCAAATAGTAAACCCTAAGTTACTCTTATGAAATCACGACTTAGTATGTGAGTCATACAAGAGGATTAAAGTCGAGATGAGTAACTTAAACGTGTCTACAGTAAACGGATAACGTTTGGGAACCTTATCCTGGTAACACTGTTGATAGCTTCGCATTTTGTTTATAGACAAATTATCTAATCCTGATCATTCATGTGTAAGACATGAAATGGAAGTATCATATGCAATGTTGATTGTATAAGACAGGACCACGATGTTCGATCAAATTTCTCATTAGTACCGTTTACGAGAAATAATCGAATATCAAACTAAGTTTATCAACCGTGATAGATCTTAATCCTGAGTGAAATGCGGACTCCTATTTGTGGAGTTATGTTCTTTGATTCACATAGTTGAGGGCGTCCGTAAGAACGCTCAATACACTCTGTTTTGGGAACATGACTAGATAAGTAGCTGGGAACTCATTTTCACGAGATGGAATTCATAACTTTCCTATAAATTAACGGTATCGATGCGATACCTAAACATTTTAGGAACTTTAGGAAACTCCCTTGATGTCTTGATTCGAGACATGAACAAGTGACGTCACGACTTCTATTGATCACGAAGTATCTTATCTCTAGTTCGACTAAAGATAAAGTTCATTGGAGAATCAGCGGGAACACAAGGATAAAGCGGTAATTACAGGGGCAAAACGGTAAATTTATCCGCTCGTAATTATGAGGGTTCCACGTGAAGGATAATATCACGAGATATAAATAATGATAAACTAAATGGACATAACTCATCTATAGTGAGGGGAGTTCAGCTATGAATCTATAGTGGAATTATTCATAGTTAGATAATAAGTAATTAACTGATTATGTGTTAATCACTTAATTGACTAATTATTAAGCCCATGATCTATAGGTCCACCGGGTCCCTATGCTAGCCCAAATATCGTAGTCGCGAAATCAAGTAGAAGAAATGGAAATTTTAAGTAAAGTGAATTACTTAAAATAGGCAATATTAATTGTTTAAATATTGAGTATATTTAAAAGGTAATTAATATAAACATTATTAATTGTTTAAATAATGAGTTTATTTAAACATGAAATTAATAATGAAATATTATTAATTATACTTTATTAATTATTTAAATATTGAGTATATTTAAATGGTAATTAATAATTTGAAATTAATTAACAATTATTAATTGTTTAAATAATTAGTTTTATTTGAACGGAAATTAATAATTAAAATTAATTAATTAATAATAAAATGTTATCAATAAAATTATTAATTAAATAATGGGTTTATTTAATTAATAATTAAAATATTTATTATTAATTATTTAAATAATGAAAATTATTTAAATGGAAATTAATAATTAAATATAATTTGATAATATTTAGTCGGGAGAAAATATTAATATTATTAATTGTTTAAATAAAATATTTTATTTAAATGGTAATTAATAAATAAATTAATTAAGTTGGACTTATTAATTTAAGAGAGAGTTTCTAGCCCAATTGGATTAATGAACCCAATTGGAATTGGCCCAAAATAATTAATTAAATAAATTAGAATTATTTATTAATTAATATATGCATTTTCGGCTATACATGTATTTTTGGGAAGAGATAATTGCTTGAATTATATCCTAAAATAATTACATAGATTTATTTACCCAAGATAAATAAAATAAAGAAAAGAAAATAATCTCCTATTTATCTATAGCATTTTCGAAATTGCAAGATAAAAGAAAGAGATAATCTTTTTTCTTTTTGTATTTATCTCTATAGATTAATCCTAATGAGATTAGGATTCCTATTTTTCTATAAATAGGAGGGTTGGGTCATTCATAAATCACACAATTCAATTCCTTAGAAATTCGGAATTCTCTCTTCTTCCCTTCTCCCCCCTTGGCCGAAATTCCCTTAGTCCATTGGGAAGAAATTTTTTTCTTCTTCCCAATTTCTTCTAAAGTTCGATCCCACAATCGAATTTCGTTTGATCGATTGGGATATAGCATAGAAGATTCGGTGTTGCTGAGGATTTGATGCTGTAAAGAAACCTCCAACCGATTCTCCATTAATCAGTCAATGTAAGTTCCGGTTTTAATTTTCGAAAATATAAGCATGAATCTACATGTTTTATCACAAATTGCATGATGTTAATAGATCCGTTATTAAATGTTAATAAGTTTACTAAATAAAATTCCGCTAATTTAGTAAATCATCCCTTCAGTACTAGGTACCAACTCTATGCTAAAGTCTAGGTCTCGAGCTAGAGGTAAACCAGGAAGTTCATTAGAAAACACATCTGGATAATCTCTAATCACTGGCACAGAATTCAAACTGATCTCAGTTCGACTGTTATCTACTACACTGGCTAGATAACCCCACGCTCCTTGAGTTAGCAATTTCATGGCCTTCAAAGCTGACACAACTTTTAGAGTTGTTCCAACAATAGACCCCTTGAATATGAAATGAGAACTAGAAGGCAAACGGAGCTCAACTTCTCTCTTATCGCAAACAATACTAGCATGATCGGCAGACAACTAATCCATACCTAGTATCACATCAAAGTCACTCATACTGAGAACTATCAAAGTTACACTCAGTTGATGACCACACAAATCAGTCTTACCAGATCTAACTTTCTGGTTAGCTAACAAAGACAACCTACCTGGAGTGGAAACAGATAGCTCAAAACCTAACGGTTCTAAATCAAACACCTCATGCTTCAAAAATACATCAGGCATAAAAGAATGACTAGATCCTGAATCAAACAATGCAAATATTGAATGACCAGGAACAGATAGTGTACCTGTCACAACGGATCCATAACCAGTGGCATCAACTCTAGTAGGGGCGAAAACCTTACCCTTCTAAGGGTCCTAACGTGGTGGAGGAGGAAGGGCCTTAGGAGATGACCTCTGATTTAATGGAGTTGTGTTAGTAGGACACTGAGCAGCAATGTGTCCCTCCTTCTTACAAGAAAAACATATCCTCTTCCAACACTGTCCTGTGTGATATTTCAAACAATAACGACACTGATGATAAGAGTATCCCTGAGTCTGTCTTGATCTGTTCTGATCTTTTTGGTTGCTCTAATAAGACTGATTACCTTAAAACTATCTCTAAACTGGCCACTGTTTCTAATGACCACATGACTGATCAAAATTTCTCTTTTGCCCAGAAGACTGACCCTGAGTTACTTGTTATTGATTCTTCACAGAACACCCTTTATCTAGGGACAATGCAATGCTGAGAACCAAAGCGTAAGTAGTGGGAAAATGAGCTTCTACTCCTCCCTGAATATCCCCTCTAAGCCCGATTATGAACGCCTTCATCTTCTTAGCTTCCGTATCAACTTGATCAGGAGCAAAACGAGATAGTCTGTCGAAGTCCTTCTCATAATCAGTAACTGATCTCGACCCCTGGGACAAAGTCATAAATTCCCTTTTCATTTGGTACTTGTAAGCTTTAGGTTAATACTTGTCAAAGAATTTTTCCTTGAACGCCTCCCAAGGTATCATGCCATCAACGGGGTCTATGGATCTCACAATAGAGTCCCACCAATATCTCGAGCTCCGTCTTTTAACATTGCAACACCACAGTGAGCCTTTAGCCTATCGGGATATCAAAACCAGTCTCTAACTGATATATCCATGCATCAGCATATGTAGGGTCTGTAGACTTCCCATCAAAAAGTTTGTATCAAGCTCTTACGAAGCATTCCAAGAAACCTCGCCTCCACTGTCACCCCAAATCGATCAACTATGGTTCAGGTGCCGGTGTTGATGTAGGTGGTGCTCTACTCAGTTCCTGAATAAGCATAAAGAACTGCTCATCAGAGAAAGTCACTGCAAGAGCAGGTGCCACAAGAACTGGTGCAACAGGAATATGTTGATCTTCCTGTCCTCCCTGTTGATTTCGAAGAATCAATAGTTCATCGCCATCTGGCACTCGCGCTGCTCCTCTACGCTCCTGATTTGCCACACGTGGAGGCATTCTGGATTTCAAACAAAAGAAACCTCACAGGGTTTAACTTACTTACTACAATTTTAAGTTTATCAACATAACAATATAATATTAAACTATAAGCTGATTTATTAATTTCAAGGCATACTTGGCGCTGACGAGGTGCTACACTAGCCCTAAAGATATTATAAATGTATGTGATACATACAGTCTTCAGAACCATTAAACCTAGGGCTCTAATAACAAATGTGACAACCCGACTTAAGATAACAAGACAAATATGTAAATACATGACTCATTTGAAAATATGAATAAATCAGAGTAAAGACTGGATAAATTGCGGAAGCTTTTATTGATGTCCAAATAACCATTCTAAAACCAAAAAAATTTATTTTCGGTGCCATCGTTCAAAACTAAATCAATTTGAATAATTAAAAATGAAAATCTATAAAATAACCGATAAAATAACCAATAAAATGAAATATTCGAAAGAGTAAAATAAATAAATAACATATCCTAAGGCCTCTAAGTGTAGCGTCATCCTCGTCAAACGCCACGATTTCCATTATCATCACTGTTACCTGCAAAATAAGAGTTTGCAGGGCATTCGAATGCCGTGCATTTTTAACTCAGTAGATTAATTCTTATGCTAAATTAGTAAATCAAATTTAATATCATAAAAATAATACTTTATGGATACTCGTAAATTTTCACGCTTTATAAGCAATTAGTAGGTACTTAGCCCACAACATCACTTATTATATATTAAATTTGTACATAGGTATAAATGTGGAATACGCGACCACAAACTGTACAGGTCATACTATCCAGCTTGAAAATAGGTATCAAGGCAAGTCATGATACGTGTCATAGTATTCAGCTTTACAAATTTAGTATAGGTTCTTTAATATAATAAGTTCAAATTGAAAGCTCAAAATACTCTAATTATAACATCTAACCAATTAACGATCATAAACCAATTATAATCATGATTCACAATCAAAACGTGCACATAACACTTTGAAAATAAACAATTTTATCACCCATAACTATCCTATTAATCACACATCAAACAAACAATTACAAAGAATTTAATTTAGCTTCTAAGTAGGAATTAACCTACCTTAATTACAAATTGAAGTAGAAATTGAGCTCGAAATAAATTCAAAAGTATCCAGCCCAAGACTTGTAAAAACATTAATTTAAAGTCAATTTTACGCGAACCGGGCTAACGGGGCAAAAATTGGTTCTAATTGACTCTAATTAGGCACTAAACCGGTCTGGACCAGCTGAACCAGTCCAAATGGACCAAGCTCAGTCGGTCTAGTTGGACCGGTTGTTCTCCAACACACCAGCCGCACGACGCAAAGGAAAAACGCAGGAATAAAAAAAGAGGGAGGCTACCTGTTTTCCGGCTACATCTTTAGACATTCTACGGCGGAAAAACGATGCTAAAGTAACGAAATTCTATTGGAAACCACAGCCCACGAAGAAATTGACGATAAACAAATTCAAAACTTCACCGAAAGCTTTAAAAACGGCGGCGAACAGTCCAGAATCAGGTGAGGGTCTGGCGAGCTTTTAAACAAACGAAGACCAACGAAAACAACACTTAATTAGCACAGAATTTAAATGAAAACAAAGAGAAATCTACGAGTAGTGAATTTATCAAGAATTACCAAAGAGAATGGAGAAAATTGATGTCAATTCCTTTAATTTTCCGACAACCTCAAAATATCCTTAAGAACTTGTTTCTGTCATCACAAGGCAGCCCAAAGATCGGAATTGATTCGAAAATATCGATAAGACAAACGATTAGTGATATAGTTCATCAATTACCTTGCGAGAACTCAAAGCGAGCACCCACGACTTGAGTAAGGAGCGGCAGAACTTGAGGGAGATAAGAAGAAAAGAAATTTACAAGATTTGACCTAGGTTTTAGTGTCAAATGATTGGCTTGAAAATTATGATAATACCCCTAAAAGAAATATTAGAAGTTAAGGATGTAAACGGTATTCAGGCCATAACTTTTTACTCGGAATTAGGCGTAGTCAATTACGTTGAATTCGTAATGACATGACGCTTAATAATAACTTAAAATAAAGTCATATAGATCAAAATTGAAGAAAAGACTAAAATACCCTTACCGAGATATCGGGTCGTTACACGTGCGCTGATACCAAGTGATAGGTAAATGCCAACACTTGCCATCAGGCAAAATAAAAATATCTATGCTCAAAATGATTCAAACTAATATGAGTCATAAGCTAGCTGATCTGATACAAAACGGGTGGTGGATAAGCTCGCCGTAGGTTCAATCATCTTCTGAAACTCGAAAACTATCTGTGGGGGAAAAACATTTGAAAAGAATGAGCTAAAAGGCTTAATGAGTGGAATTTTTATCAAACTAATATTTTCTTCAAAACTACATAATATATAGTAGTTTCCAAATTCATAAAACTTTTCAAAACTAATATTCGTAAAACCTAATAGTCATAATATTCAAATGAAACTAAATCAATAAATATAAGTACAATATAAATTTCTCATATATTATACAATAGTGTTAAAAACCACACTAAAAAGGTACCCTTAACTGATCATACTGCATGTAGAGCGAAATCATGCCTGCAGTAGAGCAACTGAACTGAAACTGGTCATACGCGTGTAAAGCTGCCCCCAAAGGGCTATGCACCCTAACATACGGTCCAATGCCTACGTGCATGCTAAAGTGGGTCCCAAAGAACTGCTTAAAGCTAATAATTAAGGGTACTGTTTCTAGCGATTTGAAAATAACTACTGAAACTATTAACGTAATTTTCAAACCGTTCGTACATAGCTATTTCTAAAAACATAACATTGTCCATAATATTCGTAAATAATATATATATATATATGTATTATAAAACTCAATTATCTAAAATCTGTAGCTAAATATCTAAATATTTATATTTTAGAAATCAAAATCCCTATAATTGTTAGGATCGGTATGGCAACCCTAGAGGGGGGGTGAATAGGGTTTTAGGTTAATTTAAAACTTTTTCGATTAATGACTTCTAATTAATAAGTTAATTAGACTTTTTAAGCTCAAACACTTAATATGAATTTTATCCTAAAATTCCCTTTATCAAAGTAAACTAAATTTGAATAATACTTGGAAATATTAAACCCCAATTAATTTCTAACAACCAATAATTTCTCAATTTAATTGAAACAATAAATATGTCAAGCATTAATTTAATTTCCAATTATTGATATTCAATGATCCCTTAATAAAAATGCCCAATAAATATTTAGCAATTTATATTAGTGCAATAACTAAAGAGGAAAGGGTTAGAGAAATGACACCAAGATGTATAGTGGTTCGGCCAAAATCCGGCCTAGTCCACTCCTCGAGCACCTCTCGGGAATTTATTACTTTTCCTAGGGAGCAAAGTAGAACCCAATCCTTTTGCAGGATCAAGATCAAACCCGACTCTTTTACACGGGATCAAAGTCAAACCCAAACCATTCTTTTTCAGGCTCAAGAACAAACCCAACGTGTGAATTATAATTTTTCACACAAATACAAACTCTCCCAAAAAGAGTAGATTTCTAAGTTTAAATCTCACAACAAATGGAGAAATCACTCCCCAATAAAGCGTTCTTTACAATGGCCATGTAATTTACACTTAATGCTCACAAAAAGGCTCAAAATGATGACTAAAAAATGAAGAATTTTAGAACTCAACAATATGAAATTTGCCTCTGTTTTTGGTTGTTGTAATCTGCCATTTTCGAGCTCCATTTATAGCCAAGAAAAATATGACCGTTTTTCTATATGACCGTTTTTCTACTGTTCATTCACCTTCATAAATGAATTTGACTTCCATGGTGTGAATCGAAGAAAAGGAAGCTCCATTGTTTGACAAAATGGAGGAAGAAAATCAGGCAGCATCTGCCATTTTTCGAGCTGAAGAATTCCAGAAATGAAGCTGAAAGAGAAGGTCTTGAAATGACGATTATATCCTTTAAGTTCTTCATATAAATTCAAATCAGGAAGGGGTGAAGTTGTAATCTCCAAAGTAGTGTAATAAATGCTTCAGGATAAGTCAATAAAGAGATCCATGTGTCAAGCATTCGTTGGTTGAAGCAAAACTGATTTTGAAATTAATAATAATAATATTATTAATAGAAATCCGGGCAGCAGGGGCATTCTGGGCAGCCAAACCGTTGAGAAAGAAGTTCAAATTTCGGTCAGCCAACTCAAATAATAATGGTCAGGACATAGGAGGCATTAACCAAAAGCTGAGGGGCAAAACAGACATTTCATAGACATCAGAAAAGCAACCAGCTGTATTTGGAAAGCAGTGCGCCACGTGTCAGCCAGAGAGAGGAGGAGAGCTGTTAGTGGGGGACAGGTGGGGCCCGCGTGTCAGCGAAGCAGCAGGGCGCGTCAGCGCGTGGCTTCACTCGCGGCTACGTGGCGTTCTGGTGACCGTCGGATGGCGAGCAGCTGGCGATCGAGCGGCTGTCTTTTTTTTTTTTTTAATTCGAATATATATAATTTGTAAATCTGAGAAGATCTGAGCCACTGATTCAAAAAGTAAGAAGATCTGACGGTTGGAATAAAGTCTGACTTTTCCTTTTTATTTAATTCAAAATTATGAATTAATCTGGGCCTTCAATCTCAACCACTATCTGATCTAACGGCTATAAAATAAGCTGATTTATTTCTTTTTCTTTAAATCAAAATACCAAATAATCTGGGCCGCTAATTTTGAATTCCATCTGATCTGACGGCTGGTACTTTGAGCGCATATTAAATAAGATGGGCTTGCCGCATATGATCCGATTCAAATAATTAATTTAATTCCAATCTTCTAAAATCAATATCTCGCTCGTTTGAAGTCCGATTCAGTCGATTCCAATTGCGTTGGACTCGTTATAATTTTCTCTACACAATGGACTATCAAAATACAGAAAATTGATTAGTAACAAAAACACGTTTGTTATCATCAAAATAAGAATAAGATTAATTGGCTTAGAAAGTCAACAATCTCCCCCTTTTTGATGATGACAAACCATAAGGGAAAATGAAAGAGTAAGAGTATAAATACTCAATAGATGTTCAATATAGTATATGAAATACTCCCCCTAAATAAGTTCTTTCCCTTCAAAATTATAAATTTAAGCATAAGAGAAGTGTCATTTTCCTTGTCAATTTTCTCCCCCTTTTGGAATCAATCAAAAAGATTAATATTCAATAAATATATTTAATTCCAAAAGTTTCATCAAAATAAGATTTATATTTGAATTTCAAAAACTCCCCCTTTTTATAACAATCTCTTAAAAAGGTATTCAATCAATAAGATAATTATAATAGAGTTTTCAAATTATGCATAATCAAAATAATATATCTCCTCTAATTTTAAAAACTCCCCCTTAATAAGGGACACACTAAACTTTAAAATTTCTTCCCCTTTTCTTTAAATAAAACAATGATACAAATAATTTCAATTTAAAAGCAAAAGCATCAAAACAATCAATCAATTTTCAATTAATGTTTCATTAAATTGATGCTAAACACCATAGTTTAAAAATCATATTTTCAAAGAGACATTACTCCCCCTAAAAATATGCATTCTCCATAATAAAATACATAACAAGAATACCATGGAGCTATCATAACAAATTATTGCATCATAATCTTAACAAATTTAAGAACTTAATTACTCATAATAATATGGCATTTTATAAGAGATGCCAATTTTAAATAATCAATCCAATTTTTGGGATGGAAAGAATTATGCCAATTAAAAATATAGGCATTTAAAAACTTTAAATTTCAAATTTCCTTTTGAAATCAATTTCAAGTTTTAATCCAAGAGGGTTCAAGAAGTATAAAACAAATACAAATTTAGGTACTCCCTCTAACAAAAAGAATTTAACACCTATTTTTCAAGTGTCAAAAGTTAAACAATTTTCTTTCAAAATCTCTTATCAAAACTTGAGATTTAATCAACAAGCCCAAAAAGTGATTATCAAAATTTTATTCAAAACATTTACATAAGGGCATATGAAAAAAAAAATTATCCAAGGAAGTTTTATTTTATTAAAACTCAAGTTAATCATCAAGAAATATCTCAAGATAATTTTCTCAACAAAGCAAAAACAATAACTCCAAAATTATTTCCCTCAATAAATAATCAACAAATTTATCAAAATCATAGATTTGAATTAATCATCAATGAACACAAACATTATATGACTTTTTCAAAAATAAAGTTACCAAAGTGGGATTTTTCCTTTCAAACTCCAAGCAAGATAAAGTGTTGCTCATTTGAGATAATTTCCTCATTGAAGATAAAGCAACCTCTTGATTCCCAATAACCTACAAAAATTCAAGTAATCTTTGGTACCCATACTTTGTTGGGTCCAAGTAGGTTAGTAGTAACTTTTGGAATTCATTTAATTTTGATTCCATTTTCAAAATCATTTAATTTTTGCAAATTACAAGAATATGATTTATGTCCAAATTTGTCACATTTAAAACAAATAACATTTTTCATAAAATCTAAATTCAAATTCTCAAATATTTCTCCCATAATAAAAATTATCATCAAGGCAAGTTAATCCATTGGGAGTAGGGAATAAAATAATAATTTCAATTCAAAGTTCCCCCTAAAGAATAGCATCAATTTATCAAAAAGTAGTTTATCAATAAAAATAATGAGACAAAATTTTTAAAGAACCAACTCCAATAAAAATTCAATTGATAGAAAAGTTACTCAAGCTTTAAAAATCTTTCTTTTCAACTAGCAAACCATCAATAAGATTTTCAAATTTCTCATTAAAAATCATCATTAATTTTCTCAAAAATAATAATTTTGATTGACTGTCTTTAACTTGATAGGGCAAAGTAAATAAATCCAAGAGAGAATAAATGATCAATTTAAGGTACTTAACTTCTCAAATCAAAGAAGCATTTATAACAATTAAGCTCATATGATTTGTAGTTTTTCATTGATCAAAGCATGATTAATGTTACCCAAATATTCAATCAATGTAAATAGGGCAAGAGCTTAAATAGTTTATAAGTACATCAATTTAAGCAAGTTTAAACTTTTCAAAACTAATCGGGTGCATTAATAAACATTTTGATCTTATCAAAATAATCAAAGTTTATTATTTTAGCATCTTGCACCAATGAAACCAAATTCAATTTTCATCTTTTCAATATGAATAATATACCAACAATTTGAACATGTAAACATCAAAATTAAGAAAATGTTAATTCCGGATAAATCAATCAATGAGGCTTAAGAAGAAACACAATAACTCCCGTATGAAAAATTAACATTTGATGTCAATAAGCTTAAAATAATTTTCCAATAATATTTTTTAAAAAAAAACAAATTCTTTTCAACATAATATCAATAAGCTTAAAATAGCTTTTCATCATAATAAATACATTTTGTTTCATAAAAGTAAATAAATTGTTTCTTAATTAAACATGGAACAATTTTCTTTTAGAGCTTAAACCTTTTAATAAGATATCATCAAAACAAGTCAAAGGACATTTAAGAAAATTTAACCAAATTTATCTCAAAGAGGTTAAAAAAAAATTGACATAATCAAAGCCCAAAAGGCATTTGGATAAACTCAATTTATTTTTGTCAAAACAATTTCATTTTATCATACCGATATAATTTTCTTTCTTTAAAAAAATATCAAAGCTCAAATTTTTATCAAATTTCAATAATCTTAAACATTAATGATTCAAATAAAATTTATGAAGGTTCAAATGGATTATTAAGATCTCAAGATCAATAGATTAACTTTAAATATCCAAACTCCATCTTGGAGCCATAATTTTAATTTATCAAAATTTTAATCTCCATAAAAATTTAACAAGCAAAGCTCAAATTTCAATTCCTCATCAATGCATCAAGGATAAATCCAAAATCAATAATCATATGTATCTCAAGGGTATTTATCCAAATGATTCAAAGCATGATTGATAAATTCAAATAATATAATTTCAAATTTCTTAATCAATTTAGGTAGATAAAAAAAAATCAAATAAAGCAATATGACAAAATTACCGAACAAACTTTTTCTTTTTCCTTGGAGAATCCAAGCAAGCCATGATAGTTGCTCCATTTTCAATTAATTTTCATTTTGAAGTCCAAGCAACAATAGGCTTCAAGCATACCTACAAAAATATTCAATCAAAGGATCTTGGTACCCATTTCTTGGGTCCTTCATGTTTAGTAGGCATAAACTTTGGAACCCATTTCAATCTTGTTCCAATTATTCTTTCACTTAATTTTGGCACTTTGCAAGTATTAACTTTATGACCAATTATGCCACAATTATAACAAACAACGTTAGGCATGAATTTCTTTTCCACAAAATGATTATCCAAATTATTTTTCTTATAGAAATTCTTCCTTTTTGGAGTATTTTTCAATTTAAAGCAATTAGGCCTAGTGTGACCTTTAACTCCACAATAATGACAAGTTGGCACAAATTTTGTTCTTACAATCTTAGAACCACCAACTTTGTGTACAACATGATTAGGCATATTACATTTAGGCACAAATTTCCTATTTCCATAATTAAGAGAAGTATTATTCTTTTTATGACAATTTGGTCTAATATGACCTTTTAGACCACAAGCATGACAAGTAGGTTCAAAATTAGTATTAGCATGTTTAGGAAAAACTTTAGGCAAATCAACTTTAAGCATACTAGGAGAGGCTTTAATAATGATTGATTTAGAAGTTGAAGCAAGAGCACTCTCATCAATGGATTTACCCTTAGCATTAAATTCATCTAATTTTTGTGCATCAATTGTCAATTTCATAATACTCTCTTTAGCAAATTTAAGCTCATTATTTAGGCATGATTCATTTTCTCTAAGAGAAATGATTAACTCATCTTTATCAAACACATCATGCTCAATGAATTTAATTTTATCAAGAGAAGCTATTATCTCTTTTTCTAAAATCATATTATCATTTTCTAATTGAATACATTTTTCTTTCAAGCTAATATTTTCATTCTTTAATTCTAATGAAGATGACTCAATCTCTTCATTTTTGCTTTTCAAAATTTTTAGCTCATTTTCAAGAGAATTAATTTTATCAATCAATGCATTCTTCTCATTACAACAAACTGTTAGGAATGGTGTCCTAGAACTTGTAATTATTTAATTATAATAATTTATTTCGAATAAATTAAATAAATAAACATAAGTTCTTTATATTATCTAGATTGATTCAATTGACGATATTAGGAATATATGGAAATATATAAATATCAAAACATTCAAATAGTAAACCATAAGTTACTCTTATGAAATCACGACTTAGTATGTGAGTCATACAAGAGGATTAAAGTCGAGATGAGTAACTTAAATATGTCTACAGTAAAAGGATAACGTTTGGGAACCTTATCCTGGTAACCTTCGTTGATAGCTTCGCATTTTGTTTATAGACAAATGATCTAATCCTGATCATTCATGTGGGTGACATGAAATGGAAGTATCATATGCAATGTTGATTGTATAAGACAGGACCACGATGTTCGATCAAATTTCTCATTAGTACCGGTTTACGAGAAATAATCGAATATCAAACTAAGTTTATCAACCGTGATAGATCTCAATCCTGAGTGAAATGCGGACTCCTATTTGTGGAGTTATGTTCTTTGATTCACATAGTTGAGAGCGATCTCTAAGAACGCTCAATACACTCCTGTTTTGGGAACATGACTAGATAAGTAGCTGGGAACTCATTTTCACGAGATGGAATTCATAACTTTCCTATAAATTAACGGTATCAGTGCGATACCTAAACATTTTAGGAACTTTAGGAAACTCCCTTGATGTACTGATTCGAGACATGAACAAGTGACGTCACGACTTCTATTGATCACGAAGTATCTTATCTCTAGTTCGACTAAAGATAAAGTTCATTGGAGAATCAGCGGGAACACAAGGATAAAGCGGTAATTACGGGGCAAAACGGTAAATTTATCCGCTTGTAATTATGAGGGTTCCACGTGAAGGATAATATCACGGATATAAATAAATGATAAACTCGAATGGACATAACTCATCTATAGTGAGGGGAGTTCAGCTATGAATCTATAGTGGAATTATTCATAGTTAGATAATAAGTAATTAACCGATTATGTGTTAATCACTTAATTGACTAATTATTAAGCCCATGATCTATAGGTCCATCGGGTCCCTATGCTAGCCCAAATATCGTAGTCGCGAAATCAAGTAGAAGAAATGGAAATTTTAAGTAAAGTGAATTACTTAAAATAGGCAATATTAATTGTTTAAATATTGAGTATATTTAAACGGTAATTAATATAAACATTATTAATTGTTTAAATAATGAGTTTATTTAAACATGAAATTAATAATGAAATATTATTAGATATTATTAATTATTTAAATATTGAGTATATTTAAATGGTAATTAATAATTTGAAATTAATTAACAATTATTAATTGTTTAAATAATTATATTTAAACAGAAATTAATAATTAAAATTAATTAATTAATAATAAAATATTGTCAATAAAATTATTAATTTATGGAAATTAATAATTATAATATTTATTATTAATTATTTAAATAATAAAAATTATTTAAATGGAAATTAATAATTAAATATAATTTGATAATATTTAGACGGGAGAAAATATTAATATTATTAATTGTTTAAATAAAATATTTATTTAAATGGTAATTAATAAATAAATTAATTGAGTTGGACTTATTAATTTAAGAGAGAGTTTCTAGCCCAATTGGATTAATGAACCCAATTGAGATTGGCCCAAAATAATTTATTAAATAATTTGGAATTATTTATTAAATTAATATGCTATTTTCGGCCACCATGTATTTTTGGGAAGAGATAATTGCTTGAATTATATTCTAAAATAACTACATAGATTTATTTACCCAAGATAAATAAAAATAAAGAAAATAAAATAATCTCCTATTTATCCATGGCATTTTCGAAATTGCTAGATAAAGGAAAGAGATTATCTTTTTTTTTTTGTGTTTATCTCTATAGATTAATCCTATTGTGATTAGGATTCCTATTTTTCTATAAATAGGAGGGTTGGGTCATTCATAAATCACACAATTCAATTCTTTGGAAATTGAAAAATCTCTCTTCCTCCCTTCTCCCTCCCTTGGCCGATTTTCTCATAGTGTTGGGAAGAAAAATATTTTTTTTTTCTTCCCAATTTCTTCTAAAGTTCGATCCCACAATCGAATTTCGTTTGATCGATCGGGATATAGCATAGAAGATCCTGGTGTTCTCGAGGATTTGAAGTCAGTAAAGAAACCTCCAACCGATTCTCCATTCTTGATCAATGTAAGTTCCGGTTTTTAATTTTCGAATATATAAGCATGAATCTACATGTTTTATCACAAATTGCATGATGTTAATAGATCCGTTATTAAATGTTAATAAGTTTACTAAACAAAATTCCGCTAATTTAGTAAATCATCCCTTCAATTGGTATCAGAGCTAATTTTAATTATCATGCTAAATTTGTGATTTTTCGAAAATTTTGGTGGGTTGCATAAAAAACGTTTTATGTATGTTTATATAAATTGTGTTATATAAATTGTGGAGGTTTGCTTATTGACTGTTTAGGTATTCTTGAGGCACTTAGGATTTTAAATTTTAGTAGAAAATTTGTAAACCCTAAATTTTAGGGTATAGGAAAAATTTGTAATTTTCCCATACCCAATGATGGCAAAATCGGCTACACCAAGGGAGGAAGAGAAGAAAATTTTTCCCCATCATTCATGATGCCCACGCCAAGGATGAGATAAGGTAAAGATATGGTAAGATATTTTAACATAATTATCTTGTTATCTCAATTTAAAAATTTAAATATTTAAGATAAGGATAAAATCTTTTTAAAGATTATATCTCTATCTTAAATTATAAATTTAGAAATTGAGATAAGATTACATGGAAAATATTTTCTTTATTTTTCCATATAATTAAAAGATAATTATTTTAAAACAAGTATTTATGGAAATATTAAGGAGATAATATTTGCCCCATAAATACCCATGCCCACGCCTACACCATGGAGGAGAGAGAAAGTTGAAGCCCCAAGTTCTAGAATGGAAGATTTAATTAAGTTGTAATTTTAATTTTCCGTTTTAGAAATAGTGCCAAGAATACCGGTCAATTTAGCTATTTATTATTTAAATTGTTTATATGTATGATATAATTGTTTTTAAATAATATTCATGCATAAGAGTATGTCATGTAGAAAATCCCACCATAGGTTGTATGATTTTAATTAATTGTACCTACATGCATCATGATATAATATGTGTTATTATATGCTAATGTATGTGAAGCATGCTATAATTTTATTTTATAAATGTTATTATTGAAAATTATATTCTAATTGTTTTAGAATTAAAAGCATGCTTATTTAGTTAAAATTCAAAAGTTAAATCTAGTTTAAAAGTTGAATAGAAACTAAATGAATTATTTGTAATATGGAATTATTGTTTAAACAATTGGGCCAAATCCATATAAGATAAACAAATAGAAACTTTTAATTAAGGGTTAATTAAAAATTAATAATTGAGATTAATTAAATTGAACGGATCTCTGGCAGAAAGCTCGCCAGGCGATGAGGTTTCATAAAGTTCCCCTAACACCGGAGCGCCTCTAACCGGGAGCGATCCGGGAGAAAAGTTCAAATTAATAAATCAAAATTATTAAGACGCCCGCATAATGTGATTAGTTTAAATTAGGAAAACTTGAACAATCACTTTATAAAATTAATCTAACCAATTTAAGAGTTAAAGTTGATTAGGTTAATTAAAACTTGGATTAATGAGTTAGCTTGAATTAGTCTAAGTTATGAAACCCTAACTCAAAATATTAAGTGGGAGAAGGAAACATGTCAATGAATCCTATGGTCTCCACTAATGGGCTCGAAATGTGAGATTTATACATGGCCTCTGTAACAACTGCTGCGGTGTTCATTCCCATAGGAAGGTTTATTGTATAAATCAATATCAAGTTGGGTCTCCTGAAAGGGATAAAGAATTTTAAATGAGATTGATTGAAGACCGAATCTACACTTCGTAGACACTCTTCAATTTTATTTAAAAGACTAAATTAGTGGGTCACACTTAAAAGAAATTTGATAAATTGTGGTATCAAAACTCCTGGACCAAATACACGGTAAACAATGACATAGGAATATGAGTTATTCGGAGTTGTCAATTGTTCGAGTGGCACCTCGTTTTAATGATGGTAACCGACCTATCATTCGACGGCACTTACTGGTATCATTAAAATATCGTGACATAGTAACATGTTTTAGGGCTTTTCTCGTTCATTAATATGTTCGCATTCATGCATCATATTTAATTATATGTCGAAATTTTGAGTATTTGAATGTTGAAAGCATGTTAGATTACTAAGATAAGGTTTATTTAAATTTTCAGTAGAAATGGCATCTGCTTTAGTCACAATCCTTGGAAAGAACAAACTAAATGGAGATAACTACACCTCCTGGAAAAATGAAATGAACACCATTCTCGTGGTAGAAGACTTGAAATTCGTTCTTAGTGAACTTAAACCTGATACACCGCTACCAATGCTCCTAAAGTCATTAAGGATGCATATGAGCGCCGGGTCGGGCAAATGAAAAGGCCCGTGTTTATTTGATGGCTGGGATGAGTGACGTCTTAGCCAAGAAACATGAACCAATGGAAACGGCTTTGGAAATAGCGATTCGTGCAGGGCATGTTTGGCCAACCATCAAAACAAGCACGTCATGATGCTATAAAGTCGGTTTATAACACTCAAATGAAAGAAGGCACATCTGTTCGTGATCATGTTTTGACAATGATGAACTACTTTAACGTAGTCAAACGAACGGGGCCATGATTGATGACGAGTCCCAGGATAAGCTTTATATTGGAATCTCTCCCACCGAAGTTTTTTCAGTTTTAAAAGCAATTTGGTCATGAACAAACCGAGCTACTCCCTTACTCAATTGCTAAACGAACTTCAAACCTTCAAGCAATGAAAAAGGAAAACAAGAAGTCGGGAGAAGCAAATGTTGTCTTCAATGCTTCTAAGAAGAAAAAGAGCTCTCTTGCTAAAAAGACCAAGCTCAATGCTAAGAAGAAAGCATTTAAAGGTCGAGACCAAAGAGCCTAAGGGGAAATGTTTTCATTGCAACATAGATGGACATTGGAAGAGAAATTGCCCCAAATATCTCGAAGAAAAGAAAAAGGGGAAAGAAGGTAAATTAGATTTACTTAGTGAAAAATTTGAGAAATTTATTTTGAATGGTTGATTCAATAGTCACTAACACAAAGTTTTTTTTAAAACTTTACAGTGCGACTTGATTCTTCAACATCCTGGTTTGAAGATGACTCAAGATAGAAGTAGATTGGATTACTTGTTTTCGGTCTTTAATTTTTCATATTTCTAGTTTAGTTTAGTTTTAGATTTTGTTTTAAATTTTGAATTATGTAATAAAAATTGATTCTCACCTTATAAGAATCAATTAGGAATATTTTTAATAAAAGTGGTTTAGTTAAATATTCCTTTGCAATTTTATTACAACGTTCCAAAGTGTGATTGGATGGTTATTCAAAATACTTAGAATAAAACAAATAAATTCCAAATCCAAATTCTAAACTACTAAATATCTAAACAGGTTATGAAGGTTTAAAAATGTTTAAATGTTTAAGTCTAAAATCACTTAAATAAGTTAAAGGATTAACCTCTTAAAGATGGTTCTCAAAGAATTTGAGATGATAACCATGTTGATCTACAAACTTAAAGAAATAAGTGAAATTGAGCATCTTTAATTTATCAAAGATAACTGGACTTAAAATCACTAAAATTCAACACTTAGATGTTAAACTTAAGTGAAAAATGAACAAAGAATCAATTTCTAGTATTCCAAACATTCAGTTATTTAAAAGGATGTTTTAAAGGAGCACTTACTGATATGGAATAAACAATATAGAAATTGAAAGTAATAATTAGTGAATTATTGAATTCACAAATTATTAAGGAAAAGTTCATAAATCGGTGATCTTGAAAGTTTTAAACCTTAATTAAGATATAAAAGAATTACAATGACTTTATTTCACAATAAAAACAAGTAGTTATTTAAAAGTTTAAATTGTTAAACTACTTGTAGAACTTTATTTGAGTGGGAGCGTCATAATACGAACCAAAGGACTTTTGAAGTCCAAGTGAAACTCATTGACTTCAAAATCAATGAATAAAGTTCAAAAATAAGTGAAATAAAAATGACACGAATTTTCAATAGTTGAGTTGAAAAGGGTCACTTATACTTATACATTATTTTTGGAAATAATAAGAAGTATAGAATTGTAATCATTAAACAAATGAAAGTAATGGAGAATTACTTTGTAGTGGGAGCTTAAGAATTTCGAGAATCCTAGAACCAATGTGACTAAAATAAAATTAACAAATAGTATGTTAGTGCACATAGATAAAATGGGAGATTTTATGAGTTGCACGGGCTCAAATTCGAACATGAATTTACTTCCATGTAAGAATTCGACAAAAGACCTTTGCGAATTAAATATCAGATGAGTTAAGTATAAGTAAAATGAGTTTTTGCTAACTAAACTCTAGATTCGCGTAATTACTAAGTCGTTAGTAAATGAAAAGGTATTTGAACATGATAGTTTCAAATCAATAGTTAATAGAGTTTATTTTATGGCGATAAAATATGGAATCTATTACACTTAATGAAACTAACATCGGACAAAAGAATTACATACTAAACAGGATGAAAACGTTATCGATAAAGTATTAAAATGACTACCATGGCTAAGTAGTTGATAGTCATCCAGTTGACTGGAATTACAAGTCAAATCTCCAAAGACCTAGGACAAGTGGGAGATTGTTAGGAATGGTGTCCTAGAACTTGTAATTATTTAATTATAATAATTTATTTGAATAAATTAAATAAATAAACATAAGTTCTTTATATTATCTAGATTGATTCAATTGACGATATTAGGAATATATGGAAATATATAAATATCAAAACATTCAAATAGTAAACCATAAGTTACTCTTATGAAATCACGACTTAGTATGTGAGTCATACAAGAGGATTAAAGTCGAGATGAGTAACTTAAATATGTCTACAGTAAAAGGATAACGTTTGGGAACCTTATCCTGGTAACACTGTTGATAGCTTCGCATTTTGTTTATAGACAAATGATCTAATCCTGATCATTCATGTGGGTGACATGAAATGGAAGTATCATATGCAATGTTGATTGTATAAGACAGGACCACGATGTTCGATCAAATTTCTCATTAGTACAGTTTACGAGAAATAATCGAATATCAAACTAAGTTTATCAACCGGTGATAGATCTCAATCCTGAGTGAAATGCGGACTCCTATTTGTGGAGTTATGTTCTTTGATTCACATAGTTGAGAGCGATCTCTAAGAACGCTCAATACACTCCTGTTTTGGGAACATGACTAGATAAGTAGCTGGGAACTCATTTTCACGAGATGGAATTCATAACTTTCCTATAAATTAACCAGGTATCGGTGCGATACCTAAACATTTTAGGAACTTTAGGAAACTCCTTGATGTCTCGATTCGAGACATGAACAAGTGACGTCACGACTTCTATTGATCACGAAGTATCTTATCTCTAGTTCGACTAAAGATAAAGTTCATTGGAGAATCGGCGGGAACACAAGGATAAAGCGGTAATTACAGGGGCAAAACGGTAAATTTATCCGCCTTGTAATTATGAGGGTTCCACGTGAAGGATAATATCACGAGATATAAATAAATGATAAACTGAATGGACATAACTCATCTATAGTGAGGGGAGTTAGGCTATGAATCTATAGTGGAATTATTCATAGTTAGATAATAAGTAATTAATCGATTATGTGTTAATCACTTAATTGACTAATTATTAAGCCCATGATCTATAGGTCCATCAGGTCCCTATGCTAGCCCAAATATCGTAGTCGCGAAATCAAGTAGAAGAAATGGAAATTTTAAGTAAAGTGAATTACTTAAAATAGGCAATATTAATTGTTTAAATATTGAGTATATTTAAACGGTAATTAATATAAACATTATTAATTGTTTAAATAATGAGTTTATTTAAACATGAAATTAATAATGAAATATTATTAGATATTATTAATTATTTAAATATTGAGTATATTTAAATGGTAATTAATAATTTGAAATTAATTAACAATTATTAATTGTTTAAATAATTATATTTAAACAGAAATTAATAATTAAAATTAATTAATTAATAATAAAATATTGTCAATAAAATTATTAATTTATGGAAATTAATAATTATAATATTTATTATTAATTATTTAAATAATAAAAATTATTTAAATGGAAATTAATAATTAAATATAATTTGATAATATTTAGACGGGAGAAAATATTAATATTATTAATTGTTTAAATAAAATATTTATTTAAATGGTAATTAATAAATAAATTAATTGAGTTGGACTTATTAATTTAAGAGAGAGTTTCTAGCCCAATTGGATTAATGAACCCAATTGAGATTGGCCCAAAATAATTAATTAAATAATTTGGAATTATTTATTAAATTAATATGCTATTTTCGGCCACCATGTATTTTTGGGAAGAGATAATTGCTTGAATTATATTCTAAAATAACTACATAGATTTATTTACCCAAGATAAATAAAAATAAAGAAAATAAAATAATCTCCTATTTATCCATGGCATTTTCGAAATTGCTAGATAAAGGAAAGAGATTATCTTTTTTTTTTTGTGTTTATCTCTATAGATTAATCCTATTGTGATTAGGATTCCTATTTTTCTATAAATAGGAGGGTTGGGTCATTCATAAATCACACAATTCAATTCTTTGGAAATTGAAAAATCTCTCTTCCTCCCTTCTCCCTCCCTTGGCCGATTTTCTCATAGTGTTGGGAAGAAAAATATTTTTTTTTTTCTTCCCAATTTCTTCTAAAGTTCGATCCCACAATCGAATTTCGTTTGATCGATCGGGATATAGCATAGAAGATCTGGTGTTGCTGAGGATTTGAAGCTGTAAAGAAACCTCCAACCGATTCTCCATTCTTCAGTCAATGTAAGTTCCGGTTTTTAATTTTCGAATATATAAGCATGAATCTACATGTTTTATCACAAATTGCATGATGTTAATAGATCCGTTATTAAATGTTAATAAGTTTACTAAACAAAATTCCGCTAATTTAGTAAATCATCCCTTCACAAACATCATGCAATGATGCATCATTAGTAGCATTCTTTTTCAAATTGGCATTTACATCTATCAAAGACTCATTTTCAATTTTCAAGACTTTATATTTCTTTGATAGCAAAAGATATTTAGAGCTAAAATTTTCGAACTTTTGTTGCATGCATTCAAATTCATTTAGCAACTCAACATAGGAAGGTTTATCAATTACCTCATCATCACTAGCTTCATAGCTAGAATCATCATTCTCATCATCACTAGCTTCATAGCTAGAATCATCATTCTCATCATCGGAATGAGCTATTAAACACATAGAGGATTCAACATTGTTCTCCTTCTCTTTCTCATGGAAATTTTCTTGCTTTTGAGACTTATAACTCTCCTTCACATCAAGAAAAACATTAGAAGTACAAGGAGAAATTTCTACATTGTATAAATTTTCAAGAAAATTCCATACTTCAAATGCAAACTTAAAATTCGCAATTTTATCAAATATATTTTTATTCAAAGCACAATATAAAGCATTCATAGCTTTGGCATTCAAAGTACGCATATTATTATCCAAAATTGATTTAGATATGTCATTTTCAGTAACATACAAAACTTTAATATCTATGGATAATAAAAATGTCTTCATTTGATTTTTCCATAACATAAATTTTGATCCATTAAAGTAAGGAGGTCTAATATCACATTGATCATTAAACATTTCATTAACCCCAAAATTTGCCATTAGCTCTTAGCAATTAAGCTTTAAAAATAATTTTTCAAAAATTAGAAACTTTTTAATCACAAAGAAAATAGTTTTTGAAAAATAATTTTTCGATCTAAAAAGAAGAGCGAACCTTGCTCTGATACCAATTGTTAGGATCGGTATGGCAACCCTAGAGGGGGGGTGAATAGGGTTTTAGGTTAATTTAAAACTTTTTCGATTAATGACTTCTAATTAATAAGTTAATTAGACTTTTTAAGCTCAAACACTTAATATGAATTTTATCCTAAAATTCCCTTTATCAAAGTAAACTAAATTTGAATAATACTTGGAAATATTAAACCCCAATTAATTTCTAACAACCAATAATTTCTCAATTTAATTGAAACAATAAATATGTCAAGCATTAATTTAATTTCCAATTATTGATATTCAATGATCCCTAATAAAAATGCACAATAAATATTTAGCAATTTATATTAGTGCAATAACTAAAGAGGAAAGGGTTAGAGAAATGACACCAAGATGTATAGTGGTTCGGCCAAAATCCGGCCTAGTCCACTCCCCGAGCACCTCTCGGGAATTTATTACTTTTTCCGGGAGCAAAGTAGAACCCAATCCTTTTGCGGGATCAAGATCAAACCCGACTCTTTTACACGGGATCAAAGTCAAACCCAAACCATTCTTTTTCCGGGCTCAAGAACAAACCCAACGTGTGAATTATAATTTTTCACACAAATACAAACTCTCCCAAAAGAGTAGATTTACAAGTTTAAATCTCACAACAAATGGAGAAATCACTCCCCAATAAAGCCCTTACAATGGCTATGTAATTTACACTTAATGCTCACAAAAAGGCTCAAAATGATGACTAAAAAATGAAGAATTTTAGAACTCAACAATATGAAATTTGCCTCTGTTTTTGGTTGTTGTAATCTGCCATTTTCGAGCTCCATTTATAGCCAAGAAAAATATGACCGTTTTTCTATATGACCGTTTTTCTACTGTTCATTCACCTTCATAAATGAATTTGACTTCCATGGTGTGAATCGAAGAAAAGGAGGCTCCATTGTTTGACAAAATGGAGGAAGAAAATCAGGCAGCATCTGCCATTTTTCGAGCTGAAGAATTCCAGAAATGAAGCTGAAAGAGAAGGTCTTGAAATGACGATTATATCCTTTAAGTTCTTCATATAAATTCAAATCAGGAAGGGGTGAAGTTGTAATCTCCAAAGTAGTGTAATAAATGCTTCAGGATAAGTCAATAAAGAGATCCATGTGTCAAGCATTCGTTGGTTGAAGCAAAACTGATTTTGAAATTAATAATAATAATATTATTAATAGAAATCCGGGCAGCAGGGGCATTCTGGGCAGCCAAACCGTTGAGAAAGAAGTTCAAATTTCGGTCAGCCAACTCAAATAATAATGGTCAGGACATAGGAGGCATTAACCAAAAGCTGAGGGGCAAAACAGACATTTCATAGACATCAGAAAAGCAACCAGCTGTATTTGGAAAGCAGTGCGCCACGTGTCAGCCAGAGAGAGGAGGAGAGCTGTTAGTGGGGGACAGGTGGGGCCCGCGTGTCAGCGAAGCAGCAGGGCGCGTCAGCGCGTGGCTTCACTCGCGGCTACGTGGCGTTCTGGTGACCGTCGGATGGTGAGCAGCTGGCGATCGAGCGGCTGTCTTTTTTTTTTTTTTTTTTTAATTCGAATATATATAATTTGTAAATCTGAGAAGATCTGAGCCACTGATTCAAAAAGTAAGAAGATCTGACGGTTGGAATAAAGTCTGACTTTTCCTTTTTATTTAATTCAAAATTATGAATTAATCTGGGCCTTCAATCTCAACCACTATCTGATCTAACGGCTATAAAATAAGCTGATTTATTTCTTTTTCTTTAAATCAAAATACCAAATAATCTGGGCCGCTAATTTTGAATTCCATCTGATCTGACGGCTGGTACTTTGAGCGCATATTAAATAAGATGGGCTTGCCGCATATGATCCGATTCAAATAATTAATTTAATTCCAATCTTCTAAAATCAATATCTCGCTCGTTTGAAGTCCGATTCAGTCGATTCCAATTGCGTTGGACTCGTTATAATTTTCTCTACACAATGGACTATCAAAATACAGAAAATTGATTAGTAACAAAAACACGTTTGTTATCATCAAAATAAGAATAAGATTAATTGGCTTAGAAAGTCAACAATAATATCATAAATCTTAAAATAGAAAGTCACTCACAAACTTTTGCTATGAACATTCCAAATCGTAAATAGTTTACACCTCATTATCACCTAAAATATTAATTTAATAAACATAATCGTTAAAAATCTATTAGTACTTTTTTTATATGTTAGAAAAACATATTGAAAACATGTAAAACGATTATTAAAATCCCATGGCTAGAACTTCATATTTTTCATTGACTACATTTCCAATGTACTTTTCAAAGCCAAATATTATCAACTTGTTGCTCTTCCTCCTTCCCAATATATAATCCCAAATCAAATTGAAGAAAAACCACGTACCAATCCTCTTCCTACACTATAAGAAAAATGACAATAGGACACACTTCACAAATTAATAGGTGACACACAAATTAAAAAGCCGAATGAATAGTTTTTTTTAAATAGCGTAACCCATTCCGGATGAATAGGACCCATTTTTTAAGCCGGATGAAATAAAACTTTGAAAGAAAAAAAAAATAATCGCTCCCAAATCGCGAAATTTTGCTCTTTCCCAAATTTCACATTGTAACCCATAGTGATCGTTCCCAAGTCGCTCTCTCCCAAATCGAACAAAGCTCTCTCCCAAATCGCTCCCAAATTTCGCTCTCTCCAAAATCGTATTCACCTCTCTCCCAAATCGCGATTTCATCTTGCATCGCCGTTATTCACCTTTCATCCGTTCATTAATCAGATTTTGAAGGTTCTGTTCTCTCCCAAATCGCGGTTTCATCTTCGCAGAGGGTTTATTCGAAGGGATTTCATCTTCGCAGGAGGTTTATTCGAAGGGAGCTTCTTGTTCTTGTGCTTCGTCTCTTCCTTCATTTCATCGTTCAGCGTAATTGATCTCTCAAAGCCCTAATTTCTTTCGGTTTTTATTTGATTTTCACTCGTCTATTCTTAAGGTTTTTTTCATCTCCAAAAGAGAAATTAGATTGGTTTCAGGTTGGAGGCACTAGCGTTCTTTTTCCAATCAACGCGAGCACTACGAACAGAAGCAGATCCATTAAAATCTGTAACTTTCTCGGCGATAAAAAGGTATTATTAGAAAATGACATTTGGAGATGGAACAGGTCAACTGATCCCTAGGCCCTCCATTGGTGTAGTCCCTGTTGCCTCAACTATTTTCTCGATGTCCTCAGTCCTTTATTTTCTAGGGGCATGGACTCAAATGACACATTTTATAAAACTAATTCCCTAAATAGCATCTTTTCAAAATTCCCCAAATGACATTTTTTCTAATATAACAAAATTAATTGTTTTCATTAAATTTACAAAAATGTCACTCATTTATTAATTCACTATATTTGTTCTCTTATTCACTATTTAGTTAATTAAAAAATGAACTTTATTAATTCACTAAATTTTCTCTCTTAGTCAATAATTTAGTGAATTAAAATTTGAGTTTTATTAATTCAATAAAATTTCTCCCTTCATAAATAATTTATTAAACTAAATTACAACATATAATTGAGATCTTCATATTGATTTTAATTCAATAAGTAATTGAAGTAAATAAATTATTGAATAACGGTTTTGATTTTGCCTATAAAAAACACATAAAATCTCAAAGCTTTCCACAAATAAAAATCATATTCATTTACACTAGTATGCAACATCAATAACCAATATTAGTGATTATAAACTTGAAATACAAAATAATATTTTCATAGAGTGGTAAGATAGTATCAAGATTTCAATTCAATAATTTAATGAACTCAACGCATTAAATAATTGAATTATAAATCTCTACAGCAAGATCCATTTAAACCTATATACATCAACAATTCATTAAAATTTATAACAAACACAAAAAAGAATTAAAAAATGGCATCTTCTTGTGTCCTCATTCAGCCTATCTTCACATTTTTTTCTTCCTTTTTTTCTTCTCCAATTCCCATATACCCTAGCACATATAAAGCAACAATGCAAAATAAAAAGTTCAATAAACTATGTTGCAGAATAAAACAAATAAGTTTAGTTCAATAATTTAGTGAACAATATGGTATAATTAAGTTATTGAATTATATAACGAAAAACTAACTTGACACAAAAAAAGGGATTTAGGATGAAAAACTATTTTAAAAACTAAAATGACAGAGTTTACAAACTTTATCGAAACCGATCGGTAAGAAAATTCATAAAAAAAATGAACCAGAATCGGAACAGGAAATGTTACAAACCGAACCGGTATGTAATCGGCCCCCTTTAATTCACTAAATTATACATTATAATTTAATTCACTAAATTATTCCCTTTTATTTCACTAAATTATTGAATTAAAATCAATATCAGGTATCTCAAATGTACATTATAATTTAATTCACTAAATTATTCCCTTTAATTCACTAAATCATTCTATTTAATTCACTAAATTATTGAATTAAAATCAATATTAGGTATCCAAATATACATTATAATTTAATTCACTAAATTATTCCATTTAATTCACTAAATTATTCAATTAAAATCAATATTAGGTATCCCAAATGTACATTTAAATTTAATTCACTAAATTACTCCCTTTAATTCACTAAGATATTCTCTTTAATTCACTAAATTATTCAATTAAAATCAATATTATGTATCCCAAATGTACATTTAAATTTAATGCACTAAATTATTCCCTTTAATTCACTAAAACATTCTCTTTAATTCACTAAGTTATTCAATTAAAATCAATATTAGGTATCCCAAATTTACATTATAATTTAATTCACTAACTTATTCCCTTTAATTCACTAAATTATTGAATTAAAATCAATATTAGGCATCCCAAATACACATTATAATTTAATTCACTAAATTATTGAATTAAAATCAATATTAGGTATCCCAAATATACATTATAATTGAATTCACTAAATTTTTCCCTTTAATTCACTAAATTAAATTTATTGAATTAAAACCATAACTAAAAAGATAAGATATTGAATAATATCATTAACAACATATTACAAGCTAAAGAGGAAATGAAGAGAAGCAATCTTTGATGAAACTGACGAGTCATTTTTAAAGGAAAAAAAAGGGACAAATCTTGTAAACTAACCTATTGATTAGGAGGGAAAATTTAGTGAATTAATAAAGTTTAGATTTTAATTCACTAATTAGTGAATAAGAGAACAAATTTAGTGAATTAATAAATGAGTGATATTTTTGTAAATTTAGTGAATTAATAAATGAGTGGCATTTTTGTAAATTTAATGAAATAATTAATTTTGTTATATTAGAAAAACTGTCATTTGGGGGATTTTTTAAAACTTAAGCTATTTAAGACATTAACACTAATAAAAGTGTCATTATAGGCAAATTCTCTATTTTATATACACTTACTTGAATTCATAGAAAATATAGAAACATTTCCAGCTTGTCGAGAGTGTAGGGCACGAAAAAGTTATGTCTTACCTTATTTCTATTAGTTCCACTCAAGCTAAGATGCAAGATCTAATTTTGTCACGTTTGGTAATTGAAGGAATAACTTATTGAGTAGTTTTCAATTTCATTGACCAACTGTCCATATTCACAAATACAGTGTAATTCATACAATTTTCATAGCAACTCCATCAAAAATATGGAAAAACTTCATTTCTACACTATTCTTAACCATTCCTTAAATACCAACCTCTCCATTAGGTTCAATTCTTTTATCAATTCTCTTAAAAATCCATAAACAATGAAATTCATAAAACCCATAAACCAACCTTGAAGCATAGCAAAACTACCAAAATCCATCAAATATAAGAATTGGGTTGAAGAAACTACTTATCAATAAGCCATTTCACCATAAATTAAAGCTAAAAACTCAACAATTTAATGTTAATATAAAAAAAAATTCCAAGAAAATTTTCCAATTTTCCTTTTTTTTTCTTTCCTTTTTCCCTTTTTCTTTCCTTTTCTTTTTCTCTTTCGATTTCCCTTTCTCTTTTCTGTCACGCGGGTTGCAGCAGCAAAATCTTAAATTTTAAGGTTTTTTTCTTCAACACCTCATCTGTCACGTGTCCAACCCAGCCCAACTCTTACATGCAATGATAAGCGTTTACAATAGGTGCCATTGGAGACCTGCTCCCTTGATATTTCATAAAAATAATTAGTAAATTAATAGTTTAAAAGAAGGCAATTTTTCAAATTAAAATTTTATATTTCTAATATTAACATTTTACAAAGTTTATGGTCAATTGCTCAAATTAAAAGTTTGAGGTAAGTAATACAACCATTATCATTTAAGGAAAATTCCAATAGATGACGATTTTTATGAGTAATTTCAAAATAGCAAATGTTTTGAAATATTTAAAAATGGCATTTTCATATTCGGATCCAACTGATGATATTAGGAGATGGGTGGATCTTAGTATGAGAAATGTCATTTTTTGAAAATTTTCAAAACTTTTGTTATTTTTTTAAAATATTAATTCTTAAAATGTCATCTTTGAAAAAAAAAACCCCTTCTTAAATGTGAAGTAATAATACCCTTGTTTTATATGTTTCTTATTAATAAATTTTACATAATAATTTAATTAATATTTATTTACAAATTATTGTACCCAAACTATTTTAATAATTTAATTTAGTTTATAACTAATTTGTTTAAATGTTTAATGAACATTTAAATTTATATATTTATTTGGCATGAATGAATTTATTAATGTATCAATAATTAGTGTAAGGAGTAATGAAAAAAGATTCATGTTTCTAAATTTAGTTCATGATGAGAAAATAACTTTTTTTATGTTATTAATTCTATGTAAAAATAGAAATAACTTTTTATAATATTGAACGGCAACAGAGTAAAAAATAGAATATAGTCATAAAGTAATCTTAAAACCTCAACGGTGGCACAATCTAAAATTGTCAGATACCTTGTATTCTTTAATTACATGTAATTTAAGATATCTTTGTCATCTTTAAATATAGTAAAATGAACAATATCATACGGACACTCAAGCCCTATAATCTTATATTACATCGAAATGAACAGCCCCACAAGGATATAATACACTCATTTTTATTATCCAAAATAAATAAATAAACTTTGAAAATCCAATTCCACCACGTGGGCTGAGCTTTCTTGCTTGTCTTATTAACCATTTTGACAACACGATCTCCACACCCTTTATCCTTCTGCCAACTGTGTTGGTCAATACTCAAAACCCACACCCTCCAAACACGTTAAATTTGTCATTATAAACCAAACCTCACATTTTCATCGCAGAATTACTTACACCCAAATCAACCATCTAAATCCAACATTCTTGGACATCCATTTGAATATATATCCCTTGAAATTATCTTCCCTCTAAAAAACCAAGCTCCAAATGGATAAACATGCTTGCTACGAGAGAGTGTTCAATCACTTTGACATCAATGGAGACGGCAAGATTTCACTGTTGGATCTCCAGAATTGTATCACGATCATATCCGGGGAGGACTTTTCAGCTGCAGAAGCCGCGATGACGATGGAGTTATTCGGCTCGAATGGTGAAGGGTCGTTGGGGTTGGAGGATTTTATACGGTTTATGGAGGAAAGAGGAGAGGAAGAGAAGATTGTAGAATTGAAAGAAGCATTTAAAATGTATGAGATGGAAGGGTTTCGGATTATAACCCCTGAGAGCTTGAGAAGCATGCTGAAGAAGTTGGGTGAGTCCAAAAGTGTGGATGATTGTAAGGCAATGATCTCCAAATTTGATCTCAATAGTGATGGAGTCCTTAATTTTGATGAATTTAGAGTCATGATGATGTTATGACTTTTTTTTTTAAGTCAATTGTAGTAGGGTGAGAATTTCTTTTTCTTTTATTTTTAGATATTACGTCAAATTGGAGAGGGAATACTCGAATCTTAGAGTGAGAATTGATATTATTATTCATGTTTATTGTATAAATTTATTAATTTTAATACATTTGTATTCGTCTTTTTTTATGTCGCCTATACTAGTCTATACATTCGCCAATTAAGGTCAAATAAATCATGCATTTTTCACATTCTTCCCCACCCCGTTTAGCCCTCGCCCCTAGGGGTGTAAATGGAGCGGTGGGGTGGGGGTGAGGTCCCCCGTTTAAGGGAGAAATCCCCAGCCCGCCCCTGCCCTATTAACATTTCCCCCATCTCTGTCCCCGCCTCGTTTATGTGGCAGGGGCGGGGACAAGGTTTTAAAAAAAAAATTTGCATGACTTTATTCTAAATTTTGTTATAAATTTTAATATTTTCAAATCTAAATCTTATAGAACATACATATTTTCATTCAATCTCATTCCATATTCAATGTATTTAACAATAAACTAAAAGACTCAAACATAATCCATATTTCCATTATAAAGTCTTAAGTAACAATACAAACACAATTTTCATAAACATACATAATCAATTTTCATTTCATTACCATATTATCAAATCTAACCAAATTCAAATTTGGAATTTCAAAGTCACTAACAAACATAATTAATCCAAGTTCAAATAATGTATGTATTTAAAAGAAAAAAAATCTAATTGCTAAATGGGGCGGGGCGAGGCCCCGCCAGGGTCATTGCCCATGGCCCTGCCCTACCCCGCCCTATTTAGTAAACGGGAGAATTTATATCCCTTGTCCCGGACCCCGCCCCATTTATGAAGCGGATTTGGAAGGGTTGAGTCGGGGAAAAGGGGCAGGGGGGTTTGCTTTCACCCCTACTAGCCCCTCCCCTCCTCCGTTTAATAAATGGGGCGGGGTCCAGGATGAGGGATTGAGTTAATTGGGGAGGGTAGGGGAGGGTTACACCTCTAGATATAATACCCTCATTTTTATTAACCCAAATAAAAAATTAAATAAATAAACTTGGAAAATCAAATTCCACCACGTTTCTAAATTTAATTCATGATGAGAAAATAACTTTTTTTATGTTATTAATTCTATGTAAAAATAGAAATAACTTTTCATAATATTGAACGGCAAAAAGGTAAAAAATAGAATACTGTCATAATGTAATCTTAAAACCCTAACGGTGGTGCAATCTAAAATTGTCAGATACCCTTGTATTCTTTGATTACATGTAATTTAAGATACCTTTGTTATCTTTAAATCCAGCAAAAAGAACAATGTTATATGGATACTCAACCCCCTATAATATTAGAATTACATCTAAATGAACCGCCCCACACGGATATAATACACTCATTTTTATTATCCAAAATAAATAAATAAACTTTGAAAATCCAATTCCACCACGTGGGCTGAGCTTTCTTGCTTGTCTTATTAACCATTTCGACCGCAACACGATCTCACACCCTTTATCCTTCCGCCAACTGTGTTGGTCAATACTCAAAACCCACACCCTCCAAACACGTTAAATTGCTCATTATAAACCAAACCTACATTTTCATAGCAGAATTACTTACACCCAAATCAACCATCTAAATCCAACATTCTTGGACATCCATTTGAATATATATATCCTTTGAAATTATCTTCCCTCCAAAAAAAACCAAGTTCCAAATGGATAAACATGCTTGCTACGAGAGAGTGTTCAATCACTTTGACATCAATGGAGACGGCAAGATTTCACTGTTGGATCTCCAGAATTGTGTCACGACCATATCCGGGGAGGACTTTTCAGCTGCAGAAACCGTGATGATGATGGAGTTATTTGGCTCGAACGGGGAAGGGTCGTTGGGGTTGGAGGATTTTGTAAGGTTTGTGGAGGAAAGAGGAGAGGAAGAGAAGATTGTAGAATTGAAAGAAGCATTTAAAATGTATGAGATGGAAGGGTTTGGGATTATAACCCCTGAGAGCTTGAGAAGCATGCTGAAGAAGTTGGGTGAGTCCAAAAGTGTGGATGATTGTAAGGCAATGATCTCCAAATTTGATCTCAATAGTGATGGAGTTCTTAATTTTGATGAATTTAGAGTCCTGATGATGTTATGATTTTTTTTTTCTTTTTTTTTAAGATATTACATCAGTTTAGGGGGGAAAAACTATAACCTTAGGGTGAGATTTGATATTATTATTCATGTTTTATTATATAAATTTATTAATTTTAAGACATTTTTATTCATACTTTTTTATGTCGCCTATACCAAAGTTCTAACATTTTTGTGTAATTTCATTATTATTTTCAATGAAATTGTTAGTGTTTTTTTTATCTTTTTTAGTTCAATAAATTATTGAATTATAATTCATTAAATTATTAAACTATAATTATATTATTTTAGTAATTTTTTTAAAATTCTAATATTTTAATAATTAATGGGCAAAAACATGTCATTTAAGTAATTGCACCTCTATTAAATTATGAAGGTAAAGAAGGACTTGCTTTAGCTGATGTGGATTAGACAGGATTGATTGTGTCAAAAAAAGATATCAGAACCGCACACAAAAACATTTGGGTAGTAAAGAAATGAAGGAAATATTAAAAAAGCACCCTTTCGCTTGCTTTTTAAAAAGTTGGAAAAGACCTGGGCAAGGACCACAACACCGTAGACATAATGAAAATATTTTTTTGGGTAAAGTACTTATTTAGTCTTTGAGTTTTTGAACTTGTGTTTATTTGGTCCCTACGTTTTCAATTTATGTCTAAGTGGTCTCTGAGTTTTAGATATTATGTCTATTTGGTCCATGCGTTTCAATTTGTGTCTATTTGGTCCCTGAGTTTTAAATATTGTGTCTATTTGGTCTCTGAGTTTTCAATTTGTGTCTAAATAGTCCTTGGATTATTAGAAATAAGTTTAATTCTTTCTTAATTTGTTAACTCATTATCATAATATCGACTTAACGGTGACATAAAATATTTAATTGATCAAAATATTGACATGAGATTAATAATTATCTCAAATTTTAAGCCTAGATTGATGAAAGACTTATTCCTATCTTCGTATTTTAACCAATTAAACATGTTATGTCAGCATTAAGTCAATAATATTATAAGAAGTTAACAAATACGTTTAATTAAGCACCAATTAAACTTATTTCTAATAGTTCTTGAAAATCTAGGGACCAAATAGACACAGTATCTAAAACTCAGGGACCACTTGGACACAAATTTGAAACGCAGTGACCAAATAGACACGACATCCAAAATTCAGGGACCACTTAGACACAAATTAAAAACGCAGGGACCAAATAGACACGACCTCCAAAACTCATGAACTAAAGGGGTACTTTACCCTATTTTTTTTAGGGGTGGATGAAACAACCGAAAAAATAAAAAAACCGGGAAAATTAAACCGACTGGACTATAAAAAATCAAACCAAACCGGCTTCTAAAAAACAAGTAAAAATCTCATACCCCTTCCTTATTTCCCCCTAGTTTTTATTTATTTTATTTTATTTTATACATTTAATTTATCACTTTATTTTAGTTTATATTTTGTATATTTATTAATATAATTTTTTTCAATTTCTTTTTTATGCTGACACCAGACCACTTTAATATTATTAATTGATAAATTGGTTTGAAAATTGATTTGACTTTAATCAAGAATTGTGACGACCCGACTCTTTTAAATTCATTTAAATATAAAACACAGCGGAAGTCTTTATATTTTAAGAAAATTGGCGTGGTTATGTTTGAAAGTTGGCTAGCCAAAACCTGTTTACATCTTAAATTCTGAAATCTAAAAACACAAGGAACATTAAATTCCTATCCAGGAGTTCAAAAGAGATTTTCATCATGAAAAAGTAAAACGAAAAGCTCTTAAGAAAGTAAAACGAAAAGCTCTTAAGAGCCATTTACAAATGTACAAACCCAAAATATGTATAAAATTCACAAAACATAGTCCATGGACATTACATAAACCTAGTCCATCTCGAGGTCACCATCCTGTGATCATACAGCACTAGCTCCTCTCCCACGACCTCTAGCACGAGCATTAGCTGAAATTGGTTGTAATATCATGAGCTAACAACTTAAGCCCAGTGAGAATAACAAGAATAAAAAGTAACAATAGACCTCAAACCCGTATTCCAATTCGTGTCTAATTAATCTTACATAATCTTTCCTAAAGTTCTCTAATTTTAGGTACTTCCATAAACTATAATCTCCAATTGATGATATTACTAGCACACGGGGTCTAGTTCTTATCCAATAATTCGTTAAGACAAATATAAGCAAGAGTAAATAAACTTTGCATGAGCATAACATCTTAATTCTTCTTATTGTCTTGCTTTCCATTATGAAATATACAATTCTTGCTCTATGATGTAATTCCACTAATAATATGCATGAAGGTAATGAAGACATCCCGTAGGATTCGCATTCACCTTTATTCATGAAGGTAATGGGGACTCCCGTCGGATCCACATTCACCTTTTTTGTTTCTCACTTTCCTTATCTTTCATTTCAATGATGCAAGATGTTATGTGTATGCTTGCAAAAGTGAATAAACATAAATATGAATGGAGCATAAAGTAAAGGGCATAAAGTAAATGAATATGAACTTCGGAAAAACAATAAGTAAACCGATCGAACGGTACTTTAATAGAAGTAAGATCTTAAGTTCTAAAGATTCTAAACTTTCAAATCAAATCCAAAGTTCTCTATTCATTAATCCTTAACCATTCTACCTAAAAGTATGGATCTTCTAATTCCCAATGATCCATCCTAATCTCCAATCGATCTAACTTAGAACTTCTAAAATTCCCACTCAAGAACTAACTCCTAAACCTAAGAAAACTAGCTCTCTTTCCTTAGATGTTTTGATTCGAATCAAAATCTTAACTTCCAAACCTACAAATCATTATACTTATTCGCTTTCTAAAGCTACTTTAAATTCTAATTATTCTCACCTTGGTAGATGAAGATTTCGCTCCCAAACCTCCGAAAGAGTGGTCAAGCAAAGAATCAATAAACACCTACAATTCATTATATCTAACAATCAATAATTATCAAATAACAATCAAATGACATCTAAAAGCTAAAACGACGAAAAACCCCATAATTTCCCAAAGGGTGCTCTCGGCCAAAACAAGAAAAATAGGCCTCGGGTTTGATTTTCCGGCTTTTATGCAATTTAGAGGTGTTTTGGGTTGATTTCAAGTACTTTGGTAAATCCCGATTTCAATGGGTAACGATCAACCGGGTTTTTGGACAATATGTAATTTCCCGAAATGAAATACAATAACAATATAATCAATACTAAATAACCCATATTCAAACCCCGAAAGGTAAATTTCAAACGGGAAGAGTTTCGATTGAAACTCGGTTTTAGCTTTATGGGATTGTTTCCAAAAAACACTTAAAACAACCCCGTACTTAAAGTCATCGAGTTTTCCAGGCAAGAAATCGAAGAATCAAAGAGAAAACTCCATTAAAACACTATTTGGAGCTTAGGGTTTGAAGTTTAACTTACCGAAAAGTCCTTAGATCACGGGTGGCAAGGCATGATGGTTGGGTGGAAAAGAATCCTAGACTCGAGGGCTTTCCGATGCAACCGAAATCGAGCTGATCCGTCGAGAAACGAAGAAAAACCAAAACTCCCCCCAAACCCTCTTGGACTCACGGCAAAGGGAAAGAAAAAGATGAGACGAATGAAGACTTTTGGTCAAATGGGTATATTTAAAGATGAATGAATAGTAATTTGGATATTTTTAAGAAATTAGAAATGACGGTTGCGTCCTTTTATGACTTTTGACTTATAAACCGAAACCCGAAGTTCTTAAACTATGCCAATGGTGATTAATAATTATTAATTGGCCCGTTAATAATTATTAATACCATTAAAACGAAATTAAACTAAAAAGGTAATTTAAAAAGATTTAAACCGAAATAAACTACTAATTTCTAAATTATCGATTCTAAAATAGACTTTAAATGCTTAAATTAAAATAAAATAAATAAATTTTTTTTAATCACAAAATAACGGGACGTTACAAGAATAATTTATGTAGGAAAATTTTAACCCATGACACAATTCAAGAGATAGGATAACCGAATGCAAAAGCGTATATGAATTGATGAATTGAATGTAATAGGGGTTTGGATCTTCCAATCCTTATACAATCACTGTTCTCTGTAGTTTTCTCAAAGACAATATCTTGATGATGATGAGAAGTTCATGTTCTAATTGCATAGGATGGGGATCATAACCCCTTTTGTTATCCGCCCAAATAACTGATGAGAGTTAATAACTATATGAATTTCCAATTTGGCCATTCAACAAATTGGAAATTCTTAATGGTATGTATGCTTATATAATTCCATAGAATTATGCAATTATCATTAAGCCAATGTTAAAAACAATAGTAGATCACACTTTATTTAACTAACCAAAAATAGCATACACATTAAATAATTATATGTGTTGTTCCATATATTGGATTTTTTCCAACAATCTCCGATTGGACCACATATGTAACTTTACAAATGTGTTTAACTCAACCCTAAATGCATAGCATGAAAATTATATGCAATATAATTTTGTTCTAAAATGGGCAAATAACCATGTATTCTTTGATTAAATGTAATCTAAGATATATTTATTATCTTTAAATGCAGTAAAATGAACAATTTTATCTCGATACTCATCCATCCTTAATCTTAGATTACATCGAAATGAAAGGCCCCACAAAGATATGCTCATTTTTATTATCCAAAATAAATAATTAAATAAAACTTGGAAAATCCAATTCCACCACGTCGGCTGAGCTTTCTTGCTTGTATAATTAACCATTTTGACCGCCACACGATCTCCACACCCTTTCTCCTCACAGCCAAATGGGCAGATAACTGTGTTGGTCAATACTCAAAACCCACACCCTCCAAACACGTTAAATTGCTCATTATAAACCAAACCTACATTTTCATAACAGAATTACTTACAGCCAAAACAACCATATAAATCGAACATTCTTGGACATCCATTTGAATATATATATATATATATCCTTTGAAATTATCTTCCGTCCAAAAAAAACCAAGTTCCAAATGGATAAACATGCTTGCTACGAGAGAGTGTTCAACCACTTTGACATCAATGGAGATGGCAAGATTTCAGTGTTGGATCTCCAGAATTGTGTCACAACCATATCCGGGGAGGACTTTTCAGCTGCAGAGACCGCGATGACGATGGAGTTATTCGGCTCGAACGGGGAAGGGTCGTTGGGGTTTGAGGATTTTGTAAGGTTTGTGGAGGAAAGAGGAGAGGAAGAGAAGATTGTAGAATTGAAAGAAGCATTTAAAATGTATGAGATGGAAGGGTTTGGGATTATAACCCCTGAGAGCTTGAGAAGCATGTTGAAGAAGTTGGGTGAGTCCAAAAGTGTTGATGATTGTAGGGCAATGATCTCCAAATTTGATCTCAATAGTGATGGAGTCCTTAATTTTGATGAATTTAGAGTCATGATGATGTTATGATTTTTTTTTAAGTCAATTGTGGTAGGGTGAGAATTTCTTTTTCTTTTGTTTTCAGATATTACATCAAATTGGAGAGGGAATACTCGAATCTTAAAGTGAGAATTGATATTATTATTCATGTTTATTGTATAAATTTATTAATTTTAATACATTTGTATTCGTATTTTTTTATGTCGCCTATACTAGTCTATACATTCGCCAATTAATGTCAAATCTGTTTTTTTTTTTTTTAAGTTCTACCATTTTTGTAATTTACTTGTTGAGTGTATCATTCGTTTTTAATTTAGGTTTTTAAAATGTCAATTCTCCAACAAACCATTCATTTTATTTTTGTTATATCTATCTCCCCTTAAATTCACGAAATAATCAACTTCAAATATTGATTTGGTCTCAAAATTTGAATTTATTTTTGTTTTTAGTACGCAAGTATTTGATTATTGTTTAGTGAAAAAAGTTATGTGATTATTTTAAAAGAGTTTTCAAAAATGACATTTTAAGAATTGATATTTTTGAAAATAGCAAAAGTTCTGAATAATTTTAAAAAAAAATGACATTTCTCATACTTTAATCTACCAATCTCAATCAAATTTATAGAATCTCAATCTCATAAATATCATTTTAAAAATATTTCAAAACATTTATTTTTAAAATTACAATCACGTAGTAAAATTTCTCTTAGGAAATACCAAGCCCATTGGTTTTAACTACAAATAGTAAAACAGAGTAAATAGACTACTAATAACAATATAAGAATATTCTATCCCTAGGGGTCGTTTGGTTGCCAGGTTTGGGTAGGAAGTTGGGGGTTACACTACCCTAACAAATGTTTGTTTCCCAGTTTTGAAACTCAACATGATGAGTTTGTTAACCCCCCTCTTAACAAACCTATTCATTTTCACAGTTTCAACATATTTTGCATTTATCAAACTCACCAAACCAAACACAGTGTTAACAACTCCTGTTTAACAACCCCCTACTTAACAACCCCCTACTTAACAACTTCCTGCTTAACAACACCCTGCTTAACAACCCAAACCTTACAAAACCTTACAACTGAACGACCCCTAAAGCTAACACTAATTTTCAACACTTATAACAAATTATAGCAATCTCAACATATTTAGATACGAAAAAAACTCTCACATCAAACAAGTTGTGATTTAATCACCGACCACAATCAATCTTGAACTCAGCAGCCAATTCTCTTGCATTCATAGTCACGCTATCATTTTGAATTGTAGTAGATTCATCAAGCTCGCAGACGGAAGGAATTCGGTTGAGAATCGTCGAAGAAATATTCGATTGAGCATCAACAATTGTGCTTCCATCTATTTCTTTTCCACTTCTCATTTCTGCATTTTGATATTTCATTGCTAATTGCAAGTCATTCAACACATCCAGCATGGAAGGTCTGTTGGCCCCAACAGGATCTACACACTTGATCGCAATTTCAACGAATATCCATAACGAACATGCTTCGATCGTCCCGTCGAGCAAAGGGTCGATAAGTTTCTCAATATCTCCCTTGCTTTTGCACAAAATCGCCCAATCAGCTAGATTTATCTCTTCACTTGGAACAAACTTTTTAATGGGAGGTCTTGCTGAGAGAACTTCCAAAAGCACAACCCCGAACGCGTAAACGTCTGATTTCTCATTAAATTTCCCGGTGTCGAAGCATTCTGGATCAAGATATCCATGAGTGCCTTTGATGGCAGTATCACTTTCTTTTAGTGCAGGAACTCCAGACATTGATATCCCAAAATCAGCAACCTTTGCTGTTAACTTTTTGTCGAGCAAAATGTTTGTTGTTTTAATATCTCTGTGAATGATTACCCCTCCAGCTCCTGCCGAACCAGTATGCAAATAATCGAGACCTTTCGCTGCATCGATGCAAATTCCAAGTCTTTGTTTCCATGTCAAAAAAGGAGGTGGATCCATCTTTGATCCATACAAAGACTCTTTTAGAGTCCCCCTCTCCATATATTCGTAAACCAAAATCATCTCTCCATTTTCATAACAGTATCCATGTAAGGAAACAAGATGGCGATACCGAATTTGAGACAGTACAATGATCTCTGTCTGAAATTCATTCAAACCTTGACCGTGTCCAGGCCGACTCCGTTTCACGGCTACCTCTTTGTCACGGTAAGTCCCCTTGTAAACCTCTCCAAATCCACCAACACCGATTACTTTCTCCTTATCAAAATCATTGGTTGCGGTTTTTATTTCTTCAAATGGGATCTTCAAGTCCAAATTTAGATTGGGAGCAAGATCTGTGATGCAGATTTTCTCGGATTGGTTTTCCTGAGAAAGAAATTCTCGATAAAAACGATCACGAGATGTTCGAGATTTTCTAGCTCTATAATAAAAGAAAAGCAGCAGAATCACAACAATAACTATTAAGGCAACACCACCAACCAAAACACCAATGAGTAAGTGTTGTTGTTGTTTATTCTCTGGCACTTGTAAGATAGGACTCAAAAATGATTTTTCAATCAATTCCATAATCTCTATTGCATTCAAGAAAGCTCTTGGGTTTTCAGACATATCATTGTGGGATATGCCAATATTAAAAAATCCTGAATTGTCTGAAAAAACGACCATCTCAAGCCTCGCTTGTGTTGCAACATCGATCTGAGTATGAAACGATGTCATGTTATTACCAAGGAAAAAGTTGAAAAGGAGAGGTGCATGCTTAACAAAGTCACACCATTGAAGACAAACAAAATACTTGGTCTTCTTCTTCACCTTGAAAACCCAGGTCATATTTGAAAATTCTGGATAATTTAATTCCTTGGCTGAATTGTAAACGTAAATCGGGGCCGTATATTTAGTCGTTACGGTTCCATAATCAATGTTTCCATTAAATTCTATGTTCTTTCCAGATGCTCGGATAGCCAAGAACTCATCACCTGGAATCCAAGTCCTCCATAAAGTATCATTATCCGGAGTTATTAAAGGACCACCACAGTTAATCCTGTAAATAGCTTGGAATGCCTTGGAAACCAATTTATAGTCGGTCTCGTTTTCATTTCTTAATTCTGGAGAAACCGGGTAAGCCGATTCGGGTTTCAATTGTTCAGGAGCAAGAAAGACTTCAATTGCGTTGACGAAAGCCGAAGATACTAAAGGTGAAAATTGGATGCCAAATAGTCCTTCTTCGAGCTCAAAAATGAACTCTTTAACCACTGGAAGTGGTAATGGACTGTTCTCAAGAGAGAAATTGAATAATAACTGATACCCTGAACTAGTCGAAACGTTGAACCGAGATTTCGAAAGATCGGGAAACTCATTTGATGAGAGTGGGAAGAAATGGAGACGTACCAAATGAGTTCCATTCTCAATGATATTTTCAAAGATATACCAGGTTGGCTCAGTGTAAACTCTTGCTGTATGATAGATTTCAGGTATGGAATTTGAGATGGAATCATCTTTAACAACTTTACTCTTTCCAGGATAGACCAGCAAAGAGTCATCAGGCTTCACGTCGCCGACGAAACGGCGGTTAAGGCCAAATTTGGTGGTGGAGTCTGATCCACAGTTGATGAAATACTTATCAGGAGGAAAATAAAGTGCAGAGACAGGTAAAAGGAATGGCAAAATTAGAACAAAGAAGCTCATCAAGAGTTTTGTCGTCATTTCCGTAGATTATGGCGGCCGGAGGAGACAAAGGCTTTTAGCTCAGATGCTCTTTTTTGGAGGGAAAGTGGTGTGTATGAAAGATTAAAATTGGTACAACTTATCCATGTGAGTGATGGTAAAGCTAGTGAGTACGAACTCATATTCACCGGCATATGTGTCATTTTTATTGAATTAATATAAAAGTATATAATATTGTGTGGGTCATACTAATATGTTTGTACTCACCGATGAATATGTTAGTATTTTCGGACTCTAAATATGATGATATATAAAATTATGAATGTAAAGAAGGATTTGCTTTAGTTGATGTGGATTAGAAAGGATTGGTCATTGCTTGTGTTTGTGTAAAAGAAGATATCAGGATTGCAGACAAAAACATTTGGGTAGTAAAGAATTGAAAGAAATATTAAAAAAAGCACCTTTTTGCTTGCGTTTTAAAAAGATGGAAAAGACCTGGGCAAGGACCACAACACCATAAGCATAATGAAGATAATTTCTGGTACTATAAGATAAAGGTTTGATTCCAATTTCAAACCCTATAATTTGGGATCTTTGTTATTTTAGTGTTTAGGGTTTTAAAAGTTTCAATTCCGTTCCTATGATTTAGACTTGTTTCAATTTCATCATCATAATTCTAAGAAATTCAATTTAGTCTTTATGGGTTGATAAAAGCTCAGAAAACGTCCTTATTCTTACTATATTTAAACATAAAAAAAAAAGTCTCACATTTACATGTTTGTTAACATTATACTCACTTATGTCTTAATCATATGTTTGTCACATTTATAGAAAACAGACACATAAGACAAATGTTAATTTTTTTTTATAGTGAAAGGGACATTTCAAGATTTTTTTATCAAGCCATAAGGATCAAATAAAAAATTTAAAAACTATAGAGACTAAATTGATACATACCTCAAACCATAGGGACTAAATTGAAACTTTTAAAACCATAGAGACCAAATCGAAACAGACCCCAAACCATAAGGACTAGATTTGTAATTAAACTTATTTTTTTATATCACATTACTCCAAGAGAAACACACTCATGCTTAATTCACTAAATTAGATCCTATGTTTTGAAATATTTCAAAAATAACTTTTCTCATATTGAGATCCACCCATCTCAAAGATGGGTGGATCTTAGTATGAGGAATGCCATTTTTGAAAAATTTCAAAACCATTGCTATTTTTAAAATATTAATTCTTAATATGTGATTTTTTTTTTTTAAAAAAATCCTCTTCTTAAAGGTGGTTTATGTAATTTTTCCTTATTTTTTATCATAATTAAAATTGGTTTAATGTAAAGTAATCAACTCATGATTAATTTATTAGTAAATATAATTCTCTTTTGCCGTGAACCATCAGAAATTTGTGGAAACTGTAAATTCAAATTATTTGGACTTTTTTTTTTTGTTTTTAGAATCTTTCCTGATATCAAGTTCCACTTTATTTTATTTTTTTAAATTTGACAAATGATTAACAAATCCTTTTAGGATTAATTATTTTAATAGCACTTTTTCTCTTCCTCTTTTATTCAATGACCATACCTCTCAAAAAGCAATTTAATTATCCACCTATACATGTAAAAAGACCAAAAACCCTTGATGTCAAATCAATAACCCTCTCCTCTCTCCTCTCTCCTCCCCTTCCTCCACTCACCCACCGTCCTTTCTTTTGTCTTTTCTTTTTTTTTTTCTTTTTTTGATTTCATCTCTCTAATTTTTTTAAAAAAATTTCCCTCCCATTTTTCCCTCCCATGGTTTTCTATATATTCCATTTTTTCCCTATCACCCTCATTTTTTTCTCTCATATCTTCTTCTTTCTCTCCCTAGTTTTCTTTATCCATTTCATATCATTTTATTTCAAACATTTATTTCATTTATTCTTCCTTCTCTCCCTAATTTTCTTTATCCATTTCATATCAATTTCTTCCATCTCCCCCTCCTTCTTTCATTTCATTTCTTCTTCCCCCTCTCCCTCATTTCTTTATCCATTCCTAATCATTTTCTTTCAAACCTCCATTAATTCTCTCATTTTTTTTTCTTTTTCACAAATCCACCATTTCTACAAATGTTCATCTCACAAATTTCTTACATTTTTTTAATTTCATATCTCTCCTTATTTTCTTCTCATTTTCGTTCTTTTCTTAAATATTTTTCACTGTTTTTGTTATGAATCTCGAAGATCTAAACCAAAAATACCATGGATTTGACGAAAGGTATTTTTTTCTCATACATAATATTTTTTTTTATATATACAATATACGTAAGATACTATTTGTCTCTCGTTCTGTTGTTGTTTTGCTATACAGTCTGTAATATACGTAATATACTTTTTTCTGTGATCTGTTTAAATATATATCTTTGTAATATACGTGCTATACATAACTATGTGTTTTTCTTGATATACAGTCTGTAATACATAAACTATATGTTTTTCTCATACGTAACATACATTTTTCGTGGTCTGTAATATATGTATTATACACTTTTTTGTGGCCTGTTTAATATTCAGTCTGAAATATACGTAATATACGTTCTACTTCTATCTTGTTTAATATACAGTGTGTAATATACGTAATATACATTATATTTGTTTTGTTAAAGTATGTAATACACGTAATATACATAACATTCGCAATATAGAGATTTTTGTTTCCGCATTTCTTGTCAATTTGATAAATGTATATTATGTATACAAGACCATAATAGTCATCATTGTCTGTTTGCAGAGTAATATTATGTATCCATATCAAGTTTTTGTTTTGTATTGTAATATTATATGTCCATATATAAGTATATTATGTATATGAGGCCTAATATACGTAATATACATCGATTCTCGTCTGTAATATTCGTAACATACATTTTGTAATATACGTAATATACTTAAGTATCAAAAGGATTAACCGGACATCATCTTTCATCATATCGCTTTTTTTAAAATGTATAGTTTTGTAATATACGTAATATACATAATCGTCTGTTTTTTAGTCAATTATATTGTTTACTAGATGAACACTCTTTAATATATACAATATACGAAAATGACAAGAGATTGATAAATGTATATTATGTATACAATGTCTTAATAGTTATCCTTGTATGTTAGCAGTGTACTATTATGTGTCCATATCAATTTTTGTTTTGGTAATATTATGTGTCTATATTAAGTATATTATACATATGAGGGATAATAACCATAGTATGACATGGCTCACCTTTTAAGATGTCATGTATATTATGCATATGAGGCCTAATAACTATAATATGAAATGATTTGCAGTATACTAATCAAATGACATGTATATTATGTATATGAGACCTAATAATCATTCTCTGTCTGTTTTTGTATTGTACTGTTATATGTCCATACCAAATTGTTATGTGTTGTACTGTTTATGTATTCATATCAAGTATATCATGTATATTATTCGTATGAGGCCTCAATAGCATCATTATCTGTTTTACAAAATAGCGTTTATGCGTCCATATTAAGTAGTTTGTATGTGTACTGTTATATGTCTCTATAAGTATATTTTGTATATTAAGTATTGTGTAAATTATATATTGATTTTAAAGTTTGTTAATATTTTTGTTTTTATTTGCAGATAAAACGACATGTATATTATGTATATCACGTATATCTTCCTTTTCCCTCAAATTTCATTGCAAAGTGGAGGACAACATACCAAATATACAAACATTACATGGAAAATGGAGAGAATGTACGGAATTCACTTAAAATCAAATATAAAAAATGAAAATATACGGAATATACAACAAAATAGCATTATACTGAAACAAAATAATAAATAAAAAATAAATTAAAAAAAAAACAAATGGATATTGGAAAGAAAAAAGAAAAAAAAAAGAAATAATAAATGAGGGGGGAAATGAATTTCAAATTTTATAAAATAATTAGAAAGAGAAAATAATAAAAACAATTGTTTTCATGCATTGGGAAAGAAAAATTCAGAGATGTCAGACATGTCAGAACATACACAGCATACATGAGGGGCAAAATTGGAATGAACAGTGTACCATGTGGCTGTTTTCATTAGTTTTAAAAAAATGTGTCATCTTGATAAAAGCACACCAAAATGTGGCTATTTTGATTTTGCCCCATCATTTTATGCAATTTATTTTGGATACTATATTTATGGGATTTTGTTTTCAGTTTTTGTGTGGACGACTCATGTCTGAGTGACTTTATCACAGATACCATTTAATATAAAGATTATTGGATAGAATAGATGTATGTAGATTGCAGATTACAAGGTTGGTTATGCAATAATTAGAAATTAGAATCTCACAGATATGAATATTTGTTACATTATATTTACAGTTCTTCCAATAATACTCTTGTTTTATGTTCTTATTAATAAATTCTACATATTGATTTAATTAATATTTATTTTTGATAGAATAATGTACCCATACTATTTTAATAAGAGAAATTTCATTGGGTAGCAGAATTTTCTACAATATTTATAAATATAGCATTTTTAAAAGGTATTTGTAAACTTTGCTGAGACGCTTCGTGATGGATCTAACCTATTGAAATGAAAGAAAAAAATTAAGAAAAAGTTATATTTTGTAAATAATAATTAATGAATGAAAGAAAAATAAAAAGTATTTAAAAAAATTACTTGCCGCCCTCGAATGTAAGGTGAATCTTTCCAGAAATAGAAATCTCCTCGGACTCATGCGCCTGGTCGTCATCCTCCCGCTCAACGGGCGTGTCAGGGGTATCCCCGAGGCGAACATCCTCATCTATAGGGGGCTGACTCTCTGAGCTGCTGGCTCCAGGGGTGTCAGACGGTACTGAAGGATGTCTACGACGCATAACCTACAATATAATAATAACTATTTACTATATTTAATTAAAATTAACTAATTATATTTCTTAACCCTAAACCGTGATTACATAATAATTAACTAATTACATAATTAAATACTAATTACATATTACATAATTAAAATAAAACTAACTAATTACATACATTATAACTAATTACATATAATTAAATTAAAATTAACTAATTACATATAGTAATTACATAAATTATATACTAATTACACATAATTAAAATAAAATTAACTAATTACATACTAATTACGTACGTTATAACTAATTACATACATTATAACTAGTTACAATAATTAAAATAAAATTAACTAATTACATATATTATATACTAATTACAAATAATTAAATTAAAATAACCTAATAACATACTAATTATAATTTTAACTAACTGCATACTAAATTAACTAATTTACATACTAATTACATAAAAAAAAACAAAAAAAATTTGAATTTGCGAAACTTACTCGAAATCGTTCCAAGGTTGGAGGTTTTGAGAGAGGGGAAGGAAGTTTAGAGGAATGGGAAGGAATTGAGTGTGGGAAGGGAAGTGGGAGGAATTGGAGTTGACAAAAAAGAAGAAAGTTCGAAGAAAAATATTGAAAATGGCAGCCACAGTGCGTTTTTAAACGTGATTTAACGACGCAATTCGTCGTTAATCACTTAAATTTCCGTCGTGCGTGTTTTTGTAACAACGAAATGTGTTGTTCCGTCTATGAAGATCGTCATCTGTGTTCTTATTTAGATGAAACAGACGACGTAAAGGATCGTTGATCTTATGTAGGCGATGGATTCCGTCGTTACCATAGGTGTCTGTCCATCTCTCTGGGTGACGGATTGCATCGTGCACTCGTGCCATAAATCTCGTGAAATTTTTTAGCTTCGCATCTTATTAATTGCTCGTAGAGACGCACTACGTCGTTCAAGAATATGAAGAGCCACCAAAATTCTATTCGTTACATTACGTTAGCGACGCACTGCGTCGTACATGAAGATAAAAAGTCACCAAAATTCTATCTGTTACATTACCTTAGGGGAGTCACGACTCGCCCCGAGACCTCCTTATACATCCGAGATGAGACGTGCGCCGATAGCAAGTGCTAGCCAAAAACCAACACATACCATCAAGGCAAACTAAACATAATTATGTTAATATTAATTCAAACTAAAAATGATTCATGTACTAGCTGAGCTGATGCAAAACACGTGGTGGATAAGCTCGGCGTAGGCTCGATCATCTCTGAAACTCGGAAGCTACCTGTGGAGGTGAAAACATTTGAAAAGAATGAGCTAAAAAGGCTCAGTGAGTGGAATTTTTATTAAACTAATATTTTCTTCAAAACTACATAATATATAGTAGTTTTCAGATTCATAAAACTGTTCAAAACTAATATTCATAAAACTTAATAATCATAATATTCAAAACTAAAACTCGTAAAACTCGATAGAGTCATAATTTAATAATCATAATATTCAACTGTCAAAACCATATCGATAATTGTACGTAAATATATATAATAGAAACAGTTCATATACTATATCATAGTGATAAAAACCCACTAAAAATGTACCCTTAACTGGTCATACTGCATGTAGAGTAAAATCATGCATGCAGTAGAGCAACTGAATACTAAAACTGGTCATACATGCGCAGAGCTGCCCCCAAAGGGCTATGCACCCTAACATACGGCCCAAAGCCTATGTGTATACTAAAGTGGGTCCCAAAGACCTCCTAAAAGCTGATAATTGAGGGTACTGTTTCTAGCGGTTTGAAAATAAACTACTGAAAAGAATATCATAATTTCCAAACCATTGTAAAATCACAATTGATTCGTAGCTGGCATAAATCATATATACTGAATAATGAATATCTAAAAACTTTCATTTATATGTATTTATATCAATAAATAATCATATATGATAAAATAAACTCTAAAACTTTTATATTTTGTAAACTACTAAAAGCTCAATACTACTAATAATTTTAAATGTGAAAATAGAATTCACTCACAAACTTTTGTTGTTAACATTCCAAATCGTAAATCATTTACACCATGATATCACCTGAAAATATTGATTTACGAAAATACATATCAATCATCTACTTAGTAATTTGAAATGTTACGAAACCATATTGAAAATAATATAAAATTGTGGTTAATATCGCATGGCTAGAGCTTCAACTTTCCTTCAATAACTACGCTTTCAATATTTTTTTTTAAGCCAAATAATATCAACCTTGTTGCTCTTCCTTTTCCCACACATAATCCGTACTCAAATTGAAGAAAAAAATCCTCTTTCCAACTCATACAATTTTCATAGCAACTTCATCAAAAATATGGAAAACTCCATTTCTACACTATTCTCAATCATTCCTTAAACACCAACCTCTCCATTAGGTTCAATTCTCTTAAAAATCAATAAACAATAAAACCCATAAACCAACCTTGAAGCATAGCAAAAACTACCAAAAGCCATGAAATAGAAGAATTGAGTTGAAGAAATCACCTACCAACAAGCAATTACCCTCAAATTGACCACCAATTGTTGAAGCCTTCAAAAAAATTCAAGTAAAAATTCCAAATTTCCCTTCTTTTTCTCCTTTTCCCTTTTTCCCTTTTTTTTTTTTTTTTTTTTTTTTTTTTTTCTGTTTTTTCGTTTTCTCCTTCTCTGGTTACGGGTCAGCTGTAGCAAAATGAGTTTTAAGTTTTTTTTTCATCACATCATCAGCCACATGTCAGCCAAAGCCATGCAATCTTTTTTTTAAGCGTTTACAAGAATTGCGTCATACAAAATGCTTCAACACTTAGAAAAAATTCATACTCCATTTGTTCAATGAGCTTAACGACGCATAGTGTCGTTAAACTCACTAGAACACTTTGGAAATTTACAACCATGCTTTGTTATGTGTTGTTTAATGACGGATAACGTCGGTAATATCACTTTTATTTCATATATTCTGACGACCTCTGTCATTAATATAAGTTTTTTTTAATTCAATTATTTCCCGTTACAAATACATAATTCAATCATCGTCATCAGAATCATTAGTTTTCTTGAGTCAATACTGTCTTCTTCAGTTTATTCTTCGTTTGTTTCATCGGGAGAAGATCCGTTGTCTTTTTCAGGTGGAAAATACACATTCATTTCATCAAAAAGTGTCTCAATTGCATCATTCAACGGACGCGCAGTGTCAATAACTTCATCGATTTCACGATGGTTCAATTCATCTTCCTAGAATTTAACATACCAGGAATGTTGTCATCTATCATCATCAGTCTTACTTTATAGACAACTAACCAATCAGATAAATCTCTACAATGAGAGAGATAATTTAAATAGTAAACCTGAATTGCTTGTTGTGCTAAAACAAAACGATCTTGGTTATGCATGTGTTTTGTCTGGTTTACCTCAACAATTTTAAGATTGGTATGATTGCGAATCCCACCTCGTCGCGTTGTTTGAAACCACGTGCAGTTAAAAAAAATTGTACGTTTTAGACTCGGACCTGCAAATTGAAGCTCAATAATCTCATCAATGATTCCATAGAAATCTTCTACATTGTTCCTGAACACTTGACCCTTTTATGCATACGCCTCTGTTGTTTGTTTCTCGGTTTACTGAATGAGCTTTGGTTTGAAATCTGTAACCTTAAACGATATAACCAGTGTAAGATCTTGCGATTCTTGATGGACCTTTTGTGATCCATATTATGTGTGGGTCAGAGACCGGTAGTGTGGGAAAATAAACATAATTGTAAAACCAGGAACGAAAATCTTTATCGATCATTTTCCCTTTTTCAGATTCAGTAATACCGGGGTGCGATGGTTGTACAAATGAATTCACAAATAAACTACAGAAAATACAATAATGAATAAAGTTTAAAAAAAAATTCACTTTTTACACAATATAAAACAAAATTTCATAAATTAGAAAAACTTACTCAATATACGGCTCTACTTCATCACAGTTACATAATAAATAAGTCTGGACGATATGGTACTCCATATCAGTTAAGGGTCTCCGCATAAATTTGTCTACACCTTCTGGAAAAATGTCAACCACGTTTCGGTTCACTGGGCCAAAACTTGTCGGCGATATGTTGATCGAAGTAATAGGAACAGAACGTTGTTGTCTCGTGTACCAGGTACGCTTTACAAATCGATCCTTCCAGTTTTGCTTTATTTCCAACGATTTTCTTCAATCCGTGCAAGTATCCGAGAATCGTCCAGATGAAATATTATATATGATCACCCATTATATATATTAAATAAAATAAAAGGTAAATAAAATATTATATGTTACCTTTCAAACGAATACATCCATCTGTATTGAACAGGACTACCTAATATTGCCACATATGGTAGATGAATAAGAAGATGCTCCATTGAATCGAAAAAACCAGGTATAAACATTCGCTCCAGTTTGCATATTATAACTGGAATCTCTTTGTTTAAGGATTCGATTGTCTCTCGTACTAAATCTGCGCATGTCAAATCTCTGAAGAACACACTTAACTACACCAACGGTCCCTAATGTTTCTGTTCCAGGAACGATCTGAATGCAACGGGCATCAATCGGTGCATGAAAACGCGACACTTGTGACTTTTCATTCCGAACACATTATGACTCTGCACATCAATGCATCTAGAGAGATTAGAACGTAACCATCAGGGAACTTAATCGATCGCATCCAATCCAATAATAATTTCTTCTCCTCTGTATTTAACATGTATTTGACCTTAGCGTAGTGTCCACTTTCATCTAGCTCTAACTCAGGGCGACGACATATTTCCTTGATGTCATATCGTGCCTTCAAGTTGTCTTTCGTCTTATTTGGCACATTTAAAACTGTATTGAAGACATTGTCAAACACGTTCTTTTTTATATGCATGACATCCAAGTTGTGCCTGATCATTAAAGCTCCCCAATATGGTAAATCTAAAAAAATACTTCGTTTCTTCCAACCACTATTTTTACCAGCGGTTTTGTTTGCAACCTCAGCCCCAATCTCAGTAATTTTTTTCTTGCTGATAGAATCCAACCCGTGCAAATTTCGATTTCGCTGAAAACTCTGGGAGGGCCTTGGTTGCGTGCATTTCGACCTTTATATCAATTTGTCTTGTTTGTTCTAGACGAATGGTCGCTCGGTAAAAATCTTCTATGAAAATCGAACCAACAAGTTTTCCATCCATGTTTCAATGAGAAAGCTCCAGTGTTTTCTCGATACAAAAAATTTGTTTTCTCGATACATCATAAGTCAATGCTCCACTATTCCATAAATTAATCAACTCAGCAATAAGAGGTTGGAGGTAGACATCTAACCTTTGTTTCGGACTCTTTGGACCCAGTACGATAACCGTTAAGAATATACCAGGATCTTTCATACACATCGATGGAGGCAGATTATACGGTGTCAACATAACAGGCCACAAAGAGTACTGTGCACCAGAAGTGTTGAACGGGTTAAAATCGTCAGTACATTAACCCCAATCTCACATTTCTTATCTCCCTTGTAAATTCTGGATGACAACGATCCAAATGTTTCCACGTGTCAGCATCAGATGGATGTTTCGTATGACGATCCTCTTGGGAATGTTCGTAATGCCATCTCATGTGAGAAGCCATGACTTCCGATGCATACAACCGTTGAAGACAAGGAGTGATTGGAAAATAAAACATACGAGTATGTGGAATGAGAGTACATTTACCTTGTTTATATCTCGGATGGAAACAAAACTTACAATTATGAAGACTCAAATCTACGTCATCACCCCAGAATATCATGCATCTGTTTGGGCAGCAATCAATCTTCTCAACAGGAAACCCGAGACCCTCCACCAATTTTTTCGTGTCATATAAACTTTCTGGAAACGTGTTGTTCACCGGGGCGCAACGATGAAACCATTGTGCAATCAAATTAAAACCTCTGCTGGGATATAATATGACGCTTTTATATTAAGCAGCTTCGTAGCTGCAGCACGTTGACTAACGTCACAACCTGGGTATAGTGGCATACTTGCTGATTCGAGCATATGGTACATTCGTTGTGCTTCTGGATTCATTTACACCTCCTCCTCTAGAATAGTACGTCTATCATCTTGAGTGTAATTAAACATATCTTCATATATCATATGCTGCATCTGTCCATACTCTTGTTGTCTATCATCATGACATTCTTCCACAATCGTCACTGCATTCGAGTTGCTGCCTTGGTAGAACACAGCTCATTCTAATGCCGCATTATACTGATCGTCAGATTCCCCTTGATAAACCCACTTGAAATAATTCTCCACAAACCCACAACTATATAGGTGTTTCTTCACATCAAATGAAAAATATAACTTCTTATTTTTACACTTTCTGCATGGACATCGTATCATTTTTCCATTACGATCAAAATTCTCCACACTTTCACAAAACTCAACGAATTCTTCAACCCCTGCTACGAACTCATCGTTCAAAAATCCTTCAAAGAGACGAACATACATCCATTCACGCATGTTTTTTAGATAGTAGAACAAACAAAAAAAAAGAAATAAAAAGTGTTTTTGATGATGAATAATTTTGATTATTCAAGTATCTATTTATAAACTGTAACTGTAACGACGGAATGCGTCGTTCGGTTGGCGGGAAGGTTTCCCTCCATATAATGGGACGGTGGAATCCATCGTTCCCATGGCGGGAATCTTTCCCACCATATAAATGGGCGACACATTCAGTCATCCTGTTTCGCGCCATATTACACGACGCAATGCATCGTTCAAATTTTCGTGGGAACTTTTGGCTCCAAGTTTAGCGACGGAAACCATCATTCAGTTCCCATTACTTCTTTCCGCTAAATATCTCCGACCAACTCGACGAATCGCTATTCTAGTAGTTTCTTGTAGTGAGCTATGGATATATAGTGGAATTATTCATAGTTAGATAATAAGTAATTAATTGATTATGAGTTAATCACTTAATTGACTAATTATTAAGCCCATGATTTATAGGTCCATCGAGTCCCTATGCTAGCCCAAATATTGTTGTAGCAAAACTAAGTTATTAATTTAACTTAGGAAGAACATATAATTTAAGTAATTGAATTTACTTAAAATTAGGCTGTAAAGACTCGAATTTTCTCAAATCTTTAAATCAGAATAAACAGCGGAAGACTTTATTTTTATAAAAATTTAGCGTGGATCCGTTTAAAATACGAACTCCCTAAACTTGTTTTTATGAACACAAATCAGAGAATTTGAAACACAGAAATTCCTACTCCAGTTTATACCCAAATCAGAGAAAGTAAACTCAAAAATATATACAACCGATCTCAGGCTCTCGTGAACAACAAAATACAAGTTTAAAGACATCATAACAAGTTTATGTATATATACAACATTTCTAAAATGCTCCAAAATATGCCTTTACTAGTCCAAGTATCCAAGACATCCACTCGCGATCACGCAGCACCACCTCCCCGACCTCACCCTCTCGGACGAGTATTACCTGAAAAGTTTAAGTGTAGCAACATTAGCATAAAAATGCTGGTGAGAATATGATGGATGCAAGCACTTCTATGGACTGAATCCCATATCGGAAAATGTGTCCAAAAATCCTATTGTGCTCTTACTACCCATTTTATATTCCCAAGTACTTTACATAAGAAAATCAATCCCATTCTACTATATCGTAATTTCGAAAAGTAAACATTCAAGCTCGTAAATAAAGTACTAAAACGACGAAATAGTACTAAAGCATAACAAAGTAAATAGCAAAGTAAATAACAAAGTAAATTTCTATCATTTACGTCATTCCACACGTTATTTCACATTGTGACCACATTGTCACCACATTGTCACATTTCATAATTTAACCGTGACCACTTGTCACCATTCACATTCACATCGTGACCTCACTGTCACCAAACACAAACCATACCGTGACCTCACTGTCACCAAACATAAACCATACCGTGACCTCACTGTCACCAAACATAAATCATACCGTGACCTCACTGTCACCATACACAAACAATACCGTGACCTCACTATCACCGTGACCTCACAGTCACCAAACACAAACCATACAGTGACCTCACTTTCACCGTGACCTCACAATCACCAATCACAAACCATACTGTGACCTCGCAGTCACCAAACACAAACCATACCGTGACCACACTGTCACCGTGACCTCACAGTCACCAATCACAAACCATACCGTGACCTCACTGTCACCAAACATAAATCATACCGTGACCTCACCGTCACCAATCACAAACCATACCGTGACCTCACTGTCACCAATCACAAACCATACCGTGACCTCACTGTCACCGTGACCTCACAGTCACCAATCACAAACCATGCGAATCATAACGCCACACGTACTACTCCCCTTTGGTAGTACTAAATAGCGAATCTCATCGCTAATAATATCATACTTACTCGATTCTACACGAAGAATCATTCCAAAGTCCCTTTTAACTACCTTATAACCACTTGAAATAAACAGAGTAATTTAATACTCATCTCCAATCTCAGGAAACCTAAGTCTCCTTGAGAATACAACTTAATCCACCAATGACATTTCACTTTAAACAACAACCAAACTTAACTAATTTTTCTTATGCACTTTCCTTAACTCCCAAATTATATACATTCTTGGAAAGTTTTAAAGTCTATTATCCCTCTTAACCTCAATCAAACATAATCGTCAAGCAATTCGAAAACATAAAAGTAATCGCAACCATTTTAAACTCACCTTATTATTGAAGTCAACTCCAAATCACCGGTTGACCAATTTCACGATATATGCACGAAACCTATAATTCAAATACACCTAAAGTATATTAATTAACCGAATCAAATAACGATCGTCACGATACTAAGATAAAGGACAAAACAACCCGGAATTAAGCTCACAAGGCCCACGGTCCAAAGGAAGTTGGCAACATCAATGGGTTGTAATGACCCGTGAAAAAATACCTCGTTATCTCGTAAGGGTATTTTTGTAATTTCTCAAAAAAAAAACCTCCAAATTAAAACCACAAGTTTACTTTAATATTTTTAGATGATGTGGATCGTCTCATCATTACGATCGGAACTGACGGCTCATCGTTCTGAGTCATGACCGTTTTTGTATAGTGGCATTTTCGTAATTAACTGAAAGCGGGATTAAACCCTAAATCCTTCTACTTCCTCCTCCCTAATCCGAAAACCAGCCCCCATTTGTCATCTTTTCTCTCATTTTCGCCTAAAGGACATCTCCTAAATTGATTTCTTCATAACTTCCTTATCCAAACTCCGATTTACGCAAGTAAGTAGTTCATTCTGATCGATTTTCCGTTATCTTTCCATTAGCGTTAATTTCATTGCAAGATCAGTTCTGTGTAAAAAGTTATGGCTTAAAAACCTTTCGGGTTTGATATAATTTTTCGACTCTGATAGAATTTTCTTTTCTAATTCATCGTTGTAGGTTGTATTTATCGATATTCTTGAAATTAGATTAGTTTCAAAAGGTGGGGATTATTTCCTTCATACTTTGAAAGAGAAGTAAGCTTATTGAAAATGCAATTCAAGGTGAGTAGAGTTATGTTAAGTTTTAAATTATGAATGATTGAATTTTCCTTTTTCTTTAAAAGTTAAACCTTGATTTTCTAAGTGTGAAATTGGATGTTTATATGCATAATAAGAACATATTGGGGATGTTTTACAATGGAAATAAAGCATGGAATATAGGAAGCAAAAATGAGAGATTTTGTAGGATTAAAGTGACTTTCGATATCAGATATTGCCTATTTTATTTCCTTTTGCCTCTTGCCCTTGAAATTGGATACTTATGAATGTTTGGATGTTTAAAGATGTTCTAATATTTCTGGACATGATAACCATATTGGATAATAGTGCCCTTAAGTCAAAAATTAATCCTAGGAGGTTAATTGCTTTCATAACTATTGTGCTCTGGATTCTTGGAATGTTTTCTCTATGTTTAGGGGATGTTTTGGGAGTCGTTTTATAGGCATTACTCCGCTGAAATTTAGTTAGATTATTAGTAGATTTAAATTGTCCGAAAAAGGAGCGAAACTACACTAGTTTAGGCTAGTTTCGCTTCTAGACTTGTAAACCGTTGGGAGTTGTTGGAAGTGACCCAAGGATATTTTGTTGGGTGATTTTGGGTTGTTTTGGAGTGAATAAAAGGAGAATTTTCCAGAATTTAATATTAGGGAATTTTCGGCCTAGTATGAGGGTGTTTTGAGAAGTTTGAGTTTAGACTCGTTTGAACATCATAGTAGTGATGTGTAGGATCATATTACTTAAATACCTCGAGTAATATGATAGTAGGTTCGCTTTAAGCAAAGGCCTTGCTTAAAGAAGAATATTTACCGTTAAGGGAGATTATACGGTTGTGCACAACTATATAGCACTTAACGGGGTAGGTTCATTCCATATGTACAATGGAAAAGAATATTTTAAACTCTTAAGGATTTAAAATGTGAAAATAGTTTTTAAATGCCTTGTTGAGTATAGTCTCTCTTTGTTTGCGGACAAAGAGGAGATTAGAGGTATTATGAAAGTTAATGATCGAAAAGTTTTAAAATGAGAAAGGGAGTTTAGAACTGTTTCGAAAGTTTATATTCTTTTAATTTGAGGATTAAAAGATAATGTGGAGGAATGTATTAGCTAAGAGAGCTTTGGGTGAAAGAGTATCTTCGGAAGTCGGTGAGGCCGATTAAGGACTTAAAGTCTTAGAAAAACCTCTCATGGCATGATTTTTAATTTAACATTTTTCTTCTCATTGGGCGTAGCCTCATGATGCTACATATTTTTTTTTTCAGGTAAAGGAAAGAAGAAGCTTGGTGGTTGATGCGGTTCGAGGTGGTGACCGGTTGGCACGGATTTGCATGCTAGCAAATCAGTTTATCTTTTATTATGTTGGGAGGGTGAAAACCTTTATTGTTTTCGTATTTTGTTTTGATTTTAAATAAGAATAACTGTTAACTTTTATTTTGAGAATTCTTAGGCAATGATTGAGATTGCCCTTTTTCTTTCAATGTTTTATTGTTTTAAGTAAAACCGATCGGTTGAGAACTATTTATGAATTTCAGTTTTGATAAAATGATTTGATGTTGTTATTTAAATGCTTCCGCTGTTGAATAATTGTTATAAGTATTTTTGGGATTTTCGGGTTGTTACAGTTGGTATCAGAGCCCTTATGGTTTTGAAGACCACAAATCCAAACCAACCGCCACCCCACGAACTCATCGACGCCAGGTTCCATTTTCTTTATTTTATGCCATTAACGAGAGTACTAAGATATTTAAGTTTTACATAAGATATAACTTCATGTAATGTTTGTTACATCTTATTTGCTTTTATAACATTTTTAGTATGCCTCCAATTGTTATTCTTGGATGGAGAGGCCGAGGTCGAGGCCAAGGTCGAGGTAGGGGGCGCAGTTAAGGCTATGGAATTTAACCCTTTTTATGATATCGATGCAAAGTCATCAAATATGATCATATTCTCTGACGCTCCAGTTGAGGAGAAAAATGTAAAGTTTCAGAATTTGTAGGTACTGCTACATCTGGTAGCTACTCAAGTACCATTTACTGCTCAGGGTATATACTCCTTAAACTGAGTATGACGATATGTAAAGAGCACTTGGTAAAAACTAGAGGTTTTACTTAAGATACCCGATTTCTTAGAGAGTATAAGAAATACGCACCGGGTGAGTTTGATGGAAAATATGTGGATTGAGATTAAGCTGAGAAGAGGATATCCCGAGTGTATAGAGCGTTTGGATTTGTGAATTTCTTAGATCATTTGAAAGTGAATTGTAGTACTTAATCTTTTATGGAGGATGTATTGTTGGTGGGAGTCTACTATTAGATCCTTGAATCTGACTGTGACAGTGACTTGGTAAAAGTTGAAGGGATTTTTTTAACGAGAAGTTCTATTCAAAGAGGACTTAGAGTGGGAAGGACTATGAGTTTCCGGCCCTTAGCTAGAATGATAGATCAACAATTGAGTTTGATTGAATCTTGAGGTTTGCTGAGTATCAAATGGTTACTCCCGAGTTGAAGTTCCAGAGATTCTTGATGGCACTGGATAGAAGACATGTTTGACCAGATTAAAGAATCTACAGTTTCCTTAAAGATGAATCCACCATTTGAGGACAAGAGAAATAAATGTACCCGAGACAAATTTTAGGACTCGTTATAGTTATTTCGAGTTTGTGGTGGTGTATTTTGGTTTGATGAATGTATCGACCACTTTTATGATTGTGATGAATACTGTATTTCAGAGAATCCTGGATTCGTCGTGATTGTTTTCATTGAAAACTTTCTAGTTTATTTGAGATCAGAAGAGTAGCATACTAAGCATGTGAGGGTATTTTTACTCATATTATGGAATGAATGATTTACGTCAAATATCGTAAGTGTAAATTTTAGATATAGAGAGATGTATTTTTAGGACACAAGGTGTCGATTGAGAGTGTTTTAGTTGATCTTTCCAAGATAGAAGTAGCAAGTAGTTTTCCCCGACTAACTATTGTTGTATAAAACTAAAATTTCTTGGGTTTGATAGGCTATTATCGTAGATTTGTGCAAGACCTTACAAGAATAGTTTCGCCAATGACCAAGCTTCCTATAAAAAGAAAAAAGTATAATTGGGATGATGAGTGTGAGAAGAGTTTTGAGGAACTCAAGCTTAGATTGATTTCAGCTCTAGTCTCGGTAACTCCAAATGATTTAGGGGGTTTGACTATTTGTAGTTATGCCTTAAAGAAAGGGTTGGGTTGTGTGCTAATACAACATGGAAAAGTAGTAGCTTATGTTTTGAGAAAGTTAAAGGAGTATCAAACGCATGATATAGAATTGGCAGTTGTGGTTCATGCTTGAAAGATTTGAAAACACTACTTATGGAGAAAATAGGATCACAAGTCTCAAATATTTCTTCTTTTAGAGTGAATTGAGTAATAGACATCATAGGTAGTTTGAGCTTTTGATGATCGTGACATACCGTACCATCCGGATAAAACTAATATGGTGGTAAATGTTCATTCTTCTGGTATTAGGGCCTACCCGCTTAGGCTACAATTGGAAATGGAACGAGGTGAGATGTCATCAATGACTTTTGAGATGACTGCTAGTTTGTCTTGATCTATGGTGAGACATACATAAAGACAATAGAATCATTGATGCACAGAGGGCAAATACTAGTCTAGCAGGTTATTTTCTAGATGCTCAGTGAGAGTTATCCCGATACTACAGCTTTTCCAAATATAATACCTTAGTTTATCGTGTATGATTGTGTGTTCTTAAGAAAGAAACTTTGAGGAGGGAGTTGTTAGAAGAGGCACATAGTTCTATATTTTCAGTCTAACCACGTTGTAGTAAAATATATTGGGGCTTGAAGATAGCATTATTGGTGGCTTGGTATGAAAAAAAGAAGGTTGTGTTTGAATTCGTGGACAATTGTTTGAATTGTCATCAAGTCAAAACTTTGAGAAGAAATTCTCCTAGTAAATGGACGTATTTGCATGTTCTAACGTGGAAATGGAAAGAGATCTCGATAGATTTTATTATTAATATTTTATTACATAAGACTTTAAGAGGTAATAATGTGAATTAGGAGCTTATGGAGGGTTGACCCAATCCTAGCGTTTCCTTCTAGAAAAGTCAAGTAATCTTATTGAGACTTGGGCTCAAATGTGTCTCATGGAGATAGTAAAGTTGCATGAAGTGCCAGTGACTATTGTGTCAGATCGGAACAATAGATTTGTTTCAAGTTCATGTAGAGTTTACATTAGTACCATATGTACTAAGTTACGATCAAACCGTTTTTCATCTTAGACAGATGGTCAAACCAAGAAGGTAAATGAGATTTTGGTGATTATGCTTACAGCATGTGTGCTAGATTTATGGTAGTTGGGATGAGAAGTTGTAGCTAGTAGAGTTTGCTTACAACAATAGTTTTCATGCTACGATAGAGATAAAACCATTTGAGGCATTGTATGGGAGAAAGTGTAGGTCTCCAGTTCATTGTGATGAGTTAGGAGAAAGAAAATCCCTGAGACCTAAGTTGGTGCATATGAATAATGAATTAGTTGAGTTGATCGAAGAAAGAATGAAAACTGGATAGAGTAGACAGAAGAGTTATACAGATATAAGGAGGACTGATTTCCAATTCTCTGTCTATGATCACATGTTAATGAAGATAGCACTAATGAAGGGAGTTATGAAATTTGGGAAGCAAGGAAAATTGAGTCCAAGGTCGTTTGATGTGTTAGAGAGAGATTGAATAGATGTTTATGAAGAAAAAAAAAGTTTAAGAATCTGGTTAGGATTTAACTCATTTAATTCTTTATTTATAGTGAGGGAAAAATACATCACGCAGAAAGAAGCTATCTTGAATAGTCTTTACGGTGCAGTGAAACTTTTCGAGAACGAAAAGTCTTTTAAGGTGGTTAGTCTGTAACGACCCGTGAAAAAATACCTCGTTATCTCGTAAGGGTATTTTTGTAATTTCTCAAAAAAACCTCCAAATTAAAACCACAAGTTTACTTTAATATTTTTAGATGATGTGGATCGTCTCATCATTACGATTCCAATGCAACTGACGGCTCGTCGTTCTGAGTCTAGATGAATGAGTTATGACCGTTTTTACATAGTGCCATTTTTGTAATTAACTGAAAGCGGGATTAAACCCTAAATCCTTCTTCTTCCTCCTCCCTAATCCGAAAACCAGCCCCCATTTGTCATCTTTTCTCTCATTTTCGCCTAAAGGACATCTCCTAAATTGATTTCTTCATAACTTCCTCATCCGAACTCCTATTTACGCAAGTAAGTAGTCGATTCTGATCGGTTTTCCGTTATCTTTCTATTAGTGTTAATTTTATTGCAAGATCAGTTCTGTGTAAAAAGTTATGACTTAAAAACCTTTCGGGTTTGATATGATTTTTCGACTCTGATAGAATTTTCTTTTCTAATTCATCGTTGTAGGTTGTATTTATCGATATTCTTGAAATTAGATTAGTTTCAAAAGGTGGGGATTATTTCCTTCATACTTTGAAAGAGAAGTAAGCTTATTGAAAATGCAATTCAAGGTGAGTAGAATTATGTTAAGTTTTAAATTATGAATGATTGAATTTTCCTTTTTCTTTAAAAGTTAAACCTTGATTTTCTAAGTGTGAAATTGGATGTTTATATGCATAATAAGAACATATTGGGGCTGTTTTACAATGGAAATAAAGCATGGAATATAGGAAGCAAAAATGAGAGATTTTGTAGGATTAAAGTGACTTTCGATATCAGATATTGCCTATTTTATTTCCTTTTGCCTCTTGCCCTTGAAATTGGATAATTATGCATGTTTGGATGTTTAAAGATGTTCTAATATTTCTGGACATGATAACCATATTGGAGAATAGTGCCCTTAAGTCAAAAATTAATCCTAGGAGGTTAATTGCTTTCATAACTATTGTGCTCTGGATTCTTGGAATGTTTTCTCTATGTTTAGGGGCTGTTTTGGGAGTCTCTTTATAGGCATTACTCCGCTGAAATTTAGTTAGATTATTAGTAGATTTAAATTTTCTGAAAAAGGAGCGAAACTACACTAGTTTAGACTAGGTTCGCTTCTAGACTTGTAAACCGTTGGGAGTTGTTGGAAGTGACCCAAGGATATTTTGTTGGGTGATTTTGGGTTGTTTTGGAGTGAATAAAAGGAGAATTTTCCAGAATTTAATATTAGGGAATTTTCGGCCTAGTATGAGGGTGTTTTGAGAAGTTTGAGTTTAGACTCGTTTGAACATCATAGTAGTGATGTGTAGGATCATATTACTTAAATACCTCTAGTAATATGATAGTAGGTTCGCTTTAAGCAAAGACCTTGCTTAAAGAAGAATATTTGTCGTTAAGGGAGATTATACGGTTGTGCACAACTATATAGCACTTAACGGGGTAGGTTCATTCCATATGTACAATGTAAAAGAATATTTTAAACTCTTAAGGATTTAAAATGTGAAAACAGTTTTTAAATGCCTTGTTGAGTATAGTCTCTCTTTGTTTGCTGACAAAGAGGAGATTAGAGGTATTAGGAAAGTTAATGATCGAAAAGTTTTAAAATGAGAAAGGGAGTTTAGAACTGTTTCGAAAGTTTATATTCTTTTAATTTGAGGATTAAAAGATAATGTGGAGGAATGTATTAGCTAAGAGAGCTTTGGGTGAAAGAGTATCTTCGGAAGTCGATGAGGCCGATTAAGGACTTAAAGTCTTATAAAAACCTCTCATGGCGTGATTTTTAATTTAACATTTTTCTTCTCATTGGGCGTAGCCTCATGATGCCACATATTTTTTTTTTTAGGTAAAGGAAAGAAGAAGCTTGGTGGCTGATGCGGTTCGAGGTGGTGACCAGTTGGCACGGATTTACATGCTAGCAAATCAATTTATCTTTTATTATGTTGGGAGGGTGAAAACCTTTATTGTTTTCTTATTTTGTTTTTGATTTTAAATAAGAGTAACTGTTAACTTTTATTTTGAGAATTCTTAGGCAATGATTGAGATTGCCCTTTTTCTTTCAATGTTTTATTGTTTTAAGTAAAACCAATTGGTTGAGAACTATTTATGAATTTCAGTTTTGATAAAATGATTTGATGTCGTTATTTAAATGCTTCCGCTGTTGAATAATTGTTATAAGTATTTTTGGGATTTTCGGGTTGTTACATGGGTAAACGTGATTTAGGGTTTAGGTCAAAAGTTCAATCCCGAACAATTTAGAAAAACATCATAACATAACAATTTCAAAACCCTAATCATCATAAAAATGAGAATAACTCAAAGAAATGGCTTTTGGCTCAAACTCGATTCTAGGGTTTAGGGAAAGTTCTAAATATACATAAAACAACTCCCTCGATCTAAATCTCCGAGTTCCCGAGCAAGAATTGGAAGATTAAAACCAAAAACACCATTAGAATACTATTTGAAGCTTTAGGTTTTGAACTTAAACATACCTTAAAGCCTTGAGAGAACAGATGAAAACCTCGATTGTTGGGATGGGTAGAAAGTACGTCTCGAGAGCTTTCCAACGAGGTAAGGCACGATGAAAACGGTCGAGAAACGAAGCCGGGGTGATAATTTCTTTCTCTCCTCTTTTTTTCTCTCTAAGCTACGGGTTTGGGAAGAAAAGATGAGAAGAAATTTATGATTTTTGTCAAATTTTGGCTTAATAAAGGAGAAGGATGAATAGTGTTTAGATATTTCAGAATTCGGAAATGACGCATACGTCCTTTTCTTGCCTTAAGCTTTTAAAACGAAACCCGAAGCACTTAAACTACCCCAATGGTGATTAATAATTATTAATTGGCCTATTAATAATTATTAATACCATCGAAACTCGTTTAGGCTAATTAAGAGATTAAAAGGTTTCCGAACGAAATTAACTATTTAAATCTAAATAACAAATTCTAAAATTATCTATAAAACTTTAAATAAACAATTAAAAATAAAAAAAAAATTCACCTCAAAATAACGGGACGTTACATAGGCAATATTAATTATTTGAATAATGAGATTATTTAAATAAAAATCAATATTAATATTATTAGTATTAGTATTATGACAATATTAATTATTTAAATAAAGAGTTTATTTAAATGGAAATTAATACAATAATTTAAGGCAAAATTAATTGTTTAAATAAATTGCTTATTTAAATGGGAATTAATGTTAATATTATTAATTATTCAAATAGTGAGTTTATTTAAATGTAAATTAATAATTAATATTATTAATTAAATAATGAGTTTATTTAATTTGATAATAAATATTAGAAATAATTAAATACAATTGGTTTAAGAAACAAATTGGTTTTGACCCAAAATAATTAACTAATTGAATAAGATTCAATGGTAATTAATATATTAATTTTGGCTAAATGTATTTAATTAGAAATTATTATTTGAATTTTTTCTAATATTAAATACATAATAAAGAAAAGTAATTAAAAAAAAGGAAATGAAAATCTCCATCAGTGTGCATGCGTGGCTGACTTTTCCTTTTATTTTATTTAATTTATTTCTTATATTTTCTATTTTATAATTAGGAGATAAGGATATCTGATTAGATTATAATATCTTATTTTCTTATAAATATGACCATTGGGATTCATATTTTGTACTCTTCTCACTTTAATTAGAAAAGTGAAAATTCTCTCTTCAATTTTATCCTAATTGTCGATTTTCCTTAGGGAAAAAATTTAGATGAATTTTTTTCTTCTTTTGTTCTTCCGGATCGATTCCCACAAGTCGATTTTGCTTTCGATCGGGATATAGCATAGAAGATCTGATGTAGACAATTCTCCATATTTAACTCAATGTAAGTAAAGGGCTTTAATTTTTGAAAAACTAGCATGAATTTACATGTTTTTATCACAATTGCGTGATGATTAATAGATCTTAAATTAATTGTTAATTAGTTACTAAATGAAATTACGCTAATTTAGTAAAGTAGTCCCTTCAATTGGTATCAACGCTAGTCATTAATTGTCATGCACATTTGTGATATTTTTGAAAATTTTGGTGGGTAGCATAAAAATCGTTTTATGTATGTTTATATAAATTGTGTTATATAAATTGTGGAGGTTTGCTAATTGAATGTTTAGGTATTCTTGAGGCAATTAGGTTTTAAATTTTAGTAGAAAATTTGTAAACCCTAAATTTTAGGGTATAGGAAAAATTTGTAATTTTTCCATACCCAATGATAATAAAATTAGCTACACCAAGGGAGGAAGAGAAGAATTTTTTTTCCCAATCATTCCATGAGGTCCACGCCCAAATGAGAGAGAAAAGATAAGATATGGTAAGATATTTTAAGATATTTATCTTGTTATATCAATTTAAGAAATCAAATATTTAAGATAAGGATATCATATTTTCTAAGATTATCTCCATATTTTAAATTATGAATTTATAAATTGATATAAGATTACATTGAAAATATTTTCTTTATTTTTTCCATATAATTAAGGGTGAATTTCACTAATAACCAAAATTATATAGGATATATCAATAAAACCGTTTCTAAGAAAACAATTTCAAAAATACCCATTCGAAGTACACGCGCCACTGAAATTGAATAGAAAAGACAGATAGTACCCTTGCATGCACGAAGCCGTTAGAAAGCAGAAGAGAAATATGGAAACGCAAGAATCAAGGAAAAGAATTGATTGTCCTGATTTTTAATATCCCGAAAATATTGGATTTTAAAAAAGAAAACTAAAAAAAAGGAAAAGATCTTGCAAAAAAAAAACCCTATCTGAAATTCAAAGAATATGAAGCGGCGAAAAAATGGCGAGAGGCAAGAAATCCATCGAAAATCCATCTAGAGGGAGAGGGGTAAGAGATATGATATGAAGAATATGAGTTGATTTTGTTGATTTTACTTAATCGAATGTTTTTGTATGAACAGAGAAGAGGAAGATCAAAAATCCAAACAACAATGGAAGTTCAAGCCCTAGAAACGGTGAAAGAAGTTAGTAGTCGAGTAGACGATGAAGATGAACAAGAAGATGAAACGGTAAAGATGTTTTTGAAAACAATAGATTACTAATTAGAAAATAATACAATGTTGAATGATTGAAAATGCAGATTCAACCGTTAATCAGAAGATCTACAAGGAAAAAAGATACAGAGAAGGCTCAAGATGAATATGCACGCATTTTACAAGAAGAAGATACACGAAAAGAATATCAAGAAGAAGACGGAACAGAAGATGTAAGTAGTTAAATGTTTAACAATAAGAAACATTGATGTAAGGGATATAATAATTGTTTTGAAAATAACAGAGGTCATGCATGAAAGGGATTGGTGAATCTGGAAGAGAAAAGAATACTGGTGATGAAGAAGATGAAATTGAAAGATTAGCAGAGGTATGATATTTATTTACTGTTTAACTATATTAAACATTTATTTTATGCTGAGGTTGTATGATAATTACAATAGCATATAAAACCTATGTTGAAATGTTGAATGTTTATAAATGGAAAACATGTAAATACAATAGTGATATGCGTCCAATCTAACAGGTCACAACCAAGGCATTAAGAAGACAGAAAGGGAAGGAGAGAATGGAAGAATATGAGGAAGAAGACATAGAGGAAGAAACAGAGGTAAAGTGTTGATGATATGTAAACTGTTAAATTGTTGTATGTAATGCATTTTATATTATTACTGGAGTAAACATGTTTGGTGCAATGTTTAACAAAGTTAAATAGTTTTTAAAATTTAAAAATACAGACTGATGAAGCTATTTTCAAACAACATGAAGAAGAGGTTGTAGAAGAAGAATCTGATGAAAAAGTGGAGGAAGATGAAGAAATAGGGGTAAATCTCTTTATAAAATTTGAAAATAACTAAAACATATAACTGACTAATCATAGATTAAACAGGTGGTGAGACTCTTAGACGAAAGCTGCCTTAGGAATATTATTCGGATGTTAGTAAGGAAATTCCCCCCTAAACTTATACAACATTTGCTAGTTAGGATTGTTAAAAATGAAAATCCAAATGAGCTATGTTTTAGATTGGGGGTGAAATTTTCACATTTGGTCTCTGTGACTTTTGTCTTATTACTGATCTAGATTGTAGTCCATTAAAGAATATAGATTTGGATAGGTTTCCAGAAAGTGAGTTGATAGAAACAATTTTCGAGGGAGATGAACAAGTGAATTGGTATGATCTTCATGACGGATTCAAAGGATGTGACTTCAAAGATGAGGAGCTATCTTTGAAAATTTCAAAACTTTTTTTGGTTGATTCTATGGTGGTTGCAAAGCAATATCAAACCAATATAGAGAAAATGCATTTTAGATTGGTAGAGGATGATGATGCATTTAACTCATACCCATGGGGTAGATTAAGTTTCAATCTTCTTTGTGCAAGCATGAAAAAAATTCTGAAATTTCAAAACACCAGATTCCATAGACTATCAGGGTTCCCCCAAGCTTTAGTGATATGTGAAATCCTACCAGCTCTGTCTTTAAATTCTAGTTACACTAGACGGATCAATTCTAAGTACCCTAGAATTTTGAACTGGGACTACCATAATCAGGGTACATGGAGGAACTATCAAACTGATATCTTCAAAGAACCAGTAAGTATTTTTATTTTAATTTAAGTTTCCATAATATGTTTATAAACTGTTTAACCAAATTAAACATTTGAAGGAGTGCAAAAATAATCAATTAGCCACTGTTATTTGAAACTAACCTACTGAAATATTTAATTTTGTTAAACTGTTTAACAAAGTTAAACGGTTTATAAGAGCTGTTTTCTAATATCATTTTTTGTTATGATTGAAGATGAATGTATAGATGATAAAACCAACCGATGAAGAGTTAGAAACAAAATATCTCGCACCATTTGTCAATGAATTCAGAGAGAGGGAGAATGTAGCAAGTGGACAAAGGACATCTAAAAGGAAAAGACACTTAAATGAAGACGATGAATATGATGTAGTTGGAAAGAAGATGGAAGAAGATATCCAATTGATCATTTCACAGAATTATATGATGAAAATGTTCGTGCAGAACTTGACAAAGAAGGTGGAAGATTTACAAGATATGTTTATGAAACACATGAGTATGGGAGGTTCTGACAAGATGGAGATAGACAAAAATCTGGTGAGAAATATATTATTAAATCCTATTTGTAATGCATTGAATTGAATAAAACTCAATTTGTTAATTGTACTGAATAAAACAGATGAATGTGGAAGTAGAGGAAGAAGAAGCACCCATAACTAATCTTAGAAGTGACGACGATGATGAAGAAATGACGCATGTAACTAGAATGAGAAAGGTATAAACATGTAATGGTTTAAATTAAAAATACTTGAAAGTATTGACTAAATTAAAATGCAGGTGACTGAAAAAAGGACGGGAAATGTTGAATCTGGACAAGGTGATAAAAGGAAAAAGAATGAGGTGGTGATTGAAAAGAAGAAGAATAAAAATTCTGAAGGGGAAAAGTCAAATGTCATGATGAATACCAAAAGGCTACGAAAAGCTGGATCAAAACTCCTGGCACCATACACTGACAAATTTGGTTCAAACGAAAAGGAAATGAAGGGTCCAAGCTTCCACATTCTGACACCCGCTACGCAAAATGAATGAAGACTGATTGAGACATGAAGCTTTATTTTATTTTTTTGAAATGAATTATATGGATGAACAATTAATTTCTTTTGGTAAAAATGTTGCTGGATTTGCATAAGTATTACAATTTTTTGGTTAAGTACTGGTAAATGACAATCTTATTTTGTTAATTTTGAGTTAAATATATTAAACAATTGGATGAAGACCGAATATTTTGAATGTTTAAAACCAACAATATTGTTAAATAGTAAAGGGTTGAACAATATTAAACATTTAAGAAATGGAATAACATTAGACAAAAAGTAAAAATAGTGGAACGAAAATAAACATTTTATAAAAAAAGATAAAGTGTTAACACACATGATGATGATAAAATTATAGAAATGTTTAAGTTCAAAATCAAAGTAACCAAAAAAAATTAAAGAAAACGATAACAACAATAATATTCATGTTGATTGAATCACAAAAACAAAGAATAGATGAAAAAACCCAAATAATAGTTGAACAATTAAAAATGTTGAACTAATAGCAATAGTTATTAAAAATCAATTAAACTAAATGACGTAATTCATAGTTTGATAAGGAAGTTAAATAAAATATTAAAAACATAAGTTAAATTATTGAAAAAAAGACATAGGAAGACCAAGCCCAAAACATGACTTGATAACTAAAACATAAAAAAAATTCAAGAAGGAATAGCATTTCTGCAAGTCTGATGATTGTGACCGCAACCACCGCAACGTGAACATTTCTTCGAGCTCGAACTATAGTATTCAGAGTGCGATAGGTATCTCTTAATTCTGGGTCTACCAATTGGACGACGAACATCAGAAGGATAAACAACAACACAATCAACATCAGTAGGGACAACTCATTGACTCTTATTCCCAATAGGCATAACCATACCAGCATAAGTCTTCCTAAGTGTATCAATTAAATATGAACGATCAACAAAGTCTGTTGGAAGAAGGTTTCGAGAAATAATGGAAGCACAAGCATGTGAACATGGAATCTTTAAAAGATTCCAACGATTACACTGACAAGACATCTTTGAGAGATTAACACGGTATTCCATTTCTGCTGTTACAACTATAGAATCAACATCATTGAGATGGCGAACCTATAATAAAAAGGTTGAACAAAGTTAAAAGTTTATAAAACAACAACAGTATATAAAAGAAAAAAATCGGGATAAACTTACCATCATCCTCCCCGCCACCTCAATATTATTCCTCAATAAAGACTCGGCCCATGGGGTAATATTGGAACGTATGTTTAAAGCAACAGTACGACGTTGGTAAAACCACTCCTCCAATTTCAAACGTATCTCCTCCAAAGCACTAACAACTGGAAGTTCTCTAGCATTTTTAAGAACCGCATTATAGCTTTCACAAATATTTGTGGTCATAACATTGAACGGACCACAGGAAAGTAAGCACGAGACCAAACACATTTTCGGATATCATTCAAATAAGGAACAATATCAGGGTGCATCAAACCTAATTGATTAAAAAGAAATTCATGTTCTTCCTTAGTATATGCTTCTGCGCACCGTTTAAAATGGTCAGCTAAGGATTTCTTATGAAAACGGTGTTTGATGTTTTGAGATAAATGTTGCATGCAAACCCCGTAATGTACACCGGGCATAACATTACAAATGGCTTTATAAATACTGGGGTGAAGATCAGAAATAATTGATAAATTAGCGGTACCACCAATAATAGCATTTAAATGAGTAAAAAACCATTCCTATGACTTATCGTTTTCAGAATCAACAACAGCAGCAGCTATAGGGAATATTTGATTATTGCCATCCAATGCGCAAGCAGTCAATAAAACTCCTGCAAATTTGGCTTTGAGAAATGTACCATCGACAGAAACAACAGGCCTACAGTGAACAAAGCCGGAAATAGAAGCACTAAAGCTCATAAAAAGATACTGAAACCTATTTTCATCAGTAAGTTGATATCTCATGTACGAACCTGGAAAATAAAAATATTTAACTAAAGTAAACATAAGGAAAAAAATAAACATTTATTAAAATTAACTAAGAGTTCTAATAAAACAGAATAAAAATTATAAATGTTTAACAAAAAGCAACAAAAAAAACAGGAAAATACCGGTATTGTGTTGACACACAACGTAACAAAATTTAGGAACAAGAGCATAAGACTCGATGGGGCAGCCTCTGATCTCATTCAAAATCAATTCACGAACACGATGAGCTTTAATATAAACAACATGAATATCGTGCCTCTCTTGCATGAAATGAGAAATTTGATTCGCGGACATAAACTTACCACTCCCAATCCTAAAATAATCACGAATGTATTCTGCAATGATTGAAGCCCTTGCTTATGGATGGTCAGATTTAATAATGTCAACTGAACATGTGTGTTGCAAACAATGCTTCTTAATGGTCCACCAATCAGAACCCTCGTATTTTGAGGCCTTCACAAACCAGCTACACTCCTTATCTTTACAACATATAAAATATCGTTCACCATCAGACTTCAATGTACGCAGTTCAAAATCATGTTTCAAAGCTTGAATATTGATGGCTTTCTTAAGAACATGCTTCGATGCGTAAATGGCATTCTCCGTCTTGAGATAAAAAGACTCTCGGGGACATTCGACATTGACCATAGTAATATATATAAACCCAGATGGAATCTCATCATAAACAACATCCTCAGGGTTGCTATATATACCTAAATCAAACACAGGCTCATTCCTTTTCCTGGATTTCACAGGAGTAACATAAGATTCTTCATACATAGGAATAGGATCTGAAAACTTAATAGAATCAACTAAAAGCGAAACAAAAGATGATGAATTGTCAAACAGGAAAGAATCCATAAAAGCAACGTCATTGTCGCATTTAACATCAAGATATTTCTTAATACTAGAGTTCGTAACAACTTCAATCATGAGACAATTGGATGAAAGGTTAAACGGAACTTTTCGTTTAACTTTTTTAACCAGTGAATCGTAATTAGAACCCTTAACAATAACCATTGTCTTCAACTCATATCTCCCATATTCATGAGAATCACTCCATACACCATTGTATAACAAATCAATATATCTTAAACTCATATCAGAAAAGAATGGAGATGAAATTGAAGCTTTGATCGAAGAAAAAAGTAAATGAAATTGACGAATGCAGAAAAGAAATGAAAACTTTAGAAAGACGTAAGATCGAAAAGAATAAAAAAATGAAACAGTATAATTCAGAATTTGGTAACTGTCAAATCAAAATTAATTTTAAATGAGAAAAAAGGAAACAAATAATGTAATTGAATAAAATCCCAACAATTACGGAACGTAAGAAAGAAAAGAATCATAAAATGAAATAGTATAATTCAGATTTTGGTAACTTCCAAATCAAAATTAATTTTAAATGAAAAAAAAAAGAAACAAATCATGTAATTGAATATAATCCCAACAATTACGGAAAACCAGAAATAACGCACGAGATTTTTCTTTTTTTAAAAACAAAAAGTATAAAAAAAGGGTATAACAGTAAATCGTATATTAAGGATCTATGGTTGAGCCGCAAGAATTGGTGTTAATTGGGTAAAAGTGAAATATAATCTCAACAATCGGTAATAGTGAAATTAGGTGAATTAATCAGGATATTAATGATATTAATCTCTATAATTAAAAGATAATTATTTTAAAACAAGTATTTATGGAAATATTATGAGAGATAATATTGCCTCCATAAATACTCATTCCCACGCCAATATCAAGGAGGAGAGAGAAAAAGTTGAAGCCTCAAGTTCTAGATTTAAAGTAAGTTGCAATCTTAATTTTCCTGTTTTAGAAATAGTGCCAAGAATATCGGTCAATTTAGCTATTTATTATTTAAATTGTTTATATGTATGATATAATGTTTTAAATAATGTTTATGCATAAGAGTATGTCATGTAGAAAATCCCACCATAGGTTGTATGATTTTAATTAATTATACATACATGCATCATGATATAATATGTGTTATTATATGTTAATGTATGTGATGCATGCCGTAATTTTATTCTATAATTGTGATTATTGAAAATTATGTATTTTTTTTTATTCTAAACTTTTTTTGGATTAAAAACATGCTTATTGTGTTAAAATTCAAAAGTTAAATCTAGTTTAAGAGTTGAATATAAACTAAATAAATTATTTGTAATATGGAATTATTTGTTTAAACAATTGGGCCAAAATCCATATAAGTGAACAAATAGAAACTTTTAATTAAGAGTTACTTAAAAATTAATAATTAAGATTAATTAAATTGAACGGATCTCTGGCGAGAAAACTCATCCCAAGCGATGATGTTTCATAAAGTTCCCTTAACACGGAGCACCTTTAACTGAGAGCGATCTAGGAGAAAAGTTCAAATTAATAAATCGAAATTATTAAGACGGCTCATGTGATTAGTTTTAAATAGGAAAACTTGAACAATCACACTTAAAATTAATCTAACCAATTCAAAAGTTAAAGTTGTTTAGGTTAATTAAAACTTGGATTAATGAGTTAGCCTGAATTAGTCTAAGTTTTGAAACTTAAAATATTAAGTGGGAGAATGAAACATGTCAATGTATCCTATGGTCTCCACTAATGGGCTCAAAACGTAAGATTTATACAAGGCATCTGTAACACTGCTGCAGGTGTTCATTCCGATAGGAAGGTTCTTTTTTATAAATCAATAATAGGGTGAATCTCCTGAAAAGGATAAATAATTTTAAATACAAGTTAAAGACTGAATCTACACTTCGTAGACACTCTTCAATTTTTATTTAAAAGACTAAATGACATAGGAATATGAGTTATTCTTGAGTTGTCAATTGTTCGAGTGGTATATCGTTTTAATGATGATAACTGGCCTATCAATCGACAGCACTTCACTGGTATCATTAAAATATCATGACATAGTAATATCTTTTAGGGCTTTTATGTTCATTAATATGTTCGTATACATGCATCATATTTAATTATATGTCGAAACTTTGTATATTTGAATGTTGGAAGCATGTGTGATTACTAAGATAATGTTTATTTAAATTTCAGTAATATAGCATCTGCTTTAGTCACTATACTTGGAAAGAACAAACTGAACAGTTAGAACTATGCCTCCTAAATAAAGGAAATGAATAATTTAAGCAATGTAGTTTACTTAAATAACTGACAATATTAATTATTTAAATAATGAGCATATTTAAATGGAAATTAATATCATTATTATTAATTCTTTAAATAATGTGTTTATTTAAATGGTAATTAATAATAAAATATTATTAATTATTTAGGTAATGTGTTTACTTAAATGGAAATTAATAATTAAACATTTATTATTAATTTTAAATAATATCGATTATTTAAAAGGAAAATGGTAAATAATATATTTATTATTAATTTAAATAATGTTGATTATTTAAATAGAAAATAATAAATATTTATTAATAATAAACTACAAAAATCGGAATATGATATTTTATTTAAATGATTGATTTAAATAAATATCAAGAATTAATAAATAAGATTTATTAATAAGGAAGAGTCTATAATTGAATTAATGAATTCAATAGATATTTGGTTCATATTATTTGAATAATTTATATACCAAAATTGATACATATATGATATTTTAGGAAATAATTATTGAATTATTTTGTCTAAAATAAATATATAAAAGAATGTTTATCCAAGACAAATTAAATAAAGAAAAAATTAGTTTTTCTTTTGATTTTATGCACATAAAATCGGCACATAAGATAAATAAGGAATAAAATTTGATTTTATTCTTTGCATTTATCTCGATAGTTTTTCCTAATTCAATTGGAAGACTATGCATATAAATACAAAGGTCTTGGTTATTCATTCAAAAGCTTCTAATTTCAATTCTCGAAATTGAAAACTCTTCTTCTTCCTATTTTTTCTCATAGTCGATTTTACTATAGTCTAAAGGAAGAAAATATTTTTCTTCCCAAAACCATAGTTTTCTAGTTTAATTTAGTTATCAATTTGTTTTTATTTTGAATTATGTATAAATGTTGGTTCTCATTTCAAAAGAACCAAGTTTAGGAATATTTTAAATAAGAGTTATTTAGGTAGATATTCCTTTACAATTATATTACAAAGTTCCAAAGTGTGATTGGATGATTATCCAAAATACTTAGTATAAAACAAATAAATTCCAAATCCAAATTCTAAACTCCGGAATATCTAAATGAATTACAAGGTTTAAAATGTTTAATAATTTAAGTCTAAATTTACCTAAATAAGTTAGAAGGATTAATTTCTTAAAGATGGTTCTCAAAGTTTGAAATGATAACCATATTAATCCACGAACTTATGTGATAAGTAAAATTGAATATCTTTAAATTAAAGATAATTAGACTTAAATATCACTAAAGTTTGAACATTCAGATGATAAAACTTAAGTGATAAGCAAACATAGAATCGATGTTCTATATTCCAAATACTCAGTTATTTAAAGGAATGTTTTAAAGGAGTTCTAACTGATATGAAATAAATAAAATCGAAATCGAAAAGCAATAATTAGTGGATAATTGCATTCACAAATTATTGAAGATAAGTTCAGTAATCAGTGATACTGAAACTCTTAAACCTTACTTAAGATAGAAAAGAATTACAATGATTTTATTTCACAACAAAACAAGTAGTTATTTAAAAAGATTAAATAGTTAAACTACCTGTAGAACTTTATTTGAGTGAGAGCGTCATAGTACGAACCAAACCAAACAAAGGGACTTTTGAAAGTTCAAGTGAAACTCGTTGACTTGAAAATCAATGAATAAAATTCAAAATAAGTGAAATAAACCTGAAACGAATTTTCAACAGTGGAGTTGAAAATGGTCACTTTTACTTATATATTATTTTTGAAATAATAACAAGTATAAAATTGTAATCATTAAACGAATGAAAGTAATGGAGAATTATTTTGTAGTGGGAGCTTAAGAATTTTGAGAATCCTAGAACCAATGTTACGACCCGACACTTTTAAATAGATTTAAATTAGAAAACACAGCGGAAGTCTTTTATTTTAAGAAAAATTGGCGTGGTTTTGTTTGAAAGTTGGCTAGCCAAAACCTGTTTACATCCAAATTTTCAAATCTAATAAAATCACATGGAACTTTAAGTTCCAATCAGGAGTTCAAAGATGTAATATCATAAAACAACATCTATAAGCTCTTATGAGCTAAATACAAAGTACAAATCTTCAAAGTCTTTAAAGTTCACCATAGACTTTACAACACTGAGTCCATCTCGAGGTCATCATCCCTCGATCACGCAGCACCACCTCCTCTCCCTCGACCTCTAGCCAGGGCATTACCTGAAATTGGTTGTAATATCATGATCTAACAAACTAAGCCCAGTGAGAATAATAAGAATAAAAAGTAAAGATAGACCTCAAACTCGCATTTCGATTTGTGTCCAATTAATCTGACACAATTTACTCCTAAAGTCCTCCAAACTCTAGGTCATTCATTCTAAACTTTCCAAAGGATGATATTACTAGCTCTCGTAGTCAATCCTCATCCAATTAACTTGTTATGACATAAAATAAGAAAAATAAATAACTTTGCATATAATATAACATCTCGATTCTCTTTCTCATCGATCATAAGCATGAATGCATGAGAGCCTCCCGTAGGATTCACATACGCCCTTATGCATGAAGAAGGTAACGCGGTCTATCCCGTAGGATCCATCGTTCTCCCTCCTTTTCTTTCTCACTTTCTCTTTTCTTTCTGTGAAGGTAATGTGGTCTATCCCGTAGGATCCATCATTCTCCCATTCACATCTTTCTCATTCTCTCTTCTTTTTCTATGAAGGTAATGTGGTCTATCCCGTAGGACCCATCATTCTCCCATTCATATCTTTCTCATTCTCACTTTTTTTCCATGATGCGAGATGTTATGATCCAATATGATATGTTTTGGAGTAAATAAATAAAGTGCGGAATTAAAGTAGCCGATACACACATAAGGTAAAAGGCATAAAGTAAAACACATAAAGTAAAAGACATAAAGTAAATAAATCGGAAACTCCGGACGAACGATATGTCAATCGAACTCCGCTAACAATAATAAAAGTAACACCTATCTTAAACGATTAACCTATACCTTCCCAGATTCTAAACTTCCAATAATCTGAGGTTCTATTAATCGTTCTACATACAAGTTTGGATCTTTTAACCTCCAATGATCCAACCTAAGCTTTGAAACGAATCTAACTTAGAATTTTCTAAGATTCAATACTTTCCTCAAGAACTCCTAAGTTCTCACTTAAAGGATTCACTTCTAATCCCAAGGGCACTAACTCACATCCCTCTAATCTTAGATTCGGATTCTAGTCTTAGTTTCAATTCTACAAACCATTATACTTATTTCCTTTCTATAGTTACTTTAAATTCTAACTATTCTCATCTTAAAGGAAGTTGACTATGATCACTCCCTTACTCCAGGCATTCATTTACCTCATAAGCATGATGTATAGACTCTAGTTTTCAACAGCAAGAACCTCAACTTGAGTAAGCAAACCCTATCCCAGTACCCTAGCACAATTCTTCCAAGCATAGATTACAACTCTTTAATGCATAAAATTAGTTTAACTTAAACTATCCTCGTGGGTCACAACACTCGTTTACCATTTTATTACTTGTTGACTATGTGTACTTGCATGCCATCTATCATCCACCTAGTTTAATCACCCTTCTCACCAACGGGAAGTATTTATTATTTTTCTTCAAAAACTATCGATTAATTAATTTATGAAATTGTGTCAAATAGTCTTCTGTACACATGATTTCCTTTTGTAAAATTTTCTTAATCAAGATGGTTAATTTCTTTGATGAGTGCCCAACGAATTTTTTACCCAAATGGAAAATTTTCAAATTATTCTCTATTTCAACCATTTGTGAAGGAAAATTAAATGGTGATTTATTTTAATTAATTGGGTGGTTTATGAGCTGACAAAAATCTTCATACATTGCTCTCATTTGTTGCCATCTCTCTGAACTTTTGATTTACTCCAAATCAACGCGTGGAGCCTTTTTTTATCTATAAAAGAACACGACAACAAGTTATTGAAATCTACCTCTTCTAAACACTCAAGCGTCAACAATTCTATATTATAGTACCTCTTTGTTACTCTCTTCTATTTGTAATCTCTTGTGTAGATTTTTATATTTGAGAGGGTGTTTCTTTAGTGTGTTTATATTACTCACTTTAAGAAAGTTTTGGTATAAAACCAACATATTCTGAAGGGAGTTCGGGTTGTAATATGTTTGTAATAAAGAAGAGATTTCCTTAGATCGAGATCCGCAAAGGGACTTGTGGATAATCTAGTTTGAAGATCGTCATCAACAAGACGCATTTGAATACAAAGAAAAAAAGTAGTTTTTCATTTATGTTTTTGTGTTTGCTTTAAATTTCTTTTTTGGATGTACACTGATTTTCTAGTGGATTTTCTCTAGGTGTGGCCTTGTGGGTTTTCATCGTTCCCACGTTAATCATGTAGAATTGGTATGACAACCCTAGAGGTGGGGGGTGAATAGGGTTTTAGGTTAATTTAAAAACTTTATCAAATATGTGTTCTGATTAAAAAACTAATTAAACTTTTAAAGCTCAAATTATTAATATTTAATTTCCCTTAAACTGCCTTTTAACAAAATAAGTTAAATTTCAATAATGATGTGAAATATATTATTACAAACAATTTATAACAACTTCAATAAATGTGATGCAATAAGTATGTGGAGTAATTAATAAATTCAAATAATTGATATTAAAATATCACAATAAATATGTACATTTAATTTCCAATGATTGATTTTAAAATCCCAATTAATTAGCACCTGAACATTTAATATTAGTGCAATAAATAAAAGAGTAAAGGTTGTAAAAATGACACAAAGATGTATAGTGGTTCTGCTAAAATTCATCCTAGTCCACTCCTCGAGTGCCTATCAGGAATTGTATACTTTTTTCGAGAGTAAGTTACAACCCGATCCTTTTATCGGGCTAAAGATCAATCCCAAAACCCGTTCTTTTACCGGTCTCAAGAACGAACCCCAAGTGTGAATTGTAAATTTTTACACAATTATAAATCTTTCAAAAAGATTGACTATGTAATTCAAAACTCATAATATTACAAGGCTCTCGAATAGCCAAATAAAATCTCTCAAAATAAATCTCAAATGATGTAAAAATAAGCTTCGAAGTGCTTCAAGAATGGTGGATCAAAACCAGATTTTTCTTCGTGTTTTAGCCACTTATTTTCAGTTATATGAAGAAGGAAAAAGACCCAAGTTACTGTTGACCACGTGTTTACAATCTGAGAGGAGGCTTGTAGTTGATTTTCAAATATAATGGTAAAATGTTCCAAAACTCTCCAATAGTTGCTTGACATAATGTACTTGTTGTTGAAAATAAAAAGCATAAATTTAATGTTGATGGGAGGCTAAACACGTTGGTAGATGATGAATTTCGATCAAGAAACCGTTGTGAGAGAGGCCTCTAAACTTGGTTAGCATGAGAAGGGACATGACAAGTATTAAACTAAAAAGCTTAGGGGCAAAGGCATTATTTGCGTGTCTAGAAAGAGGATAAGCTAGCATGGGGAACACGTAGGGACACGTAACACATCGGTTGAGGTGAAATCAAGGCGACATAGGATCCGCGTGGACGTGGCAAGCAAAGGCTGTTAGATGCGAGGCGGTGGTGTGATCGAACGATTGATGAGTATTCTTATTTCTCTTTCTTTTTAATTCCGATATATATATATATATATAATTTCAATTTTGTTTAATCCATATATTCTTCATTTTAGCTCGGAATTAGACGATTCAAAGTTCATAGTGTTCAATATTTTCCGCTCTACATAAATAAAACTTAAACCACAAAAAAATGATTATTAATAAATAAGTTTTTTTTTATCATCAAAACATAATTAAGTCAGATTAAATGGCCCAAAAATAATACATAAACCATGAAATCCTTAAAGGACCCCCTTTCTCCCATCAGTACATAATACAGATCGTGGTTTGTCTTAACGAACTTTTGACTGACGCTGTATTCACTTAAGAATGCATAAGTAAGTTCCAGAAGGGTTCCTATTGAATTCTTTGTTAGTCCGTTTAACCACATTAAGGATGACCCTTTTATATTGGTGGAAAAAAGCTTACATGTTCTAGCGTCCAAATTTATGATGGGAACACATGTGGATTCCATCATATTCACGATTTGGACTACATGCTCCACAGGGTCTCTGGTTGCATTATACATCTCAAATTGGGGATAAGGAAGTTAGAGAGATAACACTTATCGAACGAATGAAAAGTCCCCAAGTTTCCTGATTGAGACATGGGGATCCTTTTTTCTCAGCGAGTCGTCAAATTATGTTTTCTTCAATCATATTCTCCCTTTTAGGGTTGCTAAAACGTTTTCTCGTGCGCTTATCCTCTTTGATCGATACTGAACTATACTCTAGCTTTTCGTCTTTCTAACTATGAGAAACCTTTTGATGGAGTCTTGTCCGTTAGGACGCTTCTTTAAAATTACTTAGCTTTGGTTTGACTTTACTTTTTCAAATCATTTGGTTGAAGAGATGCACAATGATACTGCATCATCTCGCCGGGTAGTCATATCTACCTTAGACTTATGACCTACTTCGAGTTTCATGATGATCTTTCCTTTATCATTTATTGTGGCTTTACGAGGTTGTTTTCCTGTTCATAGGCTGTGATCCTCTGCGACTCTTTCTCACAACTTTTTTTTCTCATTCTTTATCCGGGGGTAATCGCTCAAGTCAATTTCGACGTTCGAACAACATCGTTGCCTTTCTAATCTCTCCTAGAAAGGTCTCGTTCAGTTTAATTAAGTTGTGATAATAAAAAACGGGCATGGTTGTCGTCAGTAGGATGATTTCTCCACCTTCGTCTTGAGCGATATTTTCTTTAGTGGGAGAGTTATCTCTATGGGAGGCTTCGTCTTCACGAGCTCATTGATTACACTGTCTTGTGTTGGGTAAAGTTACCGAGTTCTTGGACATTTTTTGTTGGTAGGGATATCGTATGAGTGCTAACTGCCGATTAAAACCATAAAGCAAATAATAGCCCCACGGTGGGCACCAAACTGTAGACGTGGATTTCTATAGTTGAGCATGTGACAACACATGCTTTCATCTTGCTTGCTTGATTGCATGAGATAGAGAAAAAAATATTAGTCGGGAAGGCACCAATGTGCTACCTGAAGGTTGTTACAAGTTAAAGCAGCATAAGTTTGTTCTAATTAATCTAATTAATTAACATGGAAGAGACAAAAATACTTTTATATCATGCAAAATTATAAAATAACATGTATAGTCATGCTTGTTTTTCGAAAATTAAATGCCTTTACTTACATTGAGTAAATATGGAGAATCGGTTGAAGCCTTTATCAACGAATCTTCTATGCTATATCCCAATCGAACAAACAAAACCCGATGGTAGGATCGAACTTTAGAAGAAATTAGGAAGAAGATAAAGAATTTTTCTTCCTAAAATAAAAAGGAAAAAAATCAGCAATTAGGGAGAAAAAGAGGGAACTTCAATTTCTAAGAAATTGAATTAATGTGATTTATTCATAACCCAAGCCTCCTATTTATAGACTAATGGAATATCTAATCATATTGGGATAATTCCATGGAGATAATTATAAAAGAAAAAGATTTTTATCTCTTAAATTAAATAAGTCCAACTTAATTAATTATTAACTTTAATATTAATTTATGAATTACCATTTAAATAAAATACTTTATTTAAATAATTAATAATATTAATATTTTCTCCCAATAAAATATCATCAAGCAATATTTAATTATTAATTTTCATCAAATAAACTCATTATTTAATTAATTATTAATACTAATTGATAATGTTTTATTATGAATTAATAATAGTAATTTAATTATTAATTTTCATTTAAATAAATTAATTATTTAAACAATTAATAATTAACAAATAATAGTATTTTAATTATTAATTACCATTTAAATATACTCAATATTTAAACAATTAATAATGTTTAATTAATAATATTTAATTATTAATTAATTTCCTGTTGAAATAAACTCATTATTTAAACAATTAATAATGTTTCTATTAATTACCATTTAAATAATTAATATTGCCTACTTAAGTAACTTAGCTTACTTAAATTTTTTATCTCTTCAATAGTCAAATTAATAACTTGATTTTGCGACTACGATATTTGGGCTAGCATAGGGACCCGATGGACCTATAGATCATGGGTTTAATAATTAGTCAATTAAGTGATTAACTCATAACCAGTTAATTATTTATTATCTAACTATGAATGATTCCACTATAGATTCATAGGTGAACTCCTCTCACTATAGATGAGTTATGTTCATTTAGTTTATCTTAATTATATATGTGATATATCTTTCACGTGGAAAACTCATAATTACAGATGGATTAAATTGATCATTTTACCTTTGTAATTACCGCTTATCCTTGTGTTTTCGCTGATTTTCCAATGAACGTTATCTGTAGTCAAACTAGAGATAAAGTGCTTCTATGATCAATAGAAATCGTGGCGCCACTCGTTCATGTCTCGAATCAGTACATCAAGGGAGTTTCCTAAAGTTTCTAAAATGATTAGGTATCACACTGAAACCGTCATTTTTTCAGAAAGTTATGAATTTTATCTCGTGTAAATGTGTTCCTAACTACTATCTTGTTATGTTCCCAAAACGGGGGTGTATTGAGCGTTCATTCAGATCACTCTCAACCATGTGAATCAAAGAACATAACTCCATGAATAGGAGTTCACATTTTACTCAGGATTAAGATTTATCACTGTTTGATAAACTTAGTTTGATATTCGATCATTTCTCTTACAATTGAGATATTGATCAAATATCTTGGTCTTGTCTTACACAATCACCATAGTATATGATACTTCCATTTTCATATCACCAACATGAATGATCTGGAAAAGATCATTTGTAAATTATACAAAATGAAGAGCTATCAACAATGTTAACGGGATATGATTCCCAAACGTTATCCATTTACTGTAGACGCTTTAAGTTACTCATCTCGACTTTAATCCTCTCGTATGACTCACATACTTAGTCGTGATTTCATAAAAGTAATTTTAGGTTTTAATATTTGAATGTTTGATATTAATATATAAATATATGACTTATATCGTCAATGAATCATTATAGATAAAAAGAACTCTGTTCATTTATTTAAAATAAATTATCTTTATTAAATAATTACAAGTTCTAGGACCACCGGTGAACCTAAAGAAGGACCCAGGAGGGGCACGTGCCCCCCCATCTGATCAAAATTTATCCTACAATTTGCTAAATTTCCATTTAAAATACTTTTTTGGTTAGTCCACAAGATCCAACTCTATAAACATATTCATTCCAATGTAATTATTTTATTTCACATATTTATTAAAAAATTAATATCTTAAAGATTCTTATCTCAACTATCTACTAAGTTTTTTTACCTCTAAATTATATAAAGTAATTTAATTAATATCTCTTATAAAAATTTAAGGTATAAATTGTAAACGTACTCCTTTTCTAGTTTACTCTATTTGATGTAAAAATAAAAATACATCATTATATTTACAACGATATATCAATTTTTTTCATAATTCATCTCAAATAGTATATTTAAATAGCGTAGTTCACTAATTCATTGGACTAGTGCAATAATTTAATGAATTAGGAAAAAAAATTGTGTTAATTGATGATTTTGTGTATAACCAACTTAGTAATGAGAGTTTTAATTCCTAAAAACTCATTTAGATTATTAATTTAAACAAGAAATAAAAGTTAAAATAGTAAATATTAAATATAACCTATTCACTAATCTAGTGAATTATTTCAATAATTTAGTGACCTAGAAGTAATATGTTATTTTGATAAATTTATATAAAAAAAAATTGTGTTATACAAATAATTATATATATTTTTCTAGTATTTGAGTAACTTCCCCTATTTCTTTTTCTAGTATATTAATATTATGTTGATGCTTTTAATATTACTTAAAATTTCCTCAACTATCTATTATTTTTAATTGATAAAATATTTAATTAAATCGTTTTTTAATATGAAAAAGTTAATACATAAGTTTTTCAATATGTACTCAGAGTAATTTTAAATAAGTTAGATTTTTTAGTATATATGGTTTGGGAGTAATTAAATTTAATTTATAATTATTGATACGTGCCCCCTCCTAAATTAACTTCTAGATTGTCACTGTCTAGGACACTATTCTAACACTACCGGTTAAGGACCCTCTGACGATCAAGTTAGTTCAGTAGTATTGAATATGAAATGGTTACGACCAATAAGAAATATTAGGTCTTGGTTTCAGTGCATACATAATTTGGTATAAAACCTTGCTTTATATAGTCACAAGTGCTTGGACCGTGCTAGTATGGACTAGACTTATTTCTTCATGGGCTTGATTGGACCACAGTCGTATCTATATGCATTTTCTACCCTCTACTCTAAAAAAATATCATGCCCAAAATTTCCCTTAGAAATCCTTCTTTAAAATATCCTTAATTTTTTTAAACAACTCAAAATCAATACCCATGCAAATCAAACGAGTGACATTTATAAATTTGAAAAAGTAGACATGTTATTATTATTATTATTATTTAGGGCACTTGCACATATAACAAAATTAGATCCAATATTTATAAAAGTAGCAGCCCAAAAAGTTATTTGCAAATATAGTATAAAAACCAAATTCGTGTAAGTAATCACTGATTTTCGCACATGTAATCATTGATTTCCGCATTGGTAATTATTTATTTAGTGTTAATTTATGCCCCGTTTGGTAACCTTCTTAGTTTCTGTTTCTCATTTCTCATTTCTATTTCTCATTTCTTATTTCTTATTTCTTGTATATGTTTTTTTTAAAATACAAAGAGAAATATGTTTGGTAACTTTTTCTTATTTCCTATCTTTGGGAAGGAAAAAGAAAGAGAAATATGTTTGGTAACTGTTTCTTATTTCTCATTTAAAAAAAAATTTATGTGAAAATAAAATTTTAAATAAATTATTAAAAAACATTATAGCAATTTCATTTTTGGATATATATATTATATTTTAAAGTCAAAACGGGACACAGTAATGATATATTAAAATTTGAAACAAGAAACAGAAACAAGAAACTAGAATTAGTTGTTACCAAAATTTCTACATAATTTTTGGAAAGGTTTCTATAAAAAGGAGAAACAAGAAACCCGAAGAGTTATCAAAAAATTCTATTTCTTAAAAAATAAGAAAGAGAAATAAGAAACAGAAATTGAGAAAGTTACCGAACAAACCCTTATATTTCACACAAGTAATCAGTGATTCACCTTATAAGTTATCATTGATTCACATGAATGAGTGTTTAAAAAAAATGCTATATCTACAAATACTTTCTAAAAAGGAAAATTATGCATATGGTAGTCAACTTTTGGGTTTTGTTTTAATATATGCCACACTTTTATGTTTATATCAGATTTATCAATTTCTAGATATTCTATTAATTTAATGATATATCAGTAATGTAAATTTACAACAATAATTTATCAGTAATGTAAATTTACAACAATAATTTATCAGTAATGTAAATTTACAACAATAATATTAAATTTACACCAACAATGTGTAAATTTTAGTATTAAATTTATATCAGTAATGTAAATTTACAACAATAATATATCCATTATAATCAAATTTTCATAAAAAATTGTGGGTTAATTATATATTAGGTAATTTTGATATTTTTCAATCTTTGTGGTTTTTTTGAAATCTAAATCTCAATATTAGGAATATGTGATAATAGCCTCTATTTTTGTTTACAAATATTACATAAATTTATGCTTACACAATGAAATTTCCATAATTATTTTTTTATTAATTTTAGCATTAAGAACATTCAATTACATTTTTGATAAAAACACGTTAATAATGTTCAAAGCATTCGGTACGTTGAGTAGACCGTTCGAACTTTCTCTTGCTCTCTCGTTGTGTTGCGGCATCTTCTGTCAAAACCATGGTACGCTTTTGAAAGCTAATCCTTATCTTCTTCTCCGTTTTTATTAAAATTTTCATTAAGAATTGTTCAATTTCTTGTTTGATCTTGTTTTAACCGCATTCGATGACATCCTTGAGACCTCGATGCCTAAATTTTTGTTTCAGTTTGGGTTTGTCTAATCAAGATTCGTCAATCGTATCAATTTTGAATTTTTGAAAATTGGATGGAAATTTTAGATTTTGATAGGAAAATGAAAATATTTAAGATTGTCTATAGAAATTTAGGAGGGAATGTTTTCACCAATTTCTTTCACAGAGGAAATTGAGTTTTGATTATGTTTTAGGCAAGCTTATATAGAGGCGTTTCTAGAAAAGAAAAACCTAAAGGACGTCATGGGTTAACTCCACAAAAGCGACAGGAGATCAAGGAAGCTTTTGAGTTATTTGATACTGATGGCTCTGGTATGAAATTTATTGTTGTTTTGTTGGGCATTTTATGTTTGTGTGTTAATATATATATATATATATATATATCTCTTTTGTTCAATTTTTAGTCTTTCTTGTGTTTGTCTAGGTACTATCGATGCCAAAGAGCTTAACGTTGCAATGAGGTGTGAATACCTTACCATGGATAATGAAAAGTAATGTTTAAAAAGTTGTAAATTTGAACTCAATTTACTGTTTTTTTCTTGGCAGGGCTCTTGGTTTTGAGATGAATGAAGAGGTAATTCCAATCCTCTAGACATGACCAAGTTTCACCTTTTCCTGTGTTTTTGTTTTCTTGTATGTATCCATGCCTATGCGCAGAATGTGACATTGCAATCGTTCATAGTTCCCATTAGAATAAGTTGTCTAGAAACCAGCCGTTCATTCATCTCGTAGTGCCAACTTGTTTCTATACGCTTTGTGACCGATCCCATTTACTTCGGAGAGCCGTCTTGACATTTTTATTTTTTTATTCATTGAAGAGGCCGATGTTGCTTTTATAGAAGAAGCTCTTTTTGTATATTGGAGTTTGTAATTTGGATGAGTTTTCAATCGCTTTTACGCTCTTTTAAATTTTTTTTTTGTCATATTTTGGGCATCCTTCATATGATACTCTTTGTTGGACGACAAATTAATAAGTAATTGCAGTAATTTTTTAACTATCTCCAATTGAAATATTATTAGTTGTAATGGTTGGCTGCTATAACTGTCCACCAAGTTTAATAGCTGTTATTATCCATTGTCGATGGCAACCTTTGAATGAAAATTACTTAGAGAATATAGAATTGAAAGCATCATAATACCGATATATTTGACGTAAATATTTGCTTACATCGAATACACTATTTGTTATTGATGTGATATTTGTCTGTTGCTTGTTTCAGCAAATCAAACAAATGATTGCAGATGTGGACAAGGATGGAAGTGGTGCCATTGATTATGATGAATTTGAATACATGATGACAGCAAAAATTGGAGAAAGAGACACTAAGGAGGAACTTATGAAAGCATTTCACATTATTGATCAAGATAACAATGTGAGATAGTGCTCTTTCTGATGATGATAATAGGGATCTGTGGCAGAAAATCTTATCTAAAAGATGCTCTAGTCTTTAGTGGCCAAGAATTTTATTTATTTATATTTAATGTAAATGTTTTCTAAATGTAGAACAGAGTTTATGGACATTTTCTTTTAGGAATTTTATCATAATGAAAATTGTATTGTTACAATTTTCTGAAAAGAGTTTTAGAAAGCTGATTTGGCTGCACAGTGCATGCTTCCTTCCTTTAGTAATTCAAAGAGATTGTAGTTGTTGTTGAATATTCATTACTTATAAGTTTTACCGATTATTTTTTCCTGAATTAGGGAAAGATCTCTGCCACTGATATCAAGCGTATAGCGAAGGAGCTGGGTGAGACCTTCACTGACAAAGATATTCAAGAGATGATCGATGAAGCAGACCGAGATCGTGAGTCTCTTTTACTTTATTTTTTATGAAGTTATCCATCTTTTGTGGGGTTACACTGTCGTAGAGATTAATGTATTTTTTTCTTCCCCTGGTTCCTTAATAAAATTGTTTTCTTGTGGTATCATTGGCAGTGTGAACTTATTTCTTTGTTGAGAGTTTCCATTAAAATGCTTTTTTTTTATTATCTCTGTCCTGGTAATCCCCTTCTCCTAAATATATATCAGTAAGAGAGACTTACTTATGGGGAGAGTTTAGAAGTGGTCTGTGTTCCTTTGTGATTGTAGTGAATAAATAAAAGAGAGATTTGACTTTTGTTTGTGATAGGAACAACTAACAAGGTTTCCAATCCACCGAAGTGTATTGATTCATTGAATAACCAAAAGAACAAGAAAATACAAGTAGAAAAATAATGGTCTAGGTAATTGGAGGGACCTAGAACCCTCCCCTAGTTTAATATGTTTATCGTATAGCTCAGCAATCTTACTATCCTCTTATTTATAACTCCAAGCCATTGTGTTCCTCCAACAAACTCTACCTATCCTCTATAACCAACCCATGTACTAACTTACCCACCCATATACTAAATTAGATACTAATGCCTATCATTACCCTCTACTCAAATATCACCTTGTCCTCAAGGTGATGAGTATGCTAATAATTCCACTAATTTGAGCTTTTCATTTGAAATTATAGTTGGATCTGACAGCCTTGTTCTCGCTAAAGAATTATAAGTTGTATTTATTGCTCCTATATTCCCCATCTCTTCTATGACCTTATGACTTTCCAAGTTGGACTTGTTTTGTCAAGCTCATCATAAGTTGTATTTCTTGCTCCTAGATTCTAGTATTTTTCAAACAATAGCTAGTGGAAGAAAGAATAAGAAATGGATAAACAAGCTTATTTTAGAGGATGGATCTTCCATTTGGAATTTGGATAAAATAGAAATTGAAAAAGGAGATTATTTCCAAATTTGAGAAACTTTACTCTTCTAATAATAACGGGTCTTTTAGTATTGAAGGGTCCAATTGGTCTCCTATTTCCTGTAATTTTGCTTTAGATCTTGAAAGTCCTTTTGATTTAGAGGAAACTAGGATTGCTATATTTGATTGTGATGGAAATAAATTGCTGGTTTTGATGGTTTTTCTTTGGCTTTCTTTCAAAAGTCTTGGGAGCTTATGAAAAATTATTTATTGGATGTTTTCAATGAATTCTTTGCCAATGGCATAATCAATTTAAGAGTCAATTCCACTCTTATTTGTTTAATCCCAAAAAAATCTCGTGCTTCTAAGTTTTTTTTTGGTCTCAAACGTCTAGTCACTTCTCACTAGTTTATACAAAATAATCTCAAAAGTTCTTGCTTCTTAGTTGATAAAATATTGGATTCTACCATCTCTTCTAGTCAATTGACTTTTGTGAATGATAGACAACTAAGAAGCACAAACACTATTACGGGATTTGGACATGACACGATACAGACACGACGACATGCCAATTTTTAAAAAACTAGGATACTTACCACGACCTGGACACGGACACGTTGATTACAATATACAGTTTTTAGATATATTAGAATATTTTTATGCATTACAATGATTTTCACTATAAACTTTGTTTGTTTTTGTTTATTATATTTATATTAGAAAGATGATAAGCTAGAAAAGATCAACTAAATAAAGATTTTGATATTTTTCAATGTCAACTCTAATTACTTTTTATCTAGACACGTGTCCAAGAAGTATCGGAGTGTTCGAGTATCCAATATGTGTCGGACATGGATAAGTTGAAGTATTTGTGCTTCATAAATCGATAAATTATGGACTCGATTTTAATTGCAAATGAGGGCATAGATGATTACAAAAAAAAAAAAAAAAAGAAAGAAAGAAAGAGGATTTTGTCCAAGGTTGTCAAGTCCTGAATCAAAACATCTCTTGTTTTCCATAAATTGTGTATGGTGTATCGTAACGTACTGTGAATCGTAAGATGTAGATAATTAATTATTATTATATAAAATACTTCTTATTGACACGTGATAATACTTCTTTTGGGTGTCAACGATCAAACTATTTTGTAATTATTAAGATTTTAGCTTTCCCTTTTTAATTATGAATGGGCCTTGAGTTTCTTTTTTGTAATTTGTATGGGCTTTGGTAGTTTTTTGCCTTTTCCTTTGTATTTTTGTTCTTGGGGATTTCTTGTCCCCCTTTTTTTGTTGTTTCAGATTTCTCATCCTCTTCTTGTATTTTTCTTTTTTTAAATAAATTTCGGGATTTCATCGAAAAATAATTCTTTAGCCTTCAAATCTTTCATGAACCTCCCAAACACCTTATACAATTAAGTTGGTGTTTTTAGACCATAACTATAATATGTAGTTTGATAAGTAGAATTTGCAGTCAGCTTCAAAATCAGTTGTTGATAACACATAATTGCCTCCCCCTTAGATTTGTTCTTGCTCTACTACCGTTATCTCAAATTTTTCCAATTTTAATTCAATATTCATTCCATGAGATCAAATCTTTTAACAGATTGCAGGGGTGAATTGATATGCCAACCTTTTTTAGAATCAACCCTATACAGTAATTCACCTCATTCATAATCTTCAGCCTATTTCTTCCTCCATCCTTGCCAATAACAATAAGTGAAGAATTCATGGTAAAATGTTTGGGATTTGGCACATGTTTGAGGGGTGGGTTGAAATGCTAACCTTTTTAAGAATCATCCCTATACAGTCATTCACCTCATTCATAATCTTTAGTCTATAAGTATATCCAAGTGGCAAAAAGTTCTCATCTCTAGAGGTGGTAGACTTACCCTTGTGCATTCTATTTTAAACAGCCTTCCTATATACTTTCTCTCAGAGTTTAAAGCCCCAATCCAAGTCACCAAAAACATTGATAAAATTCTCAGGAATTTTTTCTGGAAAGGAGCTGATGGGAGAGTGGTATGCACCTTGTGAAATGGGATAAATTCCCTCCTTATACAAGTGGAGGGTTAGCTTTTGGAGGCTTGAGAATGAGAAATGATGCTCTCCTTATGAAGTGGGTTTGGAGATTCCCTCTTGAGTCACACTTGCTATGGCATAGGGTTATTGTTGGCATCCATGGTATTGATGCCATGGGGTGGTACTCTAAAATCAAGTCCAGCACCACCAATAAAAGCATTTAGAAACATATTTACAAGCTTAAAGATTTCATGGAAGACAATAGCTGTTACATGTCTCGGAAGGGCAACTCCATTTTGTTTTGGGAGCAAATTTGGGTTGGTGAGGTTACCTTTGCCTCTAAATTCCCAAACTTGTTCAATATTGTTAAAAGAAGCTTCATCCGATTAGTGCTTTCTGGAGTTCAGAAATGAACTCTTGGTTTATAGAGTTGAGAAGAAATCTTAATGATATTTGATGTCTCTCTTAAACCCTCCTAGTGTCTGTAATAGGGAGGACATTAGAATCTGGAAACAAGACAATCTTAAGAGGTTCTCTTGCAAGTCTGCCCTCCAGCTGCTATGGAATCAAAATGGGAAGGATATTGATAGCTCTAATATGCTAATCTGGAAAGGGAGGTATCCGAAAAAAATTAAGGTCTTCTTGTGCTTGGTCTTTAATGATGGAGTCAATTCAAATCATAAAATTCAGGCTAGAAAGCCTTGGATTGCTCTACAACCGAATTGGTGCTGCTTATGTAAGAAAAATGTGGAGACTACGGGGTACATTCTTTTTGAATGTAGCTTTTCTATTTCCTTGTGGCTTTCCCTTTTGAATTTATTCAATGTGAAGTGGGTGAATTACAAGAGTCCTAAGTCTACCATCATTGCCCTTTTGGGAGGGCTCTAAGCTCCATGATAAACCTCTGATTTTGTGGGTGAATGTGGTAAGGTGAGATCAGTGTTTTCAAGGCGAGAGGCGCACTCCAAGCGACAAAAAGGCAAGAGGCGAGAGGCGTTGCCATAGTGAAGCAAGGCGCACTTGAATAAATTTTAAAAATATATATATCTATAGCATTTATATGTAAAGTTATATATAAATGATTAAACTAAATCATAAATAATTAAATTTTGTATTCATTATTATATAAAATTATATATTGTATAAAATATAAATAGATAAATAACTTTATTTTTTATATATAAATGATTAAACTAAATCATAAATAATTAAATTTTCTTCCTTTTAAAAAAAAATTAATTTAATGATATGAAGACAGAAAGACTTCCATTTACCCTTACCAAGACAGGAAACTTGTTCAATACCCTAACATTATTAATTTCTCTTCCCAATACACTTAGTCTTTTCAGATTCAAGTTCTTCCCCTTTAGTTTTCACGTTTCACTAGGTAATTTTCTCTCTCCATATTCACTCTTTTCTCCATTTTTAATCTGCCTCCATCTTTTTCCTTTACCATCTGCTTTTTCTCTATCCTTCGTCTTCTTCAAGGAGATTTTCGTGGTTAATCAATATTGTATTATTTCGTTCTCACTTTCTTAGTGTGTATCGATTTACATTGAAAAGGAAACTTAAGGAGAAGATTCTGCAATTTGATAGGAAAATCGGTGATTTCTGTAAAAGAAATCAAGTTTCTCTTCATCTTCTTCTTCACTTTTATGAATCGGAAAAAAAAACCTAATTTACACCTCTATTCTCAAAGGCGCTCGCCTCCTCGCCATCGCATCTTGGCATGGCGATGAAAAGGCGCTCACCATACTGAAGTGGCTCACTTGGGCTCATGGCGAGGCGAAGTTGGCGCTGGGCGCCTCGCCTCTCGCCATAGGCAAGTGCCTGGCGTCGCCTTGAAAACAATGGGTGAGATCAATTACGTGGAACATTTGGCTCGAGCACAACAGAAGAATCTTTTTAGATAAGACTAAGTTGTGGGAAGATATTTGGTAGATTAGTGTTTTTAATGCCTCCTAGTGGAATGCGAATTGTAAAGTTTTTTTCTATAGCGCTTAATTGGAAAGCTTTTTTTTAACCCTGCCTTTTGGACTTTTTTCATCTATCAATGAAATAGCTAATGTCTATTATTAAAAAAAAAAAAAAATCTTTAGTCTATTTCTTCTGCTATACTTGCCAATAACAATAACTAAATTTTGGAATGGGTATTTCAAATGATGGAGAATTCATGGGATAATGTTTGGGATTTGGCGCATGTAAATGCTTCTTTTTGGGTGTCCAATTTCCGAACCATCTTGTAACATTCCCTTAATTTTTTTTCTCATCAACAATTGACCTTCATATTAGTAATTAAGTGACGGTTTGTGCTTTGGGCCTCTTACTTGTAGTTAGGTTTTTTTTTTTTTTTAATTTTGGGGGTGGGGAGGATTAACATTGATTAAATTGGTGCTCTCGGCCATCCCCTTGGATTTCATGTGTGTATGCGTTTCAACTTTCAAGTACCCAAAAGAGTGGCCGTTATAATCGATTATAACTTTTTTTATTGGAAGTTAAATTTTCATTGATTAATACAAAACCCTACTTTTAAAAAGCCCAAAACTACAAAACCCTTCAGCCAATTGACTAAATATGTAAACCCCCAACCTACTCCGACTTCTATCCCTCAAAATCCCTTCCCCAATCCAGTCGTTATTCTCAAGAGACCCAACCCCTCTTCCTCAGCTTTGATTACACCAAGTCTTGACCCTCCACCTGGCCAAAAAACATCTGATCTGAAAAAAGCTCCAGTTTTCTCTACAAACCCCCAAATCTCTTGTCCCCTTTCTCCCAGAGACTCCATTATAAGCCTCAGCAGCCCTGATAAAACCCCCATCACTTCCGCCAACCCCGATGAAGATAATTCTAAGATCCTCTCTTCTTTAGGCAAGGATCTGTTAAAACTTTTCGAAGATCATCCACCGCCACAATCGGATACTGATGGCAACCCGATCCCTCCCTACAACCCAGTTACCCATAAATGGGCCGGTTTAGACTCTCATCTTCGAAGTCAGGGCCTGTGTATCATCCCCACAGATATCCTCAGTAAACTCTTCCAAGCAATTAATGGCGATACTTTGTGGGAACGCCTGGTTTTTAATGAAGATCCTCTCCTGGAATGTCAGAGGGCTCGGGTCCAGTGATAAAAGGATCATTATCAAAGATACAATTTCTTCCATCCTCCCTGATGTCGTTTTTCTCCAAGAAACAAAGGCAAGACATTGACAGACCCACAGTTAAATTAATCTGGAGCTCTAGAAATATCAGCTGGTCTTTTGTCCCCTCCATTGGAGCTTCTGGAGGCTTTGCAGTGTTGAACACTGATAATATCTCTGTTATTGAAGTGATCAGTGGTGCTTTCTCCCTCTCTCTCAATGCCCGTTTGGAAGATGATACGATTGTTTGGCTTACGAATATCTACGGCCCTTCCACTTACCATGACAGACACCTTCTCTGGGATGAGATCTATTTCCTTAATGGTTTGTGCAGTGGCTGTTGGTGTCTGGGGGGTGATTTTAATGTCACAAGAAGTATTGGTGAAAAATCCACCGGAGGGAGAGTCACAAAAAGCATGAGACTCTTCAACAAGTTAATCGATGATCTATCCCTCACGGATATTCCTCTTGCTAACGGAGCTTATACTTGGTCTGATATGAGGGATTGGCCCATTCACACCCTCATAGATCGTTTTCTTGTGATGACATACCGTGGTCTCAAAATTCACCCACTCCAGAGCCTCAAGAAAACCTCGTACTACCTCTGACCACTTCCCCATTTTTCTCGAGACTGGAAATCTTTTTTGGGGTCCCATGCCCTTCAAATTTGAAAATTTCTGGTGCTCCCAAATTTTTTTTCAATCCATGGTCTTCAATCTCTGGAATTCTTACGAGGTCAACGGTTGGCCCGGTTTCTGTTTAAACAGGAAATTAAAGCTACTCAAAACTGATCTCAAATTGTGGAACAATCAATCTCTCGGCAATCTCAATTCTCTCAAAACTGAAACCTCCAAGGCCATTTACCTCTTAGATTCCAAAGAGGAGCAAGATCCCCTAAATGAGTCTGATTTCTCTCAAAGGAAGTGTCTGAAAACAAAGCTCCTGGATACTCTTCTTAAAGAAAACATCAAATGGAGACAAAAATGTAAGCTAAACCGGCTTAAAGAAGGAGACGAGAACACTTGCCCTTTTCCAAAGAATTGCGATGGGCGGACGAAGAAAATCATTCATCCATGAGCTTGTTAATGAAGATGGAGTCGGTCTTCTTCTCGGATTCTAAATTGAGAATGAAGTGCTCAATTTCTTTCAAAATCAGTATAAAAGTCAAGAAGGATTCAGATCTGTTCCATCTGCTGCAAATTGGAGTCCGGTCTCCACTGAAGAGAACCAACTCTTGATTACTCCTTTCTTCGAACCTGAAATTATCTCTGCTATCAAAGACCTTGACTCGAACAAAGCTCCAGGCCCCGATGGCTACACAGGAGAATTCTTTAAAAAATGCTGGAACACTATCAAGCCTGATCTATTGGAAGTATTCGAGGATTTTTTTGAGAATAAACGTCTTAACGCTTGCCTGAAAGAGTCCTACATCTGTCTAATCCCGAAGAAAGCTCGTTCTTCTAGAGTTTTCGATTTCAGACCTATCAGTCTGATTCACGGCATTTACAAAATTATTGCTAAAGTGCTCGCCAACCGTCTCAAGAAAGTCATCCCATCCACCATCTCTACTGCTCAGTTCGCTTTTGTTCAAAATAGGCAGATTACCGATGCAATCCTAATTGCGAATGAGGCCATTGATGATTTCAAAGCTACTGGCAAAAAGGTTTTTGTTTTGAAGATTGACCTTGAGAAAGCTTTTGATAGGGTCGATTGGAATTTTCTCCTTGCAATTATGGATTTGAAAGGTGTATTTCTCGATCTCAGTGGTCTCCTAGGGTTGGTCATTCCGATGCGGAGGGGTCTTTAGATGTCCCGTTTTTCAACCCTGCGAATGAAACCCCGGAGGTTGCTCGGTTTTTTCCCCAGGATACTGATAGATTTGAATGGGCTGATGAGGAGCAAATCTTTCCGTTGGAGGAGCTTCCTCCTAACCTTCCAGGTTGGTTACGATTCCTGATTCTCGACGAGGCAAATCTTCTTGAGCCCACGGTGGATTCGCTTATGGTGGAGGAGTTGGGGTTGGGTCTTCAAAATCTGGATAATTTATTTATCAATGGTCAGGGAGAGGTGTTCAATAATACTGGTTCTTTCAAAATGAAGCTTGGTGATTGGGTCTCAGCTTTAAAGTTGAGAGTTCTTCCTGATGTCAATAAGAGGACATCGAGAAAAGGGTTTAAACAGAAGAAATCTACGAGCAACAGGGAATTAATTAACTTGAATTCTTCGGTTAATTACGATCGAGTTCCTTGTTCTCAGAAGGAAGCGGGTTCTGATGGTTGTAGATGAGGATTATCAGCTGGAATGTTAGGGGTCTCGGGAGCCCTGAGAAGAGAGTCTTGATCAAAGATCTCATTAAGTCTTCTCATCCCGACGTTGTTATTCTCCAAGAGTCCAAATTGTCTAACGTGGATGCTCGCTTGATTAATACTATTTGGAGTGCGAGACATGTTGCTTGGTCTTCGTTAGATTCTATTGGTGCTTCGGGTGGTATTATTATTATGTGGAACGACCCTAATTTTTCTGTTGTAGATGTGTTTTAGGGGCCTTTTCGCTTTCCATTCTTATGCAACTGACTGATGATACCAAAGTTTGGATTTCGGGCATTTACGGGCCTGCTTCTCCCTCGGATAGGCCTCAGTTTTGGCAGGAGCTGAATGATCTTGGTGGGCTGTGTTCTGGGCCGTGGTTGCTTGGGGGTGACTTTAACGTTACAAGATGGTCCCATGAGATTTCTTCTGGGACTAGACAGACTAGAAGCATGAAGACCTTTAATAATTTTATCGACACCTTCTCTCTTACTGAATTCCCTCTCGCTAATGGTAAGTTCACTTGGTCCAGAATGGGTAGTAGAACCTCTCTTTCCCTGATCGATCGGTTTCTCTGTTCTGAGGAGTGGTTCCAGATTTTTTCCGAGGCTAGGGTGGAGAGATTACAACGGGTTACTTCAGATCATTTTCCTATCTTGTTGCAGTCTGGGGGAATCAAATGGGGTCCTACCCCCTTTCGTTTTCAGAATATGTGGCTTTCTCATCCTACTTTTTCTTCCTCGCTTAAAGGTTGGTGGGAGTCTTTTGATTTGCAAGGGTGGCCTGGTTACGTTCTGATGAGCAAGTTGAAAAAGCTGAAGGGGGAGTTGAAAGGATGGAACTCAGAAGTTTTTGGCAACGTTCAAACAAAGAAAAATCAGATTGTCAATGATTTAGCTTCTTTGGACATTCTGGAGGAGGCTTCGGGATTATCAGATGTTCAGTGCGCTACCAGAGTTGCTTTGAGAATGGATCTGCTTGATATTTCTGTGAAAGAAGAGGCGTTGTGGCGTCAAAAATGCAAAGTTACTTGGCTTAGGGAGGGCGATTTAAACTCCACTTTTTTCCATAATTATATGAATGGTAAGAAAAACAAGTCCCTCATCTCTGAAGTTGTGTCTAGTGATGGTAGGAGCTGTTTATCTGATGCTGATATCGAGCAGGAGTTTATCTCTTTTTATCAGAATTTGTACTCGAAAGATTTAAAGGAGAGGATGATTCAGGATAATCTCTGTTGGGATCCTATTTCAGGTGGTTGATTTCGAGTGGCTGGAGCGGCCTTTTTCTCGAGGAGGAAATCTTAGGTGCTATTTTGCGCTTGGTTCTAACAAAGCCCCTGGGCCCGATGGTTTTTCCAGTAGTTCTTTAAAAACTCTTGGAACATAATTAAGGCCGATATTTTAGCTATGTTCCAGGACTTTTTTCAGAAGGGTATTGTCAACTCCATCACCAACAGTACTTTTATCTCCCTTATTCCGAAGAAAGTCGAGGCGCGGGAAGTTAAAGATTATCGTCCTATTAGTTTGACTACGGGGCCTTACAAGATCATCTCTAAAGTGCTGGCTGATAGGCTTAAAGTGATTCTTCATAAAACTACTTCCATTTTTCAGAATGCTTTTGTGGGTGGTAGACAGATCACAGATTCCATTTTGATAGCTAATGAAATTGTTGAAGACTGGAGGACTAAGAAATTCAGGGGTGTGATCATCAAGCTAGATGTTGAGAAAGCTTACGATTGTGTCGATTGGGACTACCTGGATGCTATCATGGCTCTTAAAGGGTTTGGGTCGAGATGGAGAAGATGGATCAAAGGGTGTCTTTCGACCGTCAATTTCTCTATTATCATTAATGGCAAACCTCGTGGAAAATTTTTTGCCACTCGGGGTCTTAGGCAAGGAGACCCTCTCTCCCCGTTCCTATTTATTCTGGTCGCTGATTCTCTTAGTAGATTGTTGTCCAGTGCTCAGGAGGTGGGGTTAATTGAAGGAGCTGTGTTGGGTCGGGGAGAGTTGATTGTTAACCATCTTCTCTTTGCGGATGACACCCTGCTTTTCTCGCCGTTTGACTACGTGAAGCTTAGTAATCTCCTTTTTATCTTGCAGTTGTTTGAAAGGATGTCCGGTCTTAATTTTAACCTCAACAAATCTTTTTTGGCTGGTATCAACCTGAATCCGGGTGAGTCTTCTCTTTGCCGCTCCTGGTTAAATTGCAAAGTTTCTTCTCTCCCCCTTTCTTATTTGGGCCTTCCTCTTGGGGGTAACCCTCGGCTAAGATGCTTTTGGGAGCCGGTTTTGGAGCGGATTCAAAAGAGACTTCATAAATGGAAGAATTTGGTGGTTTTTAAAGGAGGCGGATTGACGTTGGTGCAATCTGTGGCCGAGTTGTATGCCTACTTACTACCTCTCCGTGTTTTCTATTCGAAGAAGATTGCTAAAGATATTGATAAAATTTCGAGGGACTTCTTTTGGAAAGGTAGTGCGGGAACGGAGGTTCGAATCTTGTCAAGTGGGAGGTGGTTACCTGTCCTTTATTTTATGGAGGTTTGGCTTTTGGTAATACCGTCAATCGTAACATTTCCCTTCTCCTTAAATGGTTGTGGAGGTTTCCTTTGGAGGAAGGAGCTTTGTGGCATAGAGTCATAGCTGCTTGTTCATGGTACCGATTTGTTTGGTTGGAAAGTCGGGCTGTAGTTCTATTTGTTCTTTGCGCGCCCCTGGAAGGCATTTGTAAGCTTCATGGTGTGATGGACGCTTTTACTGTTTTGGTTTGGGGAATGGGTTGAGGATTTCTTTTTGGGACCACCCTTGGGCTACTAATGCTCCCCTTAAAGTGGTTTTTCCTACCTTATACAGGCTGTCTACTCACAAGGTCATCTCTGTTGCCAATGTTTGGGACTCTATTTTTCGTGCTTGGAATTTGGGGTTCAGGGAGGAATTTGAAGGATGAGGAGATTGATGAGTTTGTTGGTCTGCTTTCGACCCTGGATAGTTGTTCTTTGGCTTCTTCTGATGATTCTAGAATTTGGAAAGGGGTTGGGGCTGATTTCTCTTGTAAAAATGCTTTGTTGTCTTTAGCCGCTACTAGCAATGCTTTTCCTATTGACCTCCACAAAGCTCTCTGGATTGACAAATACCCAATTAAGGTGAAGGTGTTCTTATGGTCTCTCCTTAAAGGAGGCCTTAATACTTATGATAAGCTTCAGAGAAGGTTTCCCTCTTTGGCTCTCTCCCCGAATGTTTGCTCCTTATGCTTTGCTGATAGTGAAAGTACGAATCATGTTTTTTTGCACTGCCCCTTTACTATGGAGTTGTGGAACAAGCTTTTTGGGACTTTCAACGTGCATGGGCCTCTCCATCACTCCGTGTCGGTGGCTGTCCACGGTTTCTCGTGTGGTGAAGTTTAACAAAAAGGCTCATATTATTTGGTGTAATGCTGTTCGGTACTCTTGTTTGGCTCGTGTGGTGGGAACGTAATAGCCGGCTGTTCCATTCTGATTTTATTCATTCTTCTGTGCTTAATCTTTGGGATAAGGTGGTGTGGTTTGCTTCTCTTTGGAGCGCTTTTGTAAAGGAGTTTTGTAATTACAAACCGTCCCAAATTGCCCTCAATTGGTCTAGTTTTTTGTAATCGTTTGAGGGATTTTGTACATTTCATTTTTTTAATGAAATCGTTTCTTATTTAAAAAAATTATGGATTTGAAAGGTTTTGATCCGGTTTGGAGGAAATGGATTCATAGTTGTATCTCAAACACCTCTTTTTCTGTCTTCATTAATGGACGACCGAGAGGGAAAATTCTAGCTACCAGAGGTCTTCGTCAAGGCGACCCACTCTCTCCCTTCCTTTTCATCCTAGTCATGGATGTTCTCACCACTCGGACAATTGTCTCTCCACAGGCTCTCTTCACGGGGTTCGTATTGGCAATCGTGATTTTCATTTTAACCATCTTCTCTTTGCTGATGACATTCTAATATTTGGAGAACACAAGGACAATGAAATTGGGAAAATTATTGAGGCCCTCAAACTCTTTGAAGAAATGTCAGCCATGAAGATCAATCTTGCAAAATCCACCCTTAATGGGATCAACATTGATCCGGAAGAAGTCTCAGCCCAAGCTTCCATTTTGGGTTGCTCTGTGGGTATGACGTACTTGGGTATGCCTCTTGGAGGAAATCCCGATACCCTTCAGTTTTGGGACCCGGTCATGGAAAAGATTTTGTTTCGGCTCGACAATTGGAGAAACGCCCTGTTTTCTAAGGGAGGCAGACTTACTATTATTCAATCTGTCTTCATGAATACCCCCACCTATCTCATGTCTCTCTTCAAGATGCCTGGAAAAGTCATCAAGATTGTTGAAAAAAAGATCCGAGATTTTCTTTGGGCTAAGGAAGGTACAACTCATGGTAGTCATCTCATTGATTGGAAGAAAGTTTCCAATCACAAGGATGGAGGCGGGCTCGGAATTGGTAATCTAAAGGAAAAAAATTTATCCTTGGCTTCTAAATGGTGGTGCTGGAGATTTCTGAAAGAAGAAAACTCCATGTGGTTCAAGATCATCTCTTCTAAATACGGGATTCTTGATAATGGCAGATTTACTTCTATTTCCCCCACTCGAAGACATTGCCCCTGGCATTATATCTCCTACTGCAGAAAACAATGTGTTAATCTTTTTACCATTAAAATAGGTAATGGTTGCACTACAAGTTTCTGGAATGATAATTGGGCAAACAACCTCTCTTTGAAGCAGCAATTTCCCAGACTGTTTCGTATCTCTACTGCAAAAAATGCTATGGTGAATGCTTGCTGGGACTCTATTTGTCATGCTTGGGAATTAAACTTCACCAGAACTCTTTCCAATAGAGAATTGGAAGACTTCACCAACCTTTTGGCAACTATTTTCACTTTATCTTTGAACAATCTGCCTGATGCTCCCTGCTGGTCCCTTGAAAAAGATGGATGCTTTACAACCAGATCTCTCTTTGCTCATCTCACAAATAGAACTCAGGTCATGGAGATCAATCTCTACAATGGCATTTGGAAAAGAGGCTCTCCCAAGAAGATTAATTTTTTTGTATGGAACTTAACTCTAGGAGGTCTAAATACCTCGGATATTCTCCAAAGAAGACGGCCTGATCTTTGCATCTCCCCTGCTGTTTGTTACCTCTGCCTTAGACATGCCGAAAACCACGATCACCTCTTCATCCACTGTCCTTTTGCTTCTCTTCTTTGGAACCTGCTCATGTCAACTTTCAATATGGACTACTGCTTCCCTATGAAAGCCTCTACGCTAATGAGTAACCTGCTTCTAGGCCATCCGTTCAAGAGAAAGGCTAAAATACTCTGGGAATATGCGGTCAAATGTTTAGTTTGGGATATTTGGCTCGAAAGAAATTCTCGAATCTTCAACAACAAATCTAGGCCTGTTTTGGATATTTGGGAGAATATTAAATTCAAAGTCTCTCAATGGAGCTCCCTTAATAATTTATTTTGTAATTATGATAGTTTTATGATAAATGCCAATTGGAATGGTTTTTTGTAATCCTTTGGCCTTGGTGATTTACTAATCACCCTTTTTTGTAACACCTATTTTCTTTATATATAAGTATCGTTTCATATCAAAAAAAATAGAAAAGATACAATGCAAGGAGTTTAAGGAATCCTCAACAAGAAAATAAATATATACAAAATGGAATTCCACTTAAAGTTCATGGAATAAGAAAGAATTATAAAATCATAGGGCTTTATAGATTTAACCCAAGAGAAAGCAAGAAATACAATTAAATTCGAAATATTATCCCAAGTAGCAAATTTATCTTCAAAGAGCCTAGAATTACGTTCAATCCAAACAGTCTACAAACGAGAAAAAATAGCACAAATTCATAGAATCTTTCTTCTCTTGAAAATAAGAACGGATGTATACTTTAGGGGGCGTTTAGATTGCAGGTTTATTACATGGGTTCTACAGTACTTCATTTTACTTTTTTAAACTCATGGGTTTGCTAAAGTATAACAGTATTCCAATTTTTCTTCATAAACATGGGTTTCTACGGTGTATAAATTCACCCGCCAAACACAGGCTTCACAACCCACTACATGAACTCAGGCTTCTCAAACCTAAAATCCAAAAGCCCCCTAAGGATTAGAGATTTCTTATGAAATGAAATGTGTGAGGGGAAGCTAAGTCATTTAGTTATATGCGATATCACTACAAGATTAGTAGCTAGTCAAGTTTTAGAAATTGGAATTACTAAGAGTAAAATTGAAACACTATTAGCCAGATGGCTGTGGCGATCCCAAAAGAAAGTGAAAAACTGTGGCATAGAGTAGTGGTAAAAAATATAGGAGGGATAAATACAGGTGGTCTATCTACCAATGACAAGAAGAATAGCTCATGCCTTAGTCCTGGGAGGAGAATTGTTTGACGGTAACTTTGAAGCTCGGAGATGGTTAAAAGATATTCTTCTGGTAAGACATCTGGGTAAGGGACTTGAAATCAGGGGTGTAACAGGGCTAATATATATATATATATATATATATATATATATATATATATATATATATATATATATATATATTTCTAGCTGGACTGGCTGTTTCCGTCTGTTTCTTGAGCAAGTAGAGTGGTCTTCTATTAATAGAATTTAATAAAATAGTTATTGAACAAATTTTAATAAATCATCATCCTCCATAAAAGGACTTTTGTGGGTAACAATGTTTATTGTATGCTTGGTAGGAAAAATAAGTTCAAAGATAAATATTTTGTTTCATTAGCGTTTAAACAGAGAATTTAGAAGCTGATTTTTGAGGAGTAAAGCTCAAGAGCTACTTTCATTAGAAGAATGAAGGATATACTGAACTAAGAGAGTTAGGGTTTGAGAGGATACTCATCTCATTCATTGAATTAAGACACACACACACACACACACACATATATATATATATCTATACATGAGAGCCTTAAGTTATCAAGTAAAATTATGAAAAGGACAACCTACTAAACTATTATATTTACCATAATATAATTCTAATATACATTATAACATTCCACTAGAACATATATGTTAATCATGCCCAACTTGTTGCCAAGGTAATCAATTCTAGTGCCATTGTGGGAGCTCGTAAAAATATTTCTTAAATGTTTCCCAGTCTTCACATGTTCTGTGGACGCTAAACCTTGTTGTATCTTCTCACAATTAAAATGACAATCAAGTTAGATATGTTTCGTTCTCGTGAATTACTGGATCCTATTTCTCTCCAAAGACTGTTCTCTTGAAATATTGGATTCTATTTCTCCTGTACTAGAAGACTTTATAAAATCCAGCTTGAAGTTTATCTTTCTATAAAAAAAAAAAATCTAGAATATGATAAATGATCATGAGTGGAAAAAGAAGAGACATGATAAGTGCACGGACGTGTACCTTTGCGAAGTGCAAATGGAAGATCAACACTTAAAGCTGGATTTGATGGTGAATCGTCTTCTAGTACAGGCCATGAATTTGAAGTTCGTTGCCGTCTAGAGTATATTTGAGTGATGGGGGAGCAGACATGGAAGCAGCGAATATGATAAATGATCATAAGAGGGAAAAGAAGAGTCATGATATGTGTAGCGGCGTGTACCTTTGCGAAGTGCAATAAGAGGATCATCACTTAAAGATGGATTTGATGGCGAAGAGTCTTCTAGGACAGGATATGAATTTGAAGTTTGTTGCCGTCTAGAGTATACTTGAGTTATGTAGGAGCAGACAGCGAATATGATAAATGATCATAAGAGGGAAAAGAAGAATCATGATGTGTGTAGCGACGTGTACCTTTGCGAAGTGCAATAAGAAGATCATCACTTAAAGATGGATTTGATGGCAAGAGTCTTCTAGGACAGGACATGAATTTGAAGTTTGTTGCCGTCTAGAGTATACTTGAGTTATGTGGGAGCAGACCGCGAATATGATAAATGATCATAAGAGGCAAAAGATATGATAAGTGCAGCGCTTGTACCTTTGCAAAGTGCAATAGAAATATCATCACTTAAAGCTGAATTTGATGGCGAATAGTCTTCTAGTACGTGACATGAATGTGAAGTTTGTTGCCTGCTAGAGTATACTAGAAATAGAGTAGACAAGTAAAAATATGAGTACTTTCTAAGAAGTTCACATTAGTCAATACTAGATATCTGTTGAGGCAAAAGATCATCAGAGGTAAAAGAAGAGACATGATAAGTGCACTGACGAGTACCAAAAGTGCAATAGAAAGATCATCACTTAAAGCTGGATTTGATTGCGAAGAGTCTTCTAGAGTAGTACCGGACATGAATTTGAAGTTTGTTTCCGTCTAAAGTATGCTTGAGTGATGGGGGAGCAGACATGGACGCAGCGGATATAATAAATGATCGTAAGAGGTTAAAGAAGAGGCATGATAAATGCAGCAACGTGTATAGGAAGATTTTCACTTATAGCTGGATTTGATGGAGAAGAGTCTTCTAGTACGTACATGACCTGAATATGAAGTTTGTTGTCATCTAGAGTATACTAGATTTAGAGTAGACAAGTAAATTCTCGTCCTCCCCTTGGCACTCATGAGAAGTCGTTGCAGAAAAATGAGAAGTTCACATTAGTCGATACTAGATACCTGTTTAGGAGGAAAAAGATCATAAGAGGCAAAAGTGAAAAGTGCATTGACATGTACCTTTGCGAACTGCAATAAGATCATCACTTGAAGCTGGATTTGATGGCGAAGATATTAGATATCTGTTTAGGAGGGGCCATATATGGTTTAAACCCATGACCTCAAGGTTTTAAGGAGGTCCTTTTGACTGCTAGGCCAACCCATGGTTGGTTAAACTTCGTTTATAACTTGGAAAGGCTGAATCTTTCAGTAAACTCTGATTGATACTGGTCCATAAAGCACATACCAAGCCAGTGACTGCATTCAATCGTTATTCTTTTTAAATTAGGAAATTTATATTTGAAATGTATTACCTATAAAATCCTGTGGTGAATTCCTCTAATCAGTTAATGATTAGTATCCATATTTGCGTTTTGAAACTCCTCTTCTTCCCTCACTTATCTCTATCATAGATCAAAATTCATTCATACGTTGGATGTGTATTGAGCCTTTGACAATTGTTATCAGGTTAAAGGAAAGTTAATATTTGAAACATGTCCTATGTCTTTTACTTCCCATTCCATTCTTTTTACAGTCTTGCAATGGAGTTATTCTTATGCAATTATGCAGTATTTATTTGATTTATTTTTTAGGATTTTATGTAATGGTTATCGACTACGTATGTCAGTTTAGACGCATTCCCTATAATATTTCCATTTTCCTAACTTCAGGTGTCTTGGTTATATATACCCTCCTTACAAAAGCAAGTGCTTAACGTGATTTTGTTAAATCTTGCAGATGATGGGGAAGTGAATGTTGATGAGTTCATTAGAATAATGAAGAGAACGACCTATGGATTTTAGAGCACAAATTATTATACCAGAACTTGAATGATCCACATGAGGTATGAAGTATGATTAGGGTAACTTTGATACAGTTGTAAGAATAAGAGACTTGAGCAAGATGTTGTGGTTAGGACAATGGCTTAGTATTTTATTCATTTCTGTAAGTAGTATTATATATGGTTCTTCCGAGTGCATGTGGATTATGGAGTTAATTTGAATGTATTTAATTTTACTATTTTTTAGTATTGATGATTGAGATTGGGGAGATTTGAACTCATACCCTCTTTCGAGGGGAGGGCCTTAATTAGTAGCTTTTTACTCTTTATTGGTGGCATTTTATTTTACTAGTTTGGAACTTGAGTGACATGTTTTGCATAATAGAATGAGACATTGCGAAAGACGGTTACTCTAGTCTGACGGAAGAATGAAAAGTGACCTTGAAACGGACTCGTTGCATTCCATATAAGTTTGCCCTAAATCAATTAGGGTTGAATCAAACGTCAAATTTTAAATTTCGGTCTGGACTCTTTTATTTTGTAGTCTTCATCTTCTATACAAAACGTTGTTTGAATGTTAAAAAATATCACTATTAATAAAATATATAATATTTTACCTCTCATAGATTTTACATCTAATTTAAGGAGGGATTACTCGAACTTTCGACTTTACAAAACAAAGTATTAATACCTGACTAGTTGAGTTACGTTCAGTTTGACTATATCAAAAGAGTTATTGGTTGAACTAACAATTATTCATCATTTTTTTTAATTTAGTATAAATAAATTTTGGAATATTAAAATATTTTATAGTGGAAATAACATAAAAGTGATACATTTAAAAAATTACTAACTAGTTTTTTAATTAAGAAAAAAACCTTTTACTGTGCATAAGTATTTTAATAACTTAGAAAGCATTTTCAATTTTTTTTAAATAATATTGGATACACACTTTTAAAATAGTCTTTTATTTTTATTTTGTAGAGATCGTATATAAAAAAAATGAGAAGGTGGTAATCAAGAGAATGCAGTATATACGATAAATGAATTTGAATTATCATATTAAAAAGTTTCGGGTAAAAAAGTTGGAATAGGATTTTATAAAGACCCATTTACAAATATGTCAAAATGGGCTCTAATATTTACAAATTTACTTATTCACTAATTTATTGATGCTGATGTAACTCAACTTCTCCAACAAGTCTCGTCGGATTCCGAATAAGGTAAGAAGATTGAGCCATATTTTCAGTAAATTCCCTTTGAAATATTAAAACGATGGTGTAATTTTGCGAGTTCAAGTTGTGGTTTTTCTATTTTGGGAGTACCTCCAACCAAACACGATTTTGCAAAAGGCTTCAATTTGGTTTTCAAGGTATGTTGATATATAGATCTGATTTTTAAACATTTGATTTATAGATCTAAGTTTTTGGTTTGGTTTTTAGATCTAGATTCGAGCTTGGATTTGTTTTTTTTTTTTTTTTTTTTTTTTTTGTTTTTTTTTTTTTTCCGTTTTTGGATCTAGTTTCATGTTTGGACTTGTTGGTTTTTAGATCTAGCTTCGGGATTGGATTTGTTTATAGTTCTTTGTTTTTAGATCTTAGATTGGAAGCACAAGTTCGAATCGAGATTGAAGGCACAAAGTCGATTTAAGATTGGGAAAATTCTCGAATCGATATTTTCCCCCATCTCGATTCGAGATTAGAGGAAGAGATGCTTTCTGCCCAAATCTTGATTCGAGATTAGAAGCAGAGACGCTTTTTGTCTGAATCTCGGTCTGGGATTGCTCAATCTCGGTCTTAGATTGCTCAATCTCGGTCCGAGATTGAGAGAACCTCGTTTTATTTTTTTAAAACATACATTTGTAAGATTGTTTTGAATTGCTTTTACTTTTTATTATTACTTTTTTCTATTGTTGTGTTCATATTTTATTTTATTTTATTATTTTATTTTTTTTCAGTTATAAAAATGTCCTCGAATGACCAAAATTCCACCCTCGAAGCAAAAATAGAGCAATTTTGAATCGAGATCTTGTAACAAAATTCCAATTTGAAGCAAAAGTACTAGACAATCTCGAACCGAGATTGAGCAATCTCAGACGAGATTCAGACAGAAAGCGTCTCTGCTTCTAATCTCGAATCGAGATTCGGGCAAAAAGCATCTCTGCCTCTAATCTCGAATCGAGATTGAAGTCAAATCTCGAACCGAGATGGTGAAAAATCTCCCAATCTTGAATCGACTTTGTGCCTTCAATCTCGGTTCGAACTTGTGCTTTCAATCTCCAATCTAAGATCTAAAAACAAAACACGATAAACAAATCCAATCCCAAAGCTATATCTAAAAACCAACAAGTCCAAACATGAAACTAGATCCAAAAACCAAAAACCAAAAAACCAAATCCAAACTCGAATCTATATCTAAAAACCAAACCGAAAACTTAGATCTATAAATCAAATTGTCAATAAGCCTTAGATTTGATTTTTGGAGGTCAATTTTCCTAATTTCCCTAAATAATTTAAGAAAATAATAAATATTTAATTCAAATTTTACAACCTGTGTGAATTCTCATGGTGAGCATTGAATGGGAAAGATCCTCAAAACGAATTTTTTACTGTAAAATCAATTTTGTAGTGCGCGTGTTCTCATAAGTTGAGTAAGCAATAAAGAAATTTTAAGAAGTACGTACAATATTTTTAGAAACTGTTTATAAATATAGTATACTATAAATCAATTATCATCATGTGAAGTGGTTACTATTGATCATAGACAATCAGTCATTAACTTAAAAATCTATCTTTATAAATACTGAAAAGTGATAGGGGTGAGATGTGAGCACAACATGGAATGATATATGAGGTTACACCACCTTATTGTCTTAATTTAAATGGGGTTGTGGAGCACAGGAATCAGACTCTAAAAGAAATGATGAATGCAATATTGTTAAGTTAAGTCTGGGAAACTGTTTGTCAACTAGCTTCCTTTTAAATAAGGGTCACACACAAGAAAGAAGACTCCATAATAGAGAGAGAAATGAACAATGAGTGACATACTTCTCATTATCTTTATTATCTTTATTTTTTAATACTGTGAGTGTCCGGGTCAGTTTACTTACGTGCACCTCAACTAATCTTATGGGACAAGCACACGACTCTACAACACTTGGCGTCGGTAAACTCGTAGGATAATATCCTAGGTAGGTGACCAACATGGTTTGAACTCATGACCTCAAGATTGAAAGGAACCTCTTGACCACTAGGCCAACCCATGTTGGTTATACATGAGTTAGTTAACAACTCATGTATAACCAACATTTGTTCATTAATGAATAAACAAGATATTTATATATTAGTTAGTTAACAACTAACAATAAACTAACTAACTAAAGAGTAATAACAACTCTAATACTCTTCCTCAAGATAGAAGGAAAATGTATGAAACTCCCATCTTGCCTAAAAGATGAAAGGAAGAAGGATTAGGCAAAGCCTTGGTAAACAAATCGACAAGTTGTAAAGGAGAATGAATTGGGAGAAGATTGATTAAACAAGCAGAAAAATTGTCACAAATAAAATGACAATCAAGCTTGATATGTTTCGTTCGTTCATTAAAAGCAGAAGTCGAAGCAATCTGAATGGCAGCTAAATTGTCACAATATACCAAAGGTGGAGATCATATAACAATCTATAAATTCTTAAGCAAATGAAGTATCCATGTCAACTCACTTGCAACCATAGCCAAGGCACGATACTCTGCCTTATCGATGAATGAGAAATAGTATTTTGTTTCTTTGACTTCCAAGAGATCATAGATTCACGCAAAAAGGTACAAAAGCCTGTAACTAAGCGATGAGTGTGCCAACACAAGCTCCCTAATCAACAGCTACAAATGCCTTAAAGAGATAAATGAGTGTTGGCTCATGTACCAATTAATGTGATACCTTGACCAGAAGTCGATTTTAAATATCACAACAAAGAATGAGGTGCATTTAGATGTGTGGAAGAAGGGTGAGAAACAAATTGACTGAGACGATGAACAAAGAATGTGATATCATGCCTTGAAATAGTATGTAATGTCCTGTTACTTTTTAAGTTAATTTTTTTTAATTAAAGTATTTCAATTAATTTTAGAGTTAATAATTTAGAATTTAGAAGTTTTATTCATTCATAAACCTTTTATTTTTGTTAGAAGTAAAAATTAGAATTAGGTGCATTAATGTAATTGTATTTAGTTAATTTTAAGAGTAAACTAGAGTATACAAAGGTGGAGTACTTTTTAAAAGCTAGACAAAAGTGCAGGGGCCTTTTTGTAAGAAATTACTTCCTCTTAAAAAGCTTGACCTCATCTTCTTCCTACTCACTTTGTAAACAAAAGAAAAGAAACAATTTCTCTCCAAAGGACCTCCATGGCCGACGCCCCCTTGTGAGAATAAGGCTTCCAGGTTTTCTTCATCTCTCATCTGTTTTCGTTGATTCTTAGTGCGTTGAAAAGCTCTCATCCTTGTATTCTTTCTATCCTACCCTTGAAGCACTTCTTCCTCCCTAAAAGGTGAGAATAACTAAACTTTTATGGGTTTTGTTTCCTTTTAGTCTTAAATGAAGTTTTTGGTTGAAATCCTCAATTTATTCTCATGGAACTTGAAGGTTCTAACTCAAAATAAACATTTAAGGATGTTTTGATACCTTCCCTCAAGCCTAAACTCAATAAAAATCAAAAGCACCAAGACCCATTTTATCTCCTCCAAACTGTGGCCTATGTGTGGGGTGGTTCTTGATTTTAGTTTGTGTTTTCTTTGTTTTTGGATGGTAGAATCCTTGTTCAAAGCCCCAAATTGGTTTACCCATTGATAGTTCTATCTTAAACATTACCTAAAACGAACTTGGATTTTCCTTAAATCACCCAAAAGTTGAAAATACATTCCTTTTAAAATAGCTACTGCCGTGGACCATTTGGGACTATTTCGGGCTGTTTTTCGTCTTTTAATTATCTACCCATCGCATTTTGATTGTTTGGTTAAACTAACGCATTTTAGATGTAATTTAAAAGTAGGTGTTTGTAATCGCTTGCTTGATCTATCTTTCGATATTTAGAAAGTCTGTCTACTTTACTAAGGTGAGTTTAAAGTGGTGGTTAGTAATTTAATGAATTGAGTTGCATGACGCTATTGTTTGATCGAGGTTAAGTGACAAAATTATTATTAAGAGCTCATACTTGTTGGACGGTGAGTATAAACCTTGAAAGTGAGTTTTGAGCTATTTTGTATTTTGAGTGTATTTGAAGTTTTGCTTATTGGTTTTAGGTGAAAAGTAAGTTGTAGTATCTACTTGGAAGTCATGTAAGGCTATGGTGAATTTTGGAAGAATATTGGAAGTTGAAGGTACTTTAAGTGTTCTGGACCAAAGTAATTTAGAGGAACTCGTGGAAGTTATTTATGTAATTTAAAGTGTTTTATTGTCTTTGGCAGCAGTGCAGTGTTTAATCTTGATAATTTACTTACTTTGAGAATTACGATCTTCGAGGAATTGGTAACGGTGATGATTATGGTGGTCATTTAATTCGACCTCTTTACCTTATGTAATGATTGTTGGTTATAGTTTGATAGCGGTGAGACCGTGGTTTATGGAAATTCTAATTGTAATATGAATGATGTACTTGGGATTTTGCAAGAGACAATACCTTGAGGTGTACAAAATATAAGCATGTAATTGAATGTGATTTGTATTGTGACTGTATTGATTGATTGTTATTTGTGTTGTGATATAATAGGGTCATGGAATGATTTATGGATATAATGGGTTCATGGATGAAACAGGCCATGAGCGCCACTATATCGAGAGATTTATGAATATAATGGGTTCATGGATGAAACAGGCTATGAGCGCCATTGTATCGAGGGACTTTTAGATATATTGGGCTCCTAGATGAAACAGACCTTGGACGCCAATATATGATGTGATTTGTGGATATAATGGGTTCATGGATGAAATAGGCCATGGGCACCATTCTATCGTGGTTTGATGATAAATCAAGTTCATGACATGAGTGTCCCAACTTGTTTCTTTGTTATGGAAAGACATGCTTATCTCTTGTACAAGTGTAATGTTTTTTAATGTAGTACTTTATGTGGTTCGATGTGTGTTGGGATTGGGAATCTGATTAATAACATTCCTAGGTTGTATTAGGAGTATAGAGTGGGTAGTAAAGAGCATGCTAGGCCTTTGGACACAATAACCGATATGGAATTCGGTCCATATGATCACTTGCCTTCATTTTACTCTCAGCAGCATTTTTATGGTAATGTTGTTACACTTATTACTTTTCAGGTACTCCATGTGGCAGAGGGCGTGGTAGGGGGAGATGGTGTCGCATGACAGATGAGCGAAGCCATTTGGACATGGACATGGATTTTTGAGCATTTCGTGAATGCTTGACTTTAACATTTTCACTTATGTTCTACCTTATTTCCATCTTTGAGATATTTTGTATTTTGGGCCCATAAGAGCACGGTTGATTTGTTCCCTTTAAGTTTATATGTTTTCATTTTGGGATTTATTTATAAAAGGAAATGCGCATTTCCACATTTCTATCTAGTTGTAAAAACTGTACAGGTTATGGGATAGTCCAAGTTTTAAACGTTACCCTGCCGAATTTTAGTAAAATTAAGTCTTTCGCCGTGTCTTTTGGTTTTTAATGAATTAAAAGGAGTCGGGTCATTACATAGTAAGATATAATAATGTATCGACCAACTACCTATAAGTTATAACATCATCTTTAAGAAAATCACCAGTAGTAAAGAGCTTCATCTTTGGATCCACTGGCAATAATTGAGGTTAGCAAGATAGAAAACCAGTATCTTCTAAGAGTTTTAAGCAATATTTTATTTGAAACAGAAAAAGAGAAGAACGAGTTCTAGAGATTTCAAGACCAAGACAATTCTTGAGCTTGCCAAGATTCTTCAACTTGAAATGTGAATGGAGATATGCTTAACCTTTTGAATATGGAAAGAATGGGATGGATTAGTGATGATGATATCATCAACATATACAAGAAAAGCAACAAAAGAAGATCTACTTCCTTGTGTAAATAAAGAGCAATCATATTGAGACTGCTTAAAACCAAATGAAATAAGAGCAGTTGGAAATTTTATAAACCACTGTCTACTAACTTGTTTGAGCCTATAAATGAACTTATGCAGTTAACAAACTAGAGGCTCCTCCTGAGTATGAACATGAAATGGAGGTATGTAACCAAGTGGTTGCATGTAGACTTCTTCAAATAGATCACCATTAAGAAAAGCATTATTAATATCAAGTTGAGCAAGAGTCCAAGAATATTATGTAGCTAAGGAAAGAAAAACTTTGACAGAAGCTATCTTAGCCACTGGAGAACAGGTCTGAAAAAATAAAAGCCTTCCTGCTGGTTATACCCCTTAACTACCAATCGTGACTTGTATCGATATATTGTCCCATAAGGATGATATTTTATTCTATAAACCCATTTTATTCCAATAGCATGAGATCCTTTGGGAAGAAGTACCAAAGAAAATGTTTTATTTCTCTCCATAGCCTTCATCTCATCATTCATAGCAGCTACCAATGTGGAAACTCCTTTGTTTGATGATAAAATTGAGGTTCAAAAGGAAGAGAAACATTGAGAAACTTATAAGAAGGTGTACGATATTCATAGTTGAGATAATTCTGTATAGGATATTTATTTGAAGTAGATTCCACTATCTTAGACAGCCGATGACAATGAAAATCTTGTAAATAAGTAGGAGGCTATGAATTCTAGCTGATCTTCGAGAAACACCAACATCAAGAGAAGGTTGTCATGAAGGAACAACAACTAAAGATGGCTGAGAGGCATAAAAAATAGCAGTAGCCTCAACAGATTGACCAACAAGCATAACAACGGTATGAGAAGACCGAGGCAATGGCCGAATTAAACCGGTAAAGGCAAGTGCAAAACAACATCTTCAAAGAGATCAGGAGAAGTTGTTTGTGGTGATAAATCCTGAAAAGGAAATGAAGCCTTGTGAAACACCACATCATTTGAGATAAAAAAATTGTTTTGAAGTAAGATCATACAACTTATAACCCTTAACTCTAAGTGGATAGCCAATAAAGACACATTTTCTAGCTCGAGGGTCAAACTTGCTTCAATTGATAGAGAGAGTAGAAGCAAAACTTAAACAACCAAAAACCCTGAAAGAAGTACAATCAACAAGTTGAGCATATAGTAATTCATAAGGACTTCTCTTAAGTAACAAAGGAGATGGTGTCCTATTGATGAGAAAAATAAGTAGTTAACAAACATTCTCCCCAAAACTGAGTAGGAACTTTGGATTGCAAGAATAAAGATCTAGCAACATTTAATAAATGTTGATGCTTTCTCTCTGCAATATAATTTTACTGAGGTGTCTCCACACATGAGAGCTGGTGAATAACTCCTTTTGATAAGAAAAAAATTTAGTTAACTTCAATTATGGTGCATTATCAGATTAAAAGATTTTAATATCCTTCCCAAATTGTGTTTGTAATAATTCTAGTATGTAGAATGTAAAAATCATGCTCAACATTAGTGTAAAAACCCGACTCTTTATTTTTGAAATAATACTTAACGCAATCGAAAGACTTTTTAAAATAATAATCACTTGATAAACAAGTTTGGGATAAACCTATAATCATTTGTAAAATGGGATGCACATCCCATTTTATTAGAAATTGGAAGTTCAAATATTCAAAAGTTGACAAGTTCATAAATCAAAACATAAAATAGTTCAAGTATGATAAAATACTTATAAGCTCAACAAACCAAGTTTTAAAACAAATAAAGCATAGATTAGTCCTTAGACTTAGAAAACCATCACTAATCCATCTCTACCGTCATCCATCTAGATCAAATTGCACCAAATCCACGACTACAACCACGACCACGACAACGTCTCGCACATGAAAAGTAATATCATGAGCGAAAACACCCAGAGAAGATAAACATTGTCACAATGTAATTGCAACACGGAGCGCCAACGTCCAATTTATAGGCCTCTTTGTAAAAAGGAAAATTTGGAGTCGCCACCAACCAAGTTCAGGTGTGATTGGTCACCTAATTACTAAAAATTGTCTACGAAAAACCAGATTGGGTTCGGGAGTCATTTATGCATAGGGAAGGTACTAGCACCCTACGTCATCCATTTAAAAAACGGTTACCTTAATCTTATCTTATACTATCTAATTTTTAATTATTGGTCCTTAATTTAACTAATTTGTGAAAAGATTGATTTTAATTTATGAAAACAAATGTCTCGTTTAAATCTTCTCTTAACATCAAGAATGACGTAAGTTCAAAGATTAACCTGGCGGGGTTATGACCGTTAATTGAACAAATATCGGAACTGGGGGTTCCTCACCTAGAGAAATTGAGAGTCGTTACTTCCCAAAATCCCATCATCGGGTTTGTATTTATATTTTAAAACATTTTATTATTTTTATTTAAAATACTTATTTTTTATTTAAAATCTATTAAGAAAGGTTAAAATTAAATAATGTTAATAAACAATAAAAAAAATAGGAAATATCTTAATTTTTAAAATAGATATTTTATTTAAAATAAACTAAACATACTGGAAGTAATATGTAACATGGAATTTAAAAAAAAACAAATAAAAAAATCATTCATATATGCTTTAAACGGGAAAAAAAAGAACACAAAAAAATATATACTTATATATAATAATAATAACAAACATGTAAACATAAAATGACGAAACACAACTTGTAAATGATACATAGGAATATGCAATTTCGTCTTCTAGTCATAAACTAAATATATATTTAACCATTTACATTAATGATATTGAATTAACTATGTGTTGAATATTAAGATAAATACCACAGATTAAAAAAGAATACTCAACAAATATGAGTTAGAGAAATAAACCTTCAAATGACAATTTTATTATTCTCGCGATCGACACCTTCCAATGGGATGAAGTAAGATTCGTAGGCGTCAAGACGGTTGGGTTTGGGGAAATATGTTTTTGGCTATTTCCGACGAAAACTTAAACTCTAATGAAATTGAGAATCTCTAATGACGCTCCCATTTTCTTTCGTTATTTTTTTTGTGTGTTTTTCCATTTCTACTATGTTTCTACCGTCTTTCTTCTAAGAGGGAGGGCTCTTATTTATAGCCAAAATTAGAGACATTTAAAATAAATTGAGATAAACTTAAGATAATAATAGATAATACTTAGAGATTAACTCAATCTAAATCAAATAATATCTCTGCAAATTTATTTAAATCTATCTCAAATCCTATTCATCTTTGACCATTTCAAATTAATTTAAAAATTAGCTACCTTATCTCTACAAAAATTTAAAATAACAATTTTTAAAATAAATAAAATCGAAAATTATTTTATATTTAAAATTAAAAGCCACTTTTATTTTTGAAATAAAAATTGTCTTTATCATTTAAATTTAAAACAAAATTAAAATTTAATTATTTTTAAAATATAAAATTAATTTTATTTTTGAGAATAAAATTATTTTTATTTTTAAAACAATCAAATTTTATTTTTTATTTTAATTTTGCTTTATTTTAAAAATAAAAAATTAATAAATTTGGTATGGACAAAATACGGTATCTACAGTTGCCCCCCTTTGTTCATCTTTTAAAGATTAAAAAGTTGGACAAAGGAAATAGATATAGTATTTGGAAGACACAAATTTATTGATTTTTTTTTTTGAAATGAGTCTTTTAAGTGGATGGGAAAGAATGTATCTTGCTTGACATAGGATTTGGCCTCTACCAGGGCTGAACTGCAGTATGGATTTGATTTTGCTGAAAAAGTTTAGAATGCAACGGACCGCGCTTGACACAGGCTTTGACCTCTACTGGGACTAAACCAAAAGTAGGGTTCGATTTAACCAAAAAATAAACGAAAGCAATGGACCTGAATTGACGCAGGCTTTGACCTATAGCGGCACTAAACCAAAAGTAAGGTTCGATTTAACTGAAAGATAAATAAAAGCGATGGACCTGGATTGACGCAGGCTTCGACCTATACCGAGACTAAACCAAAAGTAAGGTTCGATTTAACCGAAAGAAAAATAAAAACGATGGACCTGAATTGACGCAGGCTTCGACCTATACCGGGACTAAACCAAAAGTAAGGTTCGATTTAACCAAAAGAAAAAATAAAAACGATGGACCTGGATTGACGCAGGCTTCGACCTATACCGGGACTAAACCAAAAGTAAGGTTCGATTTAACAGAAAGAAAAATAAAAACGATGGACCTGGATTGACGCAGACTTCGACCTATATCGGGACTAAACCAAAAGTAAGATTCGATTTAACCGAAAGAAAAATAAAAGCGATGGACCTGGATTGACGTAGGTTTCGACCTATACCGGGACTAAACCAAAAGTAAGGTTCGATTTAACAGAAAGAAAAATAAAAGCGATGGACCTGGATTGACGCAGGCTTCGACCTATACCGGGACTAAACCAAAAGTAAGGTTCGATTTAACCGAAAGATAAATAAAAGCAATGGACCTGGATTGACACAGGCTTCGACCTTATACCGGGACTAAACCAAAAGTAAGGTTCGATTTAACCAAAAAAGTAAAAAATGATCAGTTTTGATGTGAAATAATTTTGCAGAAATTTCAAAACGGGATTGCCCCAGTGTGATGATAAAAACCATGTGATTACGCAAAGCCCTTTTTTTCTTTTCAAAATAGCTCAACTCCTACATGTTCATCATTATTTGTAGAAGATATTTGGCTTGATATTGGATTATCAAAATAATTCCAGGAATGAGATTTTTTTTTGGAAGTTGAAAAGATGTCTTCCATTTCTACTAACTCTTAAAGTTAAGTACTCTGATACTTCATGTGCATTTAGAAAAACCTTTTCCATTATCTCCCGATAGAACATTCTCATGTTTATCAGTCTCAATGTTGGGTTTTAACCATATGTCAAATTTTGATGAGATTCAAGCATTTGCTTCCATAATTTCAAAATCCATTGGTAATCAGTGATGATTGTTTTAAAATTCCTCCAAAATCAAAACAATTTTCTCTTTCTTTGAATTATAATTGTAATAAGAAAATTTATGTCAACATTTAAAGGAATGAAAAGATGACGAAATGATGAAACAAACTAACTTGAAGGGTATTTTATTGATGGAAGACAATTATTCCTCGATGATCTTTTTGAACTGGAAGTATTCTTTTTAGAACCAAATCTCCTTCTCTAAATACTCGGGGCCAGACTTTCTTGTTATATGCTTTCATCATTCTCCTTTGATAAAGTTGGCCACTGCATAACGCTGTCAACCTCTTTTCTTCTACGAAATTAAGTTGTTCGTAGCGATTCTGAACCCACTCAGCTTCTTCTAATTTGGTTTCCATGAGAACCCTTAATGAAGGAATTTCAACTTCAATTAGAAAGACTGCTTCCATCCCATAAACTAGTGAAAATGGTGTTGCCCCAGTTGAAGTTCGAATGGAGGTGCGATATCCGTGCAAAGCAAAGGGAAGCATTTCATGCCAATCTTTGTATGTGGTTGACATTTTTTCAACAATTTTTTTGATGTTCTTATTGGCTGCCTCTACCACACCATTCATTTTCGGACTGTAAGGAGTTGAATTAGCATGCTTGATCTTGAACTGTTCACATAGTTCACTCATCATCTTGTTATTTAAATTTCTCCCATTATCGGTAATTAAGACCTCTGGAAGACCATAACGACAAATGATCTCCTTCTTGATAAATCTGATTACCACATTTTTCGTTACTTCTTTATAAGAAGCTGCTTCCACCCATTTAGTGAAGTAATCAATGGCTACCAGAATAAAGCGATGCCCATTTGAAGCTTTGGGTTCAATTGGTCCAATCACATCTATTCCCCATATGGAGAAAGGCCAAGGTGCTACTAGAACTTGTAGCTGAGAAGCAGGAGCATGAGTTTTGTCAGCATATATTTGGCATTTGTGAAACTCTCTTGCATATTTGATGCAATCTGTCTCCATAGTTAGCCAATAATAACCAGCTCTCAAGACTTGTCTCGACATCATGTGCCCATTTGAGTGAGTGCCACGATTCCTTCATGTATTTCTTCCATTAACTGTTGGCTTATCTCGGTCGACACATCCGAGCAACACCATGTCTTGGTTTCTTTTGTAAAGAATTTCTCCATTCAAAAAGAATTTCATGGATAATCTTCTGAGAGTGCGTTTATCATTCTCCGAAATACCTGATGGGTGTTCTCTATACGTTATAAACTTCTTGATGTCATGATACCATGGTTTTCCATCTGGCTCTTCTACGATGTTCATGCAAAAGGCTGGAATATCCCGTGTTTCAATCTTGAGAGGTTGCACTTTTTCTTTGAAATCTACATCAAACATCACTGTCAACGTAGCTAATGCATCAGCTATTTGGTTATCATCTCTTGGTATGTGATCAAAGGTGATCTCATTGAACTTCTTGGATAGTTCGGTTATTAACTTATGATAGGGAATCAACTTGGAATCTCGGGTTTCCCATTCTTCATTTGTTTGATGAATTACTAAAAGCGAGTCCCCATACACCTTTAATTTTTTCACTTTCATATCAAGTGCTGCTTGGAGTCCTATAGAGCAAGCTTCGTACTCTGCCATGTTATTTGTACAGTCGAAACACAATTTAGTGGTGAGCGGAAATATTTTTTCTTCTGGTGATATTAATATTACTCCGATACCATGGCCTAACTCATTGGAGGCTCCATCAAATAACATGACCCATTCATCAGGATCTGAAGATTCTTTTTCTACTTCTGTCATAAAAACATGCTCGTCTGGGAAGTCCAGCTTCATTGGTGAATAATCATCAATTGGTTGTTGAGCTAAATAATCAGTAAGCACGCTTCCTTTTACTGATTTTCTGGTGGCATAAACAATGTCATATTCTGATAATAAAACTTGCCATCTAGCAATTCTTCCGGAGAGAGAAGGCTTTTCAAAAATGTATTTTATTGGATCCATTTTTGAAATTAGCCATGTTGTATGATAAAGCATGTATTGTCGCAGTCGATGTGCAGTCCAGGCTAGAGCACAACAAGTTCTTTTGAGAAGAGAGTATTTAGCTTCATAATCGGTGAACCTTTTGCTCAAATAGTATATGGCTTGCTCTTTTCTTCCAGAATCATCGTGTTGCCCAAGTACACAACCCATTGAACTTTCCAGCACTGTCAGATATAAGATTAGAGGGCGCCCTGATATTGGCGGGACGAGTACAGGAGGATTGTGTAGATACTGCTTTATCTTTTCAAATACATTTTGACAGTCTTCATTCCATACTCCCGTATTGTTCTTACGAAGTAACTTGAAGATGGGTTCACATGTGGCTGTTAGATGAGATATAAACCGGGAAATGTAGTTTAATCTTCCCAGAAATCCTCTAACTTCTTTCTCAGTTCTTGGCTGTGGTATTTCTATGATTGCTTTGACCTTATCAGTATCAACTGTGATTCCTTCTTGACTTACCACAAAGCCTAGTAATTTTCCAGAGCTTGCTCCAAATGTGCATTTATTCGTATTGAGTTTTAATTGATATTTTCTCAATCGGTCAAACAACTTCTGGAGAATGTCTGCATGATTCTCCCCATGTTTCGACTTGGCAATCATGTCGTCAACATAAACTTTAATTTCTTTGTGCATCAGATCATGAAACAATGTGACCATTGCACGCTGATAGGTTGCCCCAGCATTCTTCAATCCAAACGGCATGACTTTATAGCAGAAGGTTCCCCATAGTGTGATAAATGTGGGTTTTTCCCGATCTTCTGGTGACATTTTGATTTGATTATAGCCTGAAAATCCATCCATGAATGAGAATGTTGAGAAGCCAGCAGTATTATCCACTAAAATATCAATATGAGGAAGTGGAAAATTATCCTTCGGGCTTGCCCGGTACAAATCTCTATAATCAACACACATTCTGACTTGTCCATTTTTCTTTGGCACGGGGACAATATTGGCTACCCATTCAGGGTAATTGGAAACTGCTAAGAAACCGGCATCAACTTGCTTTTTAACTTCGTCTTTGATTTTGATTAGCATATCAGGTTTCATCTTTTGTAGCTTTTGCCTCACGGGCCCGCATTCAGGCTTAAGCGGTAGACGATGAACTACAATATCTGTTTCTAACCTTGGCATGTCTGTATAAGACCACGCAAAAATATCTGTATATTCATGCAGCAAACTGATGATTTTTTGACGACATTCTTTCGATATATTAGTGCCGATTTTGACCTCTTTAGGTTCTTTTTCAGACCCTAAGTTAATTGTCTCTGTTAATTCTTGATGAGGCCCTAATGTCTTTTCTTCTTCTTCTACCATTCTCAACAATTCAGTGCTTGGTTCAAAATCATCCTCTTCCTCATTAAGCTCAATATTGTTTATAGGAGTGTCCCATTTATATTTCCGATCATCGAAGCATTCATTCTCAGTTTCACTATTTAAAATATTAATTATTTGATTTAGGAATGTGAATGATAAGGCAAATTATGAAAGATAAAGAGGAGTGGAAGATAACAAGGTAGGAAAAGAAATTGACTTTTATTGATATGAAAATTGAAATGTTGACATAAAAATTCAAATTACGAAAAATAAAACTAAAAAAGAAAAATTGTTGAAAATTACTTTGGAATATTAAAAAATGAAGGTAGCTCTACGGCCTTCCAATTATTCAGCTCGAATTCTTTAGTGACTGGGTAAATCAGTGCAGTTGAGTTCTTTCCTTCTTCTGTTATGGTCATCACTACATCAAGGGTCTGACATGATGGTTGCTCTGTATAATGGATTATACCACCACTTTTGAAAGTTTGGTACAAATGAGGTATATCCATCTTCTTATAGCATTTCTTCCCCTTTTCTTTCTGTGCTCTGGCCATATCTGCATGGCTTGGTTTGAAACCAAAGCCGAACTTCTCCTTGTTGTCCCTCAAATTAAGTAATTCTTCTAGAATGTAATTACTGTCTTCTAAAGATAGCTTGTTCATTCCCAATCTTATGTCCGCATCATTTTCCAGGAGTAATGACCGGCTCCACTCGTATAACTAGGAATGTTGGTACTTCGGTTTGTCTCGATATATGATTATGAGTGGTTTTGGCATCCAATCTTCCTTAGAAGGAGCGTTATCAAAAGATTGACTTCATTATTCCGACGAGTTGGTTTATGAGAGATAATGAGTTGTTTAGAATTTAACAAGTAATCGGACTATCTCTCTGAAGGAGTGACAATGTTGGATAGAATGGCCTTTTGCTCCAGCATGAAACGAACAGGTCAAGCTATCATCAGATTCTTCATTATTCAAAACATTGTTTATTTGCTCCATTTGAACATAACCACTACTATAAAGAACTTCAAACAGTTTCTCCATAGGAGTTGTGATTTCTTCTACATCAGTCTTCAAGACGACTTCATATTTCTCTACTTCATTTACTCCAGGCCCACCGTGATTTGGAAGAGGATTGTTATTCACATATGGGGTGTTATCTTTCTTGAAACTTAACCATCCTGCTGCGATAAGGGATTTCACTCGATGCTTCAATGCAGTACAATTTTCAGTTGAATGTCCTGGAGCTTTTGCATGATAATCACAATAAGCATTTGGATTGTACCAATTGGGATAAGGTGGTTGAATGGGGTTGGCTGGTACTGGAGATAGAAGACGTTTTTGAAAGAGTTTGGGTAAGAGGTTAGTATATGACATGGGAATTGGGTCAAAGTGTTTTGGTCTGTAAGGTCTTCTATTATTTTGTTGACCAGGGGTATATGAAGTGGATTGGTTCTTGGGTTGAGGTGTTGGATTATATTGCGGCCTGGGATTTTGAGGAGGAATTGGAGGTTGATGGGATGTATTGTTTACATATGGTTGGGGGTATCTGGGTGAATTAGGGGAATAAGTAGGTAGGTAAAGAATGGGTTGCGGTGGTTGTGTCCACGGGATATTATTTCTTCCTTCCAACATATGTGTTTCGCCTTCCTTCTTCTTGATGAAATTTCCCCTTTTCACAGCTGGTGATTCATCTCTTCCGTCAGTTATCCTTCCATGTTTCACCCCGAATTCAATTCTATCTCCAATTATCATGATATCAGAAAAATTTGTTGAAGCATTCCCAATCATTCGATCGTAAAATGCAGCTTTTAGAGTGTTAATAAACATAGCTGATAATTCTTTATCTGTTAAGGGAGGTTGGACTTCTGCAGCTGTATCTCTCCACCTCTGGGCGTACTCTTTGAAGCTCTCAGTAGTTTTCATTTCCATTCTCTGTAGGTCAAGTCGGTCTGGAGCCAGATCAATATTATGCTTATATTGCTTAAGAAAAGTGTCAGCCAAATGTTTCCATGAGCACGCATGAGTCATCGTCAAGTTTCATATACCAACGAGCCTGGGCGGCCAAACCTGCTTGAAAGCAATGAATAAGCAATTTGTCATCTTGACTATGAGCGGCCATCTTTCAGCAAGACATAACAAGATGGCTTTTAGGACAAGTTGTCCCATCATATTTTTCGAATTCAGGCACTTTGAACTTGGAAGGAATTACTACTCGGTACCAAACATAATCGGGTGGCGTCGATGTTCACGAAAACATCAGTTCCTTCAACTGCCCTTAACCTCTCTTCAAGAACTTGGAGTTTCTCATTCGATGCTAATTTTCTCTCTCTTTCAGCCAATTCTCTTTTGACTTCATGATCATCAAGATTTGGTACTGTGATGTCGGCTTTGAACGGTTCATATGCATGATGGTTAGAAGTTTCAAAAGGAATCTGTTGATCTTTCTGAGGGAATGGAAGTGGACGCTCTATTGGATGGTCAAACAGAGGGTTGTATGATGTGGACTGTCGGATTAAGCCTTCCTTTGCTGTTTGAGGGAAAGATGGATTGAAACCTGACGGATAATATGAAGTATCTGATTCAAAACGTGCTTGGATATCAAAGCGTGCTTGAGAGTTAGTATGTGATTGATGGCCGGGGCGTGGTTTAAAAATCGAAGTTTCTTGAGTAGACTCTGTGACAGCTTTCCCCTTTTCCATGACAAGGAGAAGTTTAGCGAGCTGCTCCTGAATGGTATCGACATCCTTCCTTAACTTCTCTTCTTTTTTCTGTTTTTCTTCTTTTTTCAATCTTTTTTCTCTCATTTCTTGTTCCTTATTTTGTTGATCATCCATTATTTTTGCTTTGTATCTTGTATTATAAGGATATGAATGTAGTTGTCGAGCTATTTTCAAAGACTTTAAATTTTCTGGAATTTTAAAATTGAAAATAAAGTAAAGTAAGAAAATCTAAAATATGACGAAAAAAAAATAATGAATGAAAAAAATTGTGTGAGAAAATATGTATTATCTCCTAAAGAAAAGAAAGAAAATGTGTGAATTTTTGGTTTTTTTAGAAATGTGTTTTTTTTTTTTTTTTTTTTTGTATATGAAAAGGAAGAAGAAAAATTCATGAAGAAGAAAAAGAAAAAAAAGAACAAAACTTATTTGTTAAGATTACAGAAGATTTTTTTTTAAAAAAAAAACTTAATGTGAATATAAAAATGTATGAGAATATGAGGTAAAAAAGAAAAGGAAAATGAGGATTTTTTTTAGAAGAAGTGTGGATAAAAAGAAAAATTAATAACGATCCCAAAGAACTAATAGGAAATATCAAGAAATAAACAAGATAAAAATGAGGGTAGTAGATAAGGATGGTAACCTAAAATTCTAAGTTGGGTAAAAGGTGTTTATGAGTGTAAATTTAAGGTTCTAATGCACCTAAAGGATAAGGTCCCCAAATTATCCATCATACAACTCCAAATTGAAATTGTAAATGGATAACTTGAGTGAGGAAGTTCGCACATCTTATACGGAAGCCGAAGCTCCACGGAAGACACACTACTTAGTCCTCGATCTAATCGTAAAGGGTAGAGCCAGGGTAGACGACCCACGAACATGTGTGTGAAATGCATGATCGAATTGCAACAAATAGAACAAAAATATAAAAATTAACTAAACAATATGATTTACAAAAGATAAATATAACGAAATAAGAAAATAAACAAATTTAATCAGTAATAATCACAAATTAATAAAACAAATGACCAAAAATAAAATAAAATTAAAGATAAGATAAGATAAAGGCTTGACTCTCTAACATAGTCCCCAGCAGAGTCGCCAAGCTGTCACAACGTAATTGCGACACGGAGCGCCAACGTCCAATTTATAGGCCTCTTTGTAAAAAGGAAAATTTGGAGTCGACACCAACCAAATTCAGGTGTGATTGGTCACCTAATTACTAAAAATTGTCTACGAAAAACCAGATTGGGTTCGGGAGTCATTTATGCATAGGGAAGGTACTAGCACCCTACGTCATCCATTTAAAAAACGGTTACCTTAATCTTATCTTATACTATCTAATTTTTAATTATTGGTCCTTAATTTAACTAATTTGTGAAAAGATTGATTTTAATTTATGAAAACAAATGTCTCATTTAAATCTTCTCTTAACATCAAGAATGACGTAAGTTCAAAGATTAACTGAGCGGGGTTATGACCGTTAATTGAACAAATATCGGAACTGGGGGTTCCTCACCTAGAGAAATTGAGAGTCGTTACTTCTCAAAATCCCATCATCGGGTTTGTATTTATATTTTAAAACATTTTATTATTTTTATTTAAAATACTTATTTTTTATTTAAAATCTATTAAGAAAGGTTAAAATTAAATAATGTTAATAAACAATAAAAAAATAGGAAATATCTTAATTTTTAAAATAGATATTTTATTTAAAATAAACTAAACATACTGGAAGTAATATGTAACATGGAATTTAAAAAAAAACAAATAAAAAAATCATTCATATATGCTTTAAACGGAAAAAAAAAGAACACAAAAAAATATATACTTATATATAATAATAATAACAAACATGTAAACATAAAATGACGAAACACAACTTGTAAATGATACATAGGAATATGCAATTTCGTCTTCTAGTCATAAACTAAATATATATTTAACCATTTACATTAATGATATTGAATTAACTATGTGTTGAATATTTCTAATATTTAAAAGGTGGGATCCTAAAGAAACATTTTTAGACATATTTAACCCTTTTATATTTTTATAATTCCAATTGTATCCTTAATTAAATTCAATATGCATTTTTCTGCCTTTATTGTATGCCTATACATATTCTTTTGATACATTATTACGGTTAAAAAATGGGGCACAACTATAAAATTGCAAGCAACTCAAAAGACAATATTAATTACTCATCAAATAGTTTTTAAACTTTTCTTTATTGTGGCTTTTGGTCTTTCATTAGATGAGTTGCTATATATTTGTTTAGATCCATTACAAAGAATGACAACTTATTATGAAAGATCCCTCTCGGCATTTTGGTACTCACGAATTGTAATCAGAAATGTGAAATGTGGACAGTATTGTGACGGAATTGGTTGAAGCTAGCTTTATCTCTGCATCTGCTTCAAAAGTGATTTTCTTTTTAATATTATATCAAATTGGTTATACAAATGGGTCATGCTCATGTCGGTGTTTGAAAGAAAGTATTATGATGGTATTTATTTATATGTTTTTTCTAATTCATATTTGGTTGATTTTCTATACATTCATTTTAAATGTAGATGACGAAAAAGTTGTAGCCTAAGACCGCCTGCAGAGCAGCTTCCGTGTAACGTCCCGTGACTTTTAGGGGTAAATTTTTTTATTTATTTTTACTTTATTTTATTTATTTTAAAAATAAAGCTTTTAAGATTAGTTTAATTTTAGAAATTTCAATTTTAATAGTTATTTATGTCCGAAATTGTTTTTAATCGTTTTAATAATTAAAATTTGTTTTGGTGACATTAATAATTATTAATGGACCAATTAATAATTATTAATCACCTTTAGGTTTATTTACGAGCTTCGGGTTTCGTTTTTAAAGCAAAAGTAAAAGAGGGACGTAGGCGTCATTTTCCAAATTGTTAAATATCTAAACACTATTCCTCCTTCTCTTTAAATAAGCCAAAATTAGACAAAATATGAAATTTTCTTCTCATTTTTCATCCCAAACCCGTAGCTTAGAGAGAAAAAAAGAGGAGAGAAAGAAATCGTCGCCCCGGCTTCGTTTCTCGACCGTTTTGCGTGATTTTGGATGCGTTGGAAAGCTCTCGCCGAGACCTTTCTACCCATCCGAACAATCAAGGTTTTCGCTCGTTTTCTCGAGGCTTAAAGGTATGTTAAAGTTTCTTAATTTTGATGTGAATAGTGTTTTAATGGAGGTTTTGAGTTGTAATCTTCGAATTCGTTCACCGTAGCTTGAAGGTTTCATTCGGGGAAGTCTTTATGGTCAATTTTAGAAACTTTCTCTAAACCCTAAAACCGAGTTTGAGCCGGAAACCCGTCCCTTGTGATTTTCCCTCTTTGGGCTATGTTTAGGATGTTAGGTTCTTTGTGTTTTTGCTTTTTAGTTAATTTTTCGAAAATGGATTAATATGCAAAACCCTAATTTTCGGTTACCCATTGATTTTGCAAACCTCCAAAGTATTCGAAACCAACCCAAAACACCTCTAAATTGCATAAAAGCCGGAAAATCAAACCCGAACCCCTTTTTCCCTAGCTTGGCCGAGAGCTCCATAAGGGTAGAATCTGGGATTTTCGTGGTTTTATGTGTTTAGATGTTGTTTGTTTGTTTTCCGGTTAATTAATGTTCTTTAGGATTAATTCGTTTGTAGGATTGTGATTTGTTCGTGATTTTACAAACTCGGATTATTCGGAGCTTGTCTTCAAGCTAAGGTGAGTTTAATGTGAAAGTTAGTGGTTTTATGAATTTAGTTTCATTATGTAATTGTTTATCGATGTTAAGAGGGAGATAACTTCTTAGGATTAAGTTTTGGTTGGAGACTTTGATTCGGAAGTGTGTGTGGAAAGTTTGAATTTATGGTTAGTTCGATGATTAGAGAACATCGGAGAGGTTTGGAAGTATGGTAATGTGATTTGGAGATGTTAGATGAAAGTGGAATGGAAGTTACTTTGATGGTTTTGGAAGTTACTTTGATGGTTTTGGAAGTTACTTTGATTGATTTGAAAGTTACTTTGATGGTTTTGGAAGTTACTTTGATGGTTTTGGAAGTTACTTTGATTGATTTGAAAGTTACTTTGATGGATTTGGAAGTAAAGTAATTAGAAGATGCACTTGAGTAGTAACTCGTGTAATCTAGTTGGTTAGGTTTCTAATTAACTTAGTAGAATTCTTTGGAGTTTAGCTAACTTTTGGGGACCTACGGCACATTGATTCTGCACGTGATAGTATGTGATTTTGATCCATATGTAATCATGGTGAGATGATTTGTGGTGACCTTAGGCACATTGATTTACACATGGTAATATGTTGATTTTGGTCCATATGTATCATGGTGTGATGATTTGTGGGTACCTTGAGCACTTTGATTCTGCACGTGATAGTATGTGATTTTGATCCATATGTAATCATGGTGAGATGATTAGTGGGATAGTACATGGTAGTATGTGATTTTGATCCATATGTAACCATGGTACTATGGTTTGTAACTAGCACATGATAGTATGTGATTTTGATCCATATGTAATCATGGTGTGATGTTGGTAATACCGTACGGGCTTAGTATGTGATTTTGATCCATATGGTATACCCGATACGATGATGGTGATATGGTAATACCGTACGGGCTTAGTATGTGATTTTGATCCATATGGTATACCCGATACGATGATTGTGATATGGTAATACTGTACGGGCTTAGTATGTGATTTTGATCCATATGGTATACCCGATACGATGATGGTGATATGGTAATACCGTACGGGCTTAGTATGTGATTTTGATCCATATGGTATACCCGATACGATGATTGTGATATGGTAATACCGTACGGGCTTAGTATGTGATTTTGATTCATATGGTATACCCGATACGATGATTGTGATATGGTAATACCGTATGGGCTTAGTATGTGATTTTGATCCATATGGTATACCCGATACGATGATGGTGATATAGTAATACCGTACGGGCTAGTATGTTGATGTTGATCCATACGGTAAATCCATTACGATGAAACTTGTTTGGTAATAAAAGATAGTTAATGTTACTTTACATATTCTTTAGAATTGTGTAGTAAGACTTAGTAGTGAATGTTACTTTACTTTAAGTCCTTATATCTATCTCTTGGTAATGAATGATGAATACGGGTAATATATGACTATCGTTTGTTTATATGGAAATTGGAAATGTGGATATGGGTAGTAATGAGCATTTTAGGCCTTTGGACACGATTTCGGTTATGAGATTTTGTTCATAGGATTACTTGCTTTCATTTTACTCTCACTAGCATTGTTTGCTAATGGTGCTACACCACAATATTTTCAGGTAAACCTCGAGCTAAGAAGCGTGGTAGAGGAGGTGGAGCCGCATGACCACTCGAGATGGTGTATGGACAATATTAGGAACTCTTTTTGGTTTAGCATTCATAGAAATGCTTGTTAATTTTTCATCTTTACATACTTATGCCTTTTTGAGCCCGAAAGGGTATTTGTGCAAAATATGTCTATGTTTTATGATTTAAATATCTTTTGGAATGCGCATTTCCGATTTATTGCTTTTTTCTGGAATTTGGGTTGTAAAACAGGTTTTGGTTATTCGATTTTTAAACGAACCCACGCCGTTTTTCTTTAAAAGTCGAGTCTTCCGCTGTGCATTTGAATTTAAAGAATTTAACGGGTTCGGGTCGTTACATTCCGACTTTTCTTATACTCTTAAATTCTTAATTTCGTTTCCTTTTTGCCTACTGAGAAAATTATTATTTGAAATGAAAAATCACACGCCTTTTGTATTCTTTACCTCCTCAAATCCCTCTTTACCTCCTCAAATCCCTATTTTTCCTTTTAGAATTCCTAATTATATTTTTCTATATTTTATGAGATTTAATATATAAAAAACATTTAAATTTTAGAATATCATTTAAATTTAAAATAATTATGTTTCTATTATATTTTTAAATAAAAGTAGAAAAATATAATGGAAGCATAGCTATAATATAAACTTTCAAACTTCCCATCGATAAAATATTTCATTATATATCAACTAAAATTATAGTTAGAAATATATTAATTAGTAATTAATTATTGTAAAATCATTGAAACATAAGAACATAATTCTAAAATATTTTTAAATTATATTATTTTGTTTGGAAGAAACTAACAAACAAAGTTAAAAAACCAAAAATTTTAAAGTTGACAAATTATATATTTTTACCCGTCAAATCAAAATTATAAACAATATTAGTTATATAAATATTAATATATGTAAATTTTCATTAGGGTAAAATACCACTTTTGTCCTTAAACTTTCACTCAAGTTTCATTTTCATCCCTGAACTTTCAAAAGTCACCATTTTCGTCCCTGAACTTTCCACTTTGTTTCGTTTTGGTCCTTCAAATTTTTGTTTTCATCTAGGACATCACAGGAAGGGCTTATGTGGTATATAATTGATGATGTGACATTATATAAATATACAGTGATATTTAAAAGTGAAATTAAAGAGAAAAAGATGAGATTAACCTTCCTTTATATTCATTTTTCCATGTTTTTAACCTCATGGTATATTTCTATAATGTCACATCATCAATTACTTGACACATAAGCCCTCTATTAGTGTTTTAGACGAAAAACAAAATCTGAAGGACCAAAATGAAACGAAACGGAAAGTTCAGGGACGAAAATGGTAACTTTTAAAAGTTCAGGGACGAAAATGAAACTTGAGTGAAAGTTCAGGGACCAAAATGGTAATTTACCCTTTTCATTATTATTGAATTAAGAAAAATGAGGAGTTATTTGATATAAACTTTGATTATTATTTTATTTCATCATTCTAATAATATTAATTATTAATTAAATTTTATGAAATTTTATTTGTATATGAATATAATAGAGAAATCCAGTGAATAGTACTTTTGTTACATTAATTTAATAAATAACGAAGTTTTGATTTTTTTTTAAATAACATTTTTGGCTTTCATTAAATTAATTCTTTTCCTGTTGCATTGTAGAACGTTGAATATCATATTTGTTTTTTATGTTTCTTTTTTAAATGCTTTACACATTTAAATTTAAGTAATTTTCAAATTTTGTTATTTTTACAATTTTGATACAAAAAATTTATATGATTATTTTATGTCATTATCGAATGAATATTAAAACAAAGTGTTGTTTTTTAAGTTTATAAAACTCTTACTATTTAGGAATTTATTATTATAAAAATGCTATTTTTAAAAAATTATCCAAAATAATATATTTACATGCTCATTTATTACTGATTTAAAACTTGAATAATATATATGGACTAGCTTGGATTTATTAAGAAATCATTTTTATAAAAAATATGTTAAATAATATTATTAAAAAAGTTATTAACATTTAAAATGTATATTGTTTTACTAGATTACTTTAATTATATTATTATTATGTAATTAAAACTATATAAATCATATTTATGGAAATTAAAATAAAATCAAAATTTTACGTGCATCGCACGTGTCAGTAATCTAGTTAAGATAAATACCACAGATTAAAAAAGAATACTCAACAAATATGAGTTAGAGAAAGAAACCTTCAAATGACAATTTTATTATTCTGGCGATCGACACCTTCCAATGGGATGAAGTAAGATTCGTGGCGTTAGCACGGTTGGGTTTGGGGAAATATGTTTTTGGCTATTTCCGACGAAAACTTAAACTCTAATGAAATTGAGAATCTCTAATGACGCTCCCATTTTCTTTCGTTATTTTTTTTGTGTGTTTTTCCGTTTCTACTATGTTTCTACCGTCTTTCTTCTAAGAGGGAGGGCTCTTATTTATAGCCAAAATTAGAGACATTTAAAATAAATTGAGATAAACTTAAGATAATAATAGATAATACTTAGAGATTAAGTCAATCTAAATCAAATAATATATCTGCAAATTTATTTAAATCTATCTCAAATCCTATTTATCTTTGACCATTTCAAATTAATTTAAAAATTAGCTACCTTATCTCTACAAAAATTTAAAATAACAATTTTTAAAATAAATAAAATCAAAAATTATTTTATATTTAAAATTAAAAGCCAATTTTATTTTTGAAATAAAAATTGTATTTATCATTTAAATTTAAAACAAAATTAAAATCTAATTATTTTTAAAATATAAAATTAATTTTATTTTTGAGAATAAAATTATTTTTATTTTTAAAACAATCAAATTTTATTTTTTATTTCAATTTTGCTTTATTTTAAAAATAAAAAATTAATAAATTTGGTATGGACAAAATACGGTATCTACAAACATGAAGTAAAGTAACTTTAGATCCAAAATCCGAATATGGATTTGTGTCCAAAAGTCCTTACTAACTCTTGTATACCCAAAACATAACCTTAATAACTTCTCAAACATCTCCCAATAAAACATAGTCATCCAATACTAACAAGTAGCTAAGTTACAATCAAGCTCATGATCATTTCACATATTCCACATTTCCCAACTTTTAACAAGTACATACTAAGTACACGCAGTCTCAACATTACTTATTTACCAAAACAACATGTGAATAATGACAAATAATGTAAGTACACAGTCTCAATATTATCTCATTATCTCACCCAAAAGTATACAAAGTTGTATCATGGCATTCATGAATAATACCAAATAATTTAAGCTCACTTAGTCAAAACATTATCTAATTATTCATCCCCCCCATTCATACAAAGTACACACAGCCTTTAGCATTTCTCATGATACATATATATTAAACACAAATGAGCCATGTCAAACAATGTAAGTACTTGCAGTGTATGCATTGTTTCCTATGTCTCCCTTAAACATATATTCAAGATATAATATGAGATCATAAAGGTACCAACTATCCTTAAATATATCTTAATTATGCTTAACCTACAAGAAACACAATAGAGTTCCCGAGAGTTGCAATAAAACATAAACAAAGTCCCAAATTGCCTGTAAATACCAAAATTCTCATATTAGTCCATAAACTACCAATTCCATAATATTTCACGATGAATCAATTCCATATATCCTAACATGATCAGAAAAGTGCAATAACTCAGAAAAATCCCATAACAGACCATATGCTTAATTCTACACTAAAACATCTCATAATCCTACTTTAAACCCAAAACTGCAAATAAGACAAGGTTTGATTCTATACTTCTGAAGCCTATTCCTATTAGCTAACCATGCTCATTTTCTCTTAATTCCATAGTTTTACTCTGTTAGGAATGGTGTCCTAGAACTTGTAATTATTTAATAATAATAATTTATTAAGAATAAAATAAATAAATAAACATAAGTTCTTTATATTATCTAGATTGATTCAATTAATGATATTAGGAATATATGGAAATATATAAATATCAAACATTCAAATAGTAAACCCTAAGTTACTCTTATGAAATCACGACTTAGTATGTGAGTCATACAAGAGGATTAAAGTCGAGATGAGTAACTTAAACGTGTCTACAGTAAACGGATAACGTTTGGAAACCTTATCCTGGTAACACTGTTGATAGCTTCGCATTTTGTTTATAGACAAATGATCGAATCCTGATCATTCATGTGGGAGACATGAAATGGAAGTATCATATGCAATGTTGATTGTATAAGACAGAACCACGATGTTCGATCAAATTTATCATTAGTACCGTTTACGAGAAATAATTGAATATCAAACTAAGTTTATCAACCGTGATAGATCTCAATCCTGAGTGAAATGCGGACTTCTATTTGTGGAGTTATGTTCTTTGATTCACATAGTTGAGAGCGATTTGTAAGAACGCTCAATATACTCCTGTTTTGGGAACATGACTAGATAAGTAGATGGGAACTCATTTTCACGAGATGGAATTCATAACTTTCCTATAAATTAACGGTATAAGTGCGATACCTAAACATTTTAGGAACTTTAGGAAACTCCCTTGATGTATTGATTCGAGACATGAACAAGTGACGTCATGACTTCTATTGATCACATAAGTATCTTATCTCTAGTTCGACTAAAGATAAAGTTCATTGGAGAATCAGCGGGAACACAAGGATAAAGCGATAATTACAGGGGCAAAACGGTAAATTTAATCCGCCTGTAATTATGAGGGTTCCATATGAAGGATAATATCACAGATATAAATAAAGATAAACTAAATGGACAATAACTCATCTATAGTGAGTGGAGTTCAACTATGAATCTATAGTGGAATTATTCATAGTTAGATAATAAGTAATTAACTGATTATGTGTTAATCACTTAATTGACTAATTATTAAGCCCATGATCTATAGGTCCATCGGGTCCCTATGCTAGCCCAAATACCGTAGTCGCGAAATCAAGTAGAAGAAATGAAAGTTTAAGTAAAGCGAATTACTTAAATAGGCAATATTAATTGTTTAAATATTTAGTATATTTAAACGGTAATTAATATAAACATTATTAATTGTTTAAATAATGAGTTTATTTAAACATGAAATTAATAATGAAATATTATTAATTTGATATTATTAATTATTTAAATATTGAGTATATTTAAATGGTAATTAATAATTTGAAATTAATTAAAAATTATTAATTGTTTAAATAATTTATTTTATTTGAACGGAAATTAATAATTAAAATTAATTAATTAATAATAAAATATTATCAATAAAATTATTAATTAAATAATGAGTTTATTTAATGGAAATTAATAATTAAAATATTTATTATTAATTATTTAAATAATGAAAATTATTTAAATGGAAATTTATAACTAAATACAAATTTGATAATATTTAGTCCGGAGAAAATATTAATGTTATTAATTGTTTAAATAAAATATTTTATTTAAATGGTAATAAATAAATTAATTAATTAAGTTGGACTTATTAATCTAAGAGAGAGTTTCAAGCCCAATTGGATTAATGAACCCAATTGCCCAAAATAATTAATTAAATAAATTGTATTTATTAATTATTTTATGATGATAAAATCGGCCATGTCATTATTTTGGGAGAGATAATTGTTTGAATTATATCCTAAAATAATTACATAGATTTATTTACCCAAGATAAATAAAATAAAGAAAAGAATATATTCTCTTATTTATCTATGGCATTTTCGAAATTGCAAGATAAAGGAAAGAGATAATTTTTTTTTTCTTTTTGTATTTATCTCTATAGATTAATCCTAATGTGATTAGGATTCCTATTTTCCTATAAATAGGAGGCTTTGGTCATTCATAAATCACACAATTCAATTCCTTAGAAATTCGGAATTCTCTCTTCCTCCCTTCTTCCCCGTTGGCCGAAATTTCCTTAGTATTATTGGGAAGAAAATATTTTTTCTTCTTCCCAATTTCTTCTTAAGTTCGATCCCACAATCGGGTTTCGTTTGATCGATCGGGATATAGCATAGAAGATCCGGTGTTGCTGAGGATTGATGCTGTAAAGAAACCTCCAACCAATTCTCTAATTTTACTCAATGTAAGTTTCAGTTTGATTTTAATTTTCGAAAATTAAGCATGAATCTACATGTTTTTCGTGTTTTTATCACAATTTGCATGATGTTAATAGATCCGTAATTAAATGTTAATTAGTTTACTAAATAAAATTCCGCTATTTTAGTAAATCATCCCTTCATACTCAACTCCCAAAACATACAAATCGTTCTTGACTTTAGTACCTAAAGTTACCGTAAATTCTATTTATCCTCACCTTTTGATTATAACTTATAATCAATAACCCAAATCGTCACACACCACCTACAATTAATTGTATCTAAAACATATTAATTTAAATAATGAGCATCAATTAGCTACTAAAATTAAATAACTCGCAAAAACAGCCTGAGATCTCTTCCCTTTATAGCTTCAACCGAACAAGAATAACAGGGTGGTGTCCTCGATTCTTGGAAAATTTTGAGACATTCCGGGTTCATATGGGAAACTTTAATGGGTTTTTTTATCTAATGGGTAAACCTAATTAGGGCATTTGGACAAGGTTTAGTTACTAAAATCAAAGAAAAAACACAAAATACCAACGGGAAAATTGTATGGTGGCCACAATTTTTAATGGTGTTTTTTTGGGGGGGGGGGGTCGGTGTTTTGCACTTTTGAATCTCAAGGTCAAGAGAAATTTATCAAGAAACCATCTAAATGCCTCTTTGATTTGAAATCTTCAAGTTCCATGAGATGGAACTTGAAGATTACAACTCAAACCCACATGTAAGAAAAACAAAGGAGAAGAAAACCGATGAAAATTAGACGAATCTTACCTTAGGGATTTTTTTTTGAATTTGGGGGAAAGCTTCAAGACTTATATGGGAAGAATCCTCGTGGTGAGAGCATTCCAATGCAAAAAGAATCGTGCGAAACAGAGGAGAAATGACAAAAACCTGGTCTTGGAGAGGAGAGGGCATGGTGTTGGCTATGGAGGAGCGGGGAGAGGCTTTCTGGTATTTTTCTTTTCTTAGTTTAAAATTAAGAAGATGAGTAACTGTGACGACCCGACACTTTTAAATAAATTAAATAAGAAAACACAACGGAAGTCTTTATATTTTAAGAAAAATTGGCGTGGTTATGTTTGAAAAGTGGCTAGCCAAAAACCTGTTACATTTTAAATTCACAATTTAAAATACACAAGGAACTTTAAGTTCCTAACCAGGAGTTCAAAAGGTGTTTATAATCATAAAAGTAAAGACAAAAGCTCTTAAGAGCTATTTACTAATATCTACAAATCCAAAATTATATAAAGTTCACAAAAAAGGAAGTCTGTGGACTTTAAGTTAACCTAGTCCATCCCGAGGTCATGATCCTGCAATCATACAGCACCAGCTCCTCTCCCACGATCTCTAGCACGAGCATTACCTGAAATTGGTTGTAATATCATAAGCTAACAACAAAGCCCAGTGAGAATAAAAACAATAAAAAGTAAAGATAGACCTCAAACTCGTAATCCGATTTGTGTCCAAGTAACTCTTACAACTTCCTCACTAAACTTCCAAAAATGGAGAATAATAACTCCCAAAGTTTAGATGAAAGTGATCAAACTCAAATTTCTCCTTAAAAACTTTCATCGAAGTATAAAGTTATAATCCTTTGACCATAAAAACTTATATCATCTTCTCTTGATATAAACATATTTAAATAAAAACAGTTTTGTGATGAATGACAATAATAATAGCTCCTGAAGGCTATGTGTAAGCTCTCGTGGCTTTGTGATAGCTCCCGCAGGCCGTGCAATAGCTCCCGCAGGCTATGTGGTAGCTCCCGTAGGCTACGTGAAAGCTCCCAGGCTATGTAGTATGAATTTGAAAATCTTGTGATTTAAAATAAAATAAAATTAAAGTGCATAAAGTGCCGTTCATAAAGTAACGTTCATAAATTGCATTGCATAAAGTAAAGTGCATTCCATAAAGTAAAGTGCATAAAGTAAATAAACAGAAATTTCGGAAGAACAATAAGTAAACTGAACTCCCGATAATTAAACAACGTAGATTCTTTCTTAATTAAGTAATCTACACTTCCAAGGATTCTAAAGTTCCAAATAAAATCCAAAGTTCTATTTTCGAGTTTCTTTAACCAATCCATCTAAAAGTTTGGATCCTTTAACTTCCAATGATCCATTTTTAATTTCTGAAACGATTCTAACTTAGAACTTCCTAAAGTTCAATGTTTCCCTCGAGAAACTCCAAAGTTTTCACTCAAAGAACTAGTTCCTAATCCTAAGGGCACTAGCTCACTTTCTTTTACTCTTAGATTCGAATCCTATTCTTAACCTCCAATTTTACAAACCGTTCTACTTATTCGGTTTCTAAAGTTACTTTAAATCCTATTTATTCTCACCTTAGAAGATGTAACTTCGCTCCAAACCTCCGGAAGAGCGATCAAGCAAGGAAAATCAATAAACACCTACAAATAATTACATTTAACAATTAATAAATAAACATACATCAATCGATTGATAATTAAAGGCATAAAACGACGAAAAACCCCGAATATCCCAAAGGATGCTAACGGCCATGATAGGGAAAATAGGCCTCGAGTTTGGTTTTCCGGCTTTTAGGCAATTTAGAGGTGTTATGGATTGATTTCAAGTACTTTGGAAATTCTGGTTTTCAATGGGTAACGATTAACTGGGTTTTTGGACAATATGCAAATTCCCGAATCGAATTATAATAAACAATTTATCAATAATAAATAGCCCATAATCAAATCCCAGAAGGTAAAATTCAAACGGAAAGGGTTTCGACTGAAACTCGATTTTAGGGTTAAGGGAAACTTTTTAAAATCAGTAAAAACAACTCCCGTATTAACAAACACCGAGTTTCACGACAAGAAATCGAAGGAAATCAAAGAAAACTCCATTAAAATACTATTTGGAGCTTAGGGTTTCAAGACAAACTTACCGAGAACTCCTTGGATTTCGAGAGAAACGCACGATGGTTAGGTGGAAATGGATCCTAGACTCGAGGGCTTTCCGATGTATCCAAGATCGAGTCGATCCATCGAGAAATGAGCGAAACCCGAAAAATCTCCCTTTCTCTCTTGAACTCACGGCAAAGGAGGAAGAAATGGAGAAGATTTTGGTCAAATTTTGAGTCAATGGTAATTTAAAGAAGATGAGCAAATAGTGTTTAGATATTTAGGAATTTTGAAAATGACGGTTGCGTCCTTTTATGACTTTTGGCTTAAAAAATCGAAACCCGATGATCTTAAACTATCCCAATGGTGATTAATAATTATTAATTGGCCCGTTAATAATTATTAATACCATTAAAACGAAATTAAGCTAAAAAGGTAATTTAAAAAGAATTAAACCGAAATAAACTAATAATTTCTAAATTACCAATTCTAAAATAGACTTTAAATGCTTAAATTAAAATAAAATAAATAAATAAATTTTATCACAAAATAACGGGATGTTACAGTAACCCTAGAGATTTGAAGAGTAAAACTTTTCTAGCAAAGACGTCCTCTCATTTCCCTCATTCTTTTAAAATAAACTCCATGCTATCAGTTTAAGCTCTCTCATTAAGGTTAACCAACACAATAAAACTAAGCTAGAAGATGATTAATTATTAGTAATTGGCATATCAATGATAATTAATACACCTAGTTTTTAAATAACGAATTTAAAATAAAAACTATTATGAAGCCACTAATAAATACATCTAAAGTCTAAATTATCTAATTTAAAATGATTAGATTCTATAAATTAAATAGATAAATAAATAAACAAATCTACCTTAAAATACTAGGGATGTTACAATTAGCCTTGCCAATTCTTGATAATCATGGGGTTCCATCTCAAAACCAATTGTCAATGAGAAGAGTAACCAATGTATCTTATAAACATTCTTAGTTCCCTTCATCTTTCCGATGTGAGATTCTCAACATGCCCCCTCAAGATGGTGCCTCTTTTTGGCTTACCATTCTTGTGGACCGAATGCCTGTTTGGGCTTATTGGGTTCTGATATCATCTTGATAATCATGTGTTTCCATCTAAAAAATAATTGGCAATGAGAGGAGTAGCCCATGTATCTTATAAATATTGTTAGTTTCCTTCATCTTTTTGATGTGAGATTCTCAACACCAATCATCTTCCAATTGTACTTGTCATGGGAGAGACAATAATCAGCAAAGAAATGAATGAGTATAGAAGAATATTGCAATAGAGATCTGACTGATATTTAAACTTAAACCCTGGTAGATACAAAACTCCAGACAACAATATATCATTGATTAACACATCTCCAATAGTTGTAACTTGTAATCATCAACTATTTGGAAGAGAAACAAAAGTACCCTCCACTTTGGTCAGACCGATAAAACATCAGTAAACAAAGGGGTTAATGGCTTCAATCATATATAATATTTTGATGATAATAAACTGTTTTATTTATAGACGATTTTGAAGTTTTGAATTGACCATAACGTAGAGCTCCAATGAGGATTTCAAAACATGTAGAATCATTCAAATAGGAGTTCAAACGAAGAAGTTATGGCTAAAAGAAAGTTTATAACGTTGGAAGGGATGAGTTTTATTCGCATAAATTGGAACTACAGGGATGTGATTTGTTATTTTTAAACTACATGGACTATTCACGAATTTGCCTGGAACAACAGAGGTGATATTTGTAGTTTACCCTTGTTTAAATAATGAGTTTATTTAAACAGAAACTAATTATTAATTGTTTAATTATTGAGTATATTTAAATAGTAATTAATATCAAAACATTATTAATGTTATTATTATTTAAATAATTAGTTTATTTAAATGGAAATTAATAATTAAATTGATATTATTAATTAATGATAAAATATTATCAATTAAAATATCTATGAATATTATTAATTGTTTAAATAATAAATATTATTTAAATGAGAATTAATAATTAAATATTACTTGATGATATTTAAATGAGAGAAAATATTAATATTATTAATTATTTAAGTAAAGTATTTTATTTAAATGATAATTAATAAATTAATTGATATTAAAATTAAATAATTAATTAAACTGGACTTATTTAATTCAAGAGTGAGTTTTTAGTTCAATTAGATTAATGAATCTCATTGGTAAATGGCCAAATAATTAATTAAGTAAGTAAAAATTTATTAATTAATTGGTAGAGCATTTTCGGCCACCTCGCGTGTTTTAGGAAGATAATGGTTTGAATTATATTTCTAAAATAATTACATAAAATTATATTTACTCAAGATAAAATAAATAAAGGAAAAATTAGATTTTCTTTTATATTATCTTCCTAATTTTATTCTATATCATAGATAAAGGTAAAAAGATTTTTTCCTTTATCTCTTAATCTTAGATGGGAAATTCTAAGGTGATTAGAATTCTTGTTTGCTTATAAATAGGAGGCTTGGGTCAACCATAATTCATACAATTCAATTCTAAAGAAATTGAAAACTCTCTTCTTCTTTCAGTAGCATTGTCTATTTTACCATCAAAATTGGGAAGAAAAATTATTTTTCTTCATCCAAAGTTTCTTCTAAAAGTTTAGTCCCACAACCGGGCTCCTTTGATCAGGATATAGTGTAGAAGATTCGGTGATAAATAAACTCTCTAACTGGATTCTCCATATTTATTAAATGTAAGTAGTAGGCCTTTAATTTTCGAAAATAGCATGGATTTACATGTCCTGGAATAATTTTGCATGATATTAAAGTAGATCTAACTCTTCATATTAATTAATTTAGATCAATTAGAAAAACTTCTACTGCTTTAACTTGTAACATTTTTCACAAGAATAGTAATTATTTTTAGTAAGAAAAGACAGAAAAAAAACAGTATTAGAACCATCAGAATGATGAAGATGATATGGATTGTCTTCATAATTGTCCCCCACTAATGAAATCGAAATAGGAGAAGCAGGAGAAGAAATACCAGTAGCTCGTAGAGGTGAATCAGCCATTGATAAAAAGGAGAAAAGCTCGATTTGAACAAAAATGGCAAAAGAAAGAGAAGAATTGCATGAAAATTTAGGGAAAAACAGTAAGAAATGTGGAGAGAGAAGGTGCAGAAATTTTGCTTTGATACCATAATAGAGAGCAATGATTAATGAGTGACTTACTTCTCATTAATGAATAAACAAGGTATATATACATGAGTTAGTTAACAACTAACAATAAACTAACTAAAGAGTAATAACAACTCTAATACTCCATATGAAATATGGAAAGGTAGAAAATATTCCTACAAATACTTACGATATTTCTAGTGGGTGTTTTACCAAAGTCGTTATGACTACAAAGAAGGTTAAAATACGTCGAAAGAAAATTGATTGCATCTTCATAGAATATGTAAAATATATTAGTGCTTATCGTTTTCTTGTGCATGTCATAAATTCTAGTCATTCACAAGAACACGATAATGGAATCAAGAAATGCATCATTTTTGGAACATGTACTTCCTAATAAGGTTAGTGAAGAATAAAATCAAGAGACTAAAGTTAGGCGGAGTAAAATAGCGAGAGTAGAGAAATATTTTGGTCAAGATTTTATAAATTATTTGGTTGAAAGTATACCTAGTTCATACCTATAAAGAGGTTGTGAACTCTTCAGAGGGTTCATTATAGGAAAATGTCATCAAATTGAAGTTGATTCTATCTTATAGAATCACACCATGTTTTTAACCTTTAGGATTCAAGTGAGTTTTTAAGAGAAAAAAGAAAGTTGATGGAACAATTGATAAATATAAGGCCATACTTGTAATGTAAATGTACAAACAACGAGAAGACCAATATTACTTTGATACCTATTCTCCTGTCTTGAGAATAATACTCCATCATAATAACTATTTCTGCTTTATGAGGTCTTGAAATATATGATGTAAATATTTTTCTTAGTGGAGATTAATACGTTTTTAGAATGTTATATTTTCAAATACTTCTTTAAGAATGCTATATTTAAAAATATTTCATAAAAGCTTGCAACCCAATAAATTTTTCCTTATTTTAAAACCTATCATCCTTAACAAACTCATTAATTTTCACAATTTAAATTCATTTTATACTAACTCAAACTTTATAAACTCTCTGTTTTGGACAATCTAAAAACAAGCTTAGCAAACCCAGACTTAAAAAATCTCAAAATTAACAAACTCAGGCTTAATCAACCTAATTAAAGCAGCACGAGAAAAATAGCCCTGAGTTATTTTCTTACTTAGAGCTACAACTCCTTCAACCAAAATTGTGTCAAATAGTAGATTTTAGATATGTATTTCCATTTATATCATTAGTTTTGATTTCTTACATAAATAATATATTAATTTTAGGGTAAAATGCAAATGAGACCCCTGTGGTTTGTTTCAAATGCATGAACACCCCCTGTGGTTTGAAAATGACAAATCACACCCCTGTGGTTCCACATTTTTTCAATCAGACCACTCCCCTTCAATGCCAATAATTTTCTTTTAGCCATAAGTTCTTTGTTTGAACTCCGATTTGGATGATTCAAGATGTTTTAGAATCCTCTTTTCAGGCTCTACATAATAGTAACTTTAAAACTTTCATATGATTAATAAATAAAAGAGTTTATTAACATCAAATTACTAGGTATGATTGATATCGTTAACTTTTTTGGTTATTGATGATTTAGAAGTTTTTAAGTGACCGTAGCATAGAGACTGAAATGAGGATTCCAAAACATCTTGAATCATCCAAATTGGAGTACAAGCGAAGAAGTTATGATTAAAAGAAAATTAATGGCATTGAAAGGGAGAGGTCGGATTGAAAAAGTTTGGAACCACTGGGGTGTGATTTTCCATTTTCAAACCACAAGGGGTGTTCATACATTTGAAACAAGCCACAGGGGTTTCATTTGCATTTTACCCTTAATTTTATTGTAGTAACAATTAACTTGTAATAAAGTGAGAGTTTTAATATCTAAAAACTCATTTAAATGAGAATTATTCACGTAAAAAAAAAGGTTTAAAATAAAAATAAAAGCCAACTGTATATTTATTTTCAACAATTTTATTAAAACTTAGATGCAATATATTATTTTGATAAATTATTAAAATTTGTGCTATATAAAACATTACAATTTTTTTATTTGGTAATTGCCTCTTTCTTTGTGACGACCCATTACCAAATGTTATTAATGAGGCTGGATTGATAAATTGGATAAGAAATAACTCGCTCTCTCGATAAGGATATTTTAGTAATTTCCTAAACCTCAAAATTAAAATCACAAGTTTAATTTAATATTTTTAAATGATGCTGATCATCTCGTTATTACGATTCCAACACAATTAATGGCACATCGTTTTGAGTAGGGGTGTTCAAGAAAACCGAAAAACCGATGAATGGAATCAAACCAAACCAAACCGATCGGTTTGTGGCCTAAATATTACAACCAATGGTTCTTTCGGTTTGCAATAGTAAAACACCGTATAAATCGGTTTTGGTCCTGATTTTTATATTTGAAAAACCGAATAAAACCGAACTGAACCATATATGTAAACAATGATGAAAAACCATAAGTATATTAGTTTTATTTGCCTCTTCTTACTTGATCACTTTGCAACCTTAATGAACAATTTAAAAAACACATCAATCTCTCGAGCCCCTTTGTAAATTTACCTCTCAATCTTGTGGCTTCCTTCCCGTTTGTTTCTTTTACATTGATTTTAGTGGACAAAAATTCAAAAAATTGTTAACATTTCATCTATCTCCTCTAAGTTTGTTTGTTTAAATTTTGTTGTAAAAAACCGACAAACCAAACCGATGTAAACTGAACCATCGGTTTGGTTCAAGAACTGGTTTTGTATATTTCATTGGACAGTTCGGTTCCATTTTTAACAAAATTGAAGTGTTCAGTTCGGTTCAATAGTTATGAAAAAACTGACCGAATTGAACAGTACACATCCCTAGTTTTGAGTTCCGGTGAAAGAATTATGATCGTTTTAGATTAGTGGCATTTTCATAATTACTGGAACTTAGTTTTCAACCTCAAAATCATCCTCTTCATCTTCCTTTAGCCAAAAAACAGAGTCTCATTATCATCTTTTTCTCCCATTTTTGTCTAAAAGTAATCTCATGGAATATTTTCACCATAACTTCTTCATCGAGACTTTGATTTGCGCAAGTAAAATGTTTATTGTCATCATTGTTTCGTTATCTTTCTATTAATATTATTTTTTTTAGCAATCTCATTGTTGTAGGAAAAGTATGGGCAAAATACCATTTGGACCTGCTATGTTAATGTTTGTTTATTGCTTGTTTACATCGGATTCTATGCGTTAGGTGTAGGTTTGTAACATGCTTATGAATAAGGATCGTTGGGAGATCGTGACAACGCTTTTCCAAGATTCAAGATAGGGTAATAATCTTTTCTAATTAAAATTTTAGATTTGTAAAATTCTAATAGTTTTCTTTATGTTCATCGCATTAATTTCATTAATTCATTTTCTAAACCCAAAACCCCCAATTCAATTGTTTATCGATCTAAGCCTTAAACTTCTAAACCAATAAAAAACGATAACCGATCTCAAAGTTTTGCTATCTTTATCAATACCCATTTGTGTAGTTACTTTTATTAATTAGTTTGAATAGTTTAATTAATTATTTAGGTAATATTTTTCAGGTTGTGGTTGTGAAAATAAAAGTTTTGGAAATTGCAAGGTACATAGATTGTTAATAAGTTAACAATGAATTTGGGAAACCCGGTTTGTTAAATTGTTATTGGTGATTAGAAACTATGTTTTGTGTATGTTTACAATATTACTTTATGGATTTTTAAGTTAATTTATGTGGCTGGAATTTTAGGAATTTATGTAGAAAGTGTTTGTATTGATGTTAAGTTAAGACTAGTCTTAACACTACAAGAAATGTAGTGATTAGCGACGTACTTTTAGCAACGAAATGAACCATCTATTGAATTTAGCGACGCATTTAGAGATGAAATAGTTGATCGCCAAAAAAAGCATCACTTGTGAATATTAGTGATATATTTCGTCGCTAATAGCAATAGAAAAGTAATGGGACGCTAATAAAATGTTGACTACTTAGCGACGAACTCTATCGCTGACCAAGGAGACACAATGGCTTATTAAGTCTCTCTTGTAGAGACTCAATGAGTCTCTAAAATTAGCGACACAGCTATTCACTAAGATTAGCTATGAATTGCATCTTTCAACTAGAGACGTATTGGTTCTCTAATAAGTCAACTGATTGACTTTAGCGACAAACTGCATCTCTAAAATAAGTATTAAAAAATGATTAAGAAAATATATAGAAGCACAGTTCGTCGCTATTTTAGCCATTATTTAAAAAAAAATTAATAATTAATTTTAAATAAAATTATATTTAAAATTAATTATTAAAAATTATTTTTTTAAAAACAATTAAAAGAAAACAATAATTAAAAAATAAATAAATATAGAATATCAAAAAAAATATTTTAACACAAAAAAGTATCCCAAAATAAGATAATAAAGTATCCAAAAATAAAAATAAAAACTATGGAGGGCTTGTATCCTCATAATCAAGACGCTGAGAAGTAGACCCAGAGCTGGAATCCGTATTCAGGTTCATCCATACTCGAATACGATTTTCTAAATCATCATGCAGAGCCTGAAGATGATCTTGGCGGGCTTTATTGCGCAACTCGTTAGCTTACATCTGTAGGCGCAAGGCTTCGTTCTCTCACCTCAAAGCCTCGGTTTCAGCACATACAGAACTCGAAGCACGCAGCTGGTCTGCATAAAGCTCCCTCCCGTAAGTGCCAAGACCAGGGACTGAACCATCGGGACGAACACCACCGGCTGCAAGAAGGAAAGCATCACGATGGTTTTTCTGAGTAGGCTGAGAATCAGGAGTGGGCAATAACGAAGAGAGCTTCTCTTTAACTTATTCCTACAAAAAGTAACAAAAAATATTTGTGAGTAATTATAAAAAAATATTATTAAATAAATTAGAAAGCACGAAAAGAAATAAACTAACATGTAAGTCCCGCGCCCGATCATCTACATAAGTAACCCCATCATGGCCCTTCGTATGAAGATGGAGAAACAAATCAACCGGGGCTACCTCACGTCCATCCTGAGTCTATGAAAATGAGAAGAAGAAAAATAAAAAAATTAGGAAAACATTAATTTAATTGAAAACATTAAAGATATAAACGAAATACTACAAGTACTTACCATCATCTCGTAATACTCGTCATGGCAGCGAGTCCCACCGGTGTGCATCGCCGGGTTCGTCAGTTGATTGACTGAGTTGATTTGAGAGATGTGCAACTCCTCAGGAGTCTGACTATCCGCTAGCAGCTTCAGCCGCCTCAGTCATCCACAAAAGCTTTTCAGCTGGTTTACCTTTCGCTTTGTGGAGGGTGTCCGTGTAACATTTCCTAGCCATTTTGCTCCATGGTTTGTAAATAATCTCATCAGTGAGATGTGCAGGATCGTAAAGTGTGTGAAAAAAAAAGACAAGTCTTAAATTTGTTAGAAATTAAAAACACTGTAAATAAAATAAACCCTAAAATTTATAAACTTTACATTCCATATCTCAAACCAACGTAGTTTACAGAGATCAGAAACATCCTTCCATTTCCCGAACTCGGGACTCTTCTTGTAAACATCGGTGAAAAATCGAAAAACCTTACCCGATGGATGTAATCTATATAAAAAACACATACACATATATAGGTTAAAAAATAATTAATATATAAAAAATTAATAACTTAAAAAAAAATATATAAAGTGCACTCACTAGTTTCTCGTCATCCTTAAGACGACCCCGGTGATAGGCAATTGCTCAGCGACGGGGGTGTCTAATGTCGCTGATGTGACCGGGGCGGTGGGGATAGGTGTGGTTGATACCTATATATCCCCCAATGCCGCTGCACTATCTGATGTGCCAGGAGTATCGAACTCTTGAGAACGGGGTGGATGTTGCCTTGATGTAGACATCTACGAAATAATTAACATACAATGAATTAAATAAATTAACATGTTATATAATTAATTAAATTTTACCAATTAACATACTAATAAATTAATTATAACCTAATTAACACTAAATTTTAAAAATTAATATCCTAATGAATTAAAAATTAATAAATAACATACAAATTATATATTAATTAACATTAAAATAATTAACACTAACTTTTGACACTAATCAATTAAATATTAATAAATAACATACAAATTAATTAATTAATCAATTAACATTAATCTAATTAACACTAAATTTTAAAAATTAACATCCTAATTAAATAAAAATTAATAAAGAACATTCAAATTAATTAATTAAAATTAAACTAATTAACACTAACTTTTGAAAATTAACATACTAATCAATTAAAAATTAATAAATAACATACAAATTAATTAATTAATTAATTAACATTAAACTAATTAACACTAACTTTTGACAATTAACATACTAATGCATTAAAAATTAATAAATAATATATAAATAAATTAATTAACACTAAATTTTAAAAATTAACATACTAATGAATTTATTAATTAACATTAATTTAATTAACACTAAATTTGAACAATAAACATGCTAATTCATTGAACATACTAATGAAATTAACATACTAATGTAACTAAATTTTGAGAATTAACATACTAATGAAATTAAAATTGAATATAATTAATCTAAATACACTAAGAACATAACAATTAACATGCAATATCATTTTAACTAACATGGTAATTACTTGAATTTTTGATAATTATTTAAATTAAAAAAACTAAATAGAAAAGAAATTACCGTTCATCGACGCTTTCACGAGAAGGCACGGGAATTGAAAGGGAAGTAAAATGCAAAAGAAACAAAAAAAAAAAGAAAAAAAGAGAAAGAAATGGAAGGGAGAAACGGGAGAAAGGAGAAGGGAAAAGAAAAAGTGAGGGGGAAGGGGTCTGCCAACCCCTTTATATACTTTTTTAGCGACGAAATATGTCGCTAAGGGAAATGAAAAGGCGCTAGTTGGGGCACGAATTTCCAAAGCATGCGCCATTTCACTCACTTTATATAATGACCCGGATTCTGTTAAATTCTTTAAATTCAAATGCACAGCGGAAGACTCGATTTTTAAAGAAAAACGGCATGGGTTCGTTTAAAAATTGAATAACCAAAACCTGTTTTACAACCCAAATTCAGAGAAAGCTATAAATCGGGAATGCGCATTCCAAAGGAGAAATACATCATAAGACATAGACTAATTTTACACAAATACCCTTCCGGGCTCAAAAAGACACATGTATGTAAAATGGAAATAATTTACAAGCATTTTAACAAATGCTAAACCAAAAGATGTCTTTAACATTGTCCATACACCATCTCGACTAGTCACGCGGCTCCACCTCCTCTACCACGCTTCTTAGCTCGAGGTTTATCTGAAAATTTGTAAATGTAGCACCATTAGCATGAAATGCTAGTGAGAGTAAAACGAAAGCAAGTAATCCTATGAACCAAACTTCATACCAGAAATTGTGTCCAAAGGCCTAAATGCTCATTACTACCCATATCCACATTTCCAACTTCCATACAATCATACGATAGTCATATATTACCCGTATTCATCATTTATTACCATGAGATAGAAATAAAGACTTAAAGTAAAGTAACATTCACTACTAAGTCTTACTACACAATTCTAAAGAATATGTAAATGTAACATTAACTATCTTTATTACCAAACAAGTTTCATCGTATCGTGCTATTGTATGGATCGAAATCAACATACCACGTACGGTCGTACCATATCTCAATTCATCGGATATCAGGACTTTCACCACATAGGATATCAGGACTTTCATCATATCAGGTCTCAGGAATTTCACCATATAGGTCTCAGGAATTTCACCATATAACAAATCACCGCACCATGATACGTATGGATCCGAATCAACATACTATCATGTGCCATATCACAATCATAGTACCATAGTACGTATGGATCCGAATCAACATACTACTATGTACTATATCACAATCATCGTACCATGATACCGTATGGACCGAAGTCAACATACTATCATGTACCATATCACAAACCATCGCACCATGATACGTATGGATCTGAATCAACATACTATCATGTGCCGAATCAATGTGCCACTGTCTCCACAAATCATCGCACTATGACACGTATGGATCGATATCAACATACTATCATGTGCCGAATCAATGTGCCACTGTCTCCACAAATCATCGCACCATGATACGTATGGATCGATATCAACATACTATCATGTGCCGAATCAATGTGCCACTGTCTCCACAAATCATCGCACCATGATACGTATGGATCGATATCAACATACTATCATGTGCGAATCAATGTGCCACTGTCTCCACAAATCATCGCACCATGATACGTATGGATCGATATCAACATACTATCATGTGCCGAATCAATGTGCCACTGTCTCCACAAATCATCGCACCATGATACGTATGGATCGATATCAACATACTATCATGTGCCGAATCAATGTGCCACTGTCTCCACAAATCATCGCACCATGATACGTATGGATCGATATCAACATACTATCATGTGCCGAATCAATGTGCCAGTGTCTCCACAAATCATCGCACCATGATACGTATGGATCGATATCAACATACTATCATGTGCCGAATCAATGTGATCAAGATCTCCAATAAGTTAGATAACCTCTAAGGAATTCTACTAAGTTATTAAAGAACCTAACTACTTAGATTACACGAGTCATCACTCTAGTGTGACATCTAAGCTACTTTAATTTCCATATCACTCAAAGTAACTTAACTTCCACTTTTAACTAACATCTCCAAGTCACTTTACAATGCTTCCAAACCACTCCGATGTTTCCTTTTCACCGAACTAACCATAATTCCAAATCCTCTCCACTCACTTCCGAATTAAAGTCTCCAACCAAACAATAATTCTAAGAAGCTAATTCCCTCTTAACATCGATAAACAATATCATAACGAAACGTAATTCATAAAATTACTAACTTCCCTTTTAAACTCACCTTAGCTTGTAGACAAGCTCCGATATTTCTGAGGTTGCAATTCCACGATCAAATCACAATCCTACAAACGAATTACACCTAAATAACATTAATTAACCGAAAATCGAACAAACAACATCTAAACGCATAAACAACGAAAATCCCGGATTTCCTCCCTATGGTGCTCTCGGCCATACTAGGAAAAATAGGGTTCGAATTTGGTTTTACGGCTTTTATGCACTTTAGAGGTGCTTCGGGTTGGTTTCGGATACTTTGGAGGTTCGCAACTACAATGGGTATCCGTAAATTAAGGTTTTGATCAACAATCGATTTCCGAAAAATTAAGTAAAAAGGAAAAACACAATAAACCTAACATCCTAAACATGGCCAAGTGAGGGAAAATCTCATGGGATGGGTTTCCGGCTCAAACTCGGTTTTAGGGTTTAGGAGAAGTTTCTAAAATCGACCAAAATGACTTTCCCGATGGAAATCTTCAAGCTTCGATGAACGAATTTGAAGATTTCAATCCAAAACCACCATTAAAATACTATTCACAACAAATTTTAGAAACTTTGTCATACCTTAAGGCCTCGAGAAAACCAGCGAAAACCTCGATTGTTAGGATGGGTAGAAAGTACATCTCGAGGGCTTTCCAACGAGCTAAGGCACGATGAAAACGGTTGAGAAACGAAGTCGGAGTGACAATTTCTTTCTCTCCTCTTTTTTTCTCTCTAAGCTACGGGTTTGGGATGAAAAAATGAGAAGAAATTTATGATTTTTATCTAATTTTGGCTTAATAAAGGAGAAGGATGAATAGTGTTTAGATATTTAAGAAATCGGAAATGACGCCTACGTCCCTTTTTTGTTTTTACTTTAAAAACGAAACCCGAAGCTCTTAAATAAATCTAAAGGTGATTAATAATTATTAATTGGCCCATTAATAATTATTAATGTCACCGAAACAATTTTAAAAGTATTAAAACGATTTAAATGAATTTCAGACGCAAATAGCTACTAAAATCGAAATCACTATTTTTTAAATTAACCTTAAATACTTTAATTAAAGTAAATAAATAAATTAAAATAAAAAAATTTTACCCCCAAAAGTAACGGAACGTTACTCTTTAACGACGAAATTTATCGCTGAAGAACTTGAATTTTTTAATCAACCACCATTAGTTTTAGTTGTAGCGATACATTTCTTTGCTAAAGTGAGTTAAATTTTAAAATACGCGCCTTTTCATTTCCCTTAGTGACGTAATGTGTCTCTATTATTGAAAAATATCCGTTGGAGAATTTGATTTCCCTTTAGAGACACATTTCGTCGCTATAAGGGAAATCATCTGTTGAAGTAATGATTACCCCATTAGCGTCGAACTATGTCTCTATTTATTGAATGTTTTGGAATTCTACTTCCCCCTTTAGTGAGGAACTCTGTCTCTATCTATTGAATGTTCTAGATTTCTAAAGCCTGTTAGCGATGAACTGCATCGCTGATTCTTTTTTTTTTTTCCCTTACGAGTTTAACAATTCATTGATACTTTAAACATCATCTTCAAACTTATCAGTGTTGGATTTAGAACTGTTGTCCTCAGTATCTTCTGCTTCCTCCTCAGAATGTTTAGGGGATGGATCATCAATAAAAGAAAGTTCAATGTATAAGCCGTCGGGATCAAACAACTTTCTGCTATGTCATTCCACGGTCGAGCAGTTTCAAAGTGTATTCCTTCATCTATTTCACGACTCTGCACCGATTCTTCTTTGAAAGCTACAAAATCCTTGCTATCGGAAGACTTTCGTCAATGTGACAAGGCCCCACTTTGCAAACCACTAACCAATCATTAAATTGTCTAGAAGACGAATAAGGCAAAAAATACATTTTAATCGCTTGTTGTGCCAGTACAAATCTATCATTTGTGCGCATGTGTTTTGTCTTATTTACCTCTAAAATCTATAAATGTGGTATCTTTCGCATCCCACCTCGCCGTATTGTCTCAAAGCACGTGCAGTTAAATAATACGGTACGCTTTACACTCCCTCCTACATATTCAAGCTCAATTGTTTCATCAATAACTCCAAAGAAATATTCTTCAATGTTTCCGAACACTTGACCCTTGAAGCATATGCCGCTGCTGTCTGTTGATTGGCTCTATGAATGAGATTTTGTTTGGAATTTATAGCCTTTCCCTAGATAACCAGAGTATGCTTTGGCAATTCTAGCAGGCCTTTTTGCCAACAATACTATATGATTGTTTGTAACTGGTGCCGTGGGCGAATCAACCTGCACGACAGTGAACTTGGATTGAGAAATTACATCATTGCAGTAAATATGAACAAATAAAACCCGCAATCATACTCATGTAAGCATAAAACAATGAACGGAAGTCTCTGTCAATTATGATCCGCTCCCCGACTGCATCGAGTCCAGGATTGTCGATCGTACAAATAACTCAACGAATAATCTCTTATTGAAAATAATATATTATGAACATGAAAAGGACTTAATATAACTGTTTGACGTGTTACTTTAGTTCATCCTTACTCGATATATTGTTCCACCTCCGGACAATTACACAACACGTACGTCTGTACGTTGTGATACTCTTCCTCGTTTAACGGTCTCCTCATGGGCTTTTCAATAGGTCTTCCTAATACTGTAAAAATAGACAAATCATTTGGATCGACTCCAAAAGGAAGTGAATCTTGAACAAAATTCCGGTTAATTGTTCTGTATTGTTCTGCAATTCGTTGATCAAAGTAATATGATAGAAAGTGGTTGTCTCATGTATTTGGTATGCATTGCATATAGATCCTTCTACTTTAGCCTTGTTTTCTACAGTTCTTTTTACGCTACGCAAATATCTGACATAAAAAGGAAATAGTTACAACCAGTAATTTACGACACAATAACATAAAAAATTAAATTATTTACCTCTCAAATAGATATATCCATCGGTATTGAACTTGGCCTCCTAGATATGCCTCGTATGGTAGATGCACTGGTAGATGCTCCATCAAGTCGAAAAAGGATGGTGGAAACATTCTCTCTAACTTGCAAATTATGACAGCAATCTCACTACTCAATGACTCGACAATGGCTTGGGACAACTCTGCACATGTTAACTCTCTGAAGAAAACACTCAATTGTGCCAACGGTTCCCAATGTTTCTGCTCAAGAAATGGTCTAAACGTAGTAGGCATAAGTCGTTGCATGAATACATGACAATCATGACTTTTCATCCTAAACATAGTATGACTTTTAGTCCAGAAATTTAATCGATCGCATCCACTCAAACAATGTTTTCTTCTAGTCCGCTGTTAGCATGTACTTTGCCTTCGTGTATTTTGTTTCCAGTTTCGTTCGGCTCTAATTCAGGTCAATGATAGATTTCTCGAATGTCATAACGTGATCACAGATTGTCTTCCAATTTTTTGGGTATATTTAGAACCATGTTGAAGACATTGTCGAAAACATTCTTCTCGATATGCATGACATCTAAGTTATGCCTAATCTTTAAATCGCCCCAATACAGTAGCTCTTAGAAAATACTTCTTTTCTTCCAACCTGTATTTTTTCCTGTTGTCTTATTCCAAGCCTCGCCACCAATCTCTGTAACACTTCGCTTGTCAAGCAAATCTAACCGTTGCAATATTTGGTATCCATTGGTAACTTCAGGAGGGCCTTCGTTTCTTACACTCCACCCTTTATACAAGCCAGTTTTGTTCGATCAAAATGAATGATTGAGAGGTAAGAACCTTTTATGACAGTCAAACCAACACATTTTTCGACCATGCACCAACGAGAAGGCACCGCTATCGTCCATGCAATGAGGGCATGCAAACTTTGTTGAAGTTCTCCACCCTAAAGAATTTAGTTAGGGTAGTAGATTCGTTACGTTGGGCGTAAACTATAAATTTTAATCTAATCTAAACAGTGAAATTTTTTAAAAGAATGAAAAAATTAATTATCAAATAAATTATTTTACGAACGTATCTGATAACATTGAATATGTCGAGAAGTCACTTATCGTCCAAATAATTACTGCTTGCATCACGAAATTATGTTTTTGTGAAACATCATACATCACAACTACTTCGTTCCATAAACCACGAAGTTCAGCAATTAATGGTTGGAGGTAGTAAAGACTCGAATTTTCTCAAATCTTTAAATCAGAAACGAACAGCGGAAGACTAGATTTTTATAAAAATTTGGCGTGGATCTGTTTAAAATATAAACTCCCTAAACCTGTTTACATGGGCCCAAATCAGAGAATTAAAAAACAACAGAAATTCGTACTTCGGTTTATAATTAAATCAGAGAAAGTAGACTCGATATAATATATACAATAATCTTAGACTCTTATGAGCCACAAAATACAAGTTCAAGACATCAACATATGAAGTTTTATTTAGCATTCGTAGAATGCTCTCAAAATATGCCTTTTTAGTCCAAGTCCCAAAAGTCATCCACTCGTGTTCAAGCAACACCACCTCCACGACCGCGTCCTCTTCCACGAGTATTACCTGAAAAGTTTAAGTGTAGCAACATTAGCATAAAAATGCTAGTAAAATGTGTCCAATATCCTATCGTGCTCTTTGATACCCATTCTATACTCCCAAGTACTATGCATAAGAAAATCAATCCCATTATACTATATCGTAACTTCGAAAAATAAACATTCAGGCTCGTAGATAAAGTAATAAAACAACTAATTAGTACTAAGGCATAACAAAGTAAATAATAATGTAAATTTTCATTCTCATTGTGACCACTTTGTCAAATTTCACATTTCAAACCGTGACCACATTGCACCATTCACATACCATACCGTGACCACATTGTCACTAATCACATACCACACCGTGACCACATTATCACCAATCACATTACCACGTCGTGACCACATTGTCACCAATCATATTACCACACCATGACCACATTGTCACCAATCATATTACCACACGTACCACACATACTATATGATGATTCATTTTCCGTTACCACACATACCACACCTACCACACGTACCACATGATGATTTGTTTTTCATTCCACACATACCACACCTACCACACATACCACACGTACCATATGATGATTTGTTTTTCATTCCACACATACCACACCTACCACACATACCACACGTACCACATGATGATTCGTTTTTCATTCCACACATACTACACGTACCACATGATGATTTGTTTTTCATTCCACACATACCACACCTACCACACATATCACACGTACCACATCACACGTACTACTCCCCTTTGGTAGTACTAATTAGCGAATCCCATCACTATAATTATCAAACTAGCTCAAATCCACATGATGATTTCTCTCCCAAGTTTCCTTTAACTATCTTATAACCACTCAAATCAACGGAGTAATCTAATACTCTTCTCCAATTTCCGGAAACATAATTCTCCTTGAGAATACAACTTAATCCAAAATAAACAACTCTCTTTAAACACACCAAAAGTTTACTAACTTCTTTCCTTATGCACTTTCCTCATCTCCCAACTACATCCAATCTTGGATAAGCTCTAAAATCTAATAACCCTCTTGACCCTGATCAAACATGATCGTCATGCAACCCGGAAACATAAAAGTAATCACAACCATTTTAAACTCACCTTATAAAAGAAGTCAACTCCAAATCACCGGTTGACCGATTTCGTGATCGATGCACAAAACCTATAATTCAAATACACCTAAAGTATATTAATTAACCGAATTGAACAACGACCATCACGTTACTAAAATAAAGGACAAAACAACCCAGGAATCCATCCAAGAGGCCCACGGCCCAAGGGAAAGAAAAGAATGAAGATGGTTTTCCGGATTTTAAGCACTTTAGAGGTGTTTCATGTTGGTTTCGGGTACTTTGGAGATTGGTACCACCAATGGGTAATCGTGAATTAGGGTTTTGGACAATATAATAATCCCGATAAATTAAGTAAAACATAAAAACATATCATTTAAAATACCCTAATCATCATCAAATAAGGGAAAATCAAATGAAAAGGGTTTCCGGGTCAAACTCGATTTTAGGGTTAGGGTAAGTTTCTAAAATCACCTAAAACGATTCCCTAGATTGAAATCTTCGAGTTTCTCGGCACGAAATAGAAGATTAAAACCAAAAACTCCATTAAAACACTATTTGAAGCTTAGGTTAGAAACTTTGTCATACCTTAAGGCCTTAAGAAAACGGATGGAAAGCTCGATTGTTAGGTTGGAAATGATGCTCGGGCCGATGGCTATCCAACGCAACCGAAATTATCACGATCCGCAGAGAATTGAAGAAAAACCAAAAATGGGAAAATCCCAATTGATGCTCACGGCAAAGGAGAAGAAAAGATGATGAATTTGGTCTAATTTGGCTTATTTAAAGAGATAAATGAATAGTGTTTTTGATATTTAAGAAATTGAAAATGACGCCTACGTCCTTTATTTGCTTTAAGCCTTTAAAACGAAACCCGAAACATTTAAACTAGCCTAATGGTGATTAATAATTATTAATTGGCCCATTAATAATTATTAATACAACCGAAACTAATTTAGGCTAATTAAACGATTAAAAAGGTTTCCGAACGAAATTAACTATTTAAATCTAAATAACTAATTCTAAAATTAACTTTAATACTTTAATTCAACAAATAAATAAATAAAATAATAAATATAAAAAAAATTCACCTAAAAAATACGGGATGTTACAAAGGTACACATCCAGCTTATGCTTTAGACTTTTCGGGGCAAGTACAATTACCGTTAAGAAAATCACAGGATCTTTGATGCACATCGATGGAGGCAAGTTATACAACATCAATATAACTGGTCATAATGAATATTGAGCTTCTGAAGCCCCGAAAGGGTTAAACCCGTCAGTACATAAACCCAATCTAACGTTTCTAATTTCTCACGCAAATTCTGGATGACAACAATTTAAATGTTTCCACGCCTCAGTATCGGAAGGATGTCTCATTACTCCATCATCTTGCGAGTGCTCGTGATGCCACCTAATGTGACAAGCTGTGACTTTTGACGCGTACAGCCATTACAGACGTTGTGTGATCGGTAAATAAAACATGCAAGTATGCGAAATAAGACTTTTTTTAACTTGTTTATATCTCGTATGATTGCACATTTTACACATATGAAGACTTGCATCTGCACCTCAATATATCATACATCCGTTTGGACAACAATCGATCTTCTCCACCGGTAAACCAAGACCCTCCACTAATTTCTTCGTATCGTACAAACTCTGTGGCAACGTGTTGTTTGCAGAAGCGCACTGATGAAACCATTGTGAAATTGAGTTAAATCCTCTTTTTGAGATGTGAAACTCTGCCTTGATATTAAGTAGTACGGTTGCAGCTACGAGTTGCGTTACATCACAACATGGGTACAACGGCCTACTTGTTGATTCTATCATCTGAAACATTCTTTGTGCATCTGGATTTAAATCTTCATTTAATAAATTATGAGGATCATCTCCCTGATAATCACATCCATCAAAAACCATCTGTTCTAAATGACAGTATTGATGTTCAATGTTTTCAAAACTTTCGAATTGAACTGCGAGCTGCTTCCTTCATTTCAACATGACTCACCCCTCACTGCATTGAAAATTTCTTCAGATTCTCCCTGATACACCCAATGATAATAATTATCTACGAAACCATGACTGTATCTGTGTAACTTCACATCATCTGTCGATGACATCTTCTTATTTCTATATTTTTTGCATGGACATCGTATCTTCTGTTCGCTGTTATAAAAAATCATTGTGGATTGATAGAATTCAACAAACTCTTCAACCCCGGGTACAAATTGGTCGTTGAGAAACCTTCCAACCAAACGGACGTACATCCACTCACGCATTTTCTCTCTCTTGGGAATACTTTTTAATACAATTTGCTTTCATTTAAAGTGATTCTGCACATCTATTTATAATTTTTTTGCTGGTGTTTTAGCGACGCAAGGTGTCTATAATATAGCGGGAAATATTCTCGCCAGAAAATATTGGAAGGAAAATTTTCCGCCAAGTTTACTGACGCAATGGGTCTCTAAAGAAAAAGAATAAAAGTTCAACAGTAACGGACTATGTCTCTGAATAAGGAGATAACCACTGATGTTTAAAACTATAAAATAGCGATACATTTCGTCGCTAATATAGGGACAAAATGAGTCGCTATTGTGGCGGGAATCTTCACGCCATTTCTTGAGACAAAACTGTAACGATGGAATTTCGTTAAGACGCTAATTAGCGATGACATGTGTCTCTAAAAAAAGAATAAAAAATCATGTAAAATAGCGACAAATTTCGTCGCTAATATAGGGACAAAATGAGTCTATATTCTAGCGGGAATCTTCGTGCCATATCTTGAGACAAAACATTACGATGGACCTTCCTTAAGACGCTAAATAGTGATGGAGTTTGATGCTAAAAGTCAAACTTGCCATTAGCGATACATTGCGTCGCTAAATAGCGTCCCATGAATTGTGCCGCTAAAAATAGGTCGTTATTTCCAGTTTTTCTTGTAGTGTAAGAAAGAACGATAGGATATGTGATTTGAGAGTTTAGCTTAGATTTTTGGATGTTATTTAGAAGTTTTTGGATGAGATTAGAGTTGATTTAGTGCTTACTTTGTTTGGGTAATTATTAGATGATGTTTTTCTTGTAGATTAAGATTGTGTGGTATGGTAGAAGTTGTATTTACATCAATGTCTTTAATTGTGTTTAAAGTGCATGTGTATGGCTGTGTGGGAGGTTCATATTAATTAATGCGTTAATAAATAGTGAATACAATGTAGGTTCGCATTAAGTAGGGGCATGCTTAATGAAGAATATGTCGTAAATATTATTTTTGTAATGCATTGCTTAAATAATCTTTTTGTGGGGCAGGTTCATTTCACGCATGTAATACTTGAAAAAGAATATATTAAAGGCTCATTTTATGTACTAGCTGTACATAAAAGAGAATATTATGTAATGTTGTTTGGTAATTATTACTAGAAATATTACGAGTAGGTTCGATCAATACTTGCGGGTCTTGAGAAGAATACCAAGTGTTTTTTACTATGTTTTGTTTAGATATAACTTGAGGATTATAACGTGTTGGAATATAACTTGCGGATTATAACTAGTTGAGGGACTAGTTTATAAGATGAGTTTGGTTGATTAATATAACTTGAGGGTTATATGTGTTTGTTGATGATGTGTTTGGTTGGTTAATTTAACTTGAGGTTATATGTATTTGATAGATATAAAAGTGAGTTTAGAATTCTTAAGTAAATTATGATTTAAATGGTGAGATTAATTAAGAAAGTTTGGACTTAACAAATTCTAGAGCGTATTCAAGACAATTGTTATCTTTCCAATTTAATTACTCATTGGGCGTGAGCTAGATGCTACACTTACATTTTTTTATGTAACAAAAGTATGAGAGCTAACAAGTGATGAGGATTTGATGGGAGCGATGGTTTAGATTGTGATTGTCGGTGTCGAGTTTTTTCTTTTTATTTCATTCATTTGTGTTTCTTTAACCTTGATGTTAAAACTTATGTTGTTTTGAAACTAGATTTTTACTTAGATGTTTAACTCAATGATAACTTTATTTTTGTTGGGATCATGTTTTCATTTTATTAAATAAGTTAGCGGACAATATATTTATCGATATTTGTTTTACATTAATTTTGAGATAAAGTAAAGCAAGTTATTTTTCTTTTATCGAGTATTCTTTTAGATATTTCTAAAAGGTCAGGATGTTAGGTACTTCTATTCGCCACTTTTAACCTTTAAAAACATTCTCAAAAAAGCAATAAGCGTAATACTTTCATTCTCAGTTGACAAAATATTAAAAGAGAGAGAGAATAAAAAGGTTTTTTTTTTACTTTTCTTTTGTTAGTAATTTTGCTACTTGGTAAGAGCCAGAGGCATCTCTAAGATAATTGGTTTCTCTCCCTCTCTCTGTATCATGAAAGAAAAATATTCTTTAAAAAAAAAAAAGATCTAAAATCTCATCTTTTTGGAACTTGATCCTTTTCTTAGTTTCTCTCTTCATGCCATGAATAGAAAATGGAATATTTTATCAAGTTGAATTTAGTATTTAAAAAGATGAGCATAAGAACCTATTCCTCAACCGCGTAAATCTTTACCCTACAAATGTTATGAGAAGGACAGCATCTTTTTAGTTGTTTTTATGTCGATCAAAATAACTTCCGATTGAATTTACGTGTTAAAGTTTAATCAATATTGATATTAAAAAAAAAAGGAAAATTTTATTGGGTGGCAGATTTTGATTCAAATTTTATAAAAATGTTAACAGTGATTAACGTGTGTATCATTGATAAGCTTAGTGTAAAAAAATGTAATTTAATATTTATCACTGTCATCATATCAAAATTTACTATATTTACAAATATTTTTTTAGAGTGGATATTTTTACAAATATTACTAAAAAAATTTGCTAGATTTGCAATTACCCCTGAAATAAAAGAATCTATGAAAAAAACATATATATTATATATAGAAATAAGGGTAATCATCCTAAATTTAACAAAACTAAAAAAAAAGGTTGGCAGCAAGAATGACCCTCTTTAAGACAAAAATTAAATTTAGAAAATAGTATGCTCAATCACTAAATTGAAAACTAGCTGAATTTTTTAAAACTCTTTATTGACATATATGTAATGTCAATTAAAGGGCATTTGCAAATCTAGCAAATTTTTTAGTAATATTTGTAAAAATAAAATCTCAACTTTTTTTTTTACAAATATAGCAAATTTTGATCGGGTTTATCAGTGATAAACATTGAATTACATATTTTTACATTTAGTTTATCACTGATAAACACATAAATCACTGATAAAAATTACTATATTTACAAATACCTTTTTGAGTTGATATTTTTACAAATATTGCATAAAAATTTGTCACCCAATAAAATTTCTCATCAGTTAAAGGTAAAAATTGCCACTTGCTTAAAGATTTGATAAAACTATTATTATCTTAATATACAATCCATAAAAAGACTATCTATTACAAATATCTAAATAAAATATGATCAAATAGCAATTCAAAACGTAACTATAAATTTAGAAGTTAGTATAATGCAATATCAATAAGTGAGTACTATAATTTTTTTTAATCAAAGTGATTATTATGATTATTACTAATCATTATTTATCATTGATTGTCCAAATCAAAGAATATAACAAAAAGGAAAAAAAAAGAGTTGATTACTATTATTTTAATCAATTCGTTAATAATGAGATTAAAAAAAAAGGTGATTGTAAATATAATAATTTTAAAACAATTACAAATGAAGAAAATTATTGAACAGTTAATTACTTTTTAACTATAGAAAATTCTAACCTTTGTAAATACTATTTAAAAGTATTACCTAGAGAAAATTCTCTTAAAAACCAACTATATTTATCTAAAAATGTTACATATATAATCATTTTTATAAATATAAACCTATTCAAACATTTTAAAAAATAAAAATAGCCACATGAATTTCCCATATATATATATATATATATATATATATATATAAATTTTGAAATCGTCAATAAAATTTTTTTTTATCATCATCAAAATATAAGATATAATTGAAGTCATTAAATATTTTTATTGATGATTTAGAAGTTTTGAAATAACCATAACGTATAACCTAAAATGAAGATTCTAAAACATCTTGAATCATCTAAATCGGAGTTCAAACTAAAAAAATTCTGGGTAAAATAAAGTTTAGGGATTCATTGACATAATTTAAAACTACAATGGTGTTATATTTTCAAACCACAGAGGATGTTCGTGCATTTGGTCAAAATTATGGAGGTGTTTTTTACATTTGATTACCCTATATATACCATATGTTTGTGGTTTTCTTAGAACTCACGTATAAACTCAACCTTGGAAACTTGTTTATGGCTTGTTTCTCCCAAAACCATAGAATGTCGTCAAAGTCAAACAAAGGAACAGGTGTTTTTCGCATCTTTTCTACCTCTTCAAGAAACAAGAGATCGATGAAACAATCCCAGACAACCCAATTGAGTTTTTCCAATGAAAAACAAAGCTTAAACTCATCAAACCTTTCCCAATTCCAACCAACCCTTGAAGAGATGAAATGGATTTTCAACAAATTCGATTCCAACAAAGACGGTAAGATCTCGTTCGATGAGTATAAATCGGCGCAAAGATCTTTTGGCAATATGAAAGAAATCTCAGAAGCCGAAGCCGCCAAGTCTTTCGGGTTTATCGACTCGGACGGAGACGGGTTTGTAAATTTCAAGGAGTTCATGGAGCTTTATAGTATAAGTGGTGGAGAAGTTAAGGTTGGTGATATTGAGAGTGCTTTTAAAGTATATGATTCAAATGGAGATGGGAAAATAAGTGCTGAAGAAGTTATGGAAATCATGAAAAGAATTGGAGAAGCATCCAATTTGAAGGCTTGTAGGAAGATGGTGAAAGGTGCTGATGGAGATGGTGATGGATTTGTAGATTTCAAAGAGTTCACGAAAATGATGAGTTCAAACTCCATTAAATTTAATAACTGAAATATTATTGTCCTTCTAACTTGTGTTTTAATCTTAATTAATTAAATGTAAAATGTTGTGCTGCTCAACATTCGTTTCCTTCGGTTGTTAATTGTGCTATGTTATTCCTTTTTTTTTAATTTGTATCTCAAAGTTAGAAATGTCTCAATGTAACATGAGTTGGAGTGTGTTTGGTAGTTCTTTATTAAATAAGTACTTTTAATGAAAGTATTTTTATGTAATGTTTCAATAAGAAGCGTTTAATAATAAATCAATTTCTTGTATGGTTCTATGGTTTAAGGTGTCAGTTTGTTTCACAAGAATCTGAGATGTGTATGAGAGATGGATATCAACGTTTCTATGCTTGTTTTGTAGTTATTTAAGAAAATTTTGATTCCCTCAAAATTCATGGTTTTCTAAGATTTCCATGGTAGGGGAATCCCAAATGACATATTTTCACTATTTACCTTATTTCATCAACTCTCTTACTCTCTATTATATTTTCATATTTAAAATAACTCAAAATAAACAATTTTATTAATCTAATAATAAAATTAACCTAGGAAATTAATGTATATTATAGATAAAAAAAATTATTTTAATTGTATAATGTATTAATTTAAGTTCAATAACATATTAAATTAAAGAAAGAATAAGTATACATTAAATTTATTAAATGAAATGTATTATAATAAAAAAAATTAAAAAAAAAGCGGGCATCTAGATTCCAGGCATCTGAGATACTAGGGCATCCAAAAGATTTAGTCTATCGAGATTTTCAGTATACAAAAGCCTCTATAGGGTTTGAATCTTGTAGGAAAAAAAAACCTTTTTGGTTCCTAAGTTTTAGACTTTGTATCTATTTCATTATTGAGTATTCAATTTGCGTCTATGTGATCCTGAGTTCTTAGAAATATTGGTAATTAAATGTAACGTCCCGGTCTTTTCCTGATAAATAATTTGTTTATTAAGAATTTGAAACTTAAAATTATGAGTTGAATAGTGATTAACTCCGATTGATTGATTTCTTTTCTTTATTAGATGTGTTAAATTGGCTAATTAGAATGTTAATTACTATTTATGTTCGTAAAGTACAAGTATTTTAATTTAAGAAGAAAGGGAAGCAATTGGAATGTGTAACGTCCTGTTATTTTTTATGTAAATTTTTTTAATTTTATTTAATTAAAGCATTTAAATTTAAAATTTATAAATTAGAATTTACGAGTTTATTTCGTTCGTAAATTATTTTAATTGCTTTATTAGCTTAAATTAGTTTGGGGCGCATTAATAATTATTAACGGGTCAATTAATAATTATTAATCACCTTTTGGTAATTTTAAGTGCCCCGGGTTTCATTTTAAAAGCTAAAAGCAAACTAGGGACGAGTTCGTAACTTTCGAATTCTTAAAATATCTTGGCACTATTCATATTCTCTTTAAAAACACCAAATTTGACCAAATTTCACATTTTCTTTCTCTCTTTTCTTCCCCATTGTCATGACCCTCAAATCCTTGGGAGATTTTTTGGGTTTTCTTCGTTTCTCGGCTGCTCGACTCAATTCTAGGTGTGTTGGATAGTCCTCGGTACAAGCTTTCTTTCCAACCCACTACAAAAAAAAAGTCAAAATGCGACCAACCATTTGCGACCAAAAAAAGGGGTAGTTTTTTTATGACCATTTGGTCACTTTTTTTGAAGGTTGACTCAAAGTGACCATCTGATCACTTTTTTTGCGACCAGATTGCGACCAAAATCAGAAGGTGTCATAAAAAATGGCGCGAAAGAAGCGACCAGTTGATCACCTTCAAAAACGACCAAGTGGTCGCATTTTTGTGACTTAAAAAATGGCTTGGTAGCAAAAAATGGCGCGAAATTATGGCGCGAAAGAAGCGACCATTTGGTCAACTGAAAAAACGACCATCTGGTCGCATTTTTGTGACTTAAAATATTGTTTGGTAGCAAAAAAAGGCGTGTAAATTTAGCGTATTTTGGTGGGAAGAAAGCTACCAGTTGGTCGCCTATGGAAATGACCATCTGGTCGCATTTTGGAGACTAGAAATATACGTTGGTAGCAAAAAAAGGCGCGTAAATTTGGCGGGAAGAAAGCTACCAAGTAGTTACCTTTGGAAGTGACCATCTTGTCGCATTTGGAAGTGACCACTTGGTAGTAAAAAAAGGCGGGAAATTTTGGGAGGAGAAATACGACCAGATGATAGTAATTTTGCGACCATAAGGTCGCAATAAAGCAGAGGAATGCATTATAAAATCTCCTCCTCCCATTGTTTGTAAAGATAAGAAGAAAGAAAAATGAGAGAGTGGATGTATATTCGTTTGATAGACGGGTATTTGAGCGATGAGTTCGTGGCCGGGGTTGAACAGTTTGTTGAGTTTTGCAAGACAACTGTTCATTACGCGAATTATGGTGAAAAGCTACGATGTCCGTGCAGAAAATGCGACAATAGAAGAATCATACCGGTTCCAGATTTGAAGGTTCATCTTTATAGTCGAGGATTTGTGGAGAATTATTATCACTGGGTGCATCATGGGGAGACGAGGGAAATGTTCGACGCTGTAGTACAGGAAGCGAGACAGTACGAGGGTAGCAGCTTGAATGCGGACGCTGTCGTCGAAGAACCCAATGAAATACAACAGTATAGTCAGATGCAGCAGATGATACTTGATTGTGTGAGATAATGGGGCGGAAATTAAAGTTATCGCGAAAGTTTGAACGTAAACGACGAAAGAGAAGGGGCTGTTGAAGAAGAAATGAATTCGGAAGCACGTAAGATGCACGATCTGCTGAAGACAGCGAGCCGACCGTTGTACGAAGGTTGTCAAGTTAGTCAACTTGCTGCTGCTACAGAACTTTTAAATATAAAAGCGCAGTATAACTTACCTGCTAGAGGATTTGATTCGGTCGCATCGTTGTTTCGTCGATGCGCTTCACAAGAAAACCTGATGTCTCAAAGTTTGTACGACACGAAAAAGCTAGTAGAGGGACTCGGGTTACCCGTAGAGAAGATAGATTAGTGTCGAAACGCATGCATGATCTACTGGGATGTGGATGCGGATCTGCATCACTGCAAATTCTGTTTCCTTCCAAGATATAAACAGGGGAAACGCGGGATGATTCCGTACGCCCGCATGTTCTATTTACCGCTGACCCCACGCCTGCAACGGTTGTATGCATCGGATGTCACAGCTTCACACATGAGATGGTATCACGAGCATGCACAGGATGAAGGTGTTATGCGACATCCCTCAGACGCTGCGGCTTGGAAGCATTTAAATAATTGTCATCCTGATTTTGCACAAGATCCGAGAAACGTGAGATTGGGCTTATGCACAGATGGCTTTAACCCGTTCGGGGCATCCGGGGCGCAATATTCAGTTTGGCCGGTGATGGTAACCCCGTATAACTTGCCACCCTCGATGTGTATGAGAGACCCAGTGATTTTTCTCACAGTGATCGTACCTGGCCCGAAAAGTCCAAAACAGAAGCTGGATGTGTATTTGCAACCACTTATCGCAGAGTTGAAGAGGTTGTGGACAAACGGTGTCATGACGTACGACATCTCAAAGAAACAAAATTTCTTGTTGCGCGCAGCGTTAATCTGGACGATCAGTGACTTCCCTCAATGTTGTCAGGTATGTTGCGTTCACGTTCATTACTTCTTGAGTATGAGTTTTGTTATTGTTTTGCTTAGCGTTCATTAGTTTAGTAATTGTAAATATCGATCCCCATCCTCTATTCAAGGATGGAGTACGGCCGGTAAATACGCATGTCCACATTGCATGCTAGACACAGATGCGTTTTACCTCAGAAACGGTCGGAAAACTTGTTGGTTTGATTGCTACTATCGATTTCTGCCGTTGAATCACGTGTTCCGTTCAAAAGGTACTGACTGGAAGAAGGGTCGGCGAGTAAGAAATGAAACCCCCCCCGATAATGTACAGTGGAAGGCAGATTCTGCACGGTATAGATGCTATATGGATGCGGAAGATTACAGTGGAAACTGCAGAGCTTGCAAACAATACGGCTAGAAAAAACACGGGTTGGAAGAAACGGAGTATTTTTTGGGATCTACCGTATTGGGAAGATCTACTTATCAGACACAACCTGGATGTAATGCATATCGAGAAGAACTTCTTCGACAACATTTTCAATACGGTTTTGAACGTTCCTGGCAAAACAAAGGACAATCTGAAGGCACGTTACGATGTACGGGAGATATGTGATCCCTGAGTTAGAGCCTGGCGACAATGATAATTACGTAAAAGCAAAGTACATGTTGACGACGGATGAAAAGAAAACACTATTTGAGTGGATCAAATCCATCAAATTCCCCGACGGATACGTTTGAATCGAGCCGGTGTATAGACAAGTAAAAAACATGTCATGTTCAGGTATGAAAAGCCACGACCGTCATGTATTCATGCAACGATTGATGCCCGTCGCGTTGGACCGTCCTAGAGAACCGACATTGGGAGCCGCTTGCCCAGTTGAGTGTTTTTTCAGGGACTTGACGTGTACAGAGATGACTGAAGCTACTGTCGCTTCAATGAGTTCGGAGATCGCTGTTATTATCTGTAAGTTGGAGTGAATGTTCCCACCTGGCTTTTTTGACTTAATGGAGCATCTTCCAGTGCATCTTCCATACGAGGCATTCTTAGGGGGTCCGGTCCATTATCGCTGGATGTACCCATTTGAAAGGTTAGCAAACTTACTTTGTATATAATTCAATTTTTTTAATGTTAAACATATCAAAGGTTTACTTAATTGTTTGTAACCCACAGGTACTTACGTCGGTTGAAAAAGACGGTCGGAAATAAAGCAAGAGTCGAAGGATCTATCTGTAGTGCGTACCTAACGCAAGAGACTACCACGTTTTGTTCATACTACTTTGATCAACACATTGCTAAGCAGTTTCGTCCAGCGACACGAAACGTTGTCGAAAATTTACTTTAAGGTGTTGACGTAAACGACCTGCCCATATTTACTGAACCTGGCATGACAGTTGGAAGATCAGTGCGTAGACCGTTGACCGTAAGATTGATCATTTACAAATCGTTGAGGTAAACAAGTACAAGTATATGCGCACCGCTGATAGATTTGTCCTCGCTTCACAGGTGATTCAAGTTTATTACCTGAACTATCCGAGTAATAGACGAGATCTGACAGATTGGTTAGTTGTTTGTAAAGTTAAACCACGACATGTAGAAGAAAACCTGTCCGAGAAAGACGACCATGCAGACGAAGCCGGTGCTTTTCAAGAAGATCGGATAATATGTCGTGCAATAGACGATGGCCAGAATACAGGTACCGCACGTCCGTTGAACAATAGAACGATAACATTGCATGATGACGATACAAATGCTTCCACTTCTCGCGAACGTGACATTGATGCTGAATTTATTCGAGATGATGAAGAAGAAGAAGAAAAAGAAAAAGAAAAAGAAGAAGCAATAATTGAAGAAACTGAGGATGAAGAATAATACACTTTGTAAATTTATATGATTCACTTTATGTTTTATAATATCATCATTGTTGTGTTTCATTAAACAATATATATAAATATGTTTTAATCTCCATTAATTTACATATATAAAAAAAATATAGAGGTATAATTACGACCAGATGGTCGCATTTTGCTTCAAAAATACGACCAGATGGTCGTATTTTAAGCAATAATGCGACCATATGGTCGTAACTATGTAAATGTAGACTTAAGTTTTTTAAAAATTTGTATTAATTTACGACCATTTGGTCGTAATTTAGTGACTATTTGGTCGCTTTATTCAACGGTAAATTTAAATTTTCATGAAATTTTTGGCAGTGAATTTGATAACTACGACCATTTGGTCGCAAAATATGGCGGTGAATTTGATCTCTTCTTTCCTTTTCTCTCTTTCCCCGTTCCCGTTCCCCTGTTGCTTTTTGCCCGTTCCCCTAAACCCCGTTCTTTCTTAGCTTTCCCGTTCCCCGTTTTTCACCCATTTCCGTTTCAAAAACCTCCAAAACCCGGTAGCGTATTTGAGGTTAGTTTTCGTTTTCGTTTTAATTAAGTTATTATAAATTGTTTTCGTTTCGTTAAATTTAGTTACATTTAATTTAATAGTTTAGTTTAAATTTAAATTAGTGTAATTAATTATGTTTAGTTAGTTACTTTAATTTGTTTAGTTTAACTTTAAATTAGTGTAATTAATTATGTTTAGTTAGTTACTTTAATTTGTTTAGTTAAACTTAGTTAATTAATTTAATTTAGTTTAATTACTTAATTAAATTTAGTTTCATTACTTAATTAAATTTAGTTTAATAAATTATTAATTTAATTTAATCACATTATGAGTTTAGATTACATTTTTTAAATTAATTCAATTTAATTAGGTTGATTAATTAGTGTAGTTTACTTACTTTAATTAATTTAATTTACTTTAGTTTCATTAATTAATTAATTAATTAATTAATGTAATTTAGTAAATTAAATATATTAGATTACTTTAATTACTTACTTAACTATTTTTCTTAAATTTAATTAATTAATTTCGTTAAATACTTACTTTAATTTAATTAACTAAATTTAATTTACTTTAGTTTAGTTTATTTAATTAATTATTTTAAATTAATTTATTTTAATATAATTAATTAATAAATTTAATTAGTTTGATTAGGAAAATGGCACGCCAACGTCGTCCTCCGATGTCCGGCGATGATGCACAGGACCGCACTGATCTACCGCCAGAGGATGATGCATCGGAGTTGAACAGTTCTCCAGATGCGGGGGACTGGATGCATGCTGACCTGGACGAGATATTACGGTTGGACGACAATCCCGACCTGACATATCCCTCCGCAGTTCCCGAGTCGCAGATTGCGACACCACGTTTCGGGGAGGACTCACAGGCTCCAGCTACTACTGTCGCGGGACCCTCCACTTCTGGCACTGTTCCCGATCCAGCGGGAGCTGGAGCTTCTGGCACTGGCCGTACTCGGGCCACCGCCAACCCGACCCTTCGGATAGAAGGGGATACGTAAGTAGACAAGTAATTTTTTTAATTAAATATTCATGTTATTTATAACCTAAAAATATTTTTTACTTTTTTGTGTGCAGAATACAGCCGCATCAAACCGCTTCAAAGCGGTTTCGACATGTCCTCCAGAGCATGCCTCTACCCAGCGAAGAAGCGTCGGATGTACGACTACTGGAAGGTAAATAACTTCACTTATTTTTATAATTAATTAATTTATAAATTTGTAACAATCAATTTATTACTTTAACGTTTTCTTATTTCAAATTTTTTCAGGGCAAGTTTCCTATGATCGATCCCGATGTCACGAACGGTCGGATGTTCCCTCTATGGGACAGGCACGTGCAGGATCGATTCAAGGACCTCATGTACCGGGCACGGCAGAAGCAAGCTGAACACCAGCCTGTGTGGATGAGCGAGGAGGAGCATGCCCGACTTCTCACGAGCTTGCAGTCTCAAGAGGGCAAAAAAGTGTCTACAAAGAATAAGGCCAATCGGGCCAAGAACCCGAGGAAGCACATCGGTGGCGCGAAGCCTCACGACGAGCACCATCGTATATTGGTAAGTAATTGTCATTTTTCTTTCACGTCATTTTTTTGTTTTTTGTTTCAATTATTTATTAATTTAATTTCTGTCTCTTTTTATAATATGTTTAGGAAGAAAAGTACGGTCGTCCTGTTCCGCCTGATGAGCTGCACCTAGTCCTTCACACGAAGAAGGACGGGACGATCGTCGACGACAATGCGCAACAAACTCAGGTATTTGATATGTTTTTTCAATTATTACTTAGAATTTGTTCATCATTTTCTAACTTTTACATACTTTCTGAATTTTAAATATTTAGGACCGTTTCAAGGAGTCTTTGAGTCAGAGGTTGCCCACACCCGACTCACAACCGACTCAGGGAGACCGTCGACAGGCGTTCTTAGTGGCTGCTGGAGGCGTTCGTCCAGATGGATCCGTTCTTGGTCTCAGCACGTACGGGAGGCGTCTTTACGCGGATGTGCCTCGGCCTCAGCGGAGCGGAGCGAGCACTAGCTCCGGCCCTTCTCTGGTTGAGCAGCAGCTGCGTGAGGAGGTTCAGCAGCTTCACACCGACATGGACGCTATGCGCGACGACTTCGTTTCTCGAGTCGCTGCGATTGAGGCGGCTATATAGGCACGGGTCGAGGCCCAGGTCGCAGCATCTTTGGCTGCATACTTCAGATCTCGAGACGACGGGCCTTCATCATCGACGCCGCCTCCGCCACCCCCCGCCCCTTCGCAGTAGATAGATGATTTATATATTGAATATTTGATTTATATATTTTTTATTTTAATTCCAATTTTTTATTATTAAATTTTAATATTCATTAAATAAATAAATAATAATAATTAAATAAATAAATAAATAATACTTTTAATATTAATTAAATAAATAAATAATAATTAAATAAAATAAAATTATTAAATACGACCAGATGGTCGCATTTACCCTAGAAGATAAACGACCATCTGGTCGTATTTTGCCTAGAAGATAAACGACCAGATGGTCGTTTTTTATCCCTAAAAAATGACCATCTGGTCGTATTTTGCCTGAGTCTAAAAGTGACCATTTGGTTGCTTATAAAAACGACCACGTGGTCACTTTTTCATGTGACCAACTGGTCACTTGTCTTCAACTTAAATTACGACCAGATGGTCCCTTTTTAAGCAACCATCTGGTCATTTTTTCAAAATGTTGACTTTTTTGCAACCAAACTTTCTTGGTCGTATTTTTGTGACTATCCAGTCGCACAAAATTCCAGAACGACCAGTGTTTTTGCCACCACCGTCTTGGTCGCTGTTTTGGTCGCATTTTACAATAAAAATGACATGTTGGTCGCAAATAGACATTTTTTTGTACCCACCTTTGAAGCTTTTCCTTCGTTTTTGAGAGGACTTAAGGTAAGACAAAGTTTCTAAATCTTTAAGGGTTTTGTATCAATTGATGTTTTAATAGAATCCATGGTTGAAATCTTCAATTTCTTTCTCAGAAACTCGAAGATTTCAAATAAGGAAGTTGTTTTACGTACTTAGTAAGCTTCCCCTACTCAAGATTGAACCAAAACCCGTTCCGTATGATTTATCCAAATCGTGGGCTAAATTTGAGATGTTTTTAATTGATTAATCTTATGTTGTAATTAAATTAAGGAAATCAACTATTGTCTAAAAATCCTAATTATGATTACCTATTGAAACTGTAAACTTCCAAACTACTCGAAACCAACCCGAAACGCATCTAAATTGTCTAAAAGCCAGAAAATCAAACTGAGACCCACCCCCCTTGGTGTGGTCGAGAGCCTCTTGGGGCCTTTTTCAGGGTTGCGTCGTTTTATGCTTTTAGGTGGCGTTTGTTCGATGTTTGGTTAATTAATGATTGTTAGATGTAATTTAATTGTAGGTTTTTTTGGACCACCGCTTGAACGCTCCTTCAGAACTTTGGAGCTAAATCTACTTTTGCCAAGGTGAGGATAAATAGAATTTAAATGTAAACTTACAAACCGAACAAGTTGAACGACTTGTAGGATCAGGTGTTGAGATTGAGATTTGAATCGAAAGGATTAAAGTAAGTGAGCTAACTTTCTTAGGTTTGGGAGTTAGGAGAGAACTCATGGATATTTCAAAGGAAACGACTAACGCTTAGAAGTTTTAAGTTTAGGTTCGCTTTGACATTTCCTAATGATTATCGGAAGTTGAAGGTTCCAAGTATAATAGGGTGAATAAGGAATTTGGATATGGAACTTTGTATGTTTACTATAAACAATGGAATCAATGGATTTGAAACTTTTATGTTAAAGTTAGTAACTCGAATTTATCTGAAGGCCGTTTGACTTGACTTATTCATTCTTTTTCAGAAGTTCCTACTTTCTTGTTTTATGTAGAAAAGGTAATTACTGATTCATGAATGTAACGACTCGACCCAAAATAACCAGATAAATAAGTAAATACACGACTCATTTGAAAAATATAATTAAATCAGATTAAAAAATAATAATTGCGGAAGCGTTTATTTAACAACCAAAGAGATATTTAAAACAAAACCTTTATTTTGGCGCCAATTTAAATAATTAAAACAAATAAAATAAATGAAAATTAAAATCCATAAAAATAACCTACAAAATAGCCAATAAAATGAAATATTAAAAAAGAACGAAATAAATTAATGATAAGTCATAAGGCCGCTAAGTGTAGCGCCATCCTCGTCACACGACCAGCTAGCCAATGACATTACCTGCAAAATAAAAGTTTGCAAGGCATTCAAATACCATGAGTTTTAGCTTAGTAGATTAATTCTCAACTTAAATAAGCAAATCAAATTCAAGGATTTACATAGCTGTAATAACATATGGATACTCGTCCCGGACTCATTTATCAATAATTAGTAGGCACTTAGCCTAAGACATCTCTTTGTTATTATCAAATTTTCATATAGGTATCACCGCGGAATACGTGACCACAAGTGATACGTACCATGCTATGCGCTTGAAAATATTTATCATAGTGAGGTATAAGGCCACCCATGACACGTGCCATAGCATCCAACTCTACAAATTTAATATGGTTTATGATAGTGGCCTCTATGATACGTGCCACACTATCCATCGTGGTAGTCACTTATCAAACTCATCTCAACTACATAGATATATCATAATCACAGTGTTCGGCTTTATAATATAGTATCATAATGGCCATTATGATACGTGCCACACTATCCAACGTGATTATCATATATCTGAGTAAAATCAATCAAATAATTATCAAACACCAATTAATCTTAAAATAACTTCTTGATCATAACTCACAAATAATGAAATAACAACAAGAAAAAAATATCCAAAACAACACAAGATTCGCATAAAAAATAGTTAAAAGAAAATAAATCAACACAATCAAATCACAACAAGAAAACTATCGAATTATTATTTATATTTATTAATTGAATAAATATATGAAGTCATAATCGTCAATCATAAACGTCTCTAAAATTATCCTAAGCATTAATAAATCATTTTAAACTAATTATTAAATAGTTATAAATTATTGGTATTAATCAATTAAAATATTAAGTTTTATTAATAAACATTTAAGAATCAATTTATAATAATTAATGTCAATTATGCCTAATTTTTATTAATATCATCAAAATAATTTATCAAGTCAATCCAATAATCTTAATACAATAAATCAATCATTAAACCAATCACAAAAATATCAAATTCAATATGGGTTTATCGATATGGTTAATTTAATTTAAATACTCTACGCTCTAATTATAATATAAACCCAATTAACAATCATAAACCAAATATAAACAATTTCGCAAATCAAACGATCACATAATAACATTTAATATCAATAACTTATCTCCCAAAAATATCATAATAATCACACAATAAAAAAGCAAGCACAAACAATTTAATTTAACTTCTAAGTAGGCATTAACCTACCTCAATAACAATTCAAGCTAGCAAACGGCCTTGAAATAAACCCAAGAGTAATCATAACAATGCCCAAAATCTGGAAAATTATTAATTAAGACCTAATTAGCTGAGAATTGATCTAAAATAGAAAAACCAACTCAAATTAAGCTAAAACTAGCATGAACAGACCTGAACCAGCATGAACCGGCCAGATCGGTCTAGCTGGACCGCTTTTTCCCAACTAAAACAGCCGTATGTAGAAAATAAAAGAAAAAGAACGGCAACTGCTTACGCACGCTTTGACGACGAACTACGAACACGAGAATCTGTGGAATCGAATGGGCAGTGAACGAAAAAATGCTAGGGATCGAGATGGAATGACACCCATGTAAAAACAACTCACAAACTCGAAGAAATCCGCGGTAAAATTCATTAAAATGGCGAGGAAAATTTAGATTCCGGCGAGGCTTTGAATGTAATGAAAAATCAATTTAATTTAGCTTGGAATTAACTCGTAAACAACATAGATACTAAAAATAATCGAACCCAACGAAAAATACCGAAGAAAACAGTGAAACGAATGAGTTTTCCTCGATTATCCGGCGACGAGCTTGAACTCCAATAAGGGCTTAAATATGGTGAAAGATCGTGACAACTTGTTTCATTAGTATTACATATTGATGGAGAAACGAAAGAACAAGTTTGAGATTTGAGTTAGCTATCAAATTCAATTACAATAGTGACAAAACCTAGTGGTTTCCGGTAAGAACTCCTTCACGGCGCTGGGGCTGAGAGAGAGTGAATAGTTATTAATGATTTGACCTAGGTTTTTTTGTTTTTAAATATAGATGATTGGGTGGAAAAAGACTAAATACCCTTTGTAAAAAATATAAGGAATAAGGGCACATCCAGTATTTAGGCCATAACTTTTTACTCGGGGTTCAGATTAACGAACGGTCAATTATGTTGAACTCGTAACGACTTGACGGTTAATATGAAATCAAAATAAAAACATTTAGATCAAAATTGGTGAAATGACTAAAATGCCCTTGAGTTATAATCCGGGTTGTTACAATGTATCATTGATCGTTATGTTCTTTCGATTACTTTGAATGGTTAAATTTATGTTTATTCACACTTGAGACCCTATTTATGTTTATTTTTCATGATCATATTCGAGGAATAATGACACAATGCATAGACTTAGTGTGCTTGCATTCTCTGGTATTATTCGTTTTCTGTTTACATAGGCTGCGTGAACTTTGCATGATCCGGGGGGGGGGGATGGATAATGAGATAATGATGGGACTGCTTGTACTCACATTATCTAGTATTATCAATAATTGCTATGATACATATATGAGAGAATGTAAGGGCTGAGTGAACCTTGCATTGGGTGAATGAGATAATGAGGTAATGTCGATACCGAGTGAGCTTAGCATGATTTGGTTATATTAATGTAAAGGCTGAGTGTACTTTGCATGTATTGAGCGAGTTAATGCATAATGTTGAGACTGTGTGTGCTATCATTATCGACATTAATCGCGAGTTATGTTGTTTGAATATGTTAAGACTGAGTAAGCTTAGCATGATTTATTAAGATAAAGGAATGTAAATCTTATGTATAGTATAAGGTATTAAAGAGAATGAAATAAGAATGTTATATGTGTTATGAAACACATCCTTCTAAAGGCTTAAGAGTTAGATTCTTGATTATTTGGGAGATCTAGTTAGTGTAAGTTGGATACTTGATGTGAAATTGAAGTGGTTGATTGGTAAAGAGTGTGTAAGCTTTATTTGGACACAAATCAAGATACAGGTTTGGAGTCTAATGCTACTTTACTTTCCGTTTATCTTCACTGGGTTTTCGCTAATGATATTACAATTTTTTAGGTAATGCTCATGCTCGGGATCATGGGAGATGATCTGATACAGTCTGATTTGGATGATTATGATGGCGAGATGGACTAGAGATGTTTTAAAGTCCATGGACTCATTTTAATTTATGTTTCTCTTTTGAGTTATACATGTGTATATAAGCTCATGAGAACTTTCTATTTTAAACTTCTATAACTCTAAAAATCCTATAAAATTTGCATCAGAAAATGCGCATTTCCTTGTCTTTATAAATTCTCTGTTGTGAAATATGTAAACAGTTTTTGGATAGTTCAAATTTTAAACGTATCCATGCCGTTTTTTAATACTAAGAGTTTCGCTACATTCTGATTTTTAAATGATTTATAAGGAGTCGGGTCGTCACAAATTGTAAGATGGGCGTTTTGTTTTAGTTTATTTTTTTCAAAAAAGAAAGAAAGATAACACTTCTAATCTCTCTCTCCCGACTTCTAGGTAAGCCCATTGCCCATTGGTACTTGTTGCAAAAGGGAGGGGCTTCTTCTTTACTTAAATCCTTTGGAAAGTTTAGTCTAGGGAAAGGAAAATCTTTTCTATTTAGTTTCAAGAGGAAGGGCGTGAGCTTCAAGAGGTAAAACTCTTACCATTCTTTTCTTGAGTACTATTCTTTAAATTTTTGTTTGTAATTTCAAGTTCCATTAAAATGGAACTTGAATCCTTAACCCTTGTCACCATTCAAACATTTTCACATACTCTTTTAAAACCTCCATACTTTCTTGCAACTGGAGTTTCAACCACCACCCATAAATTGCCCCAAATGTCTTAGAATTTAACTCGGATTCTTGTAGCATTGGCGAATCAAACGAAACGACCATCCTCAGAAAACTCACCAAAACTGAACACCCCCAATCCTTAATGGGGGTCATGGCCATGATGGCAATTTGGGTCCCGAGATTCCATTTTATTTTCTTTTGTATCATGTGTAGTTAAGTATGTATTTAATTATATGTGGCAATGTCTAATATAGGTGGTGGATGCATTTGAACATTTTTGCTTAAATTGAGAATTGGTGATATTGTGATTTAATGTTAGTGGTAAAGAGTCATTTGAATGGTTAAAAGTAGTGTAGTTCATTAATTGATAACACCTAATTATTAGATTATGGTTATGTGAGTTGCATGAATTTAGTATGTGATATAGACTTAGAATGTGAATTTGTAATTTATATTTAAAATTGTAGTTGATCATGACAAGCATGTAGATTTGGGCTCCGATGTTGAGGAGAGTATTTAGGAGTATCATTAATAACTAGCAAGTCTACGATTGGGCTTTCATTGTTGGGAAGAGCATGTAGTGGATTGACATGTTAGTCATTAAGCTGTGTATATGTGAATTGGATGAATTGATACTTGAGAAATTTTTACTTTATATGCTTTGAGTGAATTGTTTGGTGGGGTGTAATGTAAAAGAATCTTGTGAGGTTAAAATTAAAGGGTCATTTCTGGAAATACTTGTGTGCTTCAAAAGAGAGCGTGTCTTGTGAGATAATTGGGATAGCGTGTCCATGGATAATGTTCAATAAGTGATTCAATTAGAAAGCTTCTCTCTCTAGCGGATGTGGCAGAATTAGTTATGATAGCTCAACACATTTGTTGACAATCATTATAGCGTGATTTCTCTTCCTGAGTTTCTGGAATGTACGAATGAAGGGATATATATAATGCTCACTGAGTTAGTGAGAGAATGAAAGTGAGCGTGTAATTTTCTGAGAAAAGCTTGATGAAATCAATGGCCCCTGTTCTTTGGTGGAATTTGGCACCATTCGTCGAACCACATAATTCTTGTGTGATTCTTCTCTGCTATTTTATTGTTGTTGCTTTCATTATCTTATCGTTTAAGCTACTAGTCTATGAATGGAGTTTTGAGTCTTATTGTGTAACAATTGGTATCAGAGATAGGAATCAAGCTTATCTGATTGATTGGATTAGTAAAATTTCTAAGCAGAAATTGAATCATTCAGCCTAACTAAAAATGAGACTTGATCTCTGAAAATTGAAGATCAAAAGGAAAATGTCAATGAAGATAGATGTAGAACGATTCGATGGACAAAAGGACTTCAGTATTTGGAAACAAAAGATGAAGGATATGCTCATTCACCAGAAGTTTGCAAAAGAAATTTGAGATCCAATTGATATACCTGCAAATGTTTCTGTGGAATAGAAAGGTGAGTGGAACGAAATCGCATATAGCTTAATCACTCTTCATTTATTTGATAATGTGCTTAGATTAGTCAGTGAGGAAGATACTGTTTTTGGTCTATAGAAGAAACTGTATAAGTGTATTTAGTGAAGTAATTACCTAACAAAATCATACTGAAAGAGAGATTGTTTGGCTTCAGAATAGATATTAGCAAATCAATGGAGGAAAATCTTGATGAGTTTATTAAGATAACTCTTGACTTGTCTAATATTTGAGAGAAAATGGATTCTTAAAAGCAAGTAATTATTCTGTTAAACGCATTACCAGATTCTTATAGTGATGTTAAAGTTGCGATTAAGTATGTAAGAGATAGTCTAGATCTAGAATTGGTTATCAAATGCTCTAAAATCTAAGGAGTTAGACTTGAAGTCAGAAAAGAATTTAGATGAAGCTTTGATGGCTTGAGGGAGAGATGACAGGAAACAGTGGAAAGGAAATAAAGGCAAGTCAGGATCAAAATCAATAAATAGAAAAGAAACTCGAAGGTGCTATGGTTGCGATAAAGAGGGACATATAAAGAGAAATTGTCCACAGATTATGTAATCTAAAGGCAGGTTCGAAGAGAAGAAAGATATTGAGGATTCATCTCATCTGGATATGATAGTGCAGATGTACTATTAGCCACTGATACAGATGATGGAGAGAATTTCTTGTCTCAAGATTATAATCATATTAATGAATGGGTTCTTGATTCCGGCTGTACGTACCATATGACTCCTATTAAAGAATACTTGGTTTGACTATCAGCCGAGTAAAGAAAAAGGAGTATTCATGGGGAACAATCATAAATGTGATGTAGAAGGTACTGGATCAGTCAAGTTCAAGCTTCATGACAATATGGAGAGATTTCTAACAAATGTGAGATATGTACATCATTTATCTTGAAATCTGATTTCACTTGGACTGCTTGATAAAATGGGATATTCTTACAAATCAACTAATGGCATCCTCAAGGTATCAAATGGATCACTAGTAAAGTTGAAAGCTACATTAAGACATGGGCTTAGTAGAAGAAGTCACAGGGCAAGCTTTAGTTGCTACTAAACTGGACCAAGAAAAGATGGACATATGGCATAAAATAATGGGCCATATATCTAAAAAGGGCTTGCTGGAGATGCATAAACAAGATCTGTTGGGAAATGTCAGATTTTGTAATACTAATACCTGTGAATTTTGTATATGTGGAAAGTCCACAAGAGCAAGTTTGGCAAAGTTGTGCATTTTACAAAAGGAAAGTTTGACTATGTTCATTCAGATTTATGTGGACCAGCTTCAATTCCAACACATGGTGGTTGTTGTAAAAAAAGTGTGTGTGGTAGAATATGCAATTGAACTAAAAGGGAGCGTGCAAGTATACACGGTCAACAAGTAATATCTTGTGGTGAGCAAGAGTTGATCCTACGAGGATAGAGAATCAATTAGTCTTAAGTTAATATTTAAGCTAAAAAGTGCAAATAAACAACCTTAAAGCAATTTAGGAAGGAGGGGGAGATTATGAAGAGGTCAACAGTGAGTTTTAGAATTTAGAGTAGAGGGTGGTTATTTTCATAACACTAGAATATTTTCATTGATACATTAAGATCAAAACATCAATTAATCTAAACCATCTCTGGGATTGAATTCTTGTCAGTTTCCTTGCTCCTTTCTTTAAACACTCAAGTTTCTCAACCTTAGCATTTAGTATATGTTAAGCAAAATTTCTCAACTCACTCAACACTAAAAGCTACAACAATCAAATCAACTGAAAATATCTATTCATCCTTGGCAATATTTCACACTGTCTTTTCCAACATAACCTCCTCATTATGTTTAGCTACTTATAACAGTGCATAGACAAAATCTATAAAAGTGTTCAAGCATAAACCAACTCATCTTCTAACTATAAACAATAAATGGAAATAACCAAATAATCTAGATGAAATTAAATGAACTATAGGTGTAGGAACGTGATTGAAATCACAGCTGGAGTGACTGGTTGCTTGGCTTCTTCCTCTCGGAATCAGCTTTGCAGAAAATGGTGGGGAGCAGCTTTCTTCCTTTCTCTCTTTAGCAGTGCCGCACACCCAAGAAGGAAGAATGACTCTCCTTTTATAGCAAGGTTTCTGCCTCAATTTCAGGGCTGATGCGACTAATTAGAACCAGCTGGCGCTCCGGTGGTAGATTTCTTCCCTCAGCTTCTTTGTCTGATTCGCAAGTTAGCTCCAGCTGCATCTCCAATGGGCTGGATCGAAGGTCTTGAGGTCCGATTCTCCAATAACAACCGCTGCTCCCGGGCGTGACCATGGGCCTGTAAATTCACAGTAAAAGGCCCAAGTTTAGAAGTAAGATTACCCAAAATTGAGTTAATTCTTCATAATGACCAAAATGAAAGTATGTATCTGTATCTTCCTTTTTAATTACAAGTTAAGTCAAGATCTTAATCATTTTCTCTATGTAAAGCTCCCTTTTATGGACAATTGAATATTAAAATTCCGTATAAATAAGGTAATTAACAGTGGTGCTAGATACTTCTTATATATCATTGATGACTTCTCTTGAAAGGTATGGATATTCATATTAAAGAAGAAATCAGAGGTCTTTCTAAATTTTCAAGAATGGTTGATACTTGTTCAAACCAAACTGATAGAAAGTTGAAGAAGCTTCACACTGACAATGGCTTGGAATTCCTAAATTTAGAGTTCAAGAAGCTATGCGATGAACAAGGAATTTAAAGACATGTTACTGTGACCTACATTCCACAGTAAAATTATCTTGCGGAATAAATGAATAGATTTTCTTTAGAAAGAGTAAGATGCATGCTTCCTTGTGCAAATCTTCCAAAGCCTTTTTAGGGAGAGGCTACACTGACAACTTGTTACTTGATTAATAGAACTCCATCTCCTGCTACAAACATGAAAACTCTATAAGAAATATGGACAATAGTTGCTCTAATAATTGATCATCTAAGGGTATTTGGATGTGCAGCCTATGCACATATTAGCCAAGGAAAGCTTGAAGCAAGAGCTCTAAAACTCATATTTCTTGGATATCTTCTAGGAGTTAAAGGATTCAAGTTATGGTGTTTAGAAAAAGGACACTCAAGGTGTATAATAAGTAGAGATGTGAAGTTTGATGAAAGGACATTTCCATATACTCAACAAAAGGAAGATGCAGCTGTGAATAAGAAGACTGAGCAAGATAGTACCAATGAGATTCTGTCCTATCCTTGTAAGGACCCGATTCAGCTAAATTCTTTATTTTCAGAGACACAGTGGAAGACTTGGTTTTTCAAAGAAAACATGGGTACGTTTAAAATTTGGACTAACATAAACTTGTTCTACATTGTTCACAACCAGAGAAAGCTTAACAAGTGGAATGCGCATTCCAATTATAAATAAACTTCTAAAAACAACTTAAAATCATAAGACAATTTCAAGTTGTTTTTAAAAAAACAAACGCACTCCCGAGCTCAAAATACAAAGTATGCAAGGATGAAAATATATACATAAGCATTTCAAGAATGCTATACAAAACCATGTCTATGTTCATGTCTATCCATTGTCCTCGAAAGTCAAGCAACACAACCTCCTCTACCACGTCCTCTATGTCGAGAAGTACCTAAAAAGTTCATATTAATATTCTGTGTTACCCTTTGTAGTTTTGTAGTTCATATTAATAATTTTTTCTTTTGTGTTTTAGGTGGAAAATGTCATAGCACATATAAACAAAATTTTCCCACTTGATGGCTTACTTCCCATTTATATTGATCTTGAATTTGGAAAAACATCACACGACACAGTCACCTTTGGTGCCATGGGTGATAGGTATTTGAGATGAGGAACATCTGAATTTGAATGATTGAATATGGATTATTGCATCATTTATATTGACGGATCCTATTTTCCCCTTTCTGTGAGATAATTGTGTTTGACTCAAAAATTTCTTGCATCTTTTATGAATACTTACTCAAGGTTTGGATTCAATGAAATAAGACTTCAGCTATTAAACATTATAGGTGAGAAAGCATTTCTATGTGCTGTAGAAGAAGCCATATATTTGTATTTCTTTGTAACATGATGGGGGCGTCGGCTTGTCCTTTAATTGGGAAAATGATTCAAAGCTTAATGCTTAATGTATTTAATTCTTTTATGCATTTATTCTTCAAAATACATCAACTATTTTTTCTTATCAAGATCAGGTTAATTTATGTAAAATTCAAAACAGGGAAATATGGGAGACATCGATGAGAGGTCTCTTAAGCTTGACTAGAAACACAACGCCATCGTTTTTCACATATATTTTTGAGAAGAATGGAAATACTTTGATTGACAAGGTAAATTTATGGTAATTTTGTGCTAGTGCATGTGTTTATGTGAAACTTTCCATGAGTAAAAGAAGATCATAGAAAGTAAAAGCCACATTAACGATGGTTGACAATTTGATGTGTATTCATTCTTAAGGCTAGTTCTCATTTCAATTGGTTTAATGTCTGTAGGGAAGAGCATCAGTTATTTAAGTTTTTTCATTTTTTGGTCATTGATTCTTATTTAATGTTAAGATAAGTTCGGTTTTCCTGATTGGCATATGTGTAATTATTGTTGCTAGAGTGGCTTTTTGTTTCATGGATTGAAATTACTCTTTCTGTTTAGTTGCTGGATTTCAATTTCATAATTTAACATTTTTGTTGACCCTAACTAGATTACTTTTCTATGTACAAATCCTGCCAGATTTAGGCTTACTCATAAGACACCATTTGTGCAAGCACACACCAGCTATTGGACACGTATGCCTTTCTTCTTTTATGTTGTAAGAAAACTTTCTTAAACTTCTTTATCTTGATTTATCTTTTGTAAGTTATGTTATACAATTATATAGAGATAAAACTAAAGAAAAAGGGAAAGAAAATCCAAATGATGAGGGAAAATATCCCTAAGCTTGAATTTGATATGATATATGTTTAACATTTTTGTTAGCAATCTTTAGTTTGCCTAAGGTCATCATTGACCCATATTTTTAATTGTTGTGAGCACACTCATCTTAGTCATCCAACTACATGGTGTAGCATTTGTATAACTATAATGTCTCTTGGCCATCAACATTAACTCTTAACAAGTCATCATCCTCAGTATAAAGTCTATAGAAAAGGCCATAGTCAACTCTTACTTGGGAATGACTCCAAATAATGATGGAGAAGTAATCGGTTGACCCTCCATCAACTCACATCTGAAAGAAAAAAGGTGGTTTTTCTTTGTATCTTTTGACCAGTGCTACAATTTTCCCATTTGATGTACTTTTCTCCTTATTTTATATCATAAACTCATTTATATGTAACTAAAAGTAGTAGAAACTTTTATTCTACTCGTCTTTTGTATAATTACATTTAGAAAACAGCTGTTATGCTAAAAAGTTAAAACTTATTACTATTTTTCTAGTTAACTATGATATACATTCTGCATCTTCTTTCTCTTAAAATAGATTATAATCATCAACATCCACTAGATGTTATCCCCTACTTATTTTCATTTATGGATTGCTTTCATATATTGGTGATTGCTATTATTCTTTGAAATACAATTTTGATGCATTCTTGTTAAATGAACGAATCAACTCTCTTATGTAGGTTGTACTGTTGATTCTTGTTACGATTTTTGCCATTGTTCTCAGTGGTTTGGCCAGTCTCCTAGATAAGGGCTAGAAGTTTGTTGGAGAGCGAGCTTTTCATGGTCTGTTTGTTGAAATTTCTTTACTATTGGCTGTCAACACTGGATTTAATTTTTGGAGGGGTGAATGAAGTTCTTTTATCAATTCTTGATTTATTGTCTAAGTATGATGTAATTTATTTTTTTCTCAAAAATATTGTAATTCATGTAGCCATTTAGTGATATTTTAATTTTTATTGTAATTATTGTACTATTTTATTTAAATTTGATAGGTGTAGTAAAAATATTATTTGAAATCAATTAATAAAAAAATATTTTTTTTTTCATATTTTAGACAATAGGTGACAGTTTTTCCCTGTCACCTTTTCTAAAAGGTGACGGTGTTTTATGACCGTCACCTATTCCAGTGTCACCTATTTGAAAAGGTGACAAGTAAAAAACGTCACCTATTCGAAAAGGTGAAGGGTAAAAAACGTCACGTATTCAAATAGGTGACAGTTTCTCATGGCCGTCACCTATTTGAATAGATGACACTGCCATAGGTGACGGTCAAGAAATCGTCACCTATTCGAATAGGTGACGCCAAAAAAAGTCACCTATTTCCGAAATTCTTATAGTGGTAAGAAATTGTATGAACCAAATTCCTTACTGAAAATTGTGTCCAAAAGGCCTAGCATACTCTTTACTACCCATTCTATACTCCCGAACAACCTAGACATACACCAATCAACTTTCCAATTCCAACTCACAACGAACCATATGTTGTGGATAGTCTGATCTAGTTTATGATGATGGCGGGATGGACTAGAGATACCTTTAAAGTCCAAATGGACACATTTATTTCATGTTTTATCCTTTGAGTTGTATATTTTTATATAAGCTCATAAGAGCTTTTGTTTTAACTTTTATCACCTTGAACTCCTTTAATCTTTACACAGGAATTGCATTTCCTGTCGTTTAAATTCTCTGATTGTGAAAAGTGTAAACAGGTGGTGGATAGTCCAAGTTTTAAACATATCCACGCCAAATTTTTATTAAATATTAAGTCTTCCGCTGCAATTTGATTTTAAATTATTTAAAAGGAGTCAGGTTGTCACAGTTGGTATCAGAGCCTTTTGGTTCTGTAGACTACATGCAATGCATGTTTGTTTTTCATGTTTTGTTTTAAGTCCACGCTCTAGTCATCATCTGAGATCAGCAGCACCAGGTATGTCTAGAACTTTTATTCTCAAGCTTTATTTCTTTAATAGTGGGAAGTTTATGAGAAGGTTGTTAAATGTTAATTGTATTTGTGATATTTCACCTTCTCGTAAAACCACTCTGTGGTGATGTTTATTTGACCTAAGACTGAGATCTTGATAAGGGTGATGAGAATGTGAATGACCCCGTGCAGTTTTGGAGGTTGTACACCTCATTAAGCATATTAACATAATGTCAAAGTAAAGGAGACGAGATACTCCGAGAGATTGATCATTTGATCCTCAACATTGATTAAAGTTTTATTGTCACACAATTGCTAAGTAGTGGTCTTAGTGAATGTGTGCTGACTTGTATGTGTAAAAGAGGATACGATTGTCTGGAGCCCAGTATTGAGAGATGAAACACCTGTTTGAAGTGAATAATTGTGGATAAGTAATCGGTCTGGCTCGGATCCAGTAACCCAGATTCAACTCAATGACAAGTACCTGGTTTGAGTTGAGAAAGTTGAATTATGGTAAATGGTAAATCATTGTGATAGTAATGTATTAAAAGGAAAGTGTGTTGCCATTCAAAAGAGGAAGTTAGAACACTCGGTAATGGGTCTTAACGAGGACCATTAACGACTGTGTTAAATGGTTAATGGCCTAGTCTGGTCGCTATTACACTATGATGTATCAATATGAATTTGAATATACTCGAAGTCGAGTTATCGAGATCCATATTTGGTAAATTGTCAAGATTGACTAACACTAAGGTTGAGTGTTAGTATTTGATTGAGATCTAGAAGGAATGTTGTCGGACCGTGATATCGGTTACTTTTATAAGGCAATGTGATGGTTTGGTGAACTTCAAATCACATTGTGTTTGATCTTCTAATTGGACGGAGAATTCGAGAAAATTGTAGGTCATAGTTTGGACCTAATGAGTCTTTTACAGATAGACTCTAATGTGAATCCATGTTGGAAGGTTAGAACGTTATTGGATTAAGGTGCTTGAGAGACACCGGTTTTTCTTTGCAAGAAAAGGAAATGATCTATGAAGTCGAGTTCATTCAAGATCTGAATGAGGAGACTTTAAAGTTGTCCTTATCTTGGATTTTGCATCTTCTGAAAAGAAGGGAAAACTAGCTACTACGGGACAGACTTCCTCTTAGGAGAAGAAGGTAGAGGAGGATGATGCTATTTGAGGGATACCGCCACAGTGAAGGCGACAATAGCAACAGCAGGTTCGAGGTAGAGCTCAACATAGACAGACGAGAGCACAAGGTCAGGATTATCAGAAAAAGCTACAGAAGGCACCGCTTGCTCAGTATGCTCCCTGTCAGGACTTAGGTAGAGATCATGGTAGACAGGCTCAGTAGTACAGATTTACGCTTGTTACCTTCTCCATCTGCTCAGCATCATACTTGAGTATTTTCTACTAGAAAGGATGCTAAGGCTTCAGCTATGGCAGTGATTTATACTTTGTCAATTTTGGGCCATTTGGCTTTTGTTCTGTTTAATTATGAAGCTAGCCACTCTTTTATTTTATCTCGTTATATTAAGTTGGCAGCTCTTGATTCCAGACTGTTGGGTTTCGAGATGCGTGATTTACCCCAATGGGGAAGTTTATTATCGTTGGTAGTGTGATTAGTACTGATGACATGTGTATTCTCAGTAGTTGTTCACATTCTACTTTGATTGTTATGCATTTGCTTGATTTTGTTGAGATATTGGTTATGGATAGGCTATCATCCAATCATACCATTATAGTTTGTATTGAGAAAATTGTTGATTTTGTGAGTCCATGTAGGACCAGTTTACATTTCGTGGGTCTAATGGCCGAGTAACACCCACTTTGATATCTATGATAGAGGCTAGAATGCTTCTGAGTGTTGGAACTTGAGGTTATATAGCTAGTGTTGTAGATACGTCTGTACCGAAGGTTCAATGATTCATTTATGGTTGTTTTTATTGATGATATTCTGATTTATTCTAAGACCGAGGAGATGCATGATATGCATTTGAAGGAATTTTTGACAGTGTTAAAGAAATCAGAAGTGGTATGCCAAGTTCTCAAAGTGTGAGTTTTGGCTAAAAGAAATGGCATTTTAGGCCATGTGGTATCAAGAAGAGGATTATATATGGATTCCTCTAAGATTGAGACAGGTAGTAGTTGGCCTAGACTGACTAGTTGGCCTAAGATTTGTAGTTTTCTGAGTCTTACTGGCTTGTTTTCGAGAGGCAGAGTTAGACATGCCTAGTCGATCTATCTTTTCTACATACAGTGCGTGATTAATCTTAGAGGTTTTGTGTGCCTTTAGGATCGTCTTTTGAAAAGAGCTGTTGGAGGAGGATCACATTTCTATCTTTTATGTTTATCCAGGTAGTACAAGATGTACGAGAACCCGAGACAGCATTATTGGTGGTTGGGATGAAACTTAAGATTGCAAAGTATGTGAGTAGGTGCTTGATTTGTTAGGAAGTCAAGGCCTTAAAGATAAGTCCACCGGGTTATCTTAACCTTTGAGAGTGCTTGAATGGAAATGGGAGGAGATTTTCATGGATTTTATTAAGGGTTTGCCGAAGATGGCAAAGAGTTATGATACCATTTGGGTAATTGTAGACCGTTTGATGAAAACCGCACACTTTATTCTTGGAAGGGTCACCTACCCAGTTAAGACTAGGGTACAGTTATACCTAAGAAAGATTGTTAGATTAGATGGTGTGCCGGTGAAGATTGTACCAAATCGAGACAGATGCTTTGTCTCGAAGTTTTGGCATTGTTTAGACACTTTATGGTAGAAAGTGTTGTTCTCCTGCTCATTGGGATGAGGTTGGAGAAAAGAGACTTTTGGTACCCAAGTTGTCACAAATGACTTGCAAGTCTATCGCTTTGATTAGAGAGAGGTTAAGGGTTTCTCAAAGTCGACAGAAGAGTTATGCCGATAAGCGGCGTACTCAGTTCGAGTTTGTATTGGTGGATCATGAATTCTTAAAAGTGGACCAATGAAGGGTGTTATGAGAGTTTGGAATAAGCGTCAGTTGAGCCCTAGATTTATTGGCCTATCGAGATACTCGATCGAGTATGAGTGGTAGTTAACTGTTTGGCTTTACCACCTTCGTTATCAGCCGTTTGTAATGTTTTCCATGTATTGATACTTCGAAAATACATGGTGGACCCGTCCCACGTGATTGATTATGAACTGGTAGTTTTGGATGCTAATATGTCTAATGAAGAGACATCAGTTGAGATTCTAGCATTGGAACAAAAGATATTGAGAAATAAAACGATCCACTTAGTTAAGGTTTTATGGAGAAACAAAGTGTCAGAGAAAGCAACGTGGGAACGTGATGATGAAATACAGTCTAAGTACACTCGCTTTTTCACTTAGTGAGCGCACTTTTCGAGGACGAAAAGTCTTTTAAGGAGGGTAGTCTGTAACGTCCCGTTACTTTTGAAGTGAATTTTTTTCTAATTTTATTTATTTATTTATTTCAATTAAAGTATTTAGTTTAATTTTTATTTTAGTAATTTAGAATTTAGTAGTTATTTCATTCAAAAACCTTTTTAATCGTTTTATTAGCTTAAATTAGTTTTGGTCGTATTAATAATTATTAACGGGCCAATTAATAATTATTAATCACCATAGGGCTAGTTTAAGAACTTCGGGTTTCGTTTTATGAGCTAAAATCATTAAAGGGACGTATCCGAAATTTTCCTATTTCTTAAAATGTCCTAACACTATTCATTTGTCTTCTTTGAATACACTTAAAAAGCCAAAAAAAAATCAAAGAATTCTTGTCTTCTTCTCCTTCAATGGCCGTGGGCCTCTCTTTGGTGTTTTCCTTCGGGTTTTTATCATTTCTCGACTGCTTTCGATGATTTCGGTTGCGTTGGATTTCTCGAGACGAGGGCTACCTATCCAACCTAATATTGTCTGGTGTTTCTCGTTCTCTAAGGGAAGCCCTAAAAAGTAAGTTTTCAAAAAAATTTACATGGAATATTTGTTTTTGTTTATAAATGAGTTTTGAAGTTGAAATCATGAATTTCTATAAAGGAATTTGACGGTTTTGAGCTCGGATTTTTGAAAAACACTATTCACCTGAAAATCACACTTTTTCTCTTATTAGATATGAATTGTAATTCGTTGATAGATTGATGAATTGTAGGTGCGATTGCTCATTTGTTGGTTCGTGGGAACTTGGTTGTCACGGGGGCACATTCGAGGTGAGAATAAATAGATTTTAAAGTAAACTTAGAAACCGAATAAGTTGAACGATTTGTAGAATCGGAAGTTGAGATTAAGGTTTAAATCGAAAAGATTAAAGTAAGTGAGCTAACATGCTTAGGCTTGGGAGTTAGTTCTAATTGAGTGAGAGAACTCATGGATTTCTTGAGGGAAACGTTTAACTCTTGGAAGTTCTAAGTTTAGATTCGTTCCGGAGTTTAAGAATGAATATCGGAAGTTGAAGGCTTCAAGAAATTGGGGTGAATAAAGAAACTTGTTTATGGAACTTCGAATATGTACTGAAAGCAGTAGAATCATTTGAATTAGAGACTTTTATGATAAAGTTAATATCTTGAGTTATCTGAAGGCCGGTTGGCTTGATTTATTTATTGTTTTCTTATCAGAAGTTCCTAATTTCTTATTTTATGTATAAGAGTAATTCGGATCCATTTATCGTTATGTCCTTTTTATCACTTTGAATGTTTATATTTATTTTTACTGCCACTTGAAAGCATATTCATATCATATCATATTGCATAATCGAAATTGGGAGGAATAATGAGGCAATGTATAGATTGAGTTTGCTTGCATTGTCTGGTATTATTCATTTTATGTTTATGTATATGTATCATGAGAAATGTAAAGGTTGCAGTACTATGCATGATCGGAGGAGATGGATAATGAGATAATGATGAAACTATATGAGTTCACATTATCTAGTATTATTCATAATTACTATGATACATATACAATGAAACAGAGTATGACTTAGCCTACGGGAGTTCATTACCTGTATTCGGTGGGTTAGATAATGAGGTGAATGAACTTAGCCTACGGGAGATTCATGTCATTATTCACTAGAGGTGGGAAGATATTATTGAAAAGACTTTATATATTTTATTTTGGAAAGTGAGTTAATGAGGTGAATGAACTTAACCTACAGGAGATTCATTACCTGTCATTATTCACTAGAGATGGAAAGATATTATTGAAAGGACTTTGTATATTTTATTTTTGAAAGCGAGATAATGAGGTGAATGAACTTAGCCTACGGGAGTTTCATTACCTGTCATTATTCGCATGTGATGGTTATATTGATGTAAATGTTGTGTGCCCTTTACACTTGTTGAGCAAGATAATGAAGTATTGATAGGAATACGGGATTTCAATACTGTCATTATAAACAATTGATGTTATATTGATGTAAAGGTTTGTATGCCCTTTACACTTGTTTAGCGGGTTAATGAATAATGATTAGACTACGTATGCTAATATTATAGTCATTAATCGCAAATTGTGATTGTTGAATATGTTAAGTCCAAGTGAGCTTAACATTATTTTATTAAACATAAAGGAAAGATAAATCTTATTTTATGGGCCTGAATCGCTATAAAGAAAAAGAAATGAAACATTATGTATGACATACATTTCTATAGAGAAAAGAAATGACATATGATGTATAGCCGAGTGCTATAGAAAAGAGGAACGAGATTGAATTGTACAATGAGAGAATACAAGGGTGTATTAAACCTTGTTTAATTATCATGATATATATGTAAGAGAATTAGATTCTCATAAATTGGAAGATCTTGAAATTGGAGATTTATACTTAATACAAACCTTATGTATAGTATAAAGTATTAAAGAGAATGAAATAAGATTATTATGTGTGTTATGAAACACATTCTCCTAAATGCTTGGAAGTTAGTTCCTCAAATTGTATGGGGGATTTCGTAAGTAAAAGTGGAATATTTGATACAAAACCCTTTTTGGTGGATGAAAGGTAAGCGTATGTGAGTTTTACTTGGACCCGGATGCGGGTTTGGAGTCTAATGTTACTTTTACTTTCTATTTATTTTCTCTGGGCTCGCTTTTAGCTCACGATATTACAAACATTTTAGGAAATGCTTGGGGTCGTGAGAGAGGAGCTGGTGCAGTCTGATCTAGTTGATGATGATGGCGGGATGGACTAGAGATACCTTTAAAGTCCAAATGGGCACATTTATTTAATGTTTTATCCTTTGAGTTGTATATTTGTATATAAGCTCATAAGAGCTTTTGTTTTAACTTTTATCACCTTGAACTCCTTTAATCTTTACACAGGAATTGCATTTCATGTCGTTTAAATTCTCTGATTGTGAAAAGTGTAAACAGGTTGTGGATAGTTCAAGTTTTAAACATATCCATGCCAAATTTTTATTAAATATTAAGTCTTCCGTTGCAATTTGATTTTAAATGATTTAAAAGGAGTCGGGTCGTCACAAAAAGAGAGACGTAGTGAGTCATTGTGCCTCTATCTTTAACTATAGATTGCATCACTAAAATAGCCAACATTTTATTAGTTACCCATTATTTTTCTGTCGCTGGTAGCAATACTTTTCGTCGCTAATATCAACAAGCGATGACTTTTTTGGCGATCAACCAGCTCGACGCTATTTTCGTCGCTAAAATTGCGTCACTAATTCTAGTTTTCCTTGTAGTGTGTAAGTATAGCTTTTGCAATCTACTCTCATTTAATTCCATTAGTTCGATCAACCCAATAAAAAAAGGAAAATATATTGGTGGATCAAATGGGATCTTCCCGATTTTCATATATATCTGATTCTCATTAGATAAGCCATATTAGTGTGACCCTTGTATCTATTAAAATATTCATATATTAATTATCCTCTTTATATTTTATCCAATTGGAATAAGACATATAGGACGTTCAAAAAGAGTTTGTCCTAACTAATCAATACTTAAGTTATTTTATATTGTAGAATGACGAATTTCATTATTATTTTTTATGTTTATTGTAATGTTTTAAATTAAAATCCAATAATTTTTAAATTTGGTTAGTTTTTATGATTTTGATAAATTTATTATATAATAAATGTTGAAAAAGTATTATTTGTGAAAAATCTGAACACTTTTACTATTTTTAAAATTTATAATTGAAAAGTATTATTTTTTAAAATACCCCTTTTTATTGATTAGTCTTATTCACTTAAAAAAAAAAGAGCATTCAAACATCAACCTACCTACATACTGCCTAGAAGGGATGAAAAAAAACTTAGGATTAATCAAACGCAATCCACAAAATTGAAGTTGAATTATAAACGACCTATTTGAGTTGAGTTTAAATAAATTAGAACAAAATGAAAATTATACTCAGGGCACTATCACTCCATAATCTAAGATTATAATGAAAGAAGCAGCCAATATCGACACATATCAATTCTCTTAACTATTTTGAAGATTCAAATTCATACAATTTATTTGTCAGCACACTCTTCCAAACTTGACATTGATCAGCATACATTATAATGAAGAAGATAAACTATAACGTTTTCTCTTATTTCTATCAAACGAGAACTTAATCATCTAAATCAGAAGTGAGGTGGCTTGCAATACTTTCTTGAGCAATAATTCTTCGGATGAGGTTCATCACCCGCGCCCGGGGGATTCTCGCCTTTTCCTCGATCTTTCTTCATCTTCATAACCTTTGTGTCTGATTAGAATGAAACAAAAATAAGGATTGTATGTAAAAGACTCCAACTCATATGAAAAAATAGTTTTGAAAGTTATGAATGAAGTGGGAGGATTTAATCAATTAGAGTTTATTGCTTGAGCCCTTAACTAATGAATTTTATACAAGTTTCTGGATAAATCGAAAATAAGATCTCAATGACAACATATAATGTTTCAATTGTCAAACTTAAAAATAGTTCAACTGATTAAATATTGGTACTCTCTTCCAGAAGATTGAAGATTCAAGTTTACTCTCTCTCAATTCAATATAATATCTTATAAAAAAGTATTCATAATGTTTCAAATTTTTTGTTGTTTATTTTTATTTAATGCTACAAGCTAGGCCAAATTTTTTTCACTTTTGTCATGTTAGAAAAAACCTTATATTTGTTTACTGTTAAAAAATATAATCAAGAAGAAGAAACAGTCACCAGCCGAAGTAGGAACAGCAGTATTGATGAACTCAGGAGCTGCAAGGACTTGAGAAGTAAGAAGAAGGATAAGAGTGATTAGAAACTCACAAAAGACTCGCTTTTCCATAATTGTCTGATGATGCTTCATGTTTTAACCCATTTCAAGGTCTTATATATATTCACATACATAACACACATGAAACATATTAATATTATCTGTCTGCAATTTGGTTTCAAGTTTAATAATTTAAGGGAACAAATTGTTTTTTAAGGTGCTTTAACCTTAACTTTATAAGCTTTAACTTCTATGGAATTGAACTTTAAACTTTAATGGGTAGGATAAGTAACAGTTTTTGGCAAATACTACCTGTAGTGGATGATTTCCGTTACGGTCAATCACATGTAAATTGCGTGCGTCGGGTCTCCTTGAACTCGTTCACCTAAAAGAAAAGAATAAGAGGACACTGGTGTGGTGCCTGCCAAACAATCTCCGACGATCAAGTTAGAGTTTGGAGGCAGAAAATATGAGTTGTCTTAGGTTTTTGTCATCAAGAATGTGTTACCGTGTTAGGGTTTATACCACCTTTATATAGCTTATTTCTCATCATAGATGTGATAGATTTCCTTGATATTAGGGAGATAATATCTTTATCCCTTAATCTGTGGAGAATATATCTACATGCTTCCTAGTAAGGTAATATTCGTCCGCTTCATATCCAAGGCAAACCGCCTCTTATAGTCTGAGCCCGTTGGCAGTGCTCCGGGCTTTGTGGTTAGTTCATGCCTGTGGGTTCTGGGATGTTCAGGATACAGCTGGGTTCGTTGGTATGAGCTGGCGATACCTTCCTTCTACATGGGCCTGATCCATGTTGATTTTTACCTCTACACTACTTTTAAATAAATAGTTTTTAAGAGGTATTTTTAGGAGTCTTAGTATTGTTCCATTATATAGTTGTTGTTAGCTTTTTGTAATTATGTGTTTTAGTTAAATTTTGTCACCATTTTTTAAGTTTTGGAGAAGATGTTAAAGTCATATAAATCCAATTGAAATAGTTTATAATACCCACTAAAATCATGTTGAAAAAAAAAAGGAAAAGGAAAAACTTTAGATCGGAACAACACACTAAGCCTTCATAAATCCCACATCGTTATAAAGGAAAGCTAGATAATGATCATGATCCAGATCACAATCTAGTCATTTTAACTTATATGTTCTCTTGAAATTTCCAAGTAGGGGTCTCTTTAGATATGAATAAAAATAAATAAATAAAAAAATTTAAAGTTCAATCCACTAACAAATTTAAATTATAAATCGGTTAATAATCGAGGACCTAACAACCCACTTAAGTCACTAAGTCCAATAATTATTGGATTTATAAATACCCATCATAAGCCTCCAAAAATGCACTCATATCTTTGCATCTCTATCTTTAATACATAAAAGATTAAATGTTTAGGAATACTTTTAGACTATATTATCTATCATTTATTTCAATAATTACATGTCTTTTTATCTACTTTTTGTTAATAAATATTTTCATTTAATATATTTTAAATATTACAAATTACGAATATCATAAATCATAAAAAAAAATTAAAAAAAAATGTACAAATTTAACTAGAATCTAAGAACAATATTTTACTTTTGTTGTTATGGGTGAAATATCGTTAAGAGTGAAGTGACCACGTGTCGAGGATACGAAGAGACATGAGGAATTTCAAATTCTTTCGGCCTACGCGAGCGAGCCTAGTTATTTGAGCGTGCCACACACGACGGACCCGACCTCCACCACTAACGGAGAACGTACCATCAAGTGTGATCCACAATCGTCTCAATTGTTGAAGACCACGAGCCACAACCATCTAATTAATGATGGAGTGACAAGCTCGAGGGTGTGTAGAGACGCGGACTCATCTTAGTGAAATATCTGCGAAGTGTCTGAGAAAGAAGCTTCGCTTCTGCGCTGCTACGCTGTGTATATCTACCCCCACCTCAGAGAAGCGTAGGTGCACACCAGCCACCTACACACCTACACCTATTCAAGACCCAACACATGGACCAATCCGTGTGTGAAACGTGGCTTGATGACATCATCCATTTCCACTCCTATAAATAGGAGATGAGAAATTGCCAAAAGGTAATTCATTTTCATTCCTCATTTTCTTTACCCACTAGCTCTGCTCTGCTCTAACTTAAGCATCGGAGGGTGTTAGGCCGGCACCACACCGGTGCTACTAGCTCTACTTGCGCAGGTGATCGCCTACATAGCAGACCACCTACGTAGGTTACCACCTACGTAGCAGGACACCCACGCAAGTTACCTCCTACGCGGATCATCGCATCCGACTCAATACAAATTTATTGTTTGTTGCACACGTGGAAGCAAGAGCGGCATTGGCGCGGAGCACGTCCGCGCATTACACTTGTACCATTTTCACGCAACAACATTTGTCATTACAAAAATTTTATAAAAAATAAATTTAATAAATTACATTAGTTATTTTCTATAATGATCGAACTCCAAATGATAAAATCGAAACTAATTATAGATAGAGTAGATGTCTAAAATGTTGAATAAAACCAATAATTATCATAATTTTATTTCAAAGTGAATTTATATGGGCGTTAAAATTTGATTAAATATTTATATATTTATCATTTTTGAAAACTGTTTATAACAATGTAAATTTTTTAGAGGTGTGGTTACTATTCATTGATAAATGAGGCAAATATCCTTATTTCATACGAAATAATGAGAACCAGTTTCCAAATGTACACTACAAAAAAAAAGTCAAAATGCGACCAACCATTTGCGACCAAAAAAAAGTGGTAGTTTTTTGGTGACCATTTGGTCACTTTTTTTTAAGGTTGACTCAAAGTGACAATCTGGTCACTTTTTTTGCGACCAGATTGCGACCAAAATCAGAAGCAGTCATAAAAAATGGCGCGAAAGAAGCAACCATTTGGTCACCTGAAAAAACGGCCAAGTGGTCGCATTTTGGTGACTTAAAAAATGACTTGGTAGCAAAAAATGGCGCGAAATAAGTGACCATTTGGTCACCAGAAAAAACGACCATCTGGTCGCATTTTTGTGACTTAAAATATAGTTTGGTAGCAAAAAAAGGAGCGTAATTTTGGTGGGAAGAAAGCTACTAGTTGGTTGACTTTGGAAGTGACCATCTGGTCGCATTTTTGTGACTTGAAATATAGTTTGGTAGCAAAAAAAGGCGCGTAATTTTGGATAAAAGAAAGCTACCAGGTGGTCGCCTTTGGAAGTGACCATCTGGTCGCATTTTGGAGACTAGAAATATACGTTGGTAACAAAAAAAGGCGCGTAAATTTGGCGGAAAGAAAGCTACCAAGTCGTCACCTTTGGAAGTGACCATCTAGTCGCATTTTCAAGTGACCACTTGGTAGTAAAAAAAGGCGGGAAATTTTGGCGGGAGAAATATGACCAGATGGTAGTAATTTTGCCACCATAGGGTCGCAATTAAGCAGAGGAATCCATTATAAAATCTCCTCCTCCCATTGTGGAGAAGATAAGAAAAAAGAAAAATGAGAGAGTGGATGTATATTCGTTTGATAGAAGGGTATTTGAACGATGAGTTCGTGGCCGGGGTTGAACAGTTTGTTGAGTTTTGCAAGACAACTGTCTATTACGCGAATTATGGTGAAAAGCAGCTACGATGTCCGTGCAGAAAATGCGACAATAGAAGAATCATACCGATTTCAGATGTGAAGGTTCATCTTTATAGTCGGGGATTTATGGAGAATTATTATCACTGGGTGTATCATGGGGAGCCGAGGGAAATGTTCGACGCTGCAGTACAGGAAGCGTGACAGTACGAGGGTAGCAGCTCGAATGCGGACGTTGTCGTCGAAGAACCCAATGAAATATAACAGTATAGTCAGATGCAGCAAATGATACTTGATGGTGTGGGATATGGGGGCGGAAATGAAAGTTATCGAGAAAGTTTGAACGTAGACGACGAAAGAGAAGGGGTTGTTGAAGAAGAAATGAATCCGGAAGCACGTAAGATGCACGATCTACTAAAGACAGTGACCCGACCGTTGTATGAAGGTTGTCAGGTTAGTCAACTTGCTGCTGCTACAGAACTTTTAAATATAAAAGCGCAGTATAACTTACCTGCTAGAGGATTTGATTCGGTTTCATCGTGGTTTCGTCGATGGGCTCCACAAGAAAACCTGATGCCGCAAAGTTGGTACGACACGAAAAGCTAGTGGAGGGACTCGGGTTACCCGAAGAGAAGATAGATTCGTATCGAAACGGGTGCATGATCTACTGGTATGTGGATGCAAATCTGCATCACTGCAAATTCTATTTTCTTCGAAGATATAAACAGGGGAAACGCGGGATGATTCCGTACGCCCGCATGTTCTATTTACCGCTGACCCCACGTTTGCAACGGTTGTATGCATCGGATGTCACAGATTCACACATGAGATGGCATCACGAGCATGCACAGGATGAAGGTGTTATGCGACATCCCTCAAACGCTGCGGCTTGGAAGCATTTAAATAATTGGCATCCTGATTTTGCACAACATCCGAGAAACGTGAGATTGGGCTTATGCACAGATGGCTTTAACCCGTTCGGGGCATCCGGGGCCCAATATTCAGTTTGGCGGTCATGGTAACCTCATATAACTTGCCACCCTCGATGTGTATGAGAGACCAGGTGATTTTTCTCATAGTGATCGTACCTGGCCCGAAAAGTCCAAAACAGAAACTGGATGTGTATTTGCAACCACTTATCGCAGAGTTGAAGAGGTTGTGGACAGATGGTGTCATGACGTACGACATCTCGAAGAAACAAAATTTCTTGTTGCGCGCGGCGTTAATCTGGACGATCAGTGACTTCCCTGCATATTCAATGTTGTCAAGGTATGTTGCGTTCACGTTCATTATTTCTTGAGTATGAGTTTTGTTATTGTTTTGCTTAGCGTTCATTAGTTAATAATTGTAAACATCGATCCCCATCCTCTATTAAAGGATGAAGTACGGCCAGTAAATACGTATGTCCACATTGCATGCTAGACACAGATGCGTTTTACCTCAGAAACGGTCGGAAAACCTGTTGGTTTGATTTCCACCGTCAACTTCTGCCGTTGAATCACGCGTTCCATTCAAACGGTACTGACTGGAAGAAGGGTCGACGAGTAAGAAAGGAAACCCCCCAATAATGTACAGTGGAAGGCAGATTCTACACGGTATAGATGCTATAAGGATGCGGAAGATTACAGTGGAAGGTGCAGAGCTTGCAAACAATGCGGCTGGAAAAAATACGGGTTGGAAGAAACGGAGTATTTTTTGGGATCTACCGTATTGGGAAGATCTACTTGTCAGACACAACCTGGATGTAATGCATATCGAGAAGAACTTCTTCGACAACATTTTCAATACAGTTTTGAACGTTCCTGGCAAAACAAAGGACAATCTGAAGGCACGTTACGATGTACAAGAGATATGTAACCGATCTGAGTTAGAGCCTGACGACAATAATAATTACACAAAAGCAAAGTACATGTTGACGACGGATGAAAAGAAAACACTATTTGAGTGGATCAAATCCATCAAATTCCTTGACGGATACGTTTCGAATATGAGTCGGTGTATAGATAGTCAAAAACATGTCATGTTCGGGATGAAAAGCCACGACTGTCATGTATTCATGCAACGATTGATGCCAGTCGCGTTCAGAACGTTCCTAGAGAACAGACATTGGGAGCCACTTGCACAGTTGAGTGTTTTTTTCAGGGACTTGACGTGTACAGAGCTGACTGAAGCTACTGTCGCTTCAATGAGTTCGGAGATCACTATTATTATCTGTAAGTTGGAGCGAATGTTCCCACCTGGCTTTTTTGACTCAATGGAGCATCTTCCAGTGCATCTTCCATACGAGGCATTCTTAGGGGGTCCGGTCCATTATCGCTGAATGTACCCATTTGAAAGGTTAGCAAACTTACTTTGTATATAATTCAAGTTTTTTAATGTTAAACTTATCAGGGGTTTACTTAATTGTTTGTAACCCACAGGTACTTACGTCGGTTGAAAAAGACGGTCAGAAATAAAGCAAGAGTCGAAGGATCTATCTGTAGTGCGTACCTAACGCAAGAGACTACCACGTTTTGTTCATACTACTTTGATCAACACATTGCTGAGCAGTTTCATCCAGTGACACAAAACGTTGTTGAAAATTTACTTGAAGGTGTTAACGTAAATGACCTGCCCATATTTACTGAACCTAGCATGACAGTTGGAACATCAGTGCGTAAGCCGTTGACTGATTCTGAGTAGCACGTAATGCAGACCTACGTGTTATGCAACTGCCCAGAAGTCGAGCCTTACATCGAGTGAGTTCTCGTAACATTACATTATTCCATTAACTTAACAATCACAACTGTTTCAAATATTTTCTTACTATTTTCGTAACATACAGACTATTTCTGAACGTATACGTTCGAATGACACAAATCGGTCTTACAGCCGCTGAGGAGGGGTCAATAATCAAGGAGTTTCGTTCCTGGTTCAGTGCATACGTGAGTTATTTGAAATTGTCAAAAATATCATGTCAAGTCATTTGTTGAAAAATACTATATCCTTCTAATTATACTCTATGTGTGCTGAATGACAGGTGGACTCCCCTACGTTACCGGTAGATGATCCTCGCATGATTTCTTTGGCAAAGGGACCTGCACGGATTGCAAGGTCATATACTGGATACGTCGGTAACGGATTCAGATTTCAAACGAAGGCGCATTCTGTTAACAGGGCAACAAACAACAGTGGTGTTTGCATAAAAGGTCAAGTGTTCGGCACGGAAGACGATTACTTTGGAGTAATCGATGAGATTCTTGAGATTCAATACGCAAGTCCGACGCTAAAGCACATTGTTCTGTTTAACTGCACTTGGTTCGAAGAAGAAGAAGAAGAAAAAGAAGAAGAAGCAATGACTGAAGAAACCGAGGATGAAGACTAATACACTTTGTAAATTTATATGATTCACTGTATGTTTTATAATATCGTCATTGTTGTGTTTCATTAAAAAATATATATATATATGTTTTAATCTCCATTAATTTATATATAAAAAAATATAGAGGTAAAATTACGACCATATGGTCGCAAATTTCAAGTAAAATACGACCATATGGTCGTATCTTTGAAAATGTAAACTTAAGTTTTGTTAAAATTTGTATTAATTTACGACCATTTGGTCGTAATTTTGTGACTATATGGTCGCTTTATTCAACGGTAAATTTAAATTTTCATTAAATTTTTGGTGGTGAATTTGACAATTACGACCATTTGGTCGCAATTTATGGCGGTGAATTTGACAATTACGACCATTTGGTCGCAATTGTTGATGGGAAGTGTGATGTGACAGCTGGTTGTCATAATGACACGATTACGACCAGTTGGTCGCATTGTTATTGAAATACGACCATCTGGTCGTATTTTTGAACCAAAATGCGACCATCTGGTCGTAATCAAGCGACTTTTGGTTTCTCGTCATAATTACGAAATTGCAACCATCTGGTCGCAATTTTTAATTTAAACTCCCACCCAATTCTTTCCCCTCCCCCACCCGATTCTCTTTTCCTTTCTTTTCTTTCCTTTTCTCTCTTTCCCCCGTTGCTTTTTGCCTGTTCCCCTAAACCCCGTTCTTTCTTACCATTCCCGTTCCCCGTTTTTCACCCATTCCCGTTTCAAAAACCTCCAAAACCTGGTAGCGTATTTGAGGTTAGTTTTCGTTTTCGTTTTAATTAAGTTATTATAAATTGTTTTAGTTTCATTAAATTTAGTTACATTTAATTGAATAGTTTAGTTTAACTTTAAATTAGTGTAATTAATTATGTTTAGTTAGTTACTTTAATTTGTTTAGTTAAACTTAGTTAATTAATTTAATTTAGTAAAATTACTTTTAGTTTAATTACTTAATTAAATTTAGTTACATTTAATTGAATAGTTTAGTTTAACTTTAAATTAGTGTAATTAATTACTTAATTAATTATGTTTAGTTAGTTACTTTAATTTGTTTAGTTAAACTTAGTTAACTAATTAGTTAATTAATTTAATTTAGTTAAATTACTTTTAGTTTAATTACTTAATTAAATTTAGTTTAATAAATTATTAATTTAATTTAGTCACATTATGAGTTTAGATTACTTTTTTTAAATTAATTTAATTTAATTAGGTTGATTAATTAGTGTAGTTTACTTTAATTAATTTAATTTACTTTAGTTTCATGAATTAATTAATTAATTTAATTTAGTAAATTAAATATATTAGATTATTTTAATTACTTACTTAACTATTTTTCTTTAATTTAATTAATTAATTTAGTTAATTTAGTTAAATAATTAGTGTAGTTTACTTACTTTAATTTAATTAATTAATTTAATTTACTTTAGTTTAGTTTAGTTTATTTAATTAATTATTTTAATTTAATTTAGTTTAATGTACTTAATTAATAAATTTACATTAATTCTATATATTTAATTAGTTTGATTAGGAAAATGACACGCCAACGTCGTCCTCCGATGTCCGGCGATGATGCGCAGGACCGCACTGATCCGCCGCCAGAGGATGACGCACCGGAGATGGACGTTCTTGAGAGGGGGGCTGGGACGATGCCGACCTGGGACGAGATATTACGGTTGGACGACAATCCCGACACGACATATCCTTCCGCAGTACCCGAGTCGCAGATTGCGACACCGCGTTTGGGGGAGGACTCACCGGCTCCAGCCACTACTGTTACGGGACCCTTCACTTCTGGCACCGCGCCCGATCCAGCGGGAGCTAGAGCTTCTGGCACTGGCCGTCTTTGAGCCACCGCCAACCCGACCCTTCGGATAGAAGGGAATACGTAAGTAGACAAGTAATTTTTTTAATTAAATATTCATTCATGTTATTTATAACCTAAAAAATATTTTTTACTTTTTTTTTTTTTGCAGAATACAGCCGCATCAAACCGCTCCAAAGCGGTTTCGACAGGTCCTTTTAGAGGTGTTTTGGATTGATTTCAAGTACTTTAGAAATTCCGGTTTTCAATGGGTTACCATAAACCGGGTTTTTAAACAATATGCCATTTCCTGAATTGAATTACAATAAACATTATTTCAATAATAATTAACCCATAATCAAACCCCAAAAGGTAAATTTCAAACGGGAAGGGCTTCGACTGAAACTCGGTTTTAGGGTTAAGGGAAAGTCAAGTAATAGTTACCCAATAAGTTTTCTATCAACATTCAACAACAAAATTGGAAGGGATTGAGAGTTTTGGCCAAGAACTCAAAAGCTTGAATCAAATTCCATGGAAATACTAAGAGAATTCGAAATCTAGGGCTTACCTTAGAGAGTTGGAGACGTTCCAAGAGTGGAATGGGTAGAAAGGTCTCGGCGAGAGCTTTCCAACGCATCCGAAATCACGCAAAACGGCCAAGAAATGAAGTCGGGGCGACACTTTCTTCCTCTTGTTGCTCGGGTTTGGAGAGGAAAAATGAGATGTTTTGGTCAAATGCTTGGTCAATGGTATTTTAAAGAAGAAAATGGAATAGTGTTTAGATATTTAAGAATTTTGAAAATGACGATTGCGTCCTTTTATGACTTTTGACTTATAAAACGAAACCGATGCTCTTAAATAAATCTAATAGTGATTAATAATTATTAATTGGCCATTAATAATTATTAATGTCACCGAAGCGAATTTAAATTATTAAAACGATTAAAAGAATAAAGGGCGAAATTAACTACTAAAATCGAAATTACTACTTTTAAATTAACCTTAAATACATAATTAAAATAAATAATTGAAATAAAAAAAATAAAAAAAATATTCAATTCAAAATAACGGGACGTTACACAATGGCTCCACCACAAAGTGTGAAAACTGATCCAGACGTGGATTTCCTAGAATCCTTATCTGCCTGGAAGTCAGAATCCGTGTACCCCTTGAGAATCAAATCCTCTTTACCGTACACTAGCACATGTTCTCTCATTCTTCGAAGATACTTGAGAATATTCTCGACTGCAACCCAATGTTCATAAACAGGGTTTGATTGGTAATGGCTTATTATCCCTACTGCATAACAGATGTCCGGTCTAGTACACAACATCGCATACATTAGACTTCCAACTGCAGATACATAAGGATACTGTCTCATACTCTCAACTTCTTGAGGAGTTTTAGGACATTGGTCCTTAGTTAAATAAATCTCATGCCTGAAAGGTAACGCTCCTTTCTTGGATTTATCCATCCCATACTTGGCAACTATTTTGTCAATGTAGGATGTCTGAGACAACGTTAACGTCTTGTTCTTTCGATTCCTTATTATTTGGATACCAAGAACATATTGAGCCTCTCCCAAATCCTTCATTTGGAATTCGTTAGCTAGCCATTTCTTAACGTCCAATAATACCCTTACATTATTCCCAATAAGTAAGATATCGTCCACGTACAGAATGAGAAAAACCACATCCTTGTTGAGTATCTTCTTATAGACACAAGACTCATCAACATTCTGTTCAAAGCCATATGATTTGACCGTAGTGTCAAATCGTTTGTTCCAAGACCGTGAAGCTTGCTTTAATCCATAAATGGATTTTACCAACTTACAAACCTTTTGTCCTTCACCTTGAACAATGAATCCCTCTGGTTGGAGCATATAGATACTCTCTTCAAGATAGCCATTCAGAAATGCTGTCTTGACATCCATCTGTCAAATTTCGTAATCTAAATGGGCTGCTATGGATAGAAGAGTTCTAATAGACTTTAACATAGCAACAGGAGAGAAGGTTTCCTCATAGTCCACCCCTTCTTTTTGGAAATACCCCTTTGCCACAAGTCTAGCCTTGAAAGTCTCCACTTTCCCATCGGCTCCTCGTTTCCTCTTGTAGATCCACTTGCACCCAATGGGTTTTACTCCAACTGGTTGATCTACAAGTTCCCAGACTGAGTTGGAGTACATGGACTCCATCTCGAGATCCGTGGATTTTAGCCATTTTTCTTTGTCAACATCCACCATTGCTTCCTTATAAGACAATGGATCCTCCAGGTCAATACCGCCATCATTGACCTGAGTTAAGACCAAATATCGTTCGGGTAACTTGGGTACCTTCCCACTACGACGGGGACTTAACTGGATTTGACTAGAATTTCTCTTCCTATTTGAAGAGATAGGTAAGTCAACAACAATTGTTGGCTCATTAGTGGTTTCACTTGGAATCATCTTCTCTAGTACTAATTTACTAGGAGATTTGTGGTTTCCTATATAGTCCTCTTCCAAGAATGTAGCATTTATTGACACACACACCTTATTCTCTTCCGTACTATAAAACAATCCACCACGCGTCTCTTTAGGGTAGCCTACGAAGAAGCATACCTTATACCGTGATTCTAATTTCTTAGGGTTCGTTTTCAGCACGTGTGCTAGACATCCCCATACTCAGAAGTGACGTAAGCTTACTTTACGTCCCGACCATAACTCAATAGGCGTTTCTAAAACACTTTTAGAAGGTACCCTATTTAGGATGTATAACGCAGTCTCCAATGCGTAACCCCAGAAAGATTCTGGTAATGATGAATAGCTCATCATTGATCTCGTCATTTCGAGTATGGTTCTATTTCTTCTCTCAGCTACACCATTCTGGTGAGGTGTACCTGGTGCTGAAAGTTGGGATGTAATCCCATTTTCTATCAAGTAGTCTTTGAACTCATAGTCCATATACTCCCTACCACGATCTGATCGAAGTGTCTTAATAGATTTAACAAGTTGCTTTTCAACTTCAGCTTTAAACTCCTTGAATTTCTCAAGAGTTTCATACTTGAATTGCAACAGGTAAATGTACCCATACCTTGAGTAGTTGTCTAAAAAAGACACATAGTACTCATATCCACTTCTAGCTTTTACATTCATCGGACCACAAAGGTCTGAATGGATAAGCTCTAGTGGTTCTGTGGCTCTATTTCGTTTAGCTGAAAAACGACGCTTGGTCATTTTACCCTACAGGATTCACATACTGGGAGTATACAAAGCTCTAAGTTACTTAGAGGTCCACTTTTAACCATTCTTTGAATTCTATTGAGGTTAATATGGCCAAGCCTTAGATGCCATAGAAGGGTCTCATCTTTAGAAATTCTACCTTTATTAGTTCTAGACTCTGCAGTCTGGAACAACTCAGTATTATAAAGTGTTGCACATACTAACGGCGTTAATATATATAAATTGTTATTTTCTATTCCTGAACAAATAAAGTTTCCATCTTTAAAAATATCAACTTTATTAATAACGAAATCCACGGTATAATGTTGTTTACAAATACAACCCAAAGAAACTATGTTCCGGTTTAAACCAGGAACATAATAAACAGTGTTCAGAAAAATAAACATTTTATTATTAAAAGATAACTTTATATCAGCAACAGCTTCTGCATCCACGATCTGCCCCACGCTATTCCTCAGAGACACTTCTCTAGGCTTGATCTTTCTCCAAGAGTTACTTCCCTGATAAGAAGAGCAGAAGTGATTAGTGGCTCCTGAATCAAGTATCCAGGTGGATTTACAATCCTTCACATTAAAGGTTTCCAAGAAGAATAAATCATATTTACCTTCTTTGCCCTTTTTCTTCTCTTCTAGGAACTTGGGACAGTTCTTTTTCCAGTGCCCTTCACCATTACAGTGATAGCACTTTCCTTTGGGAACTTTTCCTCTCTTGGAATTCTTGTTTGCTCTCTTACCCTTCTTTTTCCAAAACTTTGGCTTCTTATTCTTAGTGCCCGAGCTAGAGGCACCATGAGCAGAAGCAACATTTTCTTCCACAGCTTTCGTCCTCTTGCCTTTCAGCAACATAGACTCGAAAGTTTGCAGCTCATTAAGAATTTGGGACATGTTCATGCCCACCTTGGTCAGAATATAATTACCCTTGAATGATAAGAAGCTGTTTGGAAGGGTTTCAAGAAACATGCTGATCTGGCTAGTCTCGTCTATAGTTCCACCATTCATCTCAGCCACATTTAGATGGACCATCATGTTAAGGACATGTTCCCTATTCGAAGTTCCTTCCTTCATGCGAGCATTCATGATGTACTTGCACTACAAAAAAACTGTCAAAATGCGACCAGAAATTTGCGACCAAAAAAATATGGTAGCTTTCTGGTGACCACCTGGTCACTTTCTTTGAAGGTTGACTCTAAGTGACCATTTGGTCACTTTTTTTGCGACCATATGGTCGCATTTTTGTGACTAAAATGTTCCTTGGTAGCAAAAAATGGCGCGTAATTTTGGAGGGAAGAAAGCTACCAAATGGTCACAATAAAAAGTGTTTTTTTGCGACCATATGGTCGCATTTTTGTGACTAAAATGTTCCTTGGTAGCAAAAAATGGCGCGTAATTTTGGAGGGAAGAAAGCTACCAAATGGTCACAATAAAAAGTGACCAGATGGTCGCAATTTTTGTGACCAAAAGTGAGCAGTGGTAGCTTATAATTGGAGGGAAGAAAGCTACCAAATGGTCGCAATAAAAAGTGACCAGATGGTCACAATTTTTGTGACCAAAAGTGAGCAGTGGTAGCTTATAATTGGAGGGAAGAAAGCTACCAAATGGTCGCAATAAAAAGTGACCAGATGGTCGCAATTTTGGTGACCAAAAGTGAGCAGTGGTAGCTTATAAATGGAGGGAAGAAAGCTACCAAATGGTCGCAATAAAAAGTGACCAGATGGTCGCAATTTTGGTGACCAAAAGTGAGCAGTGGTAGCTTATAATTGGAGGGAAGAAAGCTACCAAATGGTCACAATAAAAAGTGTTTTTTTGCGACCATATGATCGCATTTTTGTGACTAAAATGTTCCTTGGTAGCAAAAAATGGCGCGTAATTTTGGAGGGAAGAAAGCTACCAAATGGTCGCAATAAAAAGTGACCAGATGGTCGCAATTTTTGTGACCAAAAGTGAGCAGTGGTAGCTTATAATTGGAGGGAAGAAAGCTACCAAATGGTCGCAATAAAAAGTGACCAGATGGTCGCAATTTTGGTGACCAAAAGTGAGCAGTGGTAGCTTATAATTGGAGGGAAGAAAGCTACCAAGTGGTCGCAATAAAAAGTGACCAGATGGTCGCAATAAAAAGTGACCAGATGGTCGCAAATTATGTGATTTTTATGGGACCAATAATTGATAAAGAATTTGGTGGGATAAAAGCTACCAAGTGGTCACCCAAAAAGTGACCATGTGGTCGTAAATTCTGACTTGATGTGACCCAGGCGGTGAGAAAAATAGCGGGAAAATTTGGCGGAAAGCTGCGACCAGGTGGTAGCAAAAATACTACCATCCTGGTCGCAAATGAGCAGAGGAGTCCATTATAAAAACCCCTCCACCCATTGTTTCTTAGCATTAAGTAAAAAGAAAATGAGAGAGTGGATGTATGTTCGTTTGATAGACGGGTATTTGAACGATGAGTTCGTAGGTGGGGTTGAACAGTTTGTTGAGTTTTGCATGACAACTGTCTATTATGAAAAGTATGGTGGAAAGCTACGCCGCCTGCGTGCGGAAATGCGACAATAGGAGAATCATACCGGTTCTGAGTTGAAGGTGCATCTTTATACCTGGGGGTTTGTGCGAATTATTATCACTGGGTGTTTTTGGGGGAAACACAGGAAATGTTCGACGCGCATTACAGGAATCGAGACGATAAGGAAGGTAGCTCGAATGTAGAGGTTGTTGACGAAGAACGGAATGATGAACAACGAGATTGTCGGATGCAACAAATGATAATTGATGGTGCGGGGTATGGGGGCAATGAAAATTTCCGTGAAAGTTTAAACGTAGATGAAGATGAACGGGTTGTAGAAGAGGAAATGAATCCAGGAAGCACGTAAGATGCACGAGATGCTAAAGACGCCAAACCGACCATTGTACGATGGGTGTGAGGTAAGTCAACTTCTGCCGCTCTGGAACTTTTAAATATAAAAGCGCATGACAACATACAGGGTAGAGGATTTGATGCGATTGCATCGTGGTTTCGTCGATGCGCTCCAGAAGAAAATAATATGCCCCACGGTTTGTACGACACGAAAAAGCTAGTGGAGGGACTTGGATTACCCGTGGAGAAAATAGATTCGTGTCAAAACGGATGCATGATTTCCTGGGATGTGGATGAGGACCTGCATCATTGCAAATCCTGTTTTCTTCCAAGATACAAACAAGGGAAACGCGGCCGATTCCGAATGCCCGCATGTTCTATTTATCACGACCCCACGTCTGCACCGGTTGTATGCATCGGATGTGATGACCTCGCACATGAGATGGCATCACGAGCATTCACAGGATGAAGGTGTTATGAGACATCCCTCAGATGCTGCGGCATGGAAGCATTTAAATAATTGTCATCCGGATTTTGCACAAGATCCGAGAAACGTCAGATTGGGCTTGAAGGTGTTGACATGAACGACTTGCCGATTTTTACGGAACCTGGCATGACAGTTGGAAGATCAGTGAGAAGGCCGTTGACCGATTCTGAGTATCACGTAATGCAGACATACGTGTTATGCAACTGCGCAGAGATCGAGCCTTACATAGAGTGAGTTTGTAACTTAACATTATTCCATCGCATAAACAAGTACAAACTATTTGCTAACTATTTTTGTAACATACAGATTATTTCTAAACGTATACGTTCGAATGACACGAGTTGGTCTTACAGACGCTGAGGAGGGGTCAATAATCGACAAAGAGTTTCGTTCTTGGTTCAGTGCATACGTGAGTTATTTTAAATTGTCAAACAACCGTTGCATTATGTTGAAACAATTACTATCTTCCTAACATTATTGTATGTGGACAATGACACAGGTTGACTCCCCTACATTACCTGGTGGATGATCCTCGCATCATTTCTTTAGCAAAGGGACCTGGACGGATAGCAAGGTCGTATGGTGGATACGTCGGAAGCGATTCTGATTTCAAACGAGGCGCATTCAGGTGAGCAGGGCAACAAACAACGGTGGTGTTTGCATAAAAGGTCACGTGTTCTAGACAAACGAAGACGATTACTTGAGTAATCGATGAGATTCTTGAGATTCAATACGCAAGTCCGACGCTAAAACGCATTGTTCGTTCAACCGCACTTGGTTCGAGACAACCAGGACGAGGCGAGTCCGTAAGATTGATCATTTACAAATCGTTGAGGTAAAGAAGTCTAAGCATACGCGCACCGTTGATAGGTTCGTCCCTGGCTTCACAAGCGATTCAAGTTTATTACCCGAACTATCCGATTAATAGACGAGATCCGGCCAGATTGGTTAGTTGTTTGTAAAGTTAAACCACGCCAGGTAGAAGAAAACTTGTCCGAGAAAGACGACCACGCAGAGGAAGTCGTTGCTTTTCAAGAAGATGAGATACAATCTCGTGCAATCGACGATGGTCAGGATGCAAATCTTGTTCGTCCCTTTGAACGATGGAACGATAACATTGCATGATGATGATGATATACATGCTTCCACTTCTCACGCACGTGACATTGATCTTGAATTTATTCGAGACGATGAATCGATGAAGAAAAGAAGAAGAAGAAGAAGACTGTATGTGACGGACTTCTTGGAGACGATGATGAATGAGATATTTCGTTAACTTGATTATTCAAATGTGTGTGTATGTGTTTAATTAATTAAAACTATTTCTTTTAAGGAAAGATTAAAAAAAAAAAAAAAAAAAAAAAAAAATATATTTGCGACCAAGTGGTCGCAATTTCACACAAAAAGGTGACCACATGGTAGTAATTTAGAAGTGAAATGCGACCTGGTTGGTCGCATTTTTATAATTATATTTTTAAAAAATATAAGTAAAATGGCTACCATATGGTCGCAAAAATGAGCGGTAAATTTAAATTTCCATGAAATTTATGGCGGTGAATTTAAAGATTACGACCATCTGGTCGCAATATTTGGCGGTGGGCTACCATATGGTCGCAAAAAAGAGCGGTAAATTTAAATTTCCATGAAATTTATGGCGGTGAATTTAAAGATTACGACCATCTGGTCGCAATATTTGGCGGTGAATTTCATTATTGCGACCAGATGGTCGCAATTATTGACGGGACTCGTGATATGACAGCATTATGGATCATGGTAAAGTGGTGACCATATGGTCGCTTTTCATGAAATGCTACCATATGGTCGCAAATATCTCAAGAAATGCGACCGGTTGGTCGCCATTTTCCCCAAAGACGCGCGACCTTTCGTTTCTTGTCATAATTACATATTTGCGACCATTTGGTCGCAAAATCGATTTAAATTCCCATCGTTTTCCTTTTCCCCTGCCGCTTTTCTTCCTTTCTCTTTTTCTTCCTCTCTTTTTGTTCTTTTCTCTCTTTCCCCTCTCCCGTTCCCGTTATTTCTTCCCGTTCCGGTTCCGTTCTTACTCTAAATCTAAAACCCTCAAACCCCAATCCCGGTTTCTATTACGAGGTTAGTTTTCGTATAAAATTGAAGTTTAGTTTAAGAATTTATTTTACTTAGTTTTAGTTTTTAGTTTTCAATTAAGTAGTTTAGTTTAGTTTTGTTAATTTAATTAGTTTTAGTTTAATGAATCTAAATTTGTGTAATCAATTACTTAGTTTACTTTTGTTTAATTCATAGCATTTTAGTTTACATTAACTAATTAATTAGTTTAGTTTAATTTTGTTACTTTAAGTAATTTTAGTTTAATTAATCTAATAGTTTAATTAATCTAACTTAGTTTACTTTAATTCAATTTAAGTAGTAATTAATTTAATTACTTAATCTAATTTAGTTTATTTAAGATAGTTTACTTTAATTTAATAAAATTAAACTAAATTAATTTATAATTACACTAGTTTCAATTTTAATTTTAGTTTAATTAATGTAATTTAGATTACTTTAATTAAATCAATTAATTTAAAGTAGGGTAATTAATTCAAATAGTTTAACTTCAATTATACTTAAGTAGTTTAAATTAATTAATTACACTAATTTAATTAATTAATTTTAATTTAATGAATAAATAAAAATTGTTTAATTACTTAATTTTAGTTAAAATTTGATTAAAGTAAAGTACAATTAGATTAATTAATTAGAATAATTTTGTTTAAGTATTCTAATCAATTAATTTGAAATAAAGTAAATTAAAATTAGATTAATTGAAACTAAAATTAATTTGAGTTTAATTCAATTAATTTTAGTTCAATTAATATAATTAAATAAATAATTAATAAATAATTAATAATTAATAATTAATTAACTAATTATTGAAATTTAAATTTTAAAAAAAATTCTTAAATGCGACCGGATGGTCACTTTTTAGGCGACCATCCGGTGGCATTTTAATCGAGCCTAAAAGTGACCATTTGGTCGCATAAAATGCGACCATTTGGTCACCTTTTTATGTGACCAATTGGTCACTTATCTTTCACATAAAATGCGATCAGGATGGTCATTTTTTAGGTGACCATCCTGGTCGCATTTTAATCGAAGCCTAAAAGTGACCATTTGGTCGCATAAAATGCGACCATTTGGTCACTTTTTTATGTGACCAATTGGTCACTTATCTTTCACATAAAATGCGACCAGGATGGTCATTTTTTAGGTGACCATCCTGGTCGCATTTTAATCGAGCCTAAAAGTGACCATTTGGTCGCATAAAATGCGACCATTTGGTCACTTTTTATGTGACCAAATGGTCACTTCTATTGAAGATAAAATGCGACCATATGGTCCCTTTTAATGCGACCATTTGGTCGCATTTTCAAAAGTTTGACTTTTTTGCTACCAAAATTTTTTGCGACCATATGGTCGAATTTTTGTGACCATGCAGTCGCACAATTGAAATCCGACCAGCTTTTTAGCAACCACTCAGTTGGTCGCATTTTTGGTCGCAATTTCCTGGTCGCAAATTGACAGTTTTTTTGTAGTGTTGAGAGCCTCATGTTTGGCTTGCTCAGATGGCTTGCCAAACATCTCTTGTGCCGATTGCAGCATCTCATATACTGTAGGCAGAGGTTCAAGCTTCTTGGATACGACTTCAGTAAGTCCAGCCAAGATATAGACAGGAGCTTTCTTGTTAGCCTTGATCCAGCGATCATATGCCTCTCGAACCGTTCGAGCGACATTAGCAGGCGGTTCTGGAGGACATTCCTCCAGAAGGGTGAATTTGAGATCTTCAATAACCAGAATGGTATTGATGTTGTTTTTCCAAGTGGCGAAATTTTCACCATTCAATTTTTCAGTAGCAAGAATTGCAATAAGAGAATTCGACATAATTGCAGTGAATAAATAAACACATGCTTAGTAATACAATTTTACATATCCATTCATTCATACTTTTGGCATCTATGAAACGTGATGCATGAATGCATATTTAATGAAATTTTAAAACCTTTAAAAACACAATTTCAATGCCATGGTATATTAGTGAAACAGGAACGATGCCTCCGTAGGTAAGTCAAGGTTCCCTCCCACTAAAATAAGACTCCTTTCAACTAATGAACCTCCCCAGGCTATCTCATATCCTACAGTTCTATTAGTTACCATGTTTTGGTGAGACGAAACATCTAGATCACTTAAATATTATTCTTGATGAGTGTCACTGAAGGGAGAGTCAAACATCAAGAGTCTTAAGTATCTTTCTAAATGGATCCCTTTGTGTGTAACCAAGTTTTAGATCGCTTAAAGTTATCTTGATGAATGTCACCGAAGAGAGAGTCAAACATCAAGAGCTTTAAAAAATCCTATCCCAAAGAGAATCACCCGGGTATTGATTCATACGGTTACTTTCCGGAGGGAATGAGTGAAGAGTTACCAACACCACAGAAGCCCTATATGAATCCCACACATTGATTCCAACTTGGAGACTACAGGACATGTTGTCACTTGTCCTTCTCCCAATCAATATAGCTAGCTAAGGCTTTTAACTTAGATAAACCCAGGCTACCTCTAATATCTAAGTTCAATCTAACTTATAATAGCTCTTATAGATTGGTTAGATTGATTTTAATGTGAAAGTCAAGTGATTAATCTCTATTAATCCTAACACATTATGCACCGTCTCAATGAAGAGAATTATTAATAAAATATGACTCCCAGATCACTCCCATTTAGAGGGGTCCCGTGTTAATGGAACGATTAAATAACCTCTTATCTTGGGCAAAGCTTTCTCGCCAGAGTTATATTTAAATTAAGAAACTCAACTTCATTAATTTTTAATTAACTCTTTAATTAAAAATAGTGACACCCATCTTTTAGGTTTTAGTTTCAAATCCTATTTAAAACTAAACAATTAATTAAAATATTGGTTGCTAAACTCTTTTAGACCATTTTAATTAAAACCTAAAACATGCTGCTAGTAATTACTAATTAACCCCTTAATTAAAATTCTAGCACAATAAATATAACAATTATATTTATACAAGGCATGAGCATAATATTAATAATCTCTATTAATGATGCATGATCATGGCATTTATGCATTTATGATGGGAATAATTATTTATGGCATACATTATGCATGAATAATTAATATTTATATATATCACATATATAATAAATAAATAAGCAATTTTGGTTGGGATACTATTGGCCAAATCTATGAAAACTAAACCTATATCTAATATAGAAATAATCTTCATCACGAACATCTCCAGGATCTCCAGAAAAACGAAAACCGAAGGGAGGCACCTAGGGTTTTAACCCTAGGCACCGCATCCCCAATTTTTTATTTTTTTTTCGTTCGCTACAGCCGCGGCAGCGGCTGGAATGCCGCTGCCGCAGCGACTCGTTGCGGCGGGCAGCGCCGCCATCGCGAGTCTTCACCACCTGCAGCTTGCGGTACCGACTCCTTCGGTACCGATCAGGATCTGGTTCATCTTTTCTTTCCTCCATCGTTTCGATAGATATCTCATATGACTAAAACGATTACAAAATTTTTCCTATACCCAATGAACGGTTTACAAAATTTTTAGGAAAGAAAACCCTAGGCCAATAAATCCTAATTCAACCAAAACGCACACCAACAATTTTAAAAACAGTTTTTAAAATCGTTTCCAATTCCCATCATATAATTTTGAAAATATTATAAATACAAGACTGCTCTGATACCAGTTGTTGGGATTGAGGCCTCTAAAAGAGATCTCAAACGGAAGTCCCAACGGATCTTTCCTTGCAGTATAATAAATTCAAAACGAAATGCATAAACATAATACTAACCCCTTGTCGAGAAGAATTTCCTAAGCCTTTACTTTAACTCTCTTAGTTGTGTGTGTTGGGGTCACCCCAAAGGTCCTATTTATAGGAAAACTAAGGCCTCAAAAAATCTTTTGAATATCTTTTAATTAATAAATAATTAATAAAGATATTCTAAAATATATTTAAATAATAAAGACATTTTATTTTATTCCATAATAAAACATTCCATATCTTTTATTTAAATTAATCAATATTAATTTAAATATATTATTCCATATCTTTCATTTAAATTAATCATATTAATTTAAATAAGATATTCTAAATATATTTCAAATAATAAAATGCAAACTCTTGGTCAATGGTTGACCAAAGTGGCGTGTGACCCCACCATTGGTCACACGCCCATGTCATCCTCAATGACATTATTGGGCATTTTTATTTTTCCTCTTATTTAATGGAACAATTCCTTTAAATAAATAAATAAAACTCCTTTTATTTATTCCAATAAATAAAACTCCTTTTATTTATTTCCTCATTTAATTTGATAATTTTAAATTAAATATTTAAATAGACTCTTCTATTTAAATCCCCATTAATTTTGGACAACACAAAACTAATTTAATTAAATAGACTCCTCTATTTAATCTCTTATAATTAAATAGACTCTTCTATTTAATAATTAAATAGACTCCTCTATTTAATTCCACCATTAATTAAATAGACTCCTCTATTTAATTTCCTTTAATTAATTGAATAGACTCCTCAATTCATTTCCAATTTTCCAAAGAGAAATTAATTGTATTAATTTATGTTCTCGATTACATGCGTTAGCTCGGAGGACTTAATGGACCTATAGGACTAAGCTCCAATGATCCAGAATTACCTTTGATTAAAACTCCTTTTAATCATTTAATTCTCATTCATTAACTCCTAGATAACTCCACTAAATATCTAGAGTTGCACTCTTAGTACTATAGACATAGTTATGTCCATTGGCTATAATCATTAACTACACTTTGATCCTTCACAAGTTAGCTCGTATCCATGGCTAGGTATTTACACCGTATTAACCTCCATGATACATCTTGTTCCTTAAGCCCAACTGATTCTCCAATGAACAACCTTACATAATCTCCATTATGCGTCTTTAACCTTTTCCTTGATCAGAGGAATATGGGGCCCCGCTGTTCAAGACCGAATCAGTCCATAAGGGAACTACTTATCTATTTTCCTATATGGAAAAGAGTGAATTCCAATTCTTGTGTAATTACGTTCCCAACTATAAGCAAGATGCAATCCCCAAAATGGGAGGCATATTGAGCGAACTATACGAGTCACTCTCACCTATGCAAATCAAAGGCTTGTCTCTTGCGAACAGGAGTTCGTAATCCACTCAGGATTAAGATCAATTGTACATGATCAACCGGTTGATAAACGAAGTGTCTTTCTATAATGGATTTCCCAGAAGACAGTAAGTTTATCCTAGTCCAGTCTACTACAATCTTTATTGCAGCAACACCCCCACTCACATGTCTCTACATGAGTGATCTAGATGAGATCACTTGTGCCAATTCACAAGTGGGCCGTGTTAGTTGTGTTACCAGAAATAAGGCACCCAACCTTTATTCATGTACCCAGACTATTTGAGTTACACTTAAGTGAATCTTCCCGCATCATATGCTCACTTTAAGTTATCATAAGTAACTCTGGATCTTATGATGGATTACATTTATTAAACTAATAATAAATGACAATGTAAATATTACTAATTAATAATTCCTTTATTTATTTATAGTTTAATTGGATTACATAAGATTTAGGGCAGAAACCCCAGCAATTTTTATAATTAATTAATTTATAAATTTGTAACAATCAATTTATTATTTTAACGTTTTCTTATTTCAAATTTTTTCAGGGCAAGTTTCCTATGATCGATCCCGATGTCACGGACGGTCGGATGTTCCCCCTATGGGATAGGCACGTGAAGGATCGATTCAAGGACCTCATGTACTGGGCGCGGCAGAAGCAAGCTGAACACCGGCCTGTGTGGATGAGCGAGGAGGAGCATGCCCGACTCCTCGCGAGCTTGCAGTCTCAAGAGGGCAAAAAAGTGTCGACAAAAAATAAGGCCAATCGGGCCAAGAACCCGAGGAAGCACACCGGTGGTGCGAAGCCTCACGACGAGCACCATCGTATAATGGTAAGTAATTGTCATTTTTCTTTCACGTCATTTTTTTGTTTTTTGTTTCAATTATTTATTAATTTAATTTCTGTCTCTTTTTATAATATGTTTAGGAAGAAAAGTACGGTCGTCCTGTTCCGCTTGATGAGCACACGAAGAAGGACGGGACGATAGTCGACGATAATGCGCAACAAACTCAGGTATTTAATATGTTTTTTCAATAATTACTTAGAATTTGTTCATCATTTTCTAACTTTTACATACTTTCTGAATTTTAAATATTTAGGACCATTTCAAGGAGTCTTTGAGTCAGAGGTTGCCCATACCCGACTTGTAACCGACTCAGGAAGACTGTTGACAGGCGTTCTTAGAGGCTCTTGGAGGCGTTCGTCCAGATGGATTCGTTGCTGGTCTCGGCTCGTACAGGAGACGCCTTTACGCATATGTGCCTCGGCCCTAGCGGAGCGGAGTGAGTACTAGCTCCGGCCCTTCTCCGGTTGAGCAGCGGCTGGGCGAGGAGGTTCAGCAGCTTCACACCGACATGGACGCTATGCGCGACGACTTCGTTTTTCGAGTCACTATGATTGAGGTGGCTATGCAGGCACGGGTTGAGGCCCAGGTCGCAACATCTTTGGCCGCGTACTTCAGATCCTGAGGCGGCGGGCCTTCATCATCGACGCCGCCTTCACCTTCACCACCCCCCCCCCCGCTCCTCCGCACAGTAGATCTAGGATGATTTCTTTTGTATAGAACATTTTTTGAATATTTGATTTATATATATTATTTTAATTCCAATTTTTATTATTAAATTTTAATATTAATTAATTAATATTAATTAAATAAATGAATGCTAATTTTAATATTAATTAAATAAATAAACAATAATTAAATAATTTTTTTTTTAATAAATACGACCAGATGGTCATATTTACCCTAGAAACTAAACGACCAGATGATCGTATTTTATCCCTAAAAACACGACCATCTGGTCGCATTTTTCCTGAGTCCAAAAGTGACCATTTGGTCGCTTATCAAAACGACCACGTGGTCACTGGTCACTGTTGCATGTGACCAACTGGTCACTTGTCATCAACTTAAATTACGACGAGATGGTCACTTTTTTAAGCGACCATCTGGTCGTTTTTTTAAATGTTGACTTTTTTGCGACCAAACATTCTTGGTCATATTTTTGTGACTATCCAGTCGCACAAAATTCCAGAACGACCAGCTTTTTTGCCACCACCATCTTGGTCGCTTTTTTGGTCGCATTCTACAATAAAAACGACCTTTTGGTCGCAAATTGACTTTTTTTTGTAAAGGTATGAAGATCCCTTGAAAGCCATTTTTGAGCAAATACAAAAGATCAAAAATGTTTTTTTAGAACAATTTCCCTAATTATTACCATAGCTCTTAGCTTGTGAGTGTAATAAGATTGAGCTTACAGCCATTGATGAGAAAATGAATTGAAGCTAAAACCAAGAAGAAGAGAAAGCTGACAACTTTGGCACGTGTAGACAGTTAATGAGAAGCTGATGTGGCAGTAATGACATCACTAGTTTGTTATTTTCTGTTACTTGTAAAGCTTGCTTATAAAGCTGATTTCATTCTCTGTCAATGAGGCCAATTGTTCATAACAGTAATTCATTGTAAACTTCTTGTGGAATAAGATTCAGAATCAAGTTCTTTGTTCTATGAGTTCCAGTTCTTATTCGACTTCAATCTTGATCTTTTCTTTAGCTCATAATTTCTTGTGTTTGTTGTTTCTAATCTTCAAATTGAAAACAAATTGGTATCAGAGCGTTCACGAGAGGAAGATGCTAACCAGATACAAGATTGAGAAGTTCAATGGCAGTGGCGACATCAATCTGTGGAAGAAGAAGATTCGAGCAATCTTGATTGAACGAAAAGCTGCCTTGGCCATTGAAGATCCTAAGAAGCTTCCTGCAACTTTTATACCAGAGGAGATAGAAAACATGAATCAGATCGCATACAGTACTCTCATAATGAATCTTGCAGACAATGTACTCAGACAAGTCATTGATCTTGATTCAGCCTTGGAAATTTGGAATCTCCTGCAAGATTCATACTTCAAGAAAGATCTTCCTTACAAGATCCACTTGAAGGAGAGATTATATACATTCAAGATGAATTCGGCCAAAAGCATTAAAGAAAACCTCGATGAATTTAAAAGAATCACCATGGATTATAATAGCACTGGTGATAAACTGGGAGATGAAGGTGAAGCTGTGATACTCTTGAATGCAGTATTAGAATCATACAAGGATGTCAAATCTGGGATGAAATACGGGAGAGACACCTTGACAGTGAGCATGGTTGTGGCTGCAATCAGAACTAAGAATCTTGAGTTGACAAGGAGTGGGAATCAGGGAGGGAATGGTGATGGTCTGTTCATGAAAGGGAAGCATGATAATAGGAGAAATAATGGCAAGAACTATAAGGGACAAAATAACACAAAGAACAAAGGCAAGTGGAAATGTTACATTTTCCATAAGGAGGGGCATTTTAAAAGAGATTGCCTTGATAGATTCAAGAATGAGAATCAGAAAGGAAAAGAAGGAAGTAAGGCCAATGCTTCTATTGGAGAAGATGGATATGACTACAATGAAGTTCTTGCTGTGATTGAAGAAGATAATCAACCAGAAATGACAGAGGGGAAAGAAGACTGGGTCTTGGACTCAGGGTGTACCTTCCATATGACTCCAAACATGCATTGGTTTGTGACTTTCAAATTATATAATGGAGGATCTGTCAAAATGGGGAATGGGCAAGTCTGTGCTATCACAGGGATTGGGAATGTCAGAATGAAGCTCAACAATGACAGTCTAATACTGCTAAAGGAGGTCAGGTATGTGCCTGATCTAGGAAGAAACTTGCTGTCTCTTGGGGTATTTGATTCTTTGGGCTGTTCATATGAAGGAGGAGATGGTTTCCTTCATGTATTGAAAGAAGGAAGAACCATAATGACTGCATATAAAGAAAGAGGGTTGTTCATGGTGAAAAGGGTTGAGCCACCTAGTTGTTCAGTTGTGACTGAAGGTACAAATGGAGAGGAATCTGAATTATGGCACAAAAGACTGGCTCACATTAGTGAGGGGGGTCTACAAGAATTGGCAAAGCAAGGCTTGATTACAGTAAAGACACCTGCAAGATTGAAGTTTTGTGAACATTGTGTAATGGGGAAATCAAGAAGACACAAATTCACAAAAGGCAAGCATATTACAAGGAATCCTCTTAACTATGTGCATGCAGATGTCTGGGGACCAAGCAAGACTGCATCAATGGGTGGCTGTAGGTATTTCCTAACCATATTCTAGATGATTTCTCAAGAAAGACATAGATCTTCTTTCTTAAAACCAAAGATGAAGCATTTGAGAGATTTAAGCAATGGAAAATAGCAGTAGAAAATCAGAAAGACAGAAAGGTTAAATTTCTGAGAACATACAATGGCATGGAGTTTTGCAGCAATGAGTTCAATGAATATTGTGCAAATCAAGGGATAACAAGACATAAGACTGTGAGGTACACACCACAAAAAAATGGGGTGGCTGAACGAATGAATAGAACCATCATGGATAGAGTTAGATGTATGTTACTCAGGCAAAGCTACATCCTAGTTTCTGGGCAGAAACAGCTGCAACTGCTGTCTATAGTATAAACAGAAGCCCCAGAACAGCTATAGAACTAAAAAGCCCTGAAGAAAGGTGGAGTGTCCATTCACCAAGCCTAGAAAATCTAAGGGTGTTTGGGTGTGTAGCCTATGCACATTCAAAACAAGGGAAACTTGAACCAAGAGCTTTGAAGTGCATGTTTCTGAGCTACACAGATGTAAAGGGTTCAGACTATAGGGTCCAAATACAAGAAAATGTATTAACAGCAGATATGTGGTCTTCAAGGAGGATGAACAATTCATGAAGCATCAGACAACCCAATTTACAGAATTAAGAGATGAACCAGTGAAGGAGACAACTATCTTTGAGGTGAAGAATTAAGAAGCTCACAAACCACCAACAGAATCCATCCAAACTGATGAACCCTCACAGCAGCAGAAAGACCTGTCAGATTACTCTCTAGCTAGAGATAGAGAAAGAAGAACAACTAAAGTCCTCAGCAGATATGCAGAAGCAGACATAATGGCATATGCTTTGAACACTACAGTTGATATCTGTGAGGATGAACCAAAAACCTTTCAAGAAGCACTTGACAGTCCTGATGCACAAAAGTGGAAGAATGCAATGGATGATGAAATGAACTCTTTAATAAAGAACTAAACTTGGGTATTGATTCCACCAGCACAAAAGAAGAAGCTAGTGTCATTAAAATGGATTTTCAAAAAGAAACAAGGAGTATCAGATGAAGAAGGAAGAGTAAGATTCAAAGCCAGATTGGTGGCCAAGGGTTTTACACAAAGAGAGGGTATTGACTTCACTGAGGTATTCTCCCCAGTAGTTAAACATTTTTCAATTAGAATTTTACTGTCCATTGTTGCTTGTCAAGGTCTGGAACTTCAGCAATTGGATGTAAGAACTGCCTTCTTACATGGAAACCTGGAAGAAGAAATATTGATGAAGCAACCTGATGGTTATATAGAAAAGGGGAAGGAAAACCATGTCTGTTTATTAAAGAAGTCTCTATATGGCCTAAAACAATCCCCTAGATGCTGGTACAGAAGATTTGATGAGTTCATTGGCAGAAATGGTTTTGTGAGAAGTGCATATGATAACTGTGTATACTTCAGGAAATCAAAGCAGGAGGGAATGATCTATTTGTTACTGTATGTAGATGACATGCTCTTAACTGGTCATGACATGAAGGAGCTAATAGAAATCAAGAGGATGCTTGGGACTGAATTTGAGATGAAGGATTTGGGTGCAGCAAGGAAGATTCTGGGTATGGAAAAAGTAAGAAACACTCAAGATGGAGTACTACTATTACACTAGAAGAGTTATGCTGAAAGAATCCTTACCAAGTTCAATATGAGCCAAGCCAAATCAGTCAGCATACCAGTGGCACAACATTTCAAGATTTCTGTAGCTGATAGTCCAACAACTAACATTACAAAACAACTGTTAAATTGCGACCAAAGCATTGGGTAGTTTTTTTTGGTGACCACTCTGGTAGTAAATGTGAAGTTTGACTTAAAACGACCATATGGTCACTTTTTTGCGACCAAGCAAAAAATTAGTCATAAAAAATGGCGCGAATTTTTGGCAGGAAGAAAGTGACCATATGGTCACTTGAAAATGACGACCATTTGGTCGCAATTATGTGACACGAGATATCACTTAGTAGCAAAAAAAGGCACGTAAATTTGGCTGGAGAAAAGCTACCAAGTGGTCACAATTCAAAGTGACTATATGGTCGCAATTTTGGTGACCTTTAGTGACTAGTGGTAGCTTAAACATTTGGCGGGAAAGAAGCTACCATGTGATCACATTGTTAAGTGACCAGATGGTCGCAAATATTGTGATTTTAAGTGACCAGTGGTAGATAAATAATTTGGTGGGAGAAAAGCTATCAAGTGGTCACCAAAATAAGTGACCGTGTGGTCGTAAATGCTGTGACTTGATGTGACCCGGGGCAGTGAAGAAAATGGAGAGAAATTTTGGCGGGACAATGCGACCAGTTGGTAGCAAAAATACTACCATCTGGTCGCAAATGACCAGAGGAGTCCATTATAAAATCCCCTCCTCCCATTGTTTGTTAGCATTAAGAAAAAAGAAAATGAGAGAGTGGATGTATGTTCGTTTGATAGACGGGTATTTGAACGCTAAGTTCGTGGCTGGGGTTGAATAGTTTGTTGAGTTTTGCATGACAACTGTCTATTATGAAAAGTATGGTGGAAAGCTACGTTGCTCGTGCAAGAAATGCGACAATAGGAGAATCATACCTGTTACAGATTTGAAGGTTCATCTTTATAGTCGGGGATTTGTGCAGAATTATTACCACTGGGTGTTTCAGGGGGAAACACAGGAAATGTTCGACGCTGCATTACAAGAATCGAGACGATACGAAGGTAGTAGCTCGAATGTAGAGGTTGTTGCCAAAGAACGGAATGATGAACAACAGTATAGTCAGATGCAGCAAATGATACTTGATGGTGCGGGGTATGAGGGCAATGAAAATTTCTGTGAAAGTTTAAACGTAGACAAAGATGAACGGGTTGTTCAAGAGGAAATGAATCAGGAAGCACGTAAGATGCACGAGATGCTAGAGATAGCCAGCCGACCATTGTACGATGGGTGTCAAGTAAGTCAACTTGCTGCTGCTACAGAACTTTTTAATATAAAGGCGCAGTACAACATACCTGCTAGAGGATTTGATTCGATTGAATCGTGGTTTCGTCGATGCGCTCTAGAAGAAAATATTATGCCCAACAGTTTGTACGACACAAAAAAGCTAGTGGAGGGACTTGGCTTACCCGTGGAGAAAATAGATTCGTGTCAGAACAGATGCATTATTTACTGGGATGTAGATGAGGACCTGCATCACTGCAAATGCTGTTTTCTTCCAAGATATAAACAAGGGAAACGCAACCTCATTCCGTACGCCAACATGTTCTATTTACCGCTGACCCCACGTTTGCAACGGTTGTATGCATCGGATGTGACAGTCTCGCATATGAGATGGCATCACGAGCATGCACAGGATGAAGGTGTTATGAGACATCCCTCAGATGTTGCGGCATGGAAGCATTTAAATAATTGTCATTCGGATTTTGCACAAGATCCGAGAAACGTCAGATTGGGCTTATGCACGGATGTCTTTAACCCGTTTGGGGCATCCGGGGCACAATATTCAGTTTGGCCAGTCATGGTAACCCCGTATAACTTGCCTCCCTTGATGTGCATACGAGACCCGGTGATTTTTCTAAAAGTGATCGTACCTGGGCCGAAAAGTTCAAAACAAAAACTGGATGTGTATTTGCAACCACTTATTGGAGAGTTGAAAAGGTTGTGGACTGACGGTGTTATGACGTATGACATTTCGAAGAAACAAAATTTCTTGATGCACGCCTCGTTAATCTGGATGATCAGTGACTTCCCTGCGTATTCAATGTTGTCAGGTATGTTGATCTTTATTTGCTTTCATATACATTTTTGAGTATGTATTTAGCTTTTGTTATTGCTTTCCTTAGTCAGTGTAGTTAATTGTGTGAACCTCAATCTCCTCCTCTGAAAGGATGGAGTACGGCGGGGAAATACGCATGTCCACATTGCACGCTAGACACAGATGCATTTTATCTCATAAACGGTTGAAAAACTTGTTGGTTTGATTGTCACCGTCGATTTTTACCATTGAATCATACTTTCCATTCAAACGACAGTGACTGAAAGAAGGGTCGACGAGTAAGAAAAGAAACCCCCCCTACAATGTATAGTGGAAGGCAGATTCTTCACGGTATAGATGCTATAGGGATGCAGAAGATTACAGTGGTCGGTCCAGAGAGTGCAAACAATGCGGCTGGGAAAAACACGGGTTGGAAGAAACAGAGTATTTTTTGGGATCTACCGTATTGGGAAGATCTACTGATTAGACAAAATCTGGATGTAATGCATATCGAGAAGAATTTCTTCGAAAACATTTTCAATACGATGTTGAACGTTCCGGGAAAATCGAAGGACAATCTGAAGGCACGTTATGATATACGGGAGATATGTCACCGTCTTGAGTTGGAGCCTGACGACAATGATAATTACGCAAAAGCAAAGTACATGTTAACGACGGATGAAAAGAAAATATTATTTGAGTGGATCAAATCCATCAAATTCCAGGACGGAACGAATTTGAGTCGGTGTATAGACAGTCAAAAGCATATCATGTTCGGGATGAAAAGCCACGACTGTCATGTATTCATGCAACGATTGATGTCGGTCGCGTTCAGACCGTTCCTAGAGAATAGACATTGGGAGCCGCTTCAGTTGAGTGTTTCTTTCAGGGACTTGACATGTACATAGCTGACTGAAGCTATTGTCGCTTCAATGAGTTCAGAGATCGCTGTTATTATCTGTAAGTTGGAGCGAATGTTCCCACCTGGCTTTTTTGACTCAATGGAGCATCTTCTAGTGCATCTTCCATACGAGGCATTCTTAGGGGGTCTGGTACATTACCGCTGGATGTACCCATATAAAACATAAGCACAGTTAATTTGTAATGTACACGTATAAAGTACAGTGATATCGAATGTAAATGTATTCTACACATTCTACCTACCCACAGCTACTTACGTCAGTTGAAAAAGACGGTCAGAAATAAAGCAAGAGTAGAAGGATCTATCTGTAGTGCGTACCTGACACAAGAGACTACCACATTTTGTTCATACTACTTTGACCAACATATTGCAGAGCAATTTCGACCAGCGAAACAAAACATGGTCGAAAATTTACTTGAAGGTGTTGACATAAACGACTTGCCGATTTTTACGGAACCTGGCATGACAGTTGGAAGATTAGTGCGTAGGTCGTTGATCGATTCTGAGTATCACGTAATGCAGACATACGTGTTATGCAACTGCGCAGAGATCGAGCCTTACATAGAGTGAGTTCGTAACTTAACATTATTTCATTGCATAAACAATTACAAACTATTTGCTAACTATTTTTATAACATACAGATTATTTCTAAACTTATACATTTGAATGACACGAGTTGGTCTTTCAGCCGCTGAGGAGGGGTCAATAATCGACAAAGAGTTTCATTATTGGTTGAGTGCATATGTGAGTTATTTTAAATTGTCAAAAAAACAGTGGCAATTTATTGAAAAAATTAATATCTTCCTAACATTACTGTATGTGAACAATGATAGGTTGACTCCTCTACATTACCGGTAGATGATCCTCGCATTATTTCTTTGGCAAAGGGACCTGGACTGATTGCAAGGTCGTATACTGGATACGTCGGTAACGGTTACAGATTTCAAACGAAGTCACATTCAGTTAACAAGGCAACAAACAACAGTGGTGTTTGCATAAAAGGTCATGTGTTCGGCACAAAAGAAGACGATTACTTCGGAGTAATCGATGAGATTCTTGAGATTCAATACGCAAGTCTGACGCTAAAACGCATTGTTCTGTTCAACTGCACTTGGTTCGAGACAACCAGATGAGGCGGAGTCCGTAAGCTTGATCATTTACAAATTGTTGAGGTAAACAAGTCTAAGCATATGCGCACCGCTGATAGGTTTGTCCTGGCTTCACAGGCGATTCAAGTTTATTACCTGAACTATCCGATTAATAGACGAGATCTAACAGATTGGTTAGTTGTTTGTAAAGCTAAACCACGCCAGGTAGAAGAAAACTTGTCCGAGAAAGACGACGGTGCAGAGGGAGCTATTGCTTTTCAAGAAGATGAGATAAGATGTCGTGCAATAGACGATGGTCAGAATGCAAGTACTATTCGTCTTTTGAACGATGGAACGATAACATTGCATGATGATGATACAAATGCTTCCACTTCTCACGCACGTGACATTGATGCTGAATTTATTCGAGACGATGAATCCGATGAAGAAACAGAAGAAGAAGAAGAAGAAGAAGAAGAAGACTTTATGTGATGGACTTCTTTGAGACGATGAATCCAATGAAGAAATAGAAGAAGAAGAAGAAGAAGCGAGGACCGAAGAAACTGAGGATGATGAATGAGACATTTCGTAACTTTATTATTCGCTGTGTATGTGTTTATTAAAACATTTTCTTTAATGAATGATAAAATATATATATATATATATATATTAATATTTGCGACCATGTGGTCGCAATTTAACACAAAAGGTGACCACATGGTAGTAATTTAGAAAGGAAAGACGACCAGTTGGTCACATTTGTGGAAAAGTAGAATTATATTTTTCAAAAAATATAAGTTAAATTACGACCATCTGGTCGCAAATCTGAGCGGTAGATTTAAATTTTCATGAAATTTATGGCGGTGAATTTAAATATTACGACCTTCTGGTCACAATTTTTTGCGCTGAATTTCAGATGGTCGCAATATTTGATGGGACGCATGATATGATAGCTGTTCTGGATAATGGTAAAGTGGCGACCAGATGGTCGATTTTTAAATAAATGCTACCAGGTGGTCGCAAATATGTGTAAAAATGCGACCACCTGGTCGTAATTTCCACAGCACGCGCGACCTTTCGTTTCTGGTCATGATTACATATTTGCGGCCATTTGGTCGCAAAATCTGATTTAAATTCAGATCAGTGTGTCCTTCCCCCGTTTCTTTTTCCTTTTCTTTCTTTTCTCTCTTTCCCCCGTTCCATTCCCCGTTATTTTTTCCCCGTTCCCATTCCCTGTTCCTACTCTAAACCTAAAAACCCTAAACCTCCAATCCCGGTTTCTATTACGAGGTTTCTTTTCATATAGATTTTAAGTTTTAAGTTAGTTTTAGTTTTAGTTTTTAGTTAGTTTAAGTTTAAGTTTAAATTTAGTTTACTTAGTTTTACTTAATTAGTTTAGTTTAATTTTATTCATTTCATTAATTGTAGTTTAATGAATCTAATTTAGTGTAATTAATTACTTAGTTTACTTTAGTTTAATTCATCTAATTTTAGTTTACTTTAATTAATTAATTATTTTAGTTTAATGTTGTTAATTTAATTAATTTTAGTTTAATTAATATAATTTAGTTTAATTAAGTACTTAGTTTACTTACAGTTAATTAATCTAATTTCGTTTACTTTAATTAATTAATAAATTGTAGTTCAATTAATCTAATTTTAATTTAGTTAAATTTAATTAATTAGTTTAGTTTAGTTTAGTTTTTATTATTTAATGTTAGTTAAATTTAATTAATTTTAGTTTAATTTAATCTAATAGTTGAAATCTTCATTACTTAGTTTACTTTAATTAATTACTTAGTTCACTTAAGCTAATTTTAGTTTACTTTAATTTAATTAATTAGTTTAGTTTGTTTTAGTTTTAATTAATTAATGTTAGTTTAATTTAATTAATTTTAGTTCAATTAATCTAATTTAGTTTAATTTTCATTACTTAATTTACTTTAATTTAATTAATTAAACTTAGTTTACTTTAATTACTTCATTTTAGTTCACTTAATCTAATTTTACTTTACTTTAATTCAAATTATTTAATTAGTTTATTTTAAATTAGTTAATTAATTTATGTTAGTTTAATTTACATTATTTAATCAATTTAATTTAGAGTATTTCATTAATTAATTTAATTCAGATTATTTCATTAATTAATTAATTTAATTTATTGCAATATTTTAATTACTTAATTAGTATTAAATTAGTTTAGTTTAGTTGTAGGATTATGACGGGCAGACGACGTCCTCCCCAGTCAGACGAGCCTGACGATACGATTGACGAGGCGACTCCGCAACCGCCTACTGCCGCTGCCCCTGATGCGGACCTGACTACAGAGGAGTTGGACAACATCCTCTTCGGTTACGAGCCGGGACTTGCTGGCACTCTCGATCTTGCAGTCCCTGAGACCCAGCCTGCGACACCACGATTGAGGCAAGACTCCCAGGCCACAGCTCCCGGGGGAGCATCAGGGTCTGTATCATGGCCTGATCCAGCGGGACCCTCCACTTCAGGCACGCAGCCTCCTCGAGCCGCAGACTCTACCCTTCGGATTGAAGGGGATACGTAAGTTATTTTGTTTCTTGTTTTAATTACCTAATTTTTAAATCTTTAAACAATTGTAAAAGTGCTTTTTTTTCTGTTAACTAATAGTTTCTAATATCAAAATATTTTTATGTTTTTGCAGAGTACAACCGCATACAACCGTTTCAAAACGGTTTCGCGAGGTCCTCCAGAGCATGCCTCTACCTAGAGACCTTCGCTGGCAGAAGATTCTGACAACGGAGAAACGAAACGTCGGATGTACGATAATTGGAAGGTAAAAAACATCATTTATTTTTATAATTAATTAATTTTGAAATTTATAAAAATAAATTTATTACTTTATTACTTTAACAATTTTTTATTTCAATTTTTTCAGGGCAAGTTTCCTGTTATCGATCCCGATATCACGGACGGTAGATTTTTCCCCCTATGGGACAATCACGTCCGGGATCGATTCAAGGACCTCATGTGTCGGGCGCGCAGAAATCAAGCAGCAAACCGCCCCGTGTGGATGAGCCCGGAGAACCACGCTCGGCTTATCACGAGCTTGAGCACTCTCGAGGGCATGGCAGTGTCAAGGTGGAATAAGGCCAACCGCGTGAAGAATCCCACCAAACACATAGCCGGGGCCCAGACCCACGACGAGCACCATCGTCGATTGGTAAGTTTTTGTTTTTGTTTTTGTTTTTTACGTACTTTTTTTTGTTTTCTTTTTTCAATTAGTTATTAATTTATTATTTCTTCTTCTTCAATCTCTATTATTTTTAGGAAGCGAAGCACGGTAGCCCTATCCCGCCCGATGAGCTGCACCACGTTCTTCACACGAAGAAGGACGGGACGTTCGTCGACGATAAGGCGAAAGAAGTTCAGGTATTTAATAAATTTTTCAATTATTATTTTTTCTTTAAAATTTTTCCTAACTTATATATTAACTATTTTATTTTTTGAATTTTAAATGTTTAGGAACGTTTCACGAAGTCGTTGAGTCAGTAGTTGCCCACACCAGACTCTCAACTGACTCAGGAAGACCGTAGAGAGTCGTTCTTGGAGGCTGCTGGAGGGGTTCGGCCTGATGGATCAGTTCCTGGGCTCGGCTCGTACGGGCAACGCCTTTACGCAGATGTGCCCGGCCTCAGCGTAGAGGAGCGAGCACTAGCTTCGGCCCTTCTCCGGTTGAGCAGCAGCTGCGCGCGGAGGTTCAGCAGCTTCACACGGACATGGACGATATGCGCGACGACTTCGTTTCTCGAGTCGCTGCGATTGAGGCGGATATGCAAGCACGGGTCGAGGACCAGGTCGCAGCAACTTTGGCCGCGTACTTCAGATCCCTAGACGGCGACCATTCTTCATCGACACCTCCTCCGCCACCCCCCGCCCCTCCGCAGTAGTTCTAGGATGCTTTCTTCTGTATAAAACATTTTTTGAATATTTGATTTATATATTTTTTAATTTAATTCCAATTTTTTGTTATTAAATTTTAATATTATTTAATTAAATAAATAATTAATTAATTAACTAATTATTGTAATTTAAATAAATAAAAAAATATTTATTAAATACGACCAGATGGTCGCATTTACCCTAAGATAAACGACCATCTGGTCGCATTTTGTTTGAGTACAAAAGTGACCATTTGGTCGCTTATAAAAAACCACGTGGTCACTGTTTTATGTGACCAGCTGGCCACTTTTTTTCAACGTAAATTACGACCATCTGATCGCATTTTGTCTGAGTACAAAAGTGACCATTTGTTCGCTTATAAAATGACCACGTGGTCACTGCTTCATGTGACTAACTGGTCACTTATCTTCAACTTAAATTACGACCAGATGGTCACTTGTTTAAGCGACCACCTAGTCGTTTTTAAAAATGTTGACTTTTTTGCGACCAAACATTCTTGGTCATATATTTGTGACTATACAATCGCACAAATTCAGGACCGACCAGCTTTTTTGCCTCCACCATGTGGGTCGCTTTTTTGGTCGTATTATACTATAGAAACGACCAGTTGGTCGCAAATTACTGGTCGCAAATTGACTTTTTTTTTTGTAGTGTGAAGAAGACAGAAAAAACATGGACAGTGTGTCCTATTCAAACACTGTAGGAAGTCTTATATATCTCATGGTCTGCACACGACCATATTTAGCCTATGGTGCAAGCATGGTATCAAGATACATGGCTAACCCTGGTCCAAGGCACTGGGAGGTTGTAAAATGGATACTAAAGTATGTAAGAGGGTCATCAAACAAGTCTTTGAAATACAGCTTGACTGATGCAAATGATCTAAAGATAGTTGGCTATGTAGACTCTGATTTTGCAGAGGATTTGGACAGGAGAAGGTCACTTACTGGCTATGTGTTCCTACTTGGTGGCAACATCATAAGTTGGAAAGAAAATTTACAAGCAGTAGTAGCATTATCCACGATAGAGGCTGAGTTCATAGCTGTTTCAGAAGCTGTAAAAGAGGCAGTTTGGTTGAAAAGAATACTGACTGAGATGGGATTCAAGCAAGAACCAATTGTCATTCATTGTGACAATCAAAGTGCCATCCATCTTTCAAAGAATCAGCAATACCACGAGAGAACAAAACATGTGGACATAAAGCTCCATTTTGTTAGGGAAGTGGTGGAGAAAGGAGATGTGCAAATCAGAAAGGTACATACATCAGAAAATCTAGCTGATGCTTTGACAAAGACAGCAACACTTGCTAAGTTTAAATACTGTCTAAACTTAATGAAAATGACAGAATTCGAAGGAGGTTAGTCATCAAACTTCAATGGCCAAATGTCTCTGATGTGGTAAGCTAATCTAGGTGGAGAATTTGTAATAAGATTGAGCTTACAGCCATTGATGAGAAAATGAATTGAAGCTAAAACCAAGAAGAAGAGAAAGCTGACAACTTTGGCACGTGTAGACAGTTAATGAGAAGCTGATGTGGCAATCATGACACCACTAGTTTGTTATTTTCTGTTACTTGTAAAGCTTGCTTATAAAGCTGATTTCATTCTCTGTCAATGAGGCCAATTGTTCATAACAGTAATTCATTGTAAACTTCTTGAGGAATAAGATTCAGAATCAAGTTCTTTGTTCTATGAGTTCCAGTTCTTATTCGACTTCAATCTTGATCTTTTCTTTAGTTCATAATTTATTGTGTTTGTTGTTTCTAATCTTCAAATTGACAAATGACAACAGTGAGGATATGATATGATATTATATAATTGAAAGAGAAATTATTATAATGTATGATTAAGAGAAAATTAAGTGTATTATAATGGCAGTTGAAGTATTGACCAAATTGTGTTGATTTAGACTTAGATAGTCTAATTAAATTCGTTTATTACCAAACTCTATGCTATATATAATTGATTAACAATACTTACGCAAATTAATTTCTAGTGTTGCTTAAACAATTCTAGTTTTATTTTTTCTTTTTGCAAGTATATTTTTATGGGGTAAATTTATGTGATATTTTAAAAATAATTTTTAACTTCAAACACACTTTAAACTTGTAATATTTTTTTGTTACCTATCAATAAGGGGAGTGATTTTTTTAGAATAGTTGGATTTGAATCACCGTATTCATATTTTATAAGTTGTGCCATTTTACCAATTCGGTGTTTGGGGATGGGGATCTAAACCCCATGGTGATCCCATCCCCAACCCCATATTTGTTTTGCCAAAAGGGAAGGGGAACCAAACCCCATAGGGACCTCATAGCCCCCTTCCATGGGATTTGGAACCCCTTCAAAACACATGGGGTTTGGATCAACCCCATGACATGGATGAGAGAGAAAGGAAGAGAAGAGAAGAGAGGAGAGAGGAGAGAGAGAGAGAGAGAGAGAGAGAGAGAGAGAGAGAGAGATAATTTATTTATAATACAGTTTTATTATTCTCATCCCCATGTAAAATCAAACACAGTGATCTCTTCCCCGGTCATCTCGTCCTCATGTATCTCATCCCCAGGCATCTCAATCAAATGCAAACCCGGAAACAAACGCCCCCTAGATGTGTTTTACGCCACTTTATATTTTTAATTAATTTAAAACATTTAAATGTGAGTATGTATAAGACTATTAATCGTTATAAAGATGGATTTATTGTCTTTGAATGTCATGAATTTAATTTTTTTCAAAATTTGGTGAAAAAAATAATTAAATTCGAATATAAAAGTCTCTTATTATATTTAGTTTTTTGTTTTCTGAATAAAATGAATAAGTAACTTTTAATATATGTTATTTCAATTTAAAAAAAGATTTTTATAGATTTCACAATGTAATTCTGGAAAAGACTTAGATCCATCTTAACATGGATCCAAGCATTCTTTCCTCTAATGGGAGTTGACCACGTAGGCCTTTTTTCCTTCTTTTTTTTGTGTTTTTTTTCTTAAAAAAAATTCCTCCCATTGAAAGAAATGATATTTGGGTCTATGTTTGGGATATATAAAAGTCTTTTCCCGTAATTCCATCACAAACTTTGAAAGATATGATCATAAATACTTGATTAAAAAAATTACAAATAACCGTACTAAATTGAAAATGGTATTACATTTCATAAACCTCATCATAAAGCCAAAATAGTAAATCAACAGTGTGGGACAAGGTTAAAACAAAACGGTCTCTAGTTATAGCTCAGGACTCTTTTATAGTCCCACATTGGAAAGCTTAGTCCCATATAACACTTCTTAAGTAAAAGCTAGTATACCGTGGAAGGAGGTGAATAGGCCATAAGATGAGATTGAATCTCGTATCCAGTATATAATTTATTTTCAATTTTGCCATTTATTATTTTATGGCCTTCCCATTTTTTGAATACTTTTTAGTCTAAATTCAAATTGTTTATATTTATTGTACAAGATTTCCCTTATTTATTATTGATATTTCTTTTTCTTTTCCTATTTTTATATCTGGTATTTTATGATCTCATTCCAAGATTTTAAGACCACATTCATGATTCATTTATTCCATTTACCTTTCTTTTTTTTTTTTCTTTTAAAAAAATGTATATATGTTTTATCTCACATCCCTTAATTATCTCATTTCAATATAGATTTTTTATTTTTGATTTTTTTTTTTATTAATGTTGATAATTATCTCATTCCATGATTTGTGTTAATAAATCGAATCAAATATTTCCCAGTGTTCTACGATTTTCACCTTATGCTAAAAAGGTTCATTTTTTTCACCAATTTTTCTACCGTTCTCATTCATTTAGAAGAAAAACAATTTTCTCTTTCGTTTAAGAACAAAGCTTTTATGTGTTGTGGTGTTCATCTTCCTCAATATCTTTTTTTAATAGTTTTCTTTCATCCTTTTTGGATTTTCATTCTCCAGTTAGTTAGTCTTGAAATCAAGATCTCAATCTTGAAACTTGTCATTCGGTTTTCGTCGGAAGGTAACGAAAAATAATACATGTAATATAATGTACGAAAAATAATAAAAACGTATAGTGTATAGTGTATAATGTACAATAAATATATGTATATACTGGAATTAGAATAGATGTGAAAAATGAAAGATAATATATAGTACTGTATATGTTATGTACAATATGTATTATAATAAATTTATATATTACGTACAGTATAATAACATATTGATAAAATGTATCATTACATGTACTATATATTTTGTGTAGCAATATATAATGTACGTAATATTGTATCTTTTATCAATAAGTAGTGAAGGGACTACTTTACTAAATTAGCGGCTAATAATTAATTTAGCATCTATTAACAATCATGCAATTGCAATAAAAACATTGTAAATTCATGTTAGTTTTTTTTAAAAAAATTAAAACCCTTTACTTACATTAAGTAAAATATGGAGAATCGATTGGAAATTTCTTTGCAGTATCAATCCTCAGCAACACTAGATCTTCTATACTATATCCCGATCGAAAGCAAAACCGACTTGTGGGAATCGATCCGGAAGAACAAAAGAAGAAAATTTTTCTTCTAAATTTTTACCTAAGGAAAATAAAAAATTGGGCAAAAATTAAAGAAAGAATTTTCATTTTTCTAATTAAAATGAGAAGAGTACAAAATATGAATCCCAATGGTCATATTTATAGAAAATATGATATCTAATATAATTAGAATTCATTATCTCTTAATTATTAAATGGGTAAAGTATCTTTTTGGTCTCTGAGTTTTCAGCTTTGTGTCTACTTAGTCCCTGAGTTTTCATTTCGTGTCTACTTGGTCCCTGAATTATTATAAATAGGCCAGTTTGGTCCCTACACTTAACTTTCCATCCATTTAATAACAGAATATTGACTGTACAATTTTATAATTATTTTATTAATATTGATGTGGCAAAAAACAATTTTTTTTATGGCTTATATGACAATTCTAATAGTTAAACGCACTACAAGAAAACTGTAAATTTGCGATCGAAAAATTATGACCAGAACATGTGGTTGCTTTTTTGCGACTAACCGAGTCGTAAAACCAAGCGTTGACCCAGAGCTACCATTTGGTCGGAAAAACTTCGACCAAAATACGACTGTATTCTATAAGTTGACGTAAAAAAATGCGCAAAATTATGGCGCCAAGATTACGACCTAGTGGTCGTAAATAATTACAGCCAGATGGTCATAATTAAATGACCTCAAATAATGGTAGTTGCAAACTTTGACGCAAAAGAATGGCGCCAAAATTACGACCAGTGAGAAGCAAATATATTTCGTCTAGGTGGTTGCATTGAAGCGACTCTCCATATTCCCATTTACTTTTTTTTTGGAGGGAAATATATTGAGACCAATTGCGACCATCTAGTCGCAAATTGGCCACCATTAGGTCGTAAAAAATGGAGGAAATATTACTTACCTTCTCGCCAATTTTTGTGACGACTTAGTCGTAAAATGACAGATTAACCACCTATAAAATGCACTTCCATACATAGTCTATTAACACACAAAAAATAAAATGAGTGATTGGATGTACATTCGTTTAATTGAGGATTTTTTTAACGATGAATGCATTGCAAGGGTTCATCAATTTGTTGAGTTTTGTATGGGAACTGAGTATTACGAAAAATATGGTCAGAAACTACGATGTCCATGCAGAAAATGTGACAACAAAAAAATCATACCGGTTCCTGATTTGAAGAAGCATCTTTATAGTCGGGGTTTTGTGCCAAATTATTATCACTGGGTGTACCAAGGTGAAACGAAGGAAATGTTCGACGCTACAGTACAGGAATCTCGACAGTACGAAGGAAGCAGCTCAAATGTTGACGTTGCCGTCCATATTGAAGAAAACCAATTTGGTCAAATGCAGCAGATGATAATGGATGGTGCAGAGTATGGTAATGAAATGAATCGCGAAAGAGAAGATGAAGAACAAACTTTCGTTGAGGAGGAAATGAATCCAGAAGTACGTAAAATGCACGAGATGCTTACCACAGCTAGTCGACCGTTGTATGGAGAATGTGACGTTAGCCAACTTGCTGCAACTACAGAACTTTTAAATATAAAAGCGCAGTACCACATACCAGTGAGAGGATTTGATTCAATTGCATCCTGGTTTCATCGATGTGCTTCGCCTGAAAACACGCTGCCAGAGAGTTTGTACGACACGAAGAAACTTGTGGAGGGTCTCGGTTTACCCATGGAGAGATAGATTCATGTCGAAATGGATGCATGATATAATGGGATGTGGATGCGAGTCTGCATCACTGCAAATTTTGCTTTCAGTCAAGATATAAATAAGGGAGACGCAGCCTGATTCCACACACCCGCATGTTCTATTTACCGCTGACCTCGCGTCTGAAATGATTGTATGCATCAGATGTGACAGCTTCTCACATGAGATGGCATCACGAGCATTCTGAAGATGAAGGCTCAAATGTTGCGGCGTGGAAGCATTTGAATAAGTGTCATCCAGATTTTGCCCAAGATCCTAGAAATGCAGATTGGGATGATGCACGAACGACTTTAACCAGTTTGGGGCGTCAGGAGCACAATATTCAGTATGGCAGGTGATGGTGACCCGTATAACTTGCCACCCTCGATGTGCATGAAAGACCCGGTGATTTTTTTAACTGTGATCATTCCTGGTCTGAAGAGTCTAAAACAGAAACTGGATGTGTATGTGCAACCACTTATCGCGGAGTTAAAAAAGTTGTGGACTGATGGTGTTATGACGTATGATATATCAAGGAAACAGAATTTCTTGATGCGCTGCATTAATTTGGACGATTAGTGACTTCCCAGCATATTCAATGTTATCAGGTATGTTCAATATATTATTTATACTTTTCTCTGTTTATTAGTTTTCGTAATTGCTTGCTTAGTCATAATATGTAGATAAGTAATCCATGCCATCTCTCATCCTCTTAAAGGATGGAGTACGACCAGAAAATACGCATGTCCACATTGCATGCTTGACACAGAGGCATTTTCTCTAAGACACAGTCGAAAAATTTGTTGGTTCGATTGTCACAGAAGATTTCTACCTTTGAATCATTCATTTCGTGCTAACAATAGTTACTAGAAGAAAGGTCGACGTACACGAAAAGAGATACCTCCGACAATGTTTAGCGGGCGAGAAATTCTTCACGGTATAGATGCCCTAGGCATGCAGAAGATTACATGTGAAGGTGTAGAGAATGCAAACAAATTAGCTGGGAAAAACACCGGATGGAAAAAACGGAGTATTTTTTGGGATCTACTGTATTGGGAAGATCTACTAATCAGACATAACTTGGATATAATGCATATTGAGAATAATTTCTTTGACAATGTTTTCAACACTATTCTGAATGTTCAGGGAAAAAAAAGGACAATCTGAAGGCACGTTATGATATCCGAGAGATATGTCATCGCCCGGAGTTGGAGCCTGATGCTAATGATCATTACGCTAAAGCGAAGTACATGTTGACCACAGAGGAAAAAAATACATTATTTGAGTGGATAAGCTCAATCAAATTCCTAGACGAATACGTTTCCAATCTCAGTCGGTGTATAGACAGCCTGAAACATATAATGTTCGTGATGAAAAGTCACAATTTTCATGTATTCATGCAACGATTGATATTGGTCGCGTTCATAGACATTGGAAGCCACTTGCGCAGTTGAGTTTTTTTTTTAGGGACGACGCAACTGTTGCATCAATGAGTTCGGAGATTGCTGTTATCATTTGTAAGTTGGAGCGAATGTTCCCACCTGTCTTTTTTGACTCAATGGAGCATCTTCCCATGCATCTTTCATATGAGGCATTCTTAGGAGGTCCGGTGCATTACCGTTGGATGTACCCATTTGAAAGGTAAAACACTCATAATGTTAGTTACATACGCAATCAGGCACATTGAATATTTAACGTATGTTTTAAACCGTATGGACAGGTACTTACGTCAGTTGAAAAAGATGATCGGAAATAGATCACGAGTAGAAGGATCTATCAGTAGTGCGTACCTTACGCAATAGACTACCACATTTTGCTCTTACTATTTTGATCAGCACATTGCAGAGCAGTATCGATCAGTGAAGCGAAATGTTGTTGAAAATTTACTAAAAGATGTTGATGTAAATGACTTGTCCATATTTATAGAGGCTTGCATGACTATTGGTAAAAATGTGCGAAGGCCGTTGACCGATGTTGAGTATCACGTTATCCAAATGTACGTGTTATGCAACTGCATCGAAGTGGAGCCACACATAGAGTATAATTTTTTTTATGATATGTTCATAGCTTAAAATAATTTTAAATGTTTCAAACAGTTGTTAACTTATTGTATATCATATATAGATTGTTTCTAAACCTATACGTTCGAATGGTACGACCTGGTCTTACATCCGCTGATGAGGGATTAATGATTGACAAAGAGTTTTGTCATTGGTTCTCTGCATATGTGAGTTTTTGGCTAATGTGTCAAATTTATTTTGTAATATATATTGCACTTTGAATTTACCTTTTACACAATATATGTGATTACAGGTTGACTCACCTACATTGTCAGTAGCTTATCGTCTTATTATTTCTTTGGAAAAAGGACCTGCACGGGTTGTAAGATCATATACTGGCTACATTGGTAATGGGTACAAATTTCAAATGAAGGCGCATTCAGTTAACAGAGCAACGAACAATAGTGGGGTCTTCATAAAGGGTCAAGTAGTGTTCGGAACCAATGAAGACGATTATTTTGGAGTAATAGATGAGATCATTGAGATTCAATATGCAAGTCCGACCCTAAAACGCAATGTTCTGTTTAACTGCACGTGGTTCGAGACAACGAGACGCGGCCAAATTCGTAAGCTATCTCATTTGCAGATCGTGGAGGTTAATAAGTCTAAACATATGCGCACAGAAGATAGGTTTGTCATGGCTTCACAGGTGATTCAATTCTATTATCTAAACAATCCATGTAATAGACGCTATCTGATAGATGGGTTAGTTGTTTGTAAAGTAAAATCGTCACATGTAGAAGAAGGTATCTCCGATAAGAACATTATAGAGTACATTGCTTTCCAGGAAGACGAGATAAAATTGCGTGCTATTGATGATGATCAGAACGCTAGTACTGCTAGACCATTGAATGATGGAACGATGACATTGCAGGACAATACAGATGTTCCAAATGATCGTGATTATGAAACTTGACAAGATGAAACAGCTGAAGAAGAAACTAAATCAGAATCTGAGGATGAACTTGAAGGATGACAAGAAGACATAGAGGATGACGACTGAAACAAGTTATTTTTTCTTTTAATTGCTCCATTTAAAAAAAGTTATAAATGGGACCATATGGTTGTAAATTGAAAAAAATAAAAAGTTAAAAATGCGACCAGATGGTCGTAAATTACAAGATAAAAATGTGACGGATCATAAGTTGTTTCCTCTCTGGGATAAACACATGCAAAGCCGATAGAAAGACATTCTCTATTAGGCGCGAAAGAAAAATGCAGTGAATCGCCCCGTCTGGATGAGTGAGGAGGAACACGCCCGGCTTCTGGTGAGCATGCTCACTAAGGCTGCAATCAGACTAACTGCGAAAAACCGGCGTAACCGTGTCAACCTTACTGTCCACACTGGCGGGGCCCGTCCTCACGATGAGCACCATCGTCTTTTGGTAAGTCTGCTATTTACAATTTGTTTTCTTATTCAAAATAATTATTAATTTTAGTTTAAATCGTTTACAATAATATATTTGTTTGTTTTATGTTTTTTTAGGAAGAAAAACTTGGACGTCCAGTCCCACCCGATGAGTTACACTTAGTCCTTCACACAAAGAAGGACGGTACTATTGTGGACGACAAGGCGAAAGCGATTCAGGTAATGTTTTGTCTACCCTTATTTTGGTTCTATTTTTATATATTTTAGTAATTCATTTTGGGTTTTATACGAATTATTTTTGTTTTTTTTATAAATTTTATTATTTTATTTTATTCCTTTTTTATAATAAATAATAAATAATATTCCATTAATTAAAATAAAATAAAAATTTATTTTATTTTAAATTAAAAATAAATAAATATTTGCTACCCCTGGGGTCGCAAATATTGAAATATTTTTTTTAATAAATAAATAAAAAATATTAACATTTACGACCTTAGAGTAGCAAATATTGCTACTTTAAGGTCGTAATTGTAGGCCTATAATTACGACCAACGGGTAGCAATATTTGCTACCCTCTGGTCGTAATTATAGGCCCATAATTATGACCATAGGGTAGCAAATATTGCTACTTTCTGGTCGTAATTATGGGCCATTTAAAACGACCACAGAGTAGCAAATATTGCTAACATGGGGTAGTAATATTTTTGGTTGACTTTTTTACAACCAAAAAACGTATGGTCGCAATTTGGTCGTAATTATATGACCCCGAGCCGCAAATATTTCATTACGACTCACTTTTTGGCTACCAGAATCCTGGTCGCATTTGGGGTTGTATTTTGGTCAATTATGACCGTCCTGGTCATAATTTCCTGGTCGCAAATACGCAGTTTTTTTTGTAGTGAATAGTCAATTAACAAACTAAAAAACTTTTAATTAATTAAAATAAAAAATAAAAACTTATCAATAAACCCCAAAATTAATTGAAGATCTACTTCTAATTCTCTTCTTCCCATGAACAAATCTGGGAACTTTTTCTGATCTTCTTCTCTCTTTTTCTTTCTCCTTTTTCCAATTATATTTTTCTCAATCGCTCTACTTTTTTCTTCTTTTCAAACAACAAATTTGGGTTTTTCAAAAATTGATTCTTTTTTCTTCTTCACTTCACAAATCTGGGCTTCCACTGCTAATGGCTTTTCGTAGATTTGGGTTTTTGCATATTTAGATTAAAATGATTTGTGCTTTTCAGTTCTTATTGCTTTCTTTCATAAATTTGGGTTTTTGAAGATGAGTTTGTTTTTGAAGATGAGTTTATTTGTTCTCACACATATGGGTTTCCACCGTGAGGGGGATTTTTCAGCGATTCGATGAAGAAGAAAAGGAATTTTAAGAAAAATTTATGTTTTTCATATTTGGTGGAAAAGAATAATTTTTTTTTCATTTTTCAGAAGAAGAATACGAAGATGAACTTGTTTGAGTTCTTTTATTTAATTAAAGAAGAAGGAGAATATCACATACATGATTTTTGTCTGCCATTTTTCCATTTTCAGATCTGATTAAGAAGAGAAAAAAATGAAATTTTTCGTTATAAAAAAAAAGAATAAAAGTTTGAGTTTATTTAATTATTGTTTAATTAAAGAAGAAGTGGATAATGGAGAAGAAGAACTCATCTGGGTTGACATTTTTTCAATTTCCAGATTTGGTTAATCCTTAGTTGAATAAGAATTTTTGGGTATTTTTCAGTTTCATATTTAGTGATTCCTTGGTTGAGGGGATTTTTTTTGGGTATTTTCTTAATTTCCCTGAAAAGACTAAGAAAAATAAGTTGTTTGAGATTTTTAATTGATGAAGAAGAGGAAGAAGATGAGTGAACTGATGAAGCAGATTAAGGTCAGATAGTCTTAGTTTGTTTTGTTTAATTTAAAAAAAATATATCGCATAAACATTAAAATAATAGGGAAAAAGAAATCTACATGTCATCTTTAAATATAATTAAATAATATTTTTCTACCATTTCAATAGTAATAAAATAATAAAATAGTTACAAAATTGTACAGTCAGCATTCTGTTATTAAATGGATGGAAAGTTAACGGTAGGGACCAAATTCACCTATTTCTAATAACTCAGGGACCAAAAAGGTAATTTACCCTTATTAAACAATAGAAATGATAAAGATTAAAAGAATAAATAAATAAATAAATAAAATCATATCTCCATCCACATATGCACGGACGGACGTGCTGAAGCAAAAAGAGACGTGCACTTTTATTTTTGATTTTTTGTTATTTATTTACTTTTCTATATTTATGTATTTAAAATAAGAAAAAGAGAACCCAAGCAAGTGAGACTCTGTACGAAATGACACGCGGCGGAGAACTCAAAACAAAGTATCGTCTCAGAGGAACAGTAAGGAGAAGGAGGATTCGAGCTACACTGGGAGTGAGGAAGAAAGTTCGACTTCCACTAGAAAAGACAAGTACCAGAAAAAGCAACAGAAGCACGCTGATATGAGGCAGCTTCTTAAAGAGAAAGTGGCGAAAAGGGCATATGAGAAAAGAACAAACCCTAGTTTTGACACTCGAGAGCCGGCTTTTATCATTTTCTTTTCTTCTTTACATGAATATATTTTTTCAGTCAAAAATACATATTCTCGGATGATCCTTCTGAAGTGCCTCAGTCTTCATCACTATCGATAAAGACCATTGGAGTTATCTTTCTTCTCGGCTTCATCGATGCGAGTTACTGCTTGAGAGAATCAATTTCCTCCATATATTTATCAAGGAGGTTTTTTGGAAGCCTGTAGTCATTCCAAAGCTGCTTCGAATCGCTACGAAGAGCCGAAACTTCCTAAATCTGTCAAGAGTTCACATTATTGTTTGAGGGCATGGTTCTCTTCTTCCAAACAATCGATCTTCTCATTCAGTGCCTTCTAAGTTTGATGGGCACTGTTGAGCTCGCTCTTCAAAGCTTCCTCATCGTCCTTCTTTCCTTCCTACGTGGTAAAATCTTAAGTCAGTCTAAAGTTATCTTCTCTCAGACGTCGATTTTAAAACTCTAGGGCTCGTTTGGTTACTCTTAACGTCACGGTTGATCCCTCCATTATCCTTGTCAGTGAAAGAACCATTGTGTCTTCAAGTGCTGTTTTCATTTTATAATGGTGGAAAAGAAATGACCAGTCAGAAGTTGGAGAGACCCTCATTTAGTTCGATCACACTTGCAGTTTCAGGCATTTCATCTTTCGAGGGGGTGATGTGATCACTCGAACCGTCGTGTCAATCGCTTGTGTTGTTCTATCAAATCCCTTCAAATTTGCTTGCTTAATAGAACTTATCTCCTTTAATTACTCATTGAATGTACCTATCGATTTGCAACCGACGCCAGCTATACTAATGTGTGGTTAAGGTTCTCCTTGTTTTGGTGTTCAGAGACTAATAGCGGGCGCTGAAGCATCGCGTGATCAGTCCAATCTTATCAGGTCCTTTGATGACACTGGAGTGTTACTAAATTGAAGAGTTGGGATTTAATAATTTTAAGTTTCCAAGAAACTTAACTTTCAACTCCAAATTGATGGGTAGTTTTCATTTGCAATTCTGACTAGAATTTTCGTAGTTATTATGGGAAAGTAAGATATCAATGAAAATATAATTGTGTCATTAATGCAACACATTTTACAAAAGTGGATTTGAAGTTTCCTAGACAAAGTTATTGTTGAATTAAGGCACAACAAGCAGGATATTCTACATTGGAATCATCAAATTCTCAAGTTTTTAGATGTCTTTTCCTTTTTCCTATGTCTTCTAATTTTTGGGACTTTAATATTTACTTTTTCTATGTCTTGATAATTTAAGTATTTAATTTTGTCTTGGGAAATAGACTTTATTTTGTGCTATATAAACACATGAATTGTAAGCCTTTTGGCAATCAAGTAATTTGAATTGAAGTGAATTTTCAAGAAGTTGAGCTATCTCCTTCTACTCTTTTCTCTGTATCTCTTTGGTAAATTCCTTAGAGTGGTGAGTGTTTAGCCTTGTATCCCTAATTAAATTCCTTTGGGTGGTGATATTTGTATCCCTTATTTCGGGTGGTGAGATTTTATAATTATTGCTTTTATTTTCCAACTTCAATATCCGTTATTAAAATGGTATCAGAGCCTAGGTTATCATGGCTCCTCGTCAGTGTAATCCCCCACGAGAAAGAAATTTACGTGATATTGAAATGGAAGAGTTGCAAGACAAGTGGAACATCTCCAACAACAATTACAACAACCGAAAATTCTTATTGATAAATTTAAGATTCTAAAAATTGCTCAGTAAATGAGGAAGAATATGTTAATCCTTTTTATCAGGATTCTAGTCATCATTCTAATGAAAATATTCCTCCTCGACGACATGTTCGAAGGTAAATTGCAGTTTAATGAATTTATTGATTGGCTCCATACTCTTAAGAAAATATTTGACTACAAAGATGTAACTGATCTAAAGAAAGTAAAGATTGTGGCTATAAATTTGAGAAATCATGCTTCATTGTGATGGGAAAATATCAAGTTGATCTCATGTACGAATGTGAGAAGGAAAAATAATTCCATCTTGAAGTGCATGCATCACGAACAAAGTGGTAGTTCATTTCGATATGTTTCGTTCTCTCATGAAAAACAGGATTGGATATTATATGCTAAGCAACTTGACTGTCACAATATAAAGAAATAAGATTAGTATGTTGAATTCGAAAGCATTCCAACAAACACCTCAACAACTTTTAATTCACGAGTGGTAGTGGCCATAGATCGGTATTCAACCTCGGTAGACGAGCGAGAAACAGTAACTTGTTTCTTTGTCTTCCAAGAGATGGGTGAAGAACCCAATATAATGAAGTATTTAGTCAAAGATCGACGAGTTGAACGACAATTTGCCACAATCACTGTCACAATAAGCCGTGAGACGAAAGTTGCAAGCACCTTGTAGTAGAATATCTTGACCAGGACACCCTTTCAAATACCTTAAAACACGTAAACCGATATCCCAATATTCAATACGAGGATTTCCCATGATATGAGCTAGAATATAAATTGAATAACTAAGTTCAAGGTGAGTGATGGTTAGATAAATGAGTCTTCCCCCAAGACGTCTATACTTTTCTGGATCTGTAAAACTTTGCCATCGATTGTAACAAAGTGATGGTTTGGATCCATGGGTGTGGAGACAGGTTTTGCTCCAAGTAATCCAGCTTCATTGATTATATCTAAGGCATATTTTTTTTGGGAAAGGTAAAGTCCATCTTTCCCACGTGCTACCTCTATGCCAAGGAAGTACTTCAGTTCGCTCAAATCTTTCATGAGAAACTTTTCACTAAGTTGTTTCTTGAATGAAACAATGGCCTTAGATGAACTACCTGTTATGATGAGATCATCAACATATACTAGAACATAAAGAAATACAAGTTCTTCGAGTAACTAAACAAGGAATAATCAGGGTGAGATTGAACAAACCCAATGTCTTTCAAAGTCATCAATAACTTAGCAAACCAATTACGTGGGGATTGATGAAGACCATATAATGACTTCCTCAAACGACAAACTTTATTAGATCCTAAAGGGGGAAAACCTGGAGGTAACTGCAAGTAAACCTCCTATTCTAAGTCACCATGTAGAAAGACATTGTGAACATCTATCTATTGCAATTTTCACTTTTGAGCTACAACAATAGACAGGAAGGTTTGAACTGTAACCAAATTTGCCACTAGAGCAAAGGTCTCATTGAAATCGATACCTACAATTTTTCGATTTCCATGCACAACAAGTTTTTTCTTCAATCTCTCCGCAGTAGTGTCAGACTTGTATTTTATTTTATAGACCCATTTCCAACCAATGGCTCAGTGGAAAATCTTCCAATGCCCATGTTCTGTTACACTCAAGAGCATCAATCTCCTCATGCATTGCTTTTGTCCAACCATCATCTTGAACAACCTCTTTAAAAGAGGAAGGTTCTTTTCCTGTTGTAATGGAAGCCAAGAAACAAGCATGTTGTGTAGAGAATTTATCACAGTTTACATAATAAGCGAGAGGATACCGAGTACCTGATGATAATGAATGGGAAGGTGATGATGATGTGGCGGAGTTTACAACACGAACTGCATTGGTAACATAATCTGTGAGCCTATATGATTCTATCTTTCTTCATTTTCCTCTGCCAGTAACCAAAATCACACTTTCAATAGGTCAATATTAGGAACAAAAACAGTAGGTTCAATGCTAGGAGTGGAGACATCCTCATGAATTTCATCTAACTGGGGTGTTACAATAAATTCTTCTACATCCTCACTCTCTTGAGTTACTGGTTGAGTTATCTCATCGATAACATTTTTTTCACTCCCCCTTTCTTCTGTAGTCTCACATAAAGGATGACTATGAGATATTGAAATCAGGTTTTCTGTGGGTGGATTATATATGAAGTGAAAATTTTGTTCACAAAAGGTCAGATCCTGGGAAACAAAGAATTCTCTAGTTTCAAGATCATAAACTCTTCACCCCTTTTTTTTCCAAAAGGATAACCCATAAAAATGCACTTCTGTTAATGAGGGAGAAATTTATCTTTGGCACGAGGTTAGTTGCTGACAAGACAAAGGCATCCAAAGACACGTAAGGTGTCAAATGTAGGGCTATATGGTAAAGTATGTCATCGAGTGTTTTATTATTGAGAAGATGTGCTGGTGTTCTATTGATTAGATGAACTGCTGTTAAGATACTCTTACCCCAAAAGGAAATAGGAGGATTGGCTTGGAAAAGTAAGGCTCGAGCAACGTTAAGAATATGGTGATGTTTCTTTCTACCCTCCCATTTTGTTGTGGTGTATTGACACAAGAGGTTTGATGGATAATTCGTGACTCACCAAAAAAACGGGGAAGAGATGTGAATTCTCCCCCATTACCACTACGCAAGGTTTTCACATTCCTATCAAACTGAGTCTTTACCATCTTACAAAAATTTCTAACTAATTATTGAACCTCAGATTTAACGCTCATCAGTTAAACCCATACGGCACGGGAGCAATCATCAACAATAGTTAGAAAGTAGTGTGCACCACAACTAGAAGGAATATTATGAGAACCCCAAATATCTCAATGAATGAGATCAAAAACAGCTTCAACTTTACTAATACTTCAAGGAAAACTATATCGTGTTTGTTTAGCACGAAGACAAATGACACAAGAATCATTAAAGACAGAACTATTTTTATTCCTACTATTAGAACTAAATAAAGTTGATAAAGACATCTCTACATTTTTGGAGGGATGTCCAAGTCACTGATGCCATAATCTACAACTAGCCTCTACAGAATTTGACAAGCTTGTTGATATTGTAGTGGACAAAACTAGTAAACCCCATCATATTATTCACCCACACCAATCTTTATCCTCAAAGTACAGTCCTGTATGACACAAAGCTTATCAGTAAATATGATAAAATAAAACAGATCATTAAGCAAATGAGATACAGATAATAAATTGCAAGATAAATTTGGAATGTATAAAACTCGATTAAGCTTCATATTCTAGCTCAATATGACTGATCCTTGTTGTCTTGTAAAAGTCTGTTTTCCATTTGGTAGACCAACCGAAATTGGTGTTATATCCATCAGATTATGAAATAATTCAATGTTACAGGGCATGTGATTCGAGCATCCCGTGTCAATGATCCATAAATCTGTATTTTTCAACTCACCCTTCAGTTTGTCAGTTGAAGATAATTGTCCTTTTCTACTCAACATATGAACAAGGATATAACACCAATTTCGGTTGGTCTACCATTGGTCATCAGAAAGACCATGAAGACCGCTTCGATAAGTAGAGTTTATTTGATCTTGTACCCCAGATTTTGTTGTGGTAACTTCATTAGCAACTTGTTCACGACCATCATCATTCCTACCATAACCTCTACCTGAGCGACCTCCTCCTATTCCTTGTCCTTCTTTTGCTTTATCTCCAGGCCACCATTCAGGGTACCCATGTAGTTGAAAACAAGTGAAATGATTGTGACCAGTCTTGGAACAATGAGAGCAAAATAGATTTGCTTTGAAACAATCTCCACCATGAGTTTGTGTTCTTCCTTTGTTAAATGCCCCTTGAGTAGCAAAACCAATTGCATCCGGTTTTCTTTCTTAAAAATGAGCAATAGTGTGGTGTCGTTCTTCCATGATGATCTTCGAAAATGCAGTGTTTAAAGACAGAAGAGGTTCCATCATCAACATATTTGACACCGCGTTTCCGTAGAGTGTGGGATCTAAACCAACCAACAAATCGTGTACCTTTTCATTATCCCTTTCCTTGGCAAGAACAGTTGCCGCTTCACACGTACATGTAGGTACAAATTTGTATCCTTCAAGTTCATCCCAGATCTTTCTTACATCATTAAAATATGCAACCACAATAGTGCCTCATTGTCTACCTCCACTAAGAAGCGTCTTCAATTCATAGATTCTTGGGCCATTTCCAATCAAGAAACGTGTTCGTATATCTTCCCACATATCTTTCACCTCATCAGGTTGTGGAACTGAAGATCGTAGGCCAGGATCCAATTATGGATCCAACCAACTATTGTCGAACTTACCGTCACCCATAGATTCTCTTCTGGAGACCCCGACACTGGTTTCTTAATGCTTCCATCAATGAAGCCTAATTTATTCTTTGCACAAAAATTATTTTGCATTGATCGCTCTTAATCATTGTAGTTTTCACCACAAAGCATAATTGGGCAGATTGTGATTTGTGGTTCATTAGAACGATGAAGATAGTATGGGGAAGTTGAATCCATATGCTTCACCGTTCCCATGGTGGCTTCTACTTCTTTCTTCTGTTCTTTGGCTTGCGTGGTCATTTACGACGAATATCATCAACTCGCTCTGATACCATGTAAAATTTAAAGAATGTATTTCTCATTGAATCTTGTGGCCAATAGCCCATATTTATACAAGTATATCTAGGTTACAAAAGATAAACCACTATGCAAAGATAAACAATGAAAGAAAATAGAATAAGATAATATTTTAAGAAAATCGCACTGTGGCCGCGGCCGTGGGAACTCGTATCTAGAGCCACGAGACAAAATTCGTAAATATCACCGCTTTGATCGCAGCGGCGACAAGCCTCGTGGCCGCAGCGATCACCCTAGGATTTTTTGCCCAAGAAGTGCCAAAATGCTGCAGGCCGCGGCCGTGAGAAGCCGTGGCCACAACAACAAGCTATATTTTAGCCCCAAATCTCAATAGACTGGCTGGACGGATTATGTTTTGACTGTGAAATTGTTATTATCACGACCCAACCCAAGACATCCCTATAGACTTGTGACAAGTCATGTGCCGATGGCAAGTGATAGCCAAAAGCCAACACGTACCATCAAGGCAAACTAAAAATAACTATGCTAAAATTATTTCAAACTAAACTGACTTCGCACTAGCTAAGTTGATGCACAACACGTAGCAGACAAGCTCGTCGTAGGCTCGATCATCTTCTGAAACTCGAAAGCTACCGGTGGGGGGGGGGAACATTTGAAAAGCATGAACTAAAAAGGCTCAGTGAGTGGAATTTTTATCAAAGTAATATTTTCTTCAAAACTAAATAATATATAGTAGTTTCCAAATTCATAAAACTGTTCAAAACTAATATTCGTAAAACTTAATAATCATAATATTCAAAACTAAAACCTGTAAAACGAGATATAGTCGTAATTTAATAATCATAGTATTCAGCTGCCAAAACCAGATAAATAATTGTATGTAAATATATAAAAAATAGAAATTGTTCATATACTATATCATAGTGATAAAAACCACACTAAAAATGTACCCTTAACTGGTTATACTGCATGTAGAGTGAAATCATGCATGCAGCTGAGCAACTGAATATTGAAACTGGTCATACGCGTGCAAAGCTACCCCCAAAGGGTTAAACACCCTAACATACAGCCCAAAGCCTATGTGTATGCAAAAGTGAGTCCAAAAGACTTGCTGATAGCTGAAGACTAAAGGTACTGTTTCTAGCAGTTTGAAAATAAACTACTGAAACTATTAACGTAATTTCCAAAGCTTTCGTAAAACATAACTGTTTCTAAAAACATAACAGAGTGTCCATAATATTCGTAAATAATATATATATATATATATATATATATATATATATATATATATATATATTACATCATAAAATTCAATTATGTAAAATATATAGCTAAATATTTATATTTCAAAAATCTATACCTCGATAGTATCAAAAATCTTAAAATAGAAAACCACTCACAAACTTTTGCTGTGAACATTCCAAATCGTAAATCATTAAGCCCTGATATCACCTGAAAATATTGATTTAAGAAAATACATATCAATCATCTATTTAGTAATTTGAAAGATTAGAAAACCATATTGAAAATAATATAAAATTGTGGTTAATATCACATAGCTAGAGCTTCAACTTTTCTTCAATAACTACACTGTCAATATATTTTTCAAAGCCAGATAATATCAATCTTGTTGCTCTTCCTCTTCCCGCACATAATCCCAACTCAAATTGAAGAAAACCCACACATAATCCTCTTTCTAATTCATAAAATTTTCCATAACAACTCCATCAAAATATGGAAAAACTCCATTTCTACACCATTCTTAATTCATTTTTAAACATCAACCCTCAATTTAACCCCTGGAAGTTCAACTCTCTCATCATTTAACTTAAATTCTATAAACAACCAAAACCCATAACTCAACCTTGAAACTTCAAAAATATCCACCAAATCCAACAAAAGAAAAAGTGGGTTGAAGAAATTACTTACCAACTAGCCATTACACCATAAATTGAAGATTGAAACTCCACAAATTGATGCATCTTGAAAAAAATCCCAAGCCAATTTTCTATTTTTCTTTCCTTTTCCCTTTCTCTTTTCTTTTCTTTTTCTTCTCTGCTCACGAGTTGCAGCCACCAATTTGTATTTGTATTTGTATTTTTTTTTAATAATGGATGCTAGCTGTCATCCCAAAAAGGAGATAAATATGACTCCTTTTATTTATTTATTTATTTTTTGAACTTATCCTCTTAAATTATTTATTAAAAAAAAGAGTTTACAAACTATTACCTCCTTTTAAGAATTTCGACCTCGAAATTTTGTCGTGATCACTGGGAACCTCAGGCTGCATGAACATTTTTTTTTCTTCTTTCTGGTCCAAGACTTACTAAACTTGAATTTTTTCATGGTGGAAAATAAGAGAAACTTTACCACCCACCTCATAGTTGAGCACTTTACTACGTATATCTATATAACCATTGTGCCTATCATGCACCGTTTCAATATTTCTGACTAACATAGGCTTTTAGTAACCTGTACCATAATCCATCAACTTACTCTCGCTAATTTTATTGCATCAAACCTAAGCACTTCTAAAAGTGACACATCAACCCATTCTCTGACTAATACAATTAATAATTCACAAGTGACGAGTGAGTGCCCCGTATTCTTTCTAAACTGCAAACTGGTAGCTCATTCTATACAATTTGAGATCTAAATAATTCTTTGATTACCCAAATATTTTACGATTGTAAAGTAATATAGCAATGCTATATAGTTCCCGAACGTACGGTGAACTACTCTACAATCTTTCCGTAAACTAGGAGACTTGATCCAATACATTCAACATTACAGATTCAAATTTATTACTTCATCAGCATAAATCTATCAAGAGAATACTTTAACTTTATCTAGCAAAAACTTGATGTTTACTCTTTAGCTATTCATCACCGTTCAAATACCATCACGTCTACTTTTTAGTAAAAGCCTTGTTAAATTCTGTCATTCCATTTCAATATACCTGCGAATCAAGCATTTTGAAAAAAATTCTGCTTATCTCATTCATACATTGCCACCAATAATACTCTTTTAATTTTGTGCTACAATCAATAGTCAAGCAACCCGATCTTACTAAAAAAAATCACTAACACATTGCCCGGATGTATCTACTGAGAACTCAAGATTCAAACCAATAAACTTACCAAACAAAGAAAATCTGACTGTATTACATATTACAACTGAATTTTTATTCATAATAAGTGCAACAATAACAATATTAACTCCCCCACATGATACCTCATAATACAATAATAATATGTTATTAATTCAAGTCAAGTCATCTTCTCTGTTGTAAATTCAACTATTTCGAATCCAAACATACTTCAAACCTTACTGATAGTTCTAAGCAAAATCACTCAATTCCCAATGTCATGACCATAATTATGCATCCTATGTTATGCATCAGATAATTAAGTTTCAGTTTCTTCCACTCTCTTGATGCGTAAGCAATTGCCTTTACCATTAAGCTTTATCCCACATCTCAAATAATGAGTAGAAGTACCCTAAAGAATAAATCCTGCTCTAGCTATTCAAGATGCAACATAAGAGCAAAATTTAGTCTTTCCTACAATTCTCGGAAATTTAATCGAAATAACCAGTCCACAAAAAAGTTTGTATTATACTTACTCAAACTATTTAGTATAGGTGTTATCCTGAAAAGCCCTTTAAAGAATGACATCAGTAACCTGTTAATCCCAAAACTTACAACTTATTAATAGTCACATGTCTTTCCCATTTAACTGTGACTTAAACTTCCTGAGGATCAATGTATCAAAAGCAACCCCATCTTCTTTAATCAAATACCTAGTTAATCAACACTGATCATTCTCAAATATACAGACAATGCCTAGGTGTGTATACTGAAACTCGACATTCAATAGTGAGTTCACACCTTGAAGGAGACTTACTACAGTACCCGAAAAAACTGAACTACTTGCTTTTCTGCTAGCTGCATCCGCTACCATTATTTCTAAACCATAATCCGAATATAATTCAAACTAGATCCATTGTCATCAAATTCACTAAATTTACCTACATACCTTTTCTTCTATATACAGTCCACAAAACTACCTCTGTATAAACTTCTTTCCTTACATCTCACACTAGTATTTCCATCATAAGCTTAATGGCAAACCTATCTGAATAACGGTCACATGCTTCGATCACAAAAACACATAAAGAATTAGCTAAACGAAAGCCGTAACTGAGAATCCATATAGACTGGCACATTTTTAAGAAATAAATCCTCACCACATATTATTTATCTGATTCAACTCGATGCTAACCAATCCCCATAACAATTTCCAGAAACAAAACAAAGATATTCTAATAAGATGATCAAACAAATCATTTACATGAGGCATCAACTACTACGCATTATTACCTCATTCTCTTACTTATAATTCACACACTCTCATTACCTTATATTTGTTTCAACAAAATAAAATAGACATGGCTCACTAAAGTTTAGTTAAACCCTTAACAAGTAATTTATATAACTGAGACGTCAACTTTTCTAGTTCCTTCGGAGCCATCCATTGTGAGGCTTGGAAAATACAAATTATACTCAGTATGAAATCAATCTACCTTAATATCCTTGATATAACAATAAATTCAATAACTTCTTGCACAAGTCTTCGAAGTCTCGTATTACTCATGTCTTTTGATTTTTATTTCATTGATCCAAGTATCCATTACAAAACAAATATGAAGAACATCCATGTCTAAGAAATTTACACTAACTTTGAATGCAACAACCATATATATAAAAACACCCCCCTTTCACCCCTAAAGATAAACTCAAATCATTGGGCTCCTTAAACACCTCTACTGAAAGCATTCAATTGACAAACAAGAAGTCCATACTCAGAATATCGTATATTAAAATCAGTATAACTGAGAACATTGAAATTTCTTTTAACTATTCCCCGGCCACAATTATCACCCAAACTTTATAAACAACGTCTTGTAAATAATGACCTTCCAAACGGAATTACCAACACCAAATCACTATACAAAAGTTCTGATATTTTACGCACCTTGACTGGTATTTAACAACTGCTTCAAGACTTGAGGTTTAGACACGAATGATTCTCAGCAAGGCCAATCACGAAAACCATGAATAATAAATATTTCCAATACATGTCCATCTATAAGCATCACTCGCAATTTACGTAAACACATTGTCTACTAACAATTCCTTCTAAACCAGTCAAACCGAGAAGATAAATTTCAAACTCTTGACATCATACGTCTAACGACACCAAACAACTCTTCACAAATACTGAATTTCCATTTCTCATACGTACAACAACTCCAGCCTACGTAACTTAAACCACTAATTGATAATTTTCTTTTTACTACTTTGAAACTGTTATCACTTTTAAATAAATTACATGATTTTTTTTTAAATATCTCATCAATAAAACTTACCAACCAGTAGCATTGAGTTTCATGAACATATCTCTGAGCCTACGAGCTTTGCCACCACAAATTATGATCATCTTTTCATATGATACATGTCATGCAAGAACACAAATGCAATGAAACACAATGCTCTGATACCATCTTGTCACAACCCGACCCAAGACCTTCCTATAGACTTGTGACGAGTCTTGTGCTGATGGCAAGTGATAGCCAAAAGCCAACACGTACCATCAAGGCAAACTAAACATAACTGTGCTAAAATTATTTCAAACTAAACTGACTTCATGTACTAGCTAAGATGATGCACAACACGTGACAGATAAGCTCGTCGTAGGCTCAATCATATTCTGAAACTCAAAAGCTACCTGTGGGGGGGGGGACATTTGAAAAGCATGAGCTAAAAAGGCTCAGTGAGTGGAATTTTTATCAAAGTAATATTTTCTTCAAAACTACATAATGTATAGTAGTTTCCAAATTCATAAAACTGTTCAAAACTAATATTCGTAAAACTTAATAATCATAATATTCAAAACTAAAACTCGTAAAACTGGATATAGTCGTAATTTAATAATCGTAGTATTCAGCTGTTAAAACCAGATTAATAATTGTACGTAAATATATAAAAAATAGAAACTGTTCATATACTATATCATAGTGATAAAAACCACACTAAAAATGTACCCTTAACTCTTTATACTGTATGTAGAGTGAAATCATGCATGCAACAGAGCAACTGAATACTGAAACGGGTCATACGCGCGCAGAGCTGCCCCTAAAGGAATAAACACCCTAATATACGGCCCAAAGCCTATGTGTGTGTTAAAGTGGGTCCCAAAGACCTGCTGAAAGCTGATAACTGAGTGTACTGTTTCTAGCAGTTTGAAAATAAACTATTGAAACTATTAACGTAATTTCCAAAGCTTTCGTAAAACATAATTGTTTCTAATAACATAACATAGTGTCCATAATATTCGTACATAATGTGTGTGTGTGTGTGTATATATATATATATACATATATATATATATATATATATATATATATATATTATATCATAAAATTCAATTATGTAAAATATGTAGCTAAATATCTAAATATTTATATTTCAAAAATCTATATCTCGATAGTATCAAAAATCTTAAAATATAAAACCACTCACAAACTTTTGCTGTGAACATTCCAAATCGTAAATCATTAAGCCCCGATATCACCTGAAAATATTGATTTAAGAAAATACATATCAATCATCTATTTAGTAATTTGAAATATTAGAAAACCATATTGAAAATAATATAAAATTGTGGTTAATATCACATGGCTAGAGCTTCAACTTTTCTTCAATAACTATTGTTGCTCTTCCTCTTCCTAGACATAATCCCAACTCAAATTGAAGAAAACCCACACATAATCCTCTTTCTAATTCATAAAATTTTCCATAACAACTCCATCAAAATATGGAAAAACTCCATTTCTACACTATTCTTAATTCATTTTTAAACATCAACCCTCAATTTAACCCATGGAAGTTCAACTCTCTCATCATTTAACTTAAATTCTATAAACAACCAAAACCCATAACTCAACCTTGAAACTTGGAAAATATCCACCAAATCCATCAAAAGAAAAAGTGGGTTGAAGAAATTACTTACCAACTAGCTATTACACCATAAATTGAAGTTTGAAACTCCACAAATTGATGCATCTTGAAAAAAATCTCAAGCCAATTTTCTATTTTTCCTTTCTTTTCTCTTCTTCTTTCCTTTTCCCTTTCTATTTTCTTTTCTTTTTCTTCTCTGCTCACGAGTTGCAGCCACCAATTTGTATTTGTTTTTTTTTTTATAATATGGATGCTAGCTGTCAGCCCAAAAAGGAGATAAATATGACTCCTTTTATTTTATTTTTTTTTTTTTTTTGGAACTTATCCTCTTAAATTATTTATTAAAAAAAAGAGTTTACAGTTATTATCTTAAAAGTTGAGTATTTGATATGTGACTGATAAGTCAAGAGTGTAACTTGTATGATAGTTTGTTTAATGTGAAAGTTTTGGATGTGATTATTAAGCAGTTGATTTAGGAGTGTACGTATAATGAATCTTTGTGCAGGGTTGGTTGTTCACTGGATATATTATTATATACTCATACTTTCCTATGTTGTCGTTTTCAGGAAAAACTGGCGGTCGATGAGGACGACGCTGTCCGGCCATAAGGAAGTCAAATAGCTTTTTCATGGAAAACTTGAACGATTATTTGATTTTTATTGATTTAGTCATTTTTTAACTTTGGATTATTTCTTTGAGATTAATATCACCAGTATCCTGATTAATTCACCCAATTTCAATACTACCGATTGTTAAGATTCTATTACACTTTTACCCAAAAAACACCCATTCTGGGCGGCGCAACCGTATCTGTTAATTATCCAGTTTTTTTTTTTTCCTTTTTTTTCAATTTCCATGATCATTTTCTATGATTCCATGATTCTTGGGATTTAGTTAATGACTTATATCTTTCCTTTTTTATCATATTAATTTTGATTTTGATTTGTCAGTTACCAAATCTAAATTATATTTTTCTTTTTATATTCTTCTTCTTCTTCTTCTTCCCATGACCTTCCGACAGAATAGACTCAGCCATGGAAGAACTCGACAGCGTCCTTTCCAACGAATCAGGATGATAAGAAGTAATCACGAAATCTCCATTCCCCCGATTCGAATACATTAACCCACTTGACGAAACCCTCAACCCGATCGATTGTAGCTCTGAAAACGGAAATTCCCCTTCCAAATACCTCACAATCTGTCTCATACTCGATCGAATCACCGACGAAGAATACAAAATTTTCTTTCCTATTTTTGCTTGATCTTCATTTGAAATTTATGGGTATTATATTCATACCATTCTTCGTGCTTTGATTGGTTGTGGAATAGAAACATGGATTTGTGGTCAAACTATTTTTATTCTCTTATCCCATAATTTTTTTTAAAAAAAAGACTCATCTTTTTCTTTTTTTCTAAATTTTTAGGTATTCCCCCCACTTGAATTTGCTTGTTTTTTTTTGGCTTTTTCTTTTGCCCAATTGGTTATTTGTTCGTAAAGGGATAGATACGATTCGAAAATTGGAGAAATATGCATAATTTCTTTGAATTTTTTATCCAGATCTGAAGGTTTTTTTTTAAACTGTTTATTTTTGTGCAACATTTATTTTATTTTTCTATTTACATATTTATAGAAACTTTGATCTCTTTTTCATCTCCAATTTTGTGCTTTCGCTCTATCTCTGGATGAATTGTTTTTCTCTTTCATTTTAATTTTTTATCTCTGTATTTTGTAAGAGGACGATCAGGAAGGACATTTGAATTTTCGTAAATAAATGTTTACTAAAAGTAAACTGTTTATAAAAAATTACTTTTTTCAATTCTCGGTGAACTCGCTTTCTATGTATTTTGTAGGTAAGTTTCTTTTAGTAAAATGTTTATTTTTATTCAATGTTTACTTTGAAAGCCTATTTTCATATGTTTTCAAAACTGTTTCATCAATTTTTTTGTCCGGTATCAATTTGAAGTGCACATTAATAAACTGTTTACTTTTTATCTCTATATTTTTTAGGTTGACGAACAAGAAAGACATTCGATTTTTCCATGAAGAAGAAGTCAGAAGGTTGAAGAACAAGTTAGAAGTTTGAAGATTTTTATCTTTTGTTATAGTTTTTATTTTTTTGTAGATTTGATTTTTCCATTAATTTTGTATAATTTAAGGGATTTTATAAATTTTACACAAATTAAGGAGAAATTAAATCAAGGGTATGTTTGTCCTTTCACAATGTAATTTAATTTGGCCGGTAGCGGTTTTGGGTACTATTGATATTTAATAAAAACATCCGGTATATTTGATCTATCCATAATTTTTTTGGTTATTAGTGAAATTCACCCTATTTCTTTTGAGTTTGTTTATAAAACATTTGGGCCCTCTTCCCCTTTATAAATGATTATTTATGCGATCTTTTACAAATAATATGAATAGTTGTTTTTTGGGGTTTTAAAGTGACATTAAATGCTTCCTATGTTAATTTGATTTAAAAATCCATTTTTGAGTCGGGTCATTACACTTTACGCATAACACCCTTACCGTTGACAAGATTCAAATGTGTCACATACAGATTAGAGTGTTTGTAGCCACTAGCTACCGACAAAGAGCCCCTAGTGAGTTTTCATACCTCTATGTTGAATTCAATTTGATAATCAACTGCTCAAAAAAAATTTTTTTAATAATCAACATCATTAAATTGACCAACAGAAATATTCAATTTGATATTAAGAACATATCTGATGTCTGCCAAATAATAATTTGTAGAATGAATAGGTAAATAATTATATATACAAAATTGCAAGATTAACTTTAATTTAATTAGTGAAATCATATTTCCAGTTCATTTTGAAATGGTTCTTAGTCACTTTACAACTGTCTGATATATGGTTTAAATTTATTTTTAGTTCTTTTAAATTTATTTTCACTTCTCATTTATAAGTATTTGATTTTTTTTAAATAAAATTAGGTTAAAAATAGATAGTAATTTCGGTAGAAATTAAATGTCAACCCTAGAGCTCGTCATCCCTTTTCTTATTATTCTTTCAAATTTAATAGTGATTAGTTTATTTTAGATTTTACCATAATCATTAATTTATATAATTCAATATTTGTCTAGATATAATTGATTGGTATTGAATATAAAGTGTTGTGTGTACTTTTTACTACATTAGTCTTTTATCACGTGCCTTGTACATAATATTCTTTCAAATAATTTCTCTATGCTTTAAAATTATTTTTTGAAATTATTTATATTTTATTATTGAACTAAAAAAATGTTAAATTTTAAAATTTATTATTATCATATATTTTACTATTTTAATGAATTATATGTGATTGATGATTTATTTTTTTATCTTTATCCATTTTTTAATTATTCTAATTCTTTATTTTAAAGATTTATACTACCGAATCAAGTTAATAAACCTATTGTTCTAACTATCTATAAATCTTTTTTGAAGTCAATTTATTTATTTATAAATTATTTATTATAGTTTTAATTATAATTCCATAAATTATATTTTTGTTAAAATAATTGTGTATATGTCTTTTTGTCATTGATTTTAGTGGCTCTTGTAAAATTAGAAAAATTGGGTCCAATATTTGTAAAAATAGCAGTAGAAAAAACTTATTAGCAAAAATAGCAAAAAACTCAAATTCACGCCTAAAATATTATAAAATTACCACTATTTTTGCATGAGTAATCAGTGATTTCCTCACAAGGAATCACTGATTTCCACACAAGTAATTACTGATTGTACTGATATCCTAATATTTTGTACATGAATCAGTGATTACCTAATGGTTATCACTGGTTATTATATAAGTTATCACTGATTTCTCTGATTCACATGAATGATGGTTTATAAAAAATTGCTATATTTGCAAATACTTTTTAAAAATGTTATATTTATAACTATTGCAGAAAATTCTGCTACCCAATGAAATTTCCCGTGATTTTATTTTTTGAATTTCTTAATCTTTTTTTTTATAAAAATAATTTTATTTAAATATTATTAGATATTATACCGTTACTAATTCAAGAAATTATGTCTTGTTCTGGTTTTTTGTATCTTAACCTTTTTTTTATATTACAATTTGTGTTTTTTTTTAATTATTTTTTGAAATTAAATTATCATCGCCTATTAATAAATCATTTATTTGAAGTATTACCATTGTCGATCAATAACCATTATTGAAGAATTTTTTCATAAAATTTATTTATTTTTAACCATTAAACGTATGTATTGATATTTTTTGACTAAATTGTTAAGATAATAACTTCTGAAGGTCTATAAAATTAACATTTGCATTGCAAATAGTCTACTTCTCTCACATTTTTTAACGAACTACAATGGATTTAAGTTGAATTGTAACGTCCCGTTATTTTGAGGTAAATTTTTTTATTATTATTAATTATTTTATTTATTTATTTAAAGTATTTAAGTTAATTTTGGAATTGACTATTTAGAAGTAAATAGTTAATTTCGTTCGGAAACCTTTTTAATCGCTTAATTAGCCTAAACGAGTTTCAATGGTATTAATAATTATTAATAGGCCAATTAATAATTATTAATCACCATTGGGCTAGTTTAAGTGCTTTGGGTTTCGTTTCAAAAGCTTAAGGCAAGAAAAGGACGTATGCGTCATTTCCAAATTCTTAAATATCTAAACACTATTCATCCTTCTCCTTTTTTAAGCCAAAATTAGACAAAAATCATAAATTTCTTCTCATCTTTTCTTCCCAAACCCGTAGCTTAGAGAGAAAAAAAGAGGAGAGAAAGAAATTGTCACCCCGGCTTCGTTTCTCGACCGTTTTCATCGTGCCTTAGCTCGTTGGAAAGATCTCGAGACGTATTTTATACCCATCCCAACAATCAAGGTTTTCATCTTTTCTCTCAAGGCTTTAAGGTATGTTTAAGTTCAAAATCTAAAGCTTCAAATAGTGTTTTAATGGTGTTTTTGGTTTTAATCTTCCAATTCTTGCTCGGGAACTCGGAGATTTAGATCGAGGGAGTTGTTTTATGTATATTTAGAACTTTCCCTAAACCCTGGAATCGGGTTTGAGCCAAAAGCCATTTCTTTGAGTTATTCTCATTTTTATGATGATTAGGGTTTTGAAATTGTTATGTTATGATGTTTTTCTTAATTGTTCGGGATTGAACTTTTGACCTAAACCCTAAATCACGTTTACCCATTGATGTTACCAACCTCCAAAGTGCCCAAAACCAACTAGAAATCTTTTTAAAGTGATTAAAAATCCGGAAAACCAACTTCACCTTGAACTTCCTTTGGGACGTGGGCCTTGTGAGCTTAATTCCGGGTTGTTTTGTCCTTTATTTTAGTATCGTGACGATCGTTATTCGATTCGGTTAGTTAATATACTTTAGGTGTATTTTAATTATAGGTTTTGTGCATCGTTCGTGATTTCAGTCAACCGGTGTTTCAGAGTTGACTTCAATTATAAGGTGAGTTTAAAATGGTTGCGATTACTTTTATGTTTTCGAATTGCTTGACGATTATGTTTGATTGAGGTTAAGAGGGATAATAGACTTTAAAACTTTCCAAGAATGTATATAATTTGGGAGGTAAGGAAAGTGCATAAGGAAAATTAGTTAAGTTTGGTTGTTGTTTAAAGTGAAATGTCATTGGTGGATTAAGTTGTATTCTCAAGGAGACTTAGGTTTCCGGAGATTGGAGATGAGTATTAAATTAATCAGTTTATTTCGAGTGGTTATAAGGTAGTTGAAAGAGACTTTAGAATGATTCTTCGTGTAGAATCGAGTTAGTATGATATTATTAGCGATGAGATTCGCTATTTAGTACTACCAAAGGGGAGTAGTACGTGTGGCGTTATGATACGTATGGTTTGTGATTAGTGACTGTGAGGTCATGGTGACAGTGAGGTCACGGAATGGATTGTGATTGGTGACTGTGAGGTCACGGTGACAGTAAGGTCACGGTATGGTTTGTGATTGGTGACTGTGAGGTCACGGTGACAGTGAGGTCACGATATGATTTATGTTTGGTGAAAGTGAGGTCACGGTATGGTTTGTGATTGGTGACTGTGAGGTCACGGTGATAGTGAGGTCACGGTATGATTTATGTTTGGTGACAGTGAGGTCACGGTATGGTTTGTGATTGGTGACTGTGAGGTCACGGTATGGTTTGTGATTTGTGACTGTGAGGTCATGGTATGGTTTGTGATTGGTGACTGTGAGGTCACGATGACAGTGAGGTCACGGTATGATTTATGTTGGTGACAGTGAGGTCACGGTATGATTTATGTTGGTGACAGTGAGGTCACGGTATGGTTTGTGATTGGTGACAGTGAGGTCACGGTATGGTTTGTGATTGGTGACTGTGAGGTCACGGTATGATTTATGTTTGGTGACAGTGAGGCCACGGTATGGTTTGTGATTCGTGACTGTGAGGTCACGGTGACAATGAGGTCATGGTATGATTTATGTTTGATGACAGTGAGGTCACGGTATGGTTTGTGATTGGTTACTGTGAGGTCACGGTGACAGTGAGGTCATGGTATGGTTTGTGATTGGTGACAGTGAGGTCACGGTATGGTTTGTGTTTGGTGACAGTGAGGTCACTGTATGGTTTGTGTTTGGTGACTGTGAGGTCACGGTATGGTTTGTGTATAGTGACAGTGAGGTCACTGTATGGTTTGTGTTTGGTGACTGTGAGGTCACGGTATGGTTTGTGTATAGTGACAGTGAGGTCACGGTATGATTTCTGTTTGGTGACAGTGAGGTCACGGTATGGTTTGTGTTTGGTGACAGTGAGGTCACGATGTGAATGTGAATAGTGACAAGTTGTCACGGTTAAATTATGAAATGTGACAATGTGGTCACAATGTGAAATAACGTGTGGAATGACGTAAATGATAGAAATTTACTTTGTTATTTACTTTGCTATTTACTTTGTTATGCTTTAGTACTATTTCGTTGTTTTAGTACTTTATTTACGAGCTTGAATGTTTACTTTTTGAAATTACGATATAGTAGAATGGGATTGATTTTCTTATGTAAAGTACTTGGGAATATGAAATGGGTAGTAAGAGCACAATAGGATTTTTGGACACATTTTCCGATATGGGATTCGGTCCATAGGAGTGCTTGCATCCATCTTATTCTCACTATCATTTTTATGCTAATGTTGCTACACTTAAACTTTTTCAGGTAATACTCTTAGTAGGTACGTGGTGGAGGAGATGGTGTTGCTTGATCACGAGTGCATGGCTTTCGGGACATGGACTTTACCTGTATATTTTGGGGCATTCTACGAATGCTAGATGAAACATTATATGTTGTTGTCTTTAAACTTATATTTTGTGGCTAATGAGAGCCTAAGATTGTTGTACATATTATCGTGTCTATTTCTTTTGATTTTATCATGAAATGGACTATGTACATCTTTGTTTTTACTTTCTCTTAAATGGGCCCATGTAAACAGGTTTTGATAGTTCATATTTTAAACGGTTCCATGCCAAATTTTTATAAAAACAAAGTCTTCCGCTGTTTTTTTCTGATTTAAAGATTTGAGAAAATTCAAGACTTTACAGTTGGTATCAGAGCCTATGGGTTCTGTAGACCACATGCATCTCATGTTATTCATGTTTTGGTTCTAAGTCCTTGTCCAAAGCATCACTCGGATCAACGGCACCAGATATTCCTTGAACTTTATTCTTAAGTGTTACTTTTCTTAGAAATGGAAAGTTATGAGGAGAGATTCTCCCTTATTGAATATTGATTATAAATTGTGATATTTTCCCACCTCGTAAGAGCAACTAAGTGGCGGTGTTGATTGACTGATAGGCGGGGACCTTGGTATGAGTACTGAGGTTAGGCTTTATCATGTATTGTTTGAAGGTTATGCACATTGTGCAGCGTGTGACATAGAGCTAGTGCAAGGGAGTCGGGATACTCCAAGAGATTAATCTTTCGATCAAGGTTCGGTTATGGTGTAGTTGTTAGAGTAGATGTGTTAGTAGAACACGTGACTAACGATTTACATGAAAAGAGGCATGTTGTGCCAAGATCTCAGTGATAAGGGATGTGATACCTAGTTCATTTGATTGTTTATGGAAAAGTAATCGGTCTAACTTGAGTTTAGTGATCTAGATTGAGATAGGTATAAGTCCCTAGTCGGAGTTGAGAAAGTGAAGTTATTTTTAATTATGGCATTTCAAGGGATTAGTGAAGTTGTAAATTGAAAGAGTGTTGCTACTCAAGATAGGGAGGTAGAACCTTTTGGAAAATGGTCCTGATGAGGATAGTGAGTTATTGTATCATTTGATCTTTGGTCTAACCTTGTAGCTAGCATGTAATGAGTGTACCAATATGAGCCGGAATACTCGAGGTTGAGTTGCATGTTTCTACTCCGCTTGTAAAATCTATTGTTGTGGATAGAGTGATTTATACTGATGATTTGTGTATTTTGGGTTGTTGTTTGCATACTATGTTGATAGTGATGCCTATGTGTGACTTTGATATTATATTGCGTATGGATTGGCTGTCAGCCAACCACGCCAATATTGGCTATAGTGCCAAGGTTGTGGATTTTATTGGTCCATGTGGGACTGGTTTTCGATTCTGTAGGACTCGAGGTAGAGTGTCTCCTGCAATCATTTCTGTGATTCAGGCTAGAGCTCTCTTGTGTGATGGTGCTATGGGTTATTTGGCTAGTGTAGTAGACACGTCTGTTAGTGTGACTACACTTGAGTCAGTACCGATTGTGAGGGATTTCACTGATGTTTTCCCTGATGACTTACACAGCTTACCACTGGTGAAAGAAATGGATTTTCAGATAGAGGTGTTACCTGGGATGGCTCCATTGTCCAAGGCACCTTATCGTATGGCACCAACGGAGCTGAATGAGCTCAAGAGTCAGTTACAAGGACTCTTAGATTTGGGGTTTATACGCCCTAGTGTGTCTTCGTGGGGAGCACCGGTGTTGTTTGTGAGAAAGAAAGATGGTTCAATGAGGTTGTGTATCGACTACTGAGAGTTGAACCGAGTTACTGTGAAAAATAAATATCCTTTGCCAAGGATTGATGATTTATTTGATCAGTTGAGAGGTGCTAATATCTTTTCGAAGATAGATTTGAGATCCGGTTATCACCAGTTGAGGATCCGAGAGGATGATATTCCCAAAACCGCATTTCGTACATGATATGGGCATTATGAGTTTGTTGTTATGTCATTCAGTTTGACTAATGCGCCGACGGTTTTTATAGATCTTATGCAAACGGTGTTTAGGAGGTTCATTGACTCCTTTGTTATTGTTTTTATTGATGACATTTTGATTTATTCTGAGACCGAGGAGTTGCATGCTATACACTTAGAGAAGGTTTTGACGGTGTTACGAGAACAGAAATTGTATGCAAAGTTCTAAGTGTGAGTTTTGGCTCAGGGAAGTGGCATTCTTAGGCCATGTGGTCTCCAGTAAAAGGGTGATGGTGGATCCATCTAAAGTTGAGGCGATTAGTAGTTGGCCTAGACCAACTAGTGTGACTGAGATTCGTAGTTTTCTTGGGCTTGCCGGTTACTATAGACGGTTTGTTCAAGACTTCTCTGAAGTAGCATCGGTTTTGACACGTTTGATAAAGAAGGGAGTGGACTTTGTATGGTCCGAGAAGTGTGAAAAAAGCTTTGAGGAACTCAAGAAGAGACTTGTGACGGCACCTGTTCTTGTGTCACTCGATGATAGTGGTGGTTTGACGGTTTATATTGATGCTTCGAAGAGAGGTTTGGGTTGCGTTTTGATGCAACATAGGAAGGTTATAGCTTATGCTTACTGTCAGTTGAAAGAGCATGAGAAAAAGTATCCGACTCACGATATGGAGTTGGCGGCAGGTTTACATGCTTTGAAAATATGGAGGCATTACTTGTATGGTGAGAAAATCTTGATATTCACCAATCACAAGAGCCTCAAATATTTCTTCACTCAGAAGGAATTGAATATGAGACAACGGCGATGGTTGGAGCTTGTGAAAGACTATGATTGTGATATTCAGTACCATCCCGGGAAAGCCAATGTAGTGGCGGATGCACTTAGCAGAAAGTCTTCCCACTTGTCTGTTTTACCAGTGAGATTGAGATGGGATTTGGAGCGTGCTGAGATAGCCCTCCTTACTGCCTAAGTTACTGTGAGTTTGGCTAGTTTGACAGTGAGGCCTACTTTGAGACAAAGGATGATTGAGGCTCAGAGGAGTGAAAATCATTTACAGGTTAGTTTTATTGAGGTAGAGTCAGGTGTACCTAGCCACTTCACTTTTTTCCTCTGATAGTGCTTTGATGTATCGTCAAAGGCTATGTGTACCTTTGAGTTTGACTTTCTGGAAAGAATTGTTGGAGGAGGCTCACAATTCTATCTTTTCTGTTTATCCGGTATAGAGATTTGAGACAACATTATTGGTGGCCCAGGATGAAACTTGAGATCGCGGAGTTTATGAGTAGATGTTTGACTTGTCAGCAAGTCAAGGCATTGAGAACGAGACCAGTGGGTTATCTTAATCCTTTGAGTATACTCGAGTGGAAATGGGAAGAAATCTTTATGGATTTTGTTTATGGGTTGCCTAGAATATCCAAGGGGTATGATACCATTTGGGTGATTGTTGATCGTTTGACAAAATCCACACACTTTTTACCGGGGAGGATCACTTATCCGGTTGAGACTTGGGCACAGTTATACTTGAGGGAGATTGTTAGACTGCATGGTGTGCCTGTGAGGATTGTATCAGACTGGGATACTAGGTTTGTGTCAAAGTTTTGGAAGAGTTTACATTCCGCCATGGGTACCGGTTTGGATTTTAGCACGGCCTTTCATCCTCAGACTGATTGTCAGACAGAGAGAGTTAACCAAATTTTAGAGGATAGGTTGAGGGCTTGTGTTCTTGACTTTGGTGGTAGTTGGGACTTGCATTTGTACTTGGTAGAGTTTGCATACAATAATAGTTTCCAGGCTACCATCGAGATGACACCGTTTGAGGCATTTTATGGTAGAAAGTGTCGTTCTCCTGCTCATTAGGATGAGGTTGGAGAGAGGAAACTGTTGGGACCCGAGTTGTTACAGAGGACTAGTGAGTCCATTATGTTGATTAGAGAGAGGATGAGGGTTGCCCAAAGTCGACTGAAGAGTTATGTCGAGAAGCGACATAGTCCACTTGAGTTTGCGGTGGGGGACCTCGTATTTCTGAAAGTGGCACTTATGAAGGGTGTGATGAGGTTTGGGAAGAAGGGCAAGTTGAGCCCTAGGTTTATCGGTCCATTTGAGATTCTGGATCGGGTTGGAACGGTGGCTTACCGTTTAGCTTTACCACCATCCTTGTCGGCCGTTCCTAGTGTTTTTCATGTTTCGATGCTTCGAAAGTATTTGGCTGACCCTTCACATGTGATAGATCAAGAGCCCATTGTTCTTGATGCTAACATGTCTTATGAGGAGACACCGATGAAGATTATAGCTTCGGAGCAAAAAGTGTTGAGGAACAAGACTATCGGGTTAGTGAAAGTTTTGTGGAGGAACCAAGTATCAGAGGAGGCTACTTGAGAACGAGAGGAGGAGATGCGGGATAAGTACCCTCACTTGTTTACTTAGAAGTTACTTTTCGGGGACGAAAGGTCTTTTAAGGAGGGTGGACTGTAACGTCCCGTTATTTTGAGGTAAATTTTTTTTTTATTAATTATTTTATTTATTTATTTAAAGTATTTAAGTTAATTTTGGAATTGACTATTTAGAAGTAAATAGTTAATTTCGTTCGGAAACCTTTATAATCGCTTAATTAGCCTAAACGAGTTTCAATGGTATTAATAATTATTAATAGGCCAATTAATAATTACTAATCACCATTGGGCTAGTTTAAGTGCTTTGGGTTTCGTTTTAAAAGCTTAAGGCAAGAAAAGGACGTATGCGTCATTTCCAAATTCTTAAATATCTAAACACTATTCATCCTTCTCCTTTTTTAAGCCAAAATTAGACAAAAAATCATAAATTTCTTCTCATATTTTCTTCCCAAACCCGTAGCTTAGAGAGAGAAAAAGAGGAGAGAAAGAAATTGTCACCCCGGCTTCGTTTCTCGACCGTTTTCATCGTGCCTTAGCTCGTTGGAAAGATCTCGAGATGTACTTTATACCCATCCCAACAATCAAGGTTTTCATCTTTTCTCTCAAGGCTTTAAGGTATGTTTAAGTTCAAAACCTAAAGCTTCAAATAGTGTTTTAATGGTGTTTTTGGTTTTAATCTTCCAATTCTTGCTCGGGAACTCGGAGATTTAGATCGAGGGAGTTGTTTTATGTATATTTAGAACTTTCCCTAAACCCTAGAATCGGGTTTGAGCCAAAAGCCATTTCTTTGAGTTATTCTCATTTTTATGATGATTAGGGTTTTGAAATTGTTATGTTATGATGTTTTTCTTAATTGTTCGGGATTGAACTTTTGACCTAAACCCTAAATCACGTTTACCCATTGATGTTACCAACCTCCAAAGTGCCCAAAACCAACTCGAAATCTTTTTAAAGTGCTTAAAAATCCGGAAAACCAACTTCACCTTGAACTTCCTTTGGGCCGTGGGCCTTGTGAGCTTAATTCCGGGTTGTTTTGTCCTTTATTTTAGTATCATGACGATCGTTATTCAATTCGGTTAATTAATATACTTTAGGTGTATTTTAATTATAGGTTTTGTGCATCGTTCATGATTTCGGTCAACCGGTGTTTCAGAGTTGACTTCAATTATAAGGTGAGTTTAAAATGGTTGCGATTACTTTTATGTTTTCGAATTGCTTGACGATTATGTTTGATTGAGGTTAAGAGAGATAATAGACTTTAAAACTTTCCAAGAATTTATATAATTTGAGAGTTAAGGAAAGTGCATAAGGAAAATTAGTTAAGTTTGGTTGTTGTTTAAAGTGAAATGTCATTGGTGGATTAAGTTGTATTCTCAAGGAGACTTAGGTTTCCGGAGATTGGTGATGAGTATTAAATTAATCAGTTTATTTCGAGTGGTTATAAGGTAGTTAAAAGAGACTTTGGAATGATTCTTCGTGTAGAATCGAGTTAGTATGATATTATTAGTGATGAGATTCGCTATTTAGTACTACCAAAGGGGAGTAGTACGTGTGGCGTTATGATACGCATGGTTTGTGATTGGTGACAGTGAGGTCACGGTATGGATTGTGATTGGTGACAGTGAGGTCACGGTATGGTTTGTGATTGGTGACTGTGAGGTCACGGTATGATTTGTGTTTGGTGATAGTGAGGTCACGGTATGGTTTGTGATTGGTGACAGTGAGGTCACGGTATGGTTTGTGATTGGTGATAGTGAGGTCAAGGTATGGTTTGTGATTGGTGACAGTGGGTCACGGTGACAGTGAGGTCACGGTGACAGTGAGGTCACGGTGACAGTGAGGTCACGGTATGGTTTGTGATTGGTGACTGTGAGGTCACGGTGACAGTGAGGTCATGGTATGGTTTGTGATTGGTGACAGTGAGGTCACAGTATGGTTTGTGTTTGCTGACAGTGAGGTCACGGTATGGTTTGTGTATAGTGATAGTGAAGTCGCGGTATGATTTATGTTTGGTGACTGTGAGGTTACGGTATGGTTTGTGTTTGGTGACAGTGAGGTCACGATGTGAATGTGAATGGTGACAAGTGGTCACGGTTAAATTATGAAATGTGACAATGTGGTCACAATGTGAAATAACGTGTGGAATGACGTAAATGATAGAAATTTACTTTGTTATTTACTTTGCTATTTACTTTGTTATGCTTTAGTACTATTTCGTTGTTTTAGTACTTTATTTACGAGCTTGAATGTTTACTTTTCGAAACTACGATATAATAGAATGAGATTGATTTTCTTATGTAAAGTACTTGGGAATATGAAATGGGTAGTAAGAGAACAATAGGATTTTTGGACACATTTTCCGATATGGGATTCGGTCCATAGGAGTGCTTGCATCCATCTTATTCTCACTAGCATTTTTATGCTAATGTTGCTACACTTAAACTTTTTCAGGTAATACTCTTAGTAGGTTATGAGGTGGAGGAGATGGTGTTGCTTGATCACGAGTGGATGGCTTTCGGGACATGGACTTTACGTGTATATTTTGGGGCATTCTACGAATGCTAGATGAAACATTATATGTTGTTGTCTTTAAACTTATATTCTATGGCTAATGAGAGCCTAAGATTGTTGTACATATTATCGAGTCTATTTCTTTTGATTTTGTCATGAAATGGAGTATGTACATCTTTGTTTTTACTTTCTCTGAAATGGGCCCATGTAAACAGGTTTTGATAGTTCATATTTTAAACAGTTCCATGCCAAATTTTTATAAAAACAAAGTCTTCCGTTGTTTTCTTCTGATTTAAAGATTTGAGAAAATTCGAGACTTTACATGAATAAACATATTATTTTAAATAAATAATATTTTATAAATTTACAAAATGTTATCAGTTTTGTATATATAATTTTATTTTATTCACTTATTTAAAATATAATTTCAATTAACAGGAATTTAAAAATAAAATATCGATTTATTATTTTTAGTAAAAGTATTATAATTGTACCTAATAAAAAATCTCATTTTGTTGAATTTTTTTTTTTATTATTAAAAAAAATGGTACAATTGTCTAAAAAATGTAAATGCTCCTTAAATAGAAAGTGGAATATAAATATGTAATTACATCACTAAAAGAAAGCTGGAATTAGCGACCAACAATTAGCAACGAAACTAATGGGACGCTCGTTAGCGACGAAATGCATCGCTTGTATTGAGTTTGACTTTTAGCGACACAATTGATCGCTATCTAGTGTCAGCAAACTTTGCATCGCTAATGCTAATAATATGTTTGGCTTTAGAGACACATTTCACTGCTATTTAGCGTCCTAATACAGTCCATTATTAATGATTTGTGTCAAGAAATGGCATGAAACTTCCCGCCAAAATAGCGACTCTTTTAGATCTTAGATAGCGATGCAATGAGTCGCTTAGTTACTGTTTCAAATATGGATAGTTATCTTCTTATTTAGAGACGTAGTCCGTTGCTGTTGAATTTTTATTTTTTACTTTTTATTTTTTTAGAAACGCAGTTCGTCGCTAAAACATGGAGGTAAATTTTCCCTCCAATATTTTATGGTGGGAATAGTTCCCGCCAAATTAGAGATAAAATTGGTCACTAAAAGAGGCAGCAGAAAAATTATAAATAGGTGTGCAGAATCACTTCAAACAAAAGTAAATTTCATTAAACCATATTACCAAAAGAGAAAATGCGCGAGTGGATGTACGTCCGTTCTGTTGAACGTTTTCTCAACGACCAATTTGTAGCCGGGTTCGAAGAGTTTTTATTGAATTCTGTCAATCCACCATGTTTTTTTATAACTATGGACAAAAGATACGATGTCCATGTAAAATGTGTAGAAATAAGAAGATATTACCGACAGATGATGTGAAGTTACACTTGTACAGTCGTGGTTTCGTAGATAATTATTATTAGTGGGTGTATCGAGGAGAATCTGAAGAAATGTTCAATGTAAAAAGGGACGAGTTAGTTCGAAATGAAGGAAGCAGCTCGCAGTTTAATTCGAATGTGAATGATCAGGCATAACTTAGATGCCATGCATATTGAGAAGAATGTTTTCGACAATGTCTTCAACACGGTTCTCGAAAGACAATCTGAAATCACGTTACGACATTCGAGAAATTTGTCATCGACCTGAATTAGAGCTGGACGAAACTGGAAAAAAATACGCTAAGGCAAAGTACATGCTAGCTGCGGACCAGAAGATAATATTGTTCGAGTGGATACGATCAATTAAATTTCCTGACGGATATGTATCAAATCTAAGTAGGTGTCTTGATGTGCATAGTCATACTGTGTTTGGGATGAAAAGTCATGATTTTCATGTATTCATATAATGACTTATGTCAGCTTCATTTAGACTATTTTTTGAGCAAAAACATTGGGAACCATTGGCACAATTGAGTGTTTTCTTCAGAGAGTTAATATGTGCAGAGCTATCCCAAGCCATTGTCGAGTCATTGAGTAGTGAGATTGTTGTCATAATAAGTTAGAGAGAATGTTTCCACCATCCTGTTCGACTTGATGGAGCATTTACCAGTGTACCATACAAGGCATATCTAAGAGGCCCAGTTCAATACTAATGGATGTATCTATTTGAAAGGTAAATAATTTGACTGTTTATGTTACTATATCCTAAATTATTGGTTTTAACTGATTCATTTTATGTCAGATTTTTGTGTAGGCTAAACAGAACTGTTGGAAATAAGGCTAGAGTGGAAGGATCTATATGCAATGCATACCAAATATATGAACCCACCACTTTCTATTCATATTACTTTGATCAACGAATTGCAGAACAATACAGAATAGTGAAGCGTAATTTTGTTCAAGATACACTTCCTCTTGGAGTCGATCCAAAATGATTTATCTATTTTTACGGTATTAGGAAGACCTCTTGGAAAGTTCGTGCGGAGAGCGTTAAACGAGGAAGTGTATCACATTGCATAGACGTACATGTTATGTAATTGTCTAAGGCTGGGACCATATATCGAGTAAGGATGAACTAAATTAACACGTCAAACTGTTATATTAATTTTGTTTCATAATATATTATTTTTCAATTATAGGTTATTCGTTGAATTATTTGTACGACCGGCTAATCTTGGAATCAACGCAGCCAAGGAGGGAATCATAATTAACAGAGACTTCTATTCATAGTTTTCTACTTACGTGAGTATAATTAAATGTTACATTTGTTCATATTAATTGAAATGATGTAATTTCTCAATCCAAGTTCATTGTTGTGCAGGTCGATTCGCCCATGACCCAGTTACAAATAATCACATAGTCTTGTTGGCAAAAGGACCTGCTAGAATTGACAAATCATACTCTGGTTATCTAGAGAATGGCTACAAATTTCAAACAAAAACTCATGCACAGAGCAGTGCAACAGACAGCAACGACGTATGCATAAAGGGTCAAGTGTTCGAAAACAGTGAAGAGGATTTATTTGGAGTTATTGATGAAATTATTGAGTTTGAATATGCAAGAGGGAGTGTAAAACATACCGTATTATTTAACTGCATGTGGTTTGAGACAATACGCCAAGGTGGGATGCGAAAGCTACCATATTTGCATATTTTAGAGGTAAATAAGAGAAAACACATGTGCACAAATGATCGATTGGTATTGACACAACAAACGATTCAAACGTATTTTCTGTCTTATCTGTCTTCTAGAAAATTTAATGATTGGTTAGTGATTTGCAAAGTGAGGCCATGTTACATTGACGAAAGTCTTCCAGATAAAGATAGTGAGGATTTTGTTGCTTTTTAAGAAGAAGAGGTGCAGTGTTGTGAAATAGATGAAGGAATAAACTCTGAAACTGCTCGACTGTTAAATGACAAAGCAGAAACGTTGTTTGATCCCGACGGTTTATATATTGATCTTTCTTTTATTGATAATTTATCCCCTAACCATTCAGAAAAAGAAGAAGACATTGAGGACAGCAGTTCTAAATCCAACACCGCTGAGTTTGAAAATGATGAATAAAGTAACAATGAAATTGTAAAACGTGTAAAACTCGTAAGAGGGAAAAACAAGGATATTAGCGACGCACTATGTCGCTATTAGAGACAAAATAAGTAGCAACGAACCAGTTAGCAACGCTTTGTATCGCTAAGAGGGACAGACAACAAACTTCTCACATGAGCGACCCATTTCATCGCTAACTTGGAAAGATAGCTTCTAGAACCTTCACATTTGAGTGACACAATTCGTCACTAAGAAGGTAATCATTGCCTCAATAGATACTTTCCCTTATAGTGACGCACTGTGTCGCTCAGATGAAATTAATTACCCCAACATAAATCTTCCCATATAGCGACCCATTGCGTCGCTATAAGGGAAAAGGAAAAGGTTTCATCTTAGCGACGAATTGTATCGCTAAAATTGAAAATTAATTGCTCCAACAGATATTTTCATACATAGCGACACATTGCGTAGCTATAAGGGAAAATGAAAAGGTGCCGATTTTGAATATTCATTCATCTTAGCAACGGATTGTATCCCTAAAACTGAAATTAATGGTGGTTAGTTCAATTTTTCAACCCCGTCAGCGACACATTTCATCGCTAAGATGAAATTAATGGTGCGTGGTTTGAAAAACCGTGCACCAGCTGGTGCCTTTTCATTTCTCTTAGTGACGCACTTTGTCGTTAAAAAAAGTTATATAAAGGGGTCCGGCAGACCCCCTCCCCCTCACTCTTATTTTTCCGTTTCTCTTCCTCTCTTCTCTGTCTCTTTTCTTTTCTTTTCTCAGTTTTTTTTCAACTTCTCGTCAATGCCTCAGTGAATGGTAATTTCTTTTTTATTTATTTCTTTAATTCAAATAAATTGCATGTTAAATATGTATTTTAAATTAATTACTTTTTAATTAGTTAATTAACATTAAATTGCATGTTAATAGTTATGCATTTAGTTTAAATAACATGTTAATTGGTTTAATTTAGTGTATTTAGATTAATCATGTTAGTATGTTAACTATTAAAATTTAATTAAATAACATGTGAATTTGTTCGATTTAATGTATTGAGATTAATTATATTAAATTTATTTATTAATATGTACGCTATGTATTGTTTTTAATTCATTAGGTTGGTTAATTATTAAAATTTAATTAAATAACATGTTCATTGGTTTAATTTAATGTATTTAGATAAATTATATTAAGTTTATTTAACTAATATGTATGCTATGTATTGTTTTTAATTCAGTAGTGTGTTAATTATTAAAATTTAATTAAATAACATGTTCATTGGTTTAATTTAGTTTACTTAGATTAATTATATTAATGTTAATAAAACAATTTGTATGCTATTTATTAGTTTTTAATTCATTTAGTATGTTAATTATTAAAATTTAATTAAATAACATCTTAATTAAATTAATTCATTAAATAACATCTTAAGTATTAAATTTCTATGCTATTAATGTTATTGAATTCATGAATTTGTATGTTTTTTTATTAATTTTTAATTCATTATTATATTATTGAGTTAATTTCAGTAATAATCATTTAATAATTAGAAATTTCAAGAAAACCGTATCTTTTATATAAATATCAAAACTACCCAAAAACCGCCGCCGGCCAAATTGAAAAGACAAAACATACCCCCGATTTAATTTCTCCTTAATTTGTGCAAAATTTAAGGAAATTTTTAAAATCCCTTAAATTTTACAAAATTAATGGAAAAATCAAATCTAAACAGAAATTAAACTTTAACAAAAAGAAAAATAAAAATCTTCAAACTTCTGACCTCTTCTTCCAGGAAAATTCGAATGTCTTCTTGTTCGTCCTCCTACAAAATACAGAGATAAAAAGTAAACATTTAATTAAAAGTAACTTATTCTACAAAATACAGAGATAGCGAGTTCGCCGGAGAATTAAAAGGTACAAATAGTAAACATTTATTGACGTGTACTCAAAATTGATAGAAGGCGCAAAATTGAAGATGAAAAAGATGTAACAGTTTTTAAAGATATGTAAATAGAAAATTAAAATAAATATTGAGCAAAAATAAACATTTTAATAAAAAACTTCAAATCTAGATTAAAAAAATCAAAGAAATCATCAAATATATAAGCGAATAAACGATAGATCTATCACCAGAACCCTAGATCCGACTCATCCGCAAGAAAAATCACTAGCAAGATCAAAAAACAAATAGAAACTGATAGAAAAATGTTCATTCAGAGATAGAGCAAAGGCACAAAATTGAAGATGAAAAAGAGGTAATAGTTTTAACGATAAGTAAATAGAAAATAAAAATATATGTTAAAAAAAACATTTTAATAAAATTCTTCAAATCTGGAAAAAAAAGCATGGAAACTTACAAGATCTACATCTTCAAGCACAAAAACTTACAAGATCTACATCGTCAGAGAAGAAACCAACCGTATCATGACGAGTGACGCCAATAGACGTGGTGAAACACATATTACAATTGAAAAACAATCCGTACAAAGGAATATGAGATTTTGTAAGGAAGATGATGGGAGAATAAGGGATTGTTGAGTTTTATGCTTCTTTCAGATATGTGATTCTGAGTAATTCTTCAATATATATCTAAATTCTTCTTTTCTCGTCAATTTCTCCCAAACCCATATAACAAATCGAAGACTTGGTGAATATAAACACCCACCCAGAAGAATTTGCGATACAAGTAGCAGCAAAAATCTTGAATTTTCTTCAAAAACTATCATATTTTCATTAGTTGGAATGTATTCACAAATTGTAAAGGTAGAAATTGTGGTAAATCAGATATGTGATTTGATTTAGGTTAGGAAGATGATGGGAGAAGAAGGAATAAGAGATTCCATAAATTTAGGAAAAATTGATTTGATTTCAAGATTTAAAAATTAAAAGATAAGTGTAATTAATGAAAAAAAATCCCAAAATCAAAGGTAAGAGATAAAAAACAGAAAAAATGGAAAGAGGAATCAATGGGGGCAGAATGGTAAAAAGTTTTGCCGAAAAATTCCTATTAACCGCTAAATGTGGTGTTTTTTGGGTATAAATGAAATAAAGTTATAACCACTAGCATAATTGAAATAGGGCGAATTAAATAGGATGCTGGTGTAATTAATTCTATATTATTTAGCAAAATTTAATTTGTATGTTTTAATTCATTAATTTATTTTCATGTTAATCATTTATTTCATAGATGTCTACATCGAGGCGTCGTCCACCTCGTTCTCAGGAGGTCAATAGTCCGGATACGTCCAGTACTGCAGCGGCACCGAGCACATCAGACGCTCCCTCCACTGAGCAGTTGCCTATCCCCTGGTAAGGTTTCCTAAGTTTTCACGAATGTTTACAAGATGAATCATAAGTTCGGGAAATGGAAGGATATTTCTGATATCTGCCAATTGCGCTGGTTTCAGACATGGAAGGTAAAAGTTAAAATTTTATAAATTATTTTATTTATAATGTTTTAAATTGATAACAAATTTTAGATTTTTGCTTTTTTTACAGACACATTTTACCATCTCTGCAGATTTCACCGATGCGATAATTTACCCACTCTGAAGCAAACAGCCTGGGAGGCGTTATAAGGGCACCATCCACAAAGCGAAAAATAAACCCGCTGAGAAAACTTTCTGGATGAGTGAACAGGCTCGTAAGAAGTTGATTGAGGATAGTTAGACTATTGAGCAGTTGCGCATCTCCGAAATAAACTCAGCCAATCAAAAGGTGAACACGGCTATGCACACTGGCGGGACTTGCAGCCACGACGAGTATTATGAGATTTTGGCAAGTACTTTTAATCTTTAGTTTATATCTTAAATGTTTTGAAATTATTGTTTTCCTAATCTTTTATTTTTCGTGTTCTCATTTTCGCAAACTCAGGATGGACAGGAGGTCACTCCAGCTGATTTGTTTCTCTATCTGCACACGAAGGGCCACGATGGGGTTACTTTTGTGGATGATTGAGCACGTGAATTAGCGGTTAGTTTATTTCTTTTCGTGCTTTCAAATAATTTTAAAATATATATTTTTTAACTTACTCAAATAAATGTTTGGTAAATTTTTGTAGGCAAAAGTAAAAGATACGTTCGTATCGTTATTGCCAACTCCTTAGTCTAGCCTACTCAGGAAAACCATCGTGATTCTTTCCTTCTGACAGTCGGTTGTGTTCGTTCCGATGGCTCAGTCCTCGGTCTTGGCACTTACGAGAAGGAGCTTTATGTAGACCAGCCGCGTGCTTCGAGTTTTTCATGTGCTGAGACTGAGTCTTTGAGGCTAGACAACGCCTCATTGCGCAAAGAGATTGACGAGATCAAGCAAAGAACTCAAGCTCTCAAAGATGATCTCCAGGCTCAGCATGATTTGTTGAAGGCTCAAGTCATAGGTTGGATGAACATGCACAAGGAGGCCGGCTCCGGATCTACTTCTCAACATCTAAATTCCGAGCATACGAGCCCTCTCTATTTTTTTTTGGATATGAATATTTAATGAATTTTTTTTAAATTTACTATGAATATTTAATGAATTTTTTGTTTTGTTTTAATATTATATATTTATTTTGTTTTTAATTATTGTTTTCTTTTAATATTAATAATTAATTTTAAAAATTAATAAAAGAAATAAAAATAGCTAATATAGCGACGCAATGGGTCGTTGCTATCCCTTTTATCATATTTTTAATTGTATATATAGCAATGGAGTTCGTCGCTAAAGTCAATCAGTTGACTTTATTAGCGAACAAATACGTCTCTAAATAAGCGATGGAATGCATCGCTAACTGTAGCGAATAATTGTTTGAGTCTTTCTAACAGAGAGACATAGTGAGTCATTGTGTCTCTATCGTCAGCGATAGACTGCGTCGCTAAAATAATCAACATTTTATTAGCGACTCATTATTTTTCTGTCGCTAATATCAATAAACGATGACTTTTTTGGCGATCAACCAGTTCGTTGCTATTTCCATCATTAAATTCAATTAGCGACGCAATTGTTACAATTGCGTCGCTAATTCCTGTTTTCCTTGTAGTGCATGTTTAGTAATTAAGACATTTGAAAAGGGTATATATAATAGTATGTTATAGTAATTTGAAGACTTTGAAAAAGGCATAACGGTCAAAAAAATGTTTCTCAAACTTCCCTCCTTTTATATATTAAGGATTTATAATTTGTTTACTACTATTTTTTAATATTTTATCTCAGATTCTCTTGATCTGAAACTGTGTTATTAAATAGAATTATTATAGATAGTTGTAATTTAACTATTAGTTAATTTACTAATAGGTGTCATTTTTATAGGGTATTAATTTAATTAAATTGAGAATGAGAAGGAAAAGTTATAAATATTTTTTTCCCATCCATTTTAGCGTGAGAGAGAGTAATGAGTGTATAAGGTTTAGAGTGAAGAGATGTTGCTTTTATAAATGTCATATTTTTCTTGTATTTTCTTTTTAAAATTCCTCGTTTGTAAACAAAACTTTTATCCAATAGATTGATTGGTCATTTCAATAAATTGAATGTATAATATTTTATGATATGAATAAGTATACTTATTTGTGTAATCTTCTTCCCTAATTGATTTTTAATAGTAAGATTGAATGTTTAATCACAACATGCGCCTTAATTTTCTTCAAGTAAAACCAAACCCATTTACTTGGAGCTGTACATTTAGCTCAGAGAATTTGATCGGGACCTTCATTTTTAAAAATATTTAAGAAAATCATTTATATTATATTTTTGTATAAAAAATGAAACTTATTAACATATTTATAAATAAGTAATCTTATTATGCCATTGGAGTGAAATATCTTGTTAATATTGGTAATGATATTTTAAATTCAATTAATTCAAAATATTTTATATAATATAACAACAAAGCCAAAAGATTAGTCTTCACTCTTTACCGCTCTCTATATATATGACTTTTGAATGCTGAAAATGTAAAATAAACATAATATGCATGGGATACTTTGTTATTATTAGACTTTTGGTCCTTGAGTTTTTATTTTATTTATCATTTGGTCCTTGAGTTTTTAAAACTGACATTTTTACCCCCTGAGTTTTCGTTTTGATGTCAATTTGTCCCTGCCGTCAAAAGTCTGTTAAATAGTTAACAGAATACTGACGTGTCCTTGTTTTATTAATTTTTTATGTATTATATTGACTTATGTGGTATTTTTTTAAATGACGTGGCATATTTAATTAGTTTTGTATTAATAATTTTAAATAAATATATTTTTAATTAATTCTCTCTCATCTCCTCACTATCTCTCTTATTCCATGTTCATCTTCTCCATAAAAGTTAACTGCTCATCTTCCCCATTAAAGTTGAAATTCTTATTTTGATTTTATTTTTCTTCTTTTAAAACAGAGAAAAAAAAAAGTTCAGATCTGCTTCTTCCTCCCCTCAACTTCTTTTCTTCCTTTGATAAACTAAAACCCATAAAACTAATATCCTTGTCTAATCAAGACAACCATTAACGAAGAACTCTTTTTCAACAAAACAAACCATTCAAAAATCACCAACGTTCATCACCAAACTCAACTTATTTTCTTCATTTGATAAACAAGAAAACCATCAAACCATCAAGCGGTTTATCATCGACAACCATCAACGTTCTCTTAAAAAAAAATCTGACACCTTCAGATTTAAAAACCAAATCTCATTTCAAATTTAAAAATCAAATCTTGTAGTGTAAGCGACCATTTTCAAGGGCTCAAAATATGGGGGGGTGGCGAAAACGAGGCAAGATTCGTAGAAAGGGTTGAACTTAACTGGATAGCCATTGAAGGGGGTTTTAAAGATAGGCTAATGAAAGTTTGGGAATTTAGAGTTCAGAGGCTTGTTGGTGAGATGGGTTTTTCTACGTATGTATTTGTTTTAGTTTGAAAAAATTTGTTGCTTTAGATCCTAATGAAAAGAAAATTAGTGACTGGACTTAGAGAGATGAGTGAGGGGAAAAGAGATGAGCAACCATGGCCATAGAAATGAGTTGCTGATTTGGGAAAGAGAGGAGAGAGAAATGTCCTTGCTATCTCTCCTCCTTCCTCTATTCATCTTCTCCCATCATCAAATCTTTTCTTTTATCTTTTTAAAACTTATCAATTCCATTGAAGCTTTGGGAAAACATCATGAGAGATATGATTACTTGCAAATCAAATTGAGATTAAGTTTTAAAAGAACTTATTCTAAAATATTAGGACCAAAAATGGTATTTCATTTGAAATTCAGATCCATCCCATTCGAAACTTTTCTTCGATCTGAATCTCCACATCACAAATCTAAGAAGACATCACTACAAAAAAAACTGTTAAATTGCGACCAGAAATTTGTGACCAAAGTATTGGGTAGTTTTTTTGGTGACCACTTGGGTAGTAAATATGAAGTTTGACTTAAAACGACCATATGGTCACTTTTTTGCGACCAAGTAAAAAATTAGTCATAAAAAATGGCGCGAATTTTTGGCGCGTAGAAAGTGACCATATGGTCACTACAAAATTACGACCATGTGGTCGCAATTTTGTGACACGAGTTATCATTTAGTAGTAAAAAAAATGCGCGTAAATTTGGCGGGAGAAAGGCTACCAAGTGGTCACAATTAAAAGTGACCATATGGTCGCAATTTTGGTGACCATATGTGACCAGTGGTAGCTTAAACATTTGGCGGGAAAGAAGCTACCATGTGGTCACATTTTGAAGTGAGCACATGGTCGCATTTTTGGTGACCTTTAGTGACCAGTGGTAGCTTAAAAATTTGGCGGGAAATAAGCTACCAGGTGGTCACATTGTTAAGTGACCAGATGGTCGCAAATGTTATGATTTTAAGTGACCAGTGGTAGACAAATAATTTGGTGGGAGAAAAGCTACCAAGTGGTCACCAAAATAAGTGACCATGTGGTCGTAAATTGTATGACATGATGTCACCCGGGGTAGTGAGGAAAATGGCGGGAAATTTTGGTGGGAGAATGCGACCAGTTGGTAGCAAAAATACTACCAGCTGGTCACAAATGAGCAGAGGAGTCCATTATAAAACCCCCTCCTCCCATTGTTTGTTATCATTAAGAAAAAAGAAAATGAGAGAGTGGATGTATGTTCGTTTGATAGACGGGTATTTGAACGATGAGTTCGTGGCCGGGGTTGAACAGTTTTTTGAGTTTTGCATGACAATTGTCTATTATGAAAAGTATGGTAGAAAGCTACGTTGCCCGTGCAGGACATGCGATAATAGGAGAATCATACCGGTTACAGATTTGAATGTTCATATTTATAGTCGGGGATTTGTGCAGAATGATTACCACTGGGTGTTTCAGGGGGAAACAAAGGAAATGTTCGATGCTGCATTACATGAATCGAGACAATACGAAGGTAGCATCTCGAATGTAGAGGTTGTTGCCGAAGAACGGAATGATGAATAGCAGTAAAGTCAGATGCAGCAAATGATACTTGATGGTGCGGGGTATGGGGGCAATGAAAATTTTCGTGAAAGTTTAAACGTAGACGAAGATGAACGGGTTGTTGAAGAGGAAATGAATCTGGAAGCACGTAAGATGCACGAGATGCTAAAGACAGCCAGCCGACCATTGTACGATGGGTGCCAGGTAAGTCAACTTGCTGCTGCTACAGAACTTTTAAATATAAAGGCGCAGTACAACATACGTGCTGGAGGATTTGATTCGATTGCATCGTGGTTTCGTCGATGCGCTCCAGAAGAAAATATTATGCCCAACAGTTTGTACGACACGAAAAAACTAGTGGAAGGACTTGGATTACCCGTGGAGAACATAGATTCGTGTCGGAATGGATGCATGCTTTACTGGGATGTGGATGAAGACCTGCATCACTGCAAATAATGTTTTCTTCCAAGATATAAACAAGGGAAACGCAACCTCATTCCTTACGCCCGCATGTTCTATTTACCGCTGACCCCACGTCTGCAACGGTTGTATGCATCGGATGTGACAGCCTCGCACATGACATGGCATCACGAGCATTCACAAGATGAAGGTGTTATGAGACATCCCTCAGATGCTACGGCATGGAAGCATTTAAATAATTGTCATCCGGATTTTGTACAAGATCCGAGAAACGTTAGATTGGGCTTATGCACGGATGGCTTTAACCCGTTCGGGGCATCCGGGCACAATATTCAGTTTGGCCAGTCATGGTAACCATGTATAACTTGCCTCCCTCGATGTGTATGCGAGACCCGGTGATTTTTCTAACAGTGATCGTACCTGGGCCGAAAAGTCCAAAACAGAAACTGGATGTGTATTTGCAACCACTTACTGCAAAGTTGAAAAGGTTGTGGACTGACGGTGTTATGACATACAACGTTTCGAAGAAACAAAATTTCTTGATGCACGCCACGTTAATCTGGACGATCAGTGACTTCCCTGCGTATTCAATGTTGTCAGGTATATTGATCTTCAATTGCTCTTTCATATACATTTTTGAGTATGTGTTTAGCTTTTGTTATTGCTTTCCTTAGTCAGTGTAGTTAATTGTGAGAACCTCAATCTCCTCCTCTCAAATGATGGAGTACGGCGAGAAAATACACATGTCCACATTGCAAGCTAGACACAGATGCATTTTATCTCATAAACAGTCGGAAAACTTGTTGGTTTGATTGTCACCGTCGATTTTTACCTTTGAATCATACTTTCCATTCAAACGGCAGTGACTGGAAGAAGGATCGACGAGTAAGAAAAGAAACCCCCCCCCCCGACAATGTATAGTGGAAGGCAGATTCTTCACAGTATAGATGCTATAGGGATGCAGAAGATTACACTGGACGGTGCAGAGAGTGCGAACAATGCGGCTGGGAAAAATACGGGTCGGAAGAAACGGAGTATTTTTTGGGATCTACCGTATTAGGAAGATCTACTGATTAGACACAATCTGGATGTAATGCATATCGAGAAAAATTTCTTCGACAACATTTTCAATACGATATTGAACGTTCCGGGGAAAACGAAGGACAATCTGAAGGCACGTTATGATATACGGGAGATATGTCACCGTCCTGAGTTAGAGCCTGACGACAATGATAATTACGCAATAGCAAAGTACATGTTGACGACGGATGAAAAGAAAACATTATTTGAGTGGATCAAATCCATCAAATTCCCGGATGGATACATTTCGAATTTGAGCCAGTGTATAGACAGTCAAAAGCATATCATGTTCGGGATGAAAAGCCACGGTTGTCATGTATTCATGCAACGATTGATGTCTGTCGCGTTCAGACCGTTCCTAAAGAATAGACATTGGGAGCCGCTTGCACAATTGAGTGTTTTTTTAGGGACTTGACATGTACATAGCTGACTGATGCTACTGTAGCTTCAATGAGTTCAGAGATCGCTGTTATTATCTGTAAGTTGGAGCAAATGTTCCCACCTGGCTTTTTTGACTCCATGGTTAGTTGTTTGTAAAGTTAAACCATGCCAGGTAGAAGAAAACTTGTCCGAGAAAGACGACCATGCAGAGGAAGCTGTTGCTTTTCAAGAAGATGAGATAAGATGTCGTGCAATCGACGATGGTCAGAATGCAAGTACTGTTCGTCCTTTGAACGATGGAACGATAACATTGCATGATGATGATACAAATGCTTCCACTTCTCACGAACGTGACATTGATGCTGAATTTATTCGAGACGATGAATCCGATGAAGAAACAGAAGAAGAAGAAGAAGACTTTATGTGAGGGACTCTTCTTTGAGACGATGAATCCGACGAAGAAATAGAAGACGAATTGACAACCGAAGAAACTGAGGATGATGAATGAGACATTTTGTAACTTTATGATTCACTGTGTATGCGTTTCTTAAAACTATTTCTTTAATGAATGATAATATATATATATATACACTAATATTTGCGACCAGTTGGTCGCAATTTAACACAAAAGGTGACCACATGGTAGTAATTTAGAAGTGAAATGCGACCAGTTGGTCGCATTTGTGGAAAAGTTGAATTATGATTTTCAAAAAATATGAGTTAAATTACGACCAGTTGGTCACAAAACTCAAAGGATCATATTATAAAATGTTAATGAAATTTTTGGCGATTAATTTAATAAGTGCGACCAGATGGTCGCAAATCTGCGAGGTAAATTTAAATTTTCATGAAATTTATGGCGGTGAATTTAAAGATTACGACCAGTTGGTCGCAATTCTTGATGGGACGCGTGATATTACAGCTGTTGTAGATAATCCCAATTTTGCGACCAGATGGTCAGTTTTTCAATAAATGCGACCAGGTGGTCGCAAATATGTGTAAAAATGCGACCATCTGGTCGTAATTTCCCTAGCACGCGCAACCTTTCGTTTCTGGTCATGATTACATATTTGCGACCAATTGGTCACAAAATCTGATTTAAATTCATATCAGTTTTCCTTTCCCCCGTTTCTTCTTTTTTCCTTTCTCTTTTTCTTTCTCTCTTTTCTTTCTTTTCTCTCTTTCCCCCATTCCGTTCCTCGTTATTTTTTCCTTGTTCCCATTCCCCGTTCCTACTCTAAACCTAAAAACCCTAAACCTCCAATCCCGGTTTCTATTACGAGGTTAGTTTTCGTATAGATTTTAAGTTTTAAGTTAGTTTTAGTTTGTAGTTTTTAGTTAGTTTAAGTTTAAGTTTTAATTTAGTTTTGTCACAACCCAATATTTCCCAAAACATGGAAATCGACTAAATGCAGCGGAAACTTATATAAACATCAAATCAAGAAAACAAATCTTTCTTATTTAAACAAATTGAAACGGTTCTTCACATTTATTCAAACTCAAAATTCTCAAACTAAACAAAACATTTCAACACAGTTTTAATTGAGCTCATTTTAAAACTAAAACTTATTGAAACAACTAGAACCAAATTTGAGAAAAGTTCAAAAGCAAGTAAAACATGAAATATAATAACTAAAACTCGTTAAAATTCCAATATTTAACTAAAATAAGAAAGAACAACTTTGCCGGCTTGTAAATCCAGGTCCAACCGGTCATCATCCACGATCCCATCACTTGCCAGATTTCTTCTTTTTATTACCTGAAAAAAAAAACATTGTAGCATCATGAGGCTACGCCCAGTGAGAATAAAGTTAAATTAAGAGCAACGCCATGAGAAACTTTCTAAATTCCTTAAGTCCATATTCGACCTCACAACTCCCAATAACTCTCAACTTCCAAGGCATGATCTCAACCCTAGAGAAAATCCCGTCCATTTAAGTTTTATCATTCAATGCCTTAGCTCCACTTTATTCACAATTAAAGTGAGCCGCACACTCAAGGTATTGAACTCGTGTCACCACGATTCGACCTTAGAGTTATTCTTCTTATGAGTTTGCAAGACTCACAAGCGAACCTACAAGTTTATTCTCTCCCATTGATCAAATGGAATGAACCTACCCCGTTAAGTGTAATTAAGTTGTGCACAACTCTAATTCACCCCTTAACGGTTTATTCTTCATTAAGTATGGCCCTACTTAATGCGAACCTACAACCATATTATCTAAGGCATCGAATAATGTGATCTAAACAAATGCATCACTACCAGAATGCATGACAAAGCCTAGGTCCAGTTTCTAGCTCAGAAAACCCGCTTCCTCCTAAAACTGACCTTAATATGGCTAATTCTCAAAAATTCCAAATTCTGGAAAAACATGGTATTTACAGCATTTAAAGAGTCTAAAAATACTTAAAAACAGATCTCTAACTCACAAGATGATCCCCCGAAGAAAACCCACCTTAAAAAGCTAAACTAGCTAAACTAGTGCGGTTTTGCTTCTTTTTCGGCGACAACCGGTGAGGGATTTTTATACAAATTTCCAGCGGCTTGTTAGGCCTCTACTCAGTCCCAAAATCACCTAGACACACTCAAGAATGAACTTAAAATAATTCCCCACCTAAACTCCCAAGAAAAAGCCTTCGACTGAACTAATCTCTACCTAAGACTTTATTGATCCTACTACATTCGTGATAAATTCCAGCAGCTTTTCTAAGTCTAAAAGCACCCAAAAAGTGACTACAAATTCTTTAAACATCACTTTTAAAGCCAAACATTTAGTGAGCACAAGAATAACATCAATTTACATCATCCAATAGCATGCATGCCAATATAACTTATATCCTTAACTCCAATTCACCATAACATACAATTATTTATTTCATGCTTAAATTCAACACCCGAATTACTCCAAGCACACAAATCAGAATATATCATGCTTATAAAGAAAAAGAAAATTAAACATGACCCTGTTCAAAGCTTAACTAAATTCTCACCTTATTGTTAAAAGTAATTTAAATCACAAGTTGGTCTTCTTTTCCAATGGTTACAAGCACCTGAAAAGTGACCTATAACAATTAAAACCTATGCTAAAAATTTGCCTAACATAAAATACCAAAAAGGGGTCGAAACGGAGCGGCGAAACGGCGCAAATAACGCAAAGCAACCCCCCTAAAGGGGCTGCTTTGCCGCCGACCAGCAGCAGCCCAAGGGCTGCTGCTGCTGCGTTTTCAAGACGTGGCGGTGGCGGTCCTTGGTGCGGTCGGGTTCGATTTTTGATAAATTAAAAGGTGGGGTGAATTTTTTTTTCAAGAATCAAGGTTAGGGTTTTTAGGGTTTGAATGGAATTAGGGAAAAGATGAAATTTAGAAATTTGTTTTGGGTTTTTCATCAAGTTTAACAATCAATTCTTCTTAGAAGCTAGAGATTCAAAATTTAAAGGCAAGAGAAAAAGAATACCTTGAACCCTAACTTGAAGAGATAACTTCTAGTCTTGAACAATCTCCTTTAAGTTGACAATCAACAAGAAACAACCTAACAAGATTGAGAAGAACCCACTTGATCAACAATTTCACCTTGGATCAAGAAGAAAAGATGAAGAGAAATCAAAACCTACCTTTCTTTCTCCTTTCTCTGCCTTTCACGTTCCTCAGAAGAAAAAGATGACCTTTTTTTTCTTTTCTTTTCTCCTCCTCCTACGCCACATCACCCTTATTTTTTTTTTTTTTTTTTTTTTTTTAAAGATAATGCCTTTTTATTTAATTCCTGAAAATAGAATTAAAAATTTAAGACATTACTTCCTCCTTAAACAAAAGAAAATAAACCCACTTATTTAAATAAATAAATTATTTATTTAAATAACACTTACCGAGACGGGTCGTCACAAGTTTACTTAGTTTTAATTAATTAGTTTAGTTTAATTTTGTTAATTTAATTAATTTTAGTTTAATGAATCTAATTTAGTGTAATTAATTACTTAGTTTACTTTAGTTTAATACATCTAATTTTAGTTTACTTTAATTAATTAATTAGTTTAGTTTAATTTTGTTAATTTAATTAATTTTAGTTTAATTAATGTAATTTAGTTTAATTAAGTACTTAGTTTACTCAAGGTTAATTAATCTAATTTCGTTTACTTTAATTAATTAATAAATTTTAGTTCAATTAATCTAATTTTAATTTAGTTTAATTTAATTAATTAGTTTAGTTTAGTTTTTATTAATTAATGTTAGTTAAATTTAAATAATTTTAGTTTAAATTTATCTAATAGTTGAAATCTTCATTACTGAGTTTACTTTAATTAATTACTTAGTTCACTTAATCTAATTTTAATTTACTTTAATTTAATTAATTAGTTTAGTTTATCTTAGTTTTAATTAATTAATTTTAGTTTAATTTAATTAATTTTAGTTCAATTAATCTAATTTAGTTTATTTCTTGATCATTACTTAATTTACTTTAATTTAATTAATTTTAGTTTAATTAATCTAAAAGTTTAATTCTTCAGTACTTAGTTTACTTTAATTAATTCATTTTAGTTCAAATTAATCTAATTTTAATTTACTTTAATTCAATTTAATTAATTATTTTAGTTTAAATTAGTTAATTAATTTATGTTAGTTTAATTTACATTATTTAATCAATTTAATTTAGATTATTCCATTAATTAATTTAATTTATAGTATTTCATTAATTAATTAATTTAATTTCTTTCATTATTTTAATTACTTTGTATTAAATTAGTTTAGTTTAGTTGTAGGATTATGACGACATCCTCCCCAGTTAGACAAGGCTGACGACGAGATTGACGAGGGGACTCCGCAGTCGCCTACTGTCGCTGCCCCTGATGCGGACCTGACTACAGAGGAGTTGGACATCATCCTCTTCGGTTACGAGCCGGGAGTTGCTGCCACTCTCGATGATACAATCCATGAGACCCAGCCTGTGACACCACGTTTGGCGCAGGACTCTCAGGCCATGACTTCCACGGGAGCATCGGGGTCTGCATCAGGGTCTGCATTAGGGCCCGATCCAGCGAGACCCTCCACTTTAGGCACGCATCCTCCTCGGGCCGCAGACTCTACCCTTTGAATTGAAGGGAATACGTAAGTAATTTTGTTTATTGTTTTCATTACTTAATTTTTAAATCTTTAAACATTTTTAAAAGTGTTTTTTTTTTTTTAACTAATAGTTTGTAATAGCACAATAATTTTTATGTTTTTGCAGAGTATAGCCGCATACAACCGTTTCAAAATGGTTTCGCGAGGTCCTCCAGAGCATGCCTCTACCCAGCGATCTTCGCTGGCAGAAGATTCCGACGACGGAGAAACGTCGGATGTACGACAATTGGAAGGTAAAAATATCATTTATTTTTATAATTAATTAATTTTGAAATTTTTAAAAATGAATTTATTACTTTATTACTTTAACAAATTTTTATTTCAATTTTTTCAGGGCAAGTTCCCTGTTATCGATCCCGATATCGAGAACGGTAGATTGTTCCCCCTATGGGACAATCACGTCCGGGATCGATTCAAGGACCTCATTTACCGGGCGCGCAGAAAGCAAGCAGCAAACCGCCTCGTGTGGATGAGCGCGGAGGACCACGTGCGGCTTATCGTGAGCTTGAACACTCCTGAGGGCAAGGAAGTGTCAAGGAGGAATAAGGCCAATCCCGAAAAGAATCCCACTAAACACACAGGCGGGGCCCAGACCCACGACGACCACCATCGTCGATTGGTAAGTTTATTTTTTTTGTTTTTTACGTACTTTTTTCTTGTTTTCTTTTTTCAATTAGTTATTAATTTATTATTTTTTCTTCTTCAATCTCTAATCTTTTTAGGAAGCGAAGCACGGTCACCCTGTCCCGACCGATGAGCTGCACCTCGTTCTTCACACGAAGAAGGACGGGACGATCATCGACAGGAAGGCGAAAGAAGTTCAGGTATTTAATAATTTTTTCAATTATTATTTTTTGTTTACAATTTTTTCTAACTTATATATTAACTATTTTATTTTCTGAATTTTAAATGTTTAGGAACGTTTCAAGGAGTCGTTGAGTCAGCAGTTGCCCACACCAGACTCGCAACCGACTCAGGAAGACCGTAGAGAGGCGTTCTTGGAGGCTGCTGGAGGGGTTCAGCCTGATGGATTAGTTCCTAGGCTCGGCTCGTACGGGCGACACCTTTACGCGGATGTGCCTCCGCCTCAGCGGAGCGGAGCGAGCACTAGCTTCGACCCTTCTCCGGTTGAGCAGCAACTGCGCTAGGAGGTTCAGCAGCTTCACACCGACGTGGACGCTATGCGCGACAACTTCGCTTCTCGAGTCACTGCGATTGAGGCGGACATGCAGGAACAGGTCGAGGCCCAGGTCGCAGCATCTTTGGCCGCGTACTTCAAATCCCTAGAAGGCGGCCATTCATCATCGACGCCGCCTCCGCCACCCCCTGCCCCTCCGCAGTAGTTCTAGGATGATTTCTTTTGTATAGAACATTTTTTGAATATTTGATTTATATATATTTTATTTTAATTCCAATTTTTTATTATTAAATTTTAATATTAATTAAATAAATAAATATTAAATAAATAAATAAATACTAATTTTAATATTAAATAAATAAATAAATAATAATTTTAATATTAATTAAATAAATAAATAAAAATTAAATAATTAAAAAAAATTATTAAATACTACCAGATGGTCGCATTTACCCTAGAAGATAAACGACCAGATGGTCGTATTTTATCCCTAAACAAACGACCATCTGGTCGCATTTTGTCTGAGTCCAAAAGTGACCATTTAGTCGTTTATAAAAACGACCACGTGGTCACTTTTTCATGTGACCAACTGGTTACTTATCTTCAACTTAAATTACGACTAGATGGTCACTTTTTTAAGCGACCAATTGGTCGTTTTTTTAAAATGTTGACTTTTTGCGACCAAACATGCTTGGTCGTATTTTTATGACTATCCAGTCACAATAAATACCGGAACGACCAGCTTTTTTGCCATCACCTTGTTGGTTGCTTTTTTGGCCGCATTCTACAAGAAAAACGACCGTTTGGTCGCAAATCACTGGTCGCAAATTGACAGTTTTTTGTTGTGCATGTCCACCCCCGTCCTTCACAAATACGTCTGTTGCAGATCTACATGAAAAAAATCTGTCAAGTTGCTTTTCGATTCCGGTGAGCGTGATCTTCAAATCCAATGAGAACCCAGAAAACTCAAAACCCATTAATGGTAGAGATGAACATGGAAAGAGATAGAGGAGAGAGGTTCACTTAAAATAAATAAATAAAAATATTATAAAACTCATTAGTCCTGCCACCTCATTAAAATATGACATGTCATAAATAAAATTAATATTTTAATGCCACACAAGATTTCTGTCAAATATTTAATAGAAATTTGATGGTAGGGACCAAATAAAAAACAAAATTAAAACTCAAAAACTAAAATGTCGGCTTTAAAAACTCAGGGGCCATATAGAAAACAAACTCAAAACTCAGGGACCATAAATGTCTTTTTCTCTTGTTATTATTATTATTATTTGAAGATTGTTAGGGGACACCGGGCCACCACCACTCCACATTGGTATGATATTGTCCACTTTGGGCCAACACTACAAAAAAACTGTTAAATTGCAACCAGAAATTTGCGACCAAATAAAGGGGTAGTTTTTTTGGTGACCACTCTGGTAGTAAATGTGAAGTTTGACTTAAAACGACCATATGCACCTTTTTGCGACCAAATTGCGACCAAGCAAAAATTTAGTCATAAAAAATGGCGCGAATTTTTGGCGGGAAGAAAGTGACCATATGGTCACTTGAAAATGACGACCATTTGGTCGCAATTATGTGACACGAGATATCATTTAGTAGCAAAAAAAGGTGTGTAAATTTGGTGGGAGAAAAGCTACCAAGTGGTCACAATTAAAAGTGACCATATGGTCACAATTTTGGTGACTTTAGTGACCAGTGATAGCTTAAACATTTGGGGAAAGAAGCTACCATGTGGTCATTTTTTAAGTGACCAGATGGTCGTAAATATTGTGATTTTAAGTGACCAGTGGTAGATAAACAATTTGGTGGGAGAAAAGCTACCAAGTGGTCACCAAAATAAGTGACCATGTGGTCGTACATTCTGTGACATGATGTGATCCGGGGCAGTGAGGAAAATGGCGGGAAATTTTGGCTGAAAAATGCGACCAGTTGGTAGCAAAAATACTACCATCTGGTCATAAACGACCAGAGGAGTCCATTATAAAATCCCCTTCTCCCATTGTTTGTTAGCATTAAGAAAAAAGAAAATGAGAGAGTGGATGTATGTTCGTTTGATACACGGGTATTTGAACGATGAGTTCGTGGCCGGGGTTGAACAGTTTGTTGAGTTTTGCATGATAACTGTCTATTATGAAAAGTATGGTGAAAAGCTACGTTGCCCGTGCAGGAAATGCGACAATAGGAGAATCATATCGGTTACAAATGTGAAGGTTCATCTTTATAGTCGGGGATTTGTGCAGGATTATTACCACTGGGTGTTTTAGTGGGAAACACAGGAAATGTTCGACGCTGCATTACATGAATCGAGACGATACGAAGGTAGCAGATCGAATGTAGAGGTTGTTGCCGAAGAACGGAATGATGAACAACAGTATAGTCAGATGCAGCAAATGATACTTGAAGGTGCGGGGTATGGGGGCAATGAAAATTTCCGTGAAAGTTTAAACGTAGACGAAGATGAACAGGTTGTTGAAGAGGAAATGAATCCGGAAGCACGTAAGATGCACGAGATGCAAGAGATAGCCAGCTGACCATTGTACGATGGGTGTCAGGTAAGTCAACTTGCTGCTGCTACAGAACTTTTAAATATAAAGGCGCAGTACAACATACCTGCTAGAGGATTTGATTCAATTGCATCGTGGTTTCGTCAATACGCTCTAGAAGAAAATATTATGCCCAACAGTTTGTACGACACGAAAAAGCTAGTGGAGGGACTTGGCTTACCCGTGGAGAAAATAGATTCGTGTCGGAACGGATGCATGATTTACTGGGATGTGGATGAGGACCTGCATCACTGCAAATTCTGTTTTCTTCCAAGATATAAACAAGGGAAACGCAACCTCATTCCGTATGCCAACATGTTCTATTTACCGCTGACCCCACGTCTGCAACGGTTGTATGCATCGAATGTGACAGCCTCGCACATGAGATGGCATCACGAGCATCCACATGATGAAGGTGTTATGAGACATCCCTCACATGCTGCGGCATGGAAGCATTTAAATAATTTTCATCCGGATTTTGCACAAGATCCGAGAAACGTCAGATTGGGCTTATGCACGGATGGCTTTAACCCGTTCAGGGCATCTGGGGCACAATATTCAGTTTGGCCAGTCATGGTAACCCCGTATAACTTGCCTCCCTCGATGTGCATGCGAGAACCAGTGATTTTTCTAACAGTGATCGTACCTGGGCCGAAAAGTCCAAAACAGAAACTGGATGTGTATTTGCAACCACTTATTGCAGAGTTGAAAAGGTTGTGGACTGACGGTGTTATGACATACGACATTTCGAAGAAACAAAATTTCTTGATGCGCGCCGCGTTAATCTGGACGATCAGTGACTTCCTTGTGCATTCAATGTTGTCAGGTATGTTGATCTTTCATTACTTTCATATACATTTTTTAGTATGTGTTTAGCTTTTATTATTCCTTTCCTTAGTCAGTGTAGTTATTTGTGTGAACCTCAATCTCCTCCTCTTAAAGGATGGAGTACGGTGGGGAAATACGCATGTCCACATTGCATGCTAGACACAGATGCATTTTATCTCAGAAACGGTCAGAAAACTTGTTGGTTTGATTGTCACCGTTGATTTTTACCGTTGAATCATACTTTCCGTTCAAACGGCAGTGACTGGAAGAAAGATCGACGAGTAAGAAAAGAAACCCCCCGACAATGTACAGTGGAAGGAAGATTCTTCACGGTATAGCTGCTAAAGGGATGCAGAAGATTACAGTGGATGGTGCAGAGAGTGCCAGAGATCGCTGTTATTATCTGTAAGTTGGAGCGAATGTTCCCACCTGGCTTTTTTGACTCCATGGAGCATCTTCCAGTGTATCTTCCATACGAGGCATTCTTAGGGGGTCCGGTACATTACCGCTGGATGTACCCATTTGAAAGGTAAGCACAGTTTATTTGTGATGTACACATATAAAGTACAGTGATATCGAATGTAAATGTTTTCTACACATTTTACCTACCCACAGGTACTTACGTCAGTTGAAAAAGATGGTCGGAAATAAATCAAGAGTAGAAGGATCTATCTGTAGTGCGTACCTGACGCAAGAGACTACCACATTTTGTTCATACTACTTTGACCAACACATTGCAGAGCAGTTCGACCAGCGAAACGAAACATTGTCGAAAATTTACTTGAAGGTGTTGACATAAACGACTTGCCGATTTTTACGAAACCTGGCATGACAGTTGGAAGATCAGTGCGTAGGCCGTTGATCGATTCTGAGTATCACGTAATGCAGACATACGTGTTATGCAACTGCGCAGAGATCGAGCCTTACATAGAGTGACACTATAAGAAAAACAGGAATAGAACACACTAACCATTTTAATGGGTGACACATGGAGAGAAAAAACGGATGAACAGCAAAATTGAAAATAAAAGACGTCACCCATTTCCTCATTCTCGCTCACTCTCACTCTCACTCACGGACGAAAAAGTAGCAAAAAAAAAAATCTAATACGAAGGAAGGAATTCACGCTTTCTCATCTCGCTTTTCCTCTCAAAGCCCTTTTCCTCTCACTTTCTCATCTCAAAACACAAAAATCGAAGGAAGGAAGTCAAAATCGTTCTTGTTCTTGTTCTCAAAATCATTATTGTTCTTGTTCTCAAAGGGAAGGAAGGAAGTCAAGCCCTCGTTGTTGTGCACAAAATTGTTCTCTCGCTCATACAAAGCCCTCGTTCCCGAATCGAAGTCAAAATCGTTGAAGGCTGCAAGGGTGAATCGAAGGAAGAAGTTCTTGTTCTCAATTTCAACGACTAATCGAAGGAAGAAGCCCTAATTTACATTGAATCATTGAAATCTCACTTGGTTCCCATTTCCTCGATCAAGCCCTAATTAACAGAGGTGAAATTTCACTTGGTTCTTTTCTTTTTTTTTTGTTAAGAATTTATTTAACTGTTTTTTTTTCTTGTAGTTTTGTTAACAATTTTCTTCATCTAGACCCGACCACTGTTCCTGACGAAACAGAGAGATCAATGCGTATTTGTTTTGGGATTTCTTCGTGGTTCATTTTCTGAGAGAATGCTTATCTCAGTTGAATAGGTTTCATCTTCTAAATTTGTTTGTTGCAGCATTATTACTTACGAAAGATCAGAGTAATTGAAGATCAAAAAATTCATTTCGTAATTTTGTTAGTAAATCTGAATTTGAAAAAGTTTGGGAATTTTAAGTTTCTCATGAGAGAAATTTAGTCATATTGATTAGGATACTAAAAGAATTTACTAGTATGAAATTATGTTTGAGATTTGCTTGTTATTTAGATCTGAAATTTGTTTATCTTGTTCCTTTTTCATATGATAAATATATACTATCATAATTTACTTAAAAAGAAGGTTGTTTTTTGTGGTTTCAATTTGGAACCTGAGGCTATGTAAACATTTCTCTTCTGTTTAACTTGTGACTACACAACGATTATCCACCTTTTGTTTTTTTAGCTGAATCATTTTTTATAACATTTCTCCTGTTAAATTTAAGGACTTGATGTTAAATGTTTGGATTTAATGTTGACTGCCGTTCATATTCTTGTCAATTTACTCTATATATGCAAAAACGGTTCAATTTTTTATTCATTCTATGATTGTGATGGATATATATGCATTTGGTCTAAATTTCAACAATCCAAATCCCTATTTTGTTGTATTTACATCAGGTAAGATTGTTTATCACTTTGATCAAGTCTTAGGGTCTTATCAACCTTTTCATAGAAAGTGGCATGGAGGTTATATAATATAAGGTAAGTTTATAAGGAACGTGTGTTTTTTCAAGTTAAAATTTCTATGGTGCCGATTATATCAATTTATCAATGGAGTTTGAGCACTTATTCTACAATTCCTTTGCTCTGTGATATTTAATGGAATCACTTTTGTAATTGTAGGGAAGCTTAAGGTTCGGCATTCGAATAAGCTCTTAAAGCATGGATTATCGATCTTGAATGACTACGAAAAAGATTTGACCTTGATTCAGAGTGTCAGTTTTAACTTGTTTATTCATTACTTTATCTAGAAATAATGGACTGTATTTGTTCTTTGATTTAGGGTGTTGTTTTAGGATATATGAGCTAAATTATATACCCCATTGCTTAGTTTCAATTGTATATAGAAATTTTATGATTAAAGAAGTTTTGTTTCTGTTTTTTATTTTGTTATAGGGGATTGCTTCTCTTGAAGTTTGCATTTGTGTCAATTCAAGTATTGAGGAAGAAATCATGCGAGAAGAGTACCCGACCTGTGCTTTTAATTGTTGAATCTCCCTTACATATTGTCTTGTAAGTAGTTAACTCTGTTTGGTTAATATGCAGTCTAGGCAATTCAGGCGATGATCACAATTTTGGTGTAAATATTCTAAAGACGTTTCTATGCTCAAATTTTCTTTACTCTCTACAAGAACAAAAGCCTTCCATCGAAGGAGCTACTGATATTGCTCCCATTAAATGGCTTAATTTACATACTCTTTTCACTTTTGATTGTAGTGTTTATACCCTTTTCCTTATTTCATAAAATAATAATATCTTGTAATTCACCATCCCATTTTCTCATTGCTAAATTTCCTAGCTAGTCTTGGCATTGGCTTGATTATCTCTGAACTTTATTATTATTTTTATTGTGTTTAGGATATTGGCCTATTAGATGAAAATGTTCAAAGAATACAAACTTCACACGTTGATAATATTTAACTCTGAAAGTTTATTATGAATTTATTGATTAGTAACTATTTTTTGATAATGTTAAGATTTGTTACTCAACTTTTCTAGTCTTGTCTTTAGGTGACATCAAGTACTAGAAAAAAGAAGCTCACAAATTCTTGAAAATGGAGTGACATATTTAGGTAACAGTCTTTTTGTTGTTTTGTAATAATTTTTAATTAAAAAACTCAACCCTATTTCTTTTCATTGAATTGAGATACTATTTATCTTTAATCATCATTATTTTATTTTTTTGAAAGGAATGTACACAATATTGATTAAAATATAATATGGAACCTTAGATATTGAATTTAAAGTTTTTGAGCCATTTATTTATGATATTAAATTCAAACTGACGTGATGTAACTATGCTTTTCTATAATGTAATTGTATGTTAAATGGTGTTTGTATGTTTAATGCATTGATTCTGATTGGTTTATGAATAAGCTTGATTCTTTTTATTTAACAATGGATAGTGACAGTCTGTGCAATATCAACATTTTATGACTTTTATGATTTGATAAACTAAACTTAATAAACACAGGAAAAGTCTTGACCTCACTTTCGTTCTTAATCTATTTGAGTCCATTTGTACTAAGGCATATGCTAGAATTGATTTTTTTTTAATTGATGAATTTAGTTTAGTTTGATTTAGGTACTTGTGGATTAAGGATTTTTCTGTTAGTTTTGGTATTTGTGTTCCTTTGAATCTCAGCCTTCAATTTTCTTCAATTTCCCCTTAATCATTTTATTTCCATTCTGTTTATGTATTTACCTTTTCCATTCTCCCTTTTGTCTAGTGATGTACACTTAGCATCAAATCTCGAGTTTCTCGTAGTTGAAATGCTTGAATTGGATGAAAACGTGAGCAAGGATTTGAAAGTGAAGAGACTCACTCCAAAACATCCTCAACTTACTATCAGAGGAGATTAAGAGCTTGATTCACTGATCAAGAGAACCATTGCTGAAGGTAGTGTAATTCTTCACATTCACAAATCACTTATTAACAAAGTCTCAATGGACTAAGACCTTTACCTTGTGTTAAAGTTATTAAGCTGATTAACTAATGTTACTTTTATTTAGGATTGCAAAAGACTTTGATTCATGTTAAGTGTATGGATTGGGATTTATTGTTATGTACAATGTTAAAATGTCAAGATTTTTTTAAAGCATACGTCGTTCTTTATTAGCATGTCCATGTACCCTTGACATGTTTTAAACATATATCACTTATGGAGTGTAGTGTCATGACTTGGTCTTACTGTACCAGGTTCATTGTCATGGACAAATCATGGATGGCTAAAAGTAGACTCTCTAAGGAGTACGAGTTGGGGGTTGAAACTTTTATTGAGTCTGGGTTATGTCATGCCAAACCGTTAAACACTATAAGATGTCCATGTCTCAAATGTCGGAATCTACACAGTCATAACCCTACTACCATTCGAACTCACTTGTATATTAATGGTATAGACCAAAGTTACAAGGTATGGTATTGGCATGGTGAAGATTTGCCATCGGAAAAAGTTAACCACAATGAGCCATATAATGAATTTGACGAAATATTTGGAGAGGAAGATTTCGAAGATGTGATTGAGATGGTTCAAGTTGCTCAAGAACAATTAGAGAAGAATTCTATATCATTCGAAACAATGTTTAGTGAAGCTCAGAAGCCTTTATACGTAGAATGCAAAAAATATACGAAATTATCATCTTTAGTGAGGCTATACAATTTGAAGGTCCGATTTGGGTGGAGTGATAATAGTTTCTCAGAACTACTATCCATAGTTAGTGATCTTTTACCTAAACCCAATGAAATGCCAATTTCCATGTATGAAGCGAAAAAAACCTTACGTGCTCTAGGGTTGACTTATGAAAAAATACATGCATGTCCAAAGCATTGTTGCTTGTATAGAAAGGAATATTTAGAGGCCGTTAGATGTCCTATTTGTGGTACTTCAAGATGGAAATCAACAAAGAATTCACAAATAGAGAAAAAAGGGGTTGGCATGCAACAAGTAGGAAAAATGATGGGATTTTACGACACCCTTCTGATTCGCCGTCATGGAGGTTAGTAGATCACTTATGGTCAGATTTTGGGTCGGAACCAAGAAACATCTAGTTGGCTCTCTCAGCAGATGGGGTTAATCCTTATGGAGATTTGAGTAGCAAGTATAGTTGTTGGCCTGTACTGCTTTCAATATATAATCTTCCACCATGGTTGTGCATGAAGAGAAAGTTCTTGATGTTGTCATTGTTGATATCAGGACCAAAACAATCGGGCTATGATATAAACGTATATTTAGCTCCATTGGTTGATGACTTGAATCTTTTATGGGAAATCGGAGTTGAGTGTTACGATGCATTTAAGAAAGAGACATTTAATTTAAAGGCAATATTATTATGAACCATCAATGATTTTCTAGCATACGGTAACTTGTGTGGATGCACTGTAAAGGGTTTTCAAGCATGTCCAATATGCGCTGAAAATAGTGGAAAGAAGATGACATATATGCGACATAGGCGGTTTTTACCACGACATCATCAGTATAGAAAACAGAAAAAGGCATTCGACGGGAACACTGAACATGATAGTGCTCCCCAACCATTGTCAGGAGAAGCTATTTACATGAAAATTAATGAGATTGAATTTTCAAGTATTAAGAAGCATGTAAAGAAGAGATATTGGAAGAGAAAGTCTATATTTTTTGAGCTTCCATATTGGCACAAATTGCATGTAAGGCATTCTCTAGATGTAATGCATATCGAGAAGAATGTTTGCATGAACATAATTGGAACCCTTCTTGATATTCCTGGAAAGAGTAAGGACGAAGTTAGTGCTAGATTTGATTTAGTTAAATTGAATATTCGGACTGAATTAGCGCCTAGAGTTGAAAAAAAGAGAACGTATTTACCTCCAGCTTGTTATACCCTTACGAAAGAGGAGAAACGTCGTGTGTGTAAGACTTTATCAGAAATTAAAGTTCCAGAGGGATATTCATCTAACATTAGAAACCTCGTGTCAATGGAAGACGTGAAATTAAATGGACTCAAATCTCATGATTGTCACGTATTAATGCAACAACTACTTCCAGTAGCTCTACGCTCGGTCTTACTTAGGCACGTGAGGTATGCAATAATTCGAATGTGCTTCTTCTTTAATGCGATATGTTCAAAGTCGATATGTGTAGCAGAGTTGGATAAACTGCAAGAAGATATTGTCGTGACATTGTGTTTGTTTGAGAAATACTTTCCTCCTTTGTTTTTCACAATAATGTTGCATCTAACCGTCCATTTAGTAAGAGAAATAAAACTATGTGGTCCGGTTTATTTACGATGGATGTATCCTTTTGAGAGGTATATGAAAGTGTTGAAAAGTTATGTGAGAAACAGACACCATCTGGAGGGTTGTATTAGTGAAGCATACGTTGTTGAGGAAGCCGTGGAGTTTTGTTCAGAATTTCTATCTGATATAGAACCTGTTGGTCTTGGTTTGTACATCAAAAAAGAGTTAGAATATAATTAAGACAGACCATTATCCGCCGTGACTTACTCAAATCCTAGCAAAGATCAATTACATCAAGCACATCGTTATATATTGGAGAACACTGATGATGTGCAGCCACACATTCAGTAAGTTCATTTTTGTATCATCATTTAATACACAATGTGAATGATTTATAATATTTTTGCTATTACATTCGTAGGGAGCATATGGAATTCTTAAAAGCTCAAAATTCGAGTAAATCGAATAGTAAAAAATGGCTACAAGATGAACACAATCGTTCGTTTGGTTCTTGGCTACGTGACCGGGTATAGTATGCCTCTAATTATAAGAGATGATGTTGATGTTCTCATAACATCATTTTGATGTTTTAATGGAATTTTTCAGGTAGTAGAACAATTAAGTAGCGTAGATAACAATGTCACCCAAACTTTAAGATGGGTGGCACATGGCCCACACCACGACGTGAGAACATATGAAGGTTATCTCATCCAGGGTCGTCGATACCATACAAAGTCTCGTGATAATATGCGTACCGTACAAAATAGTGGGGTTTCTTTGGTAGCCACAACAATGCAAGTAGCCAGTTCCAAAGATAAGAAATCTATCACAACAGAAATGACTTTTTATGGGGTCATCCAAGAGATATGGGAGGTCAATTACAACACATTTACAGTTATAATGTTTAAGTGTGATTGGGTGGAGAGTAAAAATGGTGTTCAAAAAGATGATCTCGGATTTACACTTGTTGATTTCAGTCGTATCGGGCACAAGAATGATTCTTTCATATTAGCTTCACAAGCTAAGCAAGTATTTTATATTGAAGATTCAAGTGATAGGATATGGTCTGTTGTTCTTTCACCCCCTGATCGTGAATATATCGATGAAAATGATGATGATGATGATGATGCATCCTTTGATTGCCCCCCCTCCAACTAAATTTGTTCCGGAAGATCCTTTAGATGATTTAGATGAAGATATGTCATTGTATATGCGAGATTATTGTGATGGAACATGGATTATAGATTCATAGCTTTATATTTGTTTTGTAATGTATTTAACATGTGTTCCAGTTTAATACTTGTTTTCTAATGTATTTACTATTTAATCCAATATAAGACTTGTTTTGTAACGTTTTCTTCATGAGTAATATTTTTTGTTTTTTCGTGATATTTATTGATTTTTAGGTACTATGAGTCACTCGAGTAGTAGTGATGATGCACATGACTCAAAGAATGAGAAAAAGAAGAAGACTCGTGGACCAACTACCATGCGACATCTATTTCGTGCTATGAGTGAAGGAATAAAGAAAGATGTACGATATAATGAATTCGGTCAAACCGTTGGATTGGAGTCTATCAGCTTGTCAAATTATATGGGGGCATGCGTACGCGAGCATGTTCCAATTACGTATCGTAATTGGAATCTCGTCCCTATGGAATTGAAGGATAAACTTTATGTCATGATTAAGGTAAGTAGACGATTATTTTAAAACTATTGAATTATAATGTATATAACATCATCTTAATATCGAATTCTAATGTATATAGGGACCATTTAATACTGCCAAGGAATCAAAAAAAGAGTTGATGAGCGCCGCTGCAAATTGTCTTCGTCGGTTCAAAAATAAATTGGGGATGAAATATATTACGCCCCATCTCGACAACCCTGACCGGTTATATCATCCACCGGAGATGTATCCCCAGATCACTCCAGAGATTTGGAGAGAGTTTGTCAATTCCAAGCTAACTGATGAATTTAAACAATTCAGTGAACTACAAAAGTCGCAGCGAGCGAAGAATACCTATAATCACAAGATAGGTCGACAAAGCTACCCGAATTTTAAAGAACGTTTGGTAAGAATTTAGAAAGATATCCTCATTCTTTATTGTTTTAAAGATTAAAAAGTTATTATAGTGCTTATTTGTAATTCATTACTGTTATGAATTATATGTTCTTTTGTTATTATTGTTTAAGATAAAGTTGTTATTTTGCTTCTTTGTTATGATTGATGAACACACAGATTAAGTCTAAGAAATATGAGTCGATTGATGATCGGGCTGTGGTCTGGAGGGAAGCACGATGTGATAAAGATGGGAAACTGGATGAAGTGACTCAGACCGTGGCAGAACAAATTGTTAGTATTATTTACATTTTCTTATTCATTTAATTTTACATTGTTTATTCTAACGATTTTACATATGCGTAGGATGCGTTAATTAGAACAAATAATTTAAATATCGAGTCATTATCTAGCAAGAATGAGGATATTTTGACAATGGCATTGTCGTCTAAAGAACATTCTGGACGAGTTCGAGGATTGGGCAAGGGTGTCACCCTAAATTCATATTTTAATAAGCCACGGTGTACTAGAAAGAAGAAAGGGAGAGATGAAGAAGAAGAAGTGCTTCACGCACGTATCCGAGAGTTAGAGTCCGAGCTGCAAACACTTAAGAAAGAGACTATTTCTGAGCTGGATAGTTGCTCTAAGATGTTTTAACAGACAGATGAAGAGGTACTATAACACTTTTTATTAATAGTTATAGTTTATCACAATTAATAAGTTATTATTATTTCCATTTATATTTTGCAGAATGAAGATTATAATGTTGGTGAAGATATTGTTGAGATACCACAACCTATTGAGGTACTAACATTCTTATTTTTTTATATATGTTGAACATATCGTATGTGTAGTAATTATTTCATTTTATACTTTGTATCAAAGGGGAGAAAATGTCGATTGTCAGCGGGATCCATTACCCATATTGTGGCTATTGGGATGGCATTTGTACAACAAAATACCACACAAACAAGTTTGATGGCGGAACAGGGTACTGTGATGGTATCTATTGATATGCTTATTGGGGAGGATTGTTTGCTGCCTCTACCGCCTAGTGAGGAGATATCGAGACTTTCTCAAGTACTCGGTTCAACATTGGCATGGCCTAAAAACCTCATCTTGTTGGGAGAAGCCGTGAAGATCGAGTCTGAAAAAAAGAAAAAGGTAAACCAAATCAAAAAGATGGTAGAAGAGAAGAAAAAGGGAAAAAAACCTCCTCTTGCGGTGCAATTTTTGAGACTACGAGCAGAACATGGTCATGTTCTTAGTTCAATATTGTTTACCCTACCTTTCGACTTGTTTCATGTTCTTAGTTCAATATTGTTTACCCTACCTTTCGACTTGTTTGAATCGGAACAGGGTTACAGGCTATTGCAAGAAGATTTTATTCATTTCTGTGATATGGAGCCTATTGCAGTTGATTGCATAACTGCTTATGTTGCTTAAGACATTTGTTTTATCCTAATTTATTTAATTTTAAAGTTTTTCACTTTATATATGTGATTAATTTTGTTCGATTCTATAGGTATTTGTACACCCAGTTGATTGTACCTCATGATTTGGGTATGTACAAATTTATGGATATTCGAGATGTATCTGTGAATGGAGGTACTCACGAGGCGCGAGCGGTAAAATTATCATTGAGATTGTGCACACTTGAAGCTGGCCAAATCTTGTTAGTTCCCTATAATATTGGGTAAGTGTTTTCTCAATCACCACCTTCTTTATTATCTTAGCAATTTCTTCTCCTGTAATTAATGCAATCATTTGTTCTTTGGTTGATTTTTAGGGGTCACTATGTTCTAGTAGTGATCGATCCAAGAGCAAATATAGCCTATTACATGGATTCTATGAAAAATCGTTTGTGTGATGAAGTAACAATTGTGGTGGAAATGTAAGTTAACTAGAATTATGGCTTCAATTCTCAATAATTTTTTTCTTACAATAATTATCTATCAATATGTATTGCTTGTAGGGCCTATAAATTGTATCAGGTGAATGAAGGGAACAAAAATAGAAAAAAGCTAGCATTCAAAGTGGTGAAGGTAAATACATCTCCACTTTTTATTAGCGATTAGTATTTATTAACATAGCTTTATTAAACTATTTCACTATGTAGTCTCCTTGCCAACCTGGTGTCGTTGAATGTGGCTACTATCTAATGAGATTTATGCGTGAAATCATCAAAAGTCATAGCACACAAATCATCGATGTGGTAATGTTGACTTCTATCTTAGTTGTTTAAGATCTAAGCAAATATTATGACATCCATGTTTTGGTCGAACATTCTGTTTTGTGTGTAGATGAAGAATATGCCATCAACGTTTAGTCAAGAAGAACTAGATGAAATTAGGAGTGAGTGGGTCGAGTTCGTGGCAGCTCAATTAGATTAGGTAATACCTTTAAGTACTTTTGTGACTATTTTATACATATCGAGTGTCATGGCTATCCTGCAATGACGTTAGCCTTGACTATGGTTATTAATTTAATGTGTCTATCTTGTACATATCGAGTTTCATGGCTATCGTGCAGTTATGGTAGCATTGACTATGGTTTTGTATTTATTGTGTCTATCTTGTATATATCGAGTGTCATGGCTATCCTGCAGTTATGGTAACCTTGACTATGGTTTTTATATTTATTGTGTATATTGAGTTTCATGAATATCCTTGTGTTATGGTAGCATGGACTATCGTTATTTACTTAATGTCCCTACATTGTACATAAACCCATCATTTTTTAGTTTCTTATCCTAGACAAGTTAAAATCAGCTTCCAAAAGGGAATAAATTGAGAAAACTCACAGTGGGGAAAGTATTGCTAGTGTAATTGTACTTTCTAAAAATATTGAATTTGGCATGTGTTATAGATTAAAAAAGTGAACTTTGAGGGTAGATGTAAATCAATATTCATTATATTTTAAGATCTTTCAACTCTGACCTCCCATTAGAAGATAGCATTCTGCCTCATCAATTACTCTTTCTAGTTTTTTTTTAGTTTCCCGATTTCACTTGAAGTTCAAGTGGTGGGACTTTGTTAACGTGGGGAAATCTTTGCACTTAGTTTTCAAGTGGTCAACTAATCTATGAACTTTGCAAACTGGATTGAGGTAATCTTAAATGATTTTCACTATATGGAAATCAATCTCTTAGTATTCCACCAATGCCCATTTGTTGATGTAGTAATTTAATTTCAGGAATGTCCTTCCCTTGATCTTCCTTCACTATATACTTCTTGAAGACTATTCAAATTAAAATTAAGTATGGTAGGATTATGAGTTTTTTAGGATTCGGTGTTCTGAGTCCCCTTTCTTCTTGTATGATATAATTTCTTTACTTGATAAAGATGGAAGTGAGTGAAACATTTGATGTCTTGGTTATTTTGTATTGCAAGTTATCAAGTTGCAACTTGTATAAATTGCTAGTTTTCATTATTTGCCGAAGTGCACATGCTTATTGATTAACTTGTTCGATTATGTGGGTTTGATGATGTAATTATTCTGGAATTGGAAGCTATTAATGATATCATTAAGTTTAGAGATAATGTAGATATTCTTGGCTATACAAGAGATTAACTAGTTTGGCAAGGTCAGAGTGTTCTTTAAGCTCAGTTTTTTACAATTCATTTTATCAATTTGGGTGACATGATATAGGAGAATCTTCAAGGATAGATTTGCATAGTGGAATTATGTGGAGTTTGTTCTTGACCTCTACCCGCTTCTCCAACCTTGGCTTTGAACTTTAGAAACTAAAATACAAAAAAATAACCATTGATCCTTGAAACTTTTCTTATTAATTTGAGTTTCTGGGCTTTCATTTGATTTTTAATTCTATTTGAGCTGCCATTATTTTTCTTGAGAGTATCACTGATAGTTTTAACTATTGATTTGGTGTATATTTAATTTGTTTCTTTTTGCTGGTTGGGAATGTATTAGAGGTCCTGGGAGTAATTTTTTTGTTGTCTATTGGGTTTTTTGGGATATCATATGTGTTTGTGAACCTCTCGTTGTTGAACTTTTTTGCATCTTCTAGTTTTTGGCGTTACTCTTGTTATCTAACTGCATCATTATTATAGTGTATTGAAAACACATCAGCTATATGATGTAATTTTGTTTAACCATGGTATACATTTCCGCATTGAGCTATAGGATCATGTCATATTTCTTAAATTCTGTCCTCTTTCTTATTCGGTATTAATCTGTGGAGTTCAATTCCTAAGTACAAGTTTTCTTTGGTTTAGATGTCATTTCTCTTTTGCTAATTGTTCTTGAAGCTTAAACCTTTTGGTTTAATGCCTTTAATTTGGTATGTTTTGTTTAGATTAAGGAACCAACTCTTTCTTTTCAATTGACTGACCATCATGCTCTCTCCCTCCTTATTGTGTTTGTGTGTCATGCTACTTGTGTTTATTTTATCTAAAGTTTCACTAGTAAATTTGATTAGTGGAAATTATTATCTAAAGTTTCACTAGTAAATTTGATTACTGGAAATTATTGTTCATATCGATATCATGTGGTATTTATCAGGCCATGGCCACCAAGAGAATCATTCATACATGTGTTAATGTGAATATTTGTCCTTACCTTGCAGCTTTGGAAGCAGTGGAGCAATGGTTTTGTTGGTCATCCCTTTTCCATTTCACGCCAAAGCCCACTTTCAAGCTTAGCCCTTTTCTCCTTTTTGCTTAAGATGAAAGAAGAAAGGTTTTTTTTTTCTTCAAAAATTTATGTAGCTTTTGTATGGCAGTGAGCTTATTTTGGCATGAAATTTGTGATCTTTGTCTTAACAAGCCTGGGTTAATGTTGTTAAAATGGTTTTTTGTGGAGGTTTAGAAGTAATTCTTTTGTGTGTATAATATTCTAGTTTTTGAGAAGCATCATTTGTAAATATTGTACTTTAAATTTGTGACGTATTATTGTTATTGTATATAAAGTTTGTGGCTCTATTTCTTGTAATGACCATGTATTTACCTTTTATTATGTTAGATTGATCAATATAAGGTTAATGGGTATCAAAAAGTCACTAAACGGTGGTATTATTAAATTATAATTTTTTTTTCTCTAATTTGTTACTTTTGATGATGGGGAAAAACCGTCACCTTTTTAACAGGAAAGCGTATTTTTTTTTTAAAAAAAATATTTTTTTACAAAAGGTGACGAGTAAAACAGGTCACCTTTACGAATAGGTGACGGGTAAAACGGGTCACCCATTGGAATAGGTGACGCTAAAAGGATGTCACCCATTGGAATAGGTGACGCCAAAAGGATGTCACCCCTTGGAATAGGTGACGCCAAAAGGATGTCACCTATTGGAATAGGTGACCTGTTTTACCCATCACCTATTTGAATAGGTGACCTGTTTTACCCGTCACCTATTCAAATAGGTGACGGTTTTTTATCCCCGTCACCTATCTGCCATAGGTGACGGTCAAAAAAATGTCACCTATTCGAATAGGTGACGCCAAAAGGATGTCACCTATTCCAGAAATTCTTATAGTGTGAGTTCGTAACTTAACATTATTTCATCGCATAAACAATTACAAACTATTTGCTAACTATTTTTGTAACATACAGATTATTTCTAAACTTATACGTTCGAATGACACAAGTCGGTCTTACAGCCACTGAGGAGGGGTCAATAATCGACAAAGATTTTCGTTCTTGGTTCAGTACATACGTGAGTTATTTTAAATTGTCAAAAAAACCGTGGCAATTTGTTGAAAAAATTACTATCTTCCTAACATTACTGTATGTGAACAATGACAGGTTGACTCCCCTACATTACCGGTAGATGATCCTCGCATTATTTCTTTGGCAAAGGGACCTGGACGGATTGCAAGGTAGTATTCTGGATACGTCGGTAACGGTTACAGATTTCAAACGAAGGTGCATTCAGTTAACAGGGCAACAAACAACAGTGGTGTTTACATAAAAGGTCATGTGTTCGGCACAAACGAAGACGATTACTTTGGATTAATCGATGAGATTCTTGAGATTCAATACGCAAGTCCGACGCTAAAACACATTGTTCTGTTCAACTGCACTTGGTTCGAGACAACCAGACGAGGTGGAGTCCTTAAGCTTGATCATTTACAAATCGTTGAGGTAAACAAGTCTAAGCATATGTGCATCGCTGATAGGTTTGTCCTGGCTTCACAGGCGATTCAAGTTTATTACCTGAACTATCCTATTAATAGACGAGATCTGACAGATTGGTTAGTTGTTTGTAAAGTTAAACCACGCCAGGTAGAAAAAAACTTATCCGAGAAAGACGACGGTGCAAAGGGAGCTGTTGCTTTTCAAGAAGATGAGATAAGATGTCGTGCAATCGACGATGGTCAGAATGCAAGTACTGTTCGTCCTTTGAACGATGGAACGATAACATTGCATGATGATAATACAAATGCTTCAACTTCTCACGCACGTGACATTGATGCTGAATTTATTCGAGACGATGAATCTAATGAAGAAACAGAAGAAGAAGAAGAAGAAGAAGACTTTATGTGACAGACTTCTTTGTGAGACGATGAATCCGACGACGAAGAAGAAGAAGAAGAAGAAGAAGAAGAAGAAGTGACGACCGAAGAAACTGAGGATGATGAATGAGACATTTCGTAACTTTATTATTCACTGTGTATGTGTTTATTTATTAAAACTATTTCTTTAATGAATGATTTAAAAAAATATATATATATTAATATTTACGACCATGTGGTCGCAATTTAACACAAAAGGTGACCATTTGGTTGTAATTTAGAAGGAAAAGGCGACCACTTGGTCGCATTTGTGAAAAAGTAGAATCATATTTTCAAAAAATATAAGTGAAATTTAGAAGGAAAAGGCGACCAGTTGGTCGCATTTGTGAAAAAGTACAATCATATTTTCAAAAAATATAAGTGAAATTACGACCAGATGGTCGCAAATCTTAGCGGTAAATTTAAATTTTCATGAAATTTATGGCGGTGAATTTAAATATTATGACCTTCTGGTCGTAATATTTGGCGGTGAATTTCACTATTGCGACCAGATGGTCGCAATTGTTGATGGGACTCGTGATAGGACAGTTGTTCTGGATAATGGCAAAATGGCGACCAGATGGTCGCTTTTTCAATAAATGCTACCAGGTGGTCGCAAATATGTATAAAAATGCGACCACCTGGTCGTAATTTCCCCAGCACGCGCGAGCTTTCATTTCTGGTCATGATTACATATTTGCGACCATTTGGTCGCAAATTCTGATTTAAATTCCACACAGTTTTCCTTTCCCCCGTTTCCCATTTCCTTTTCTTTCTCTTTTTTCTTTCTTTTCTCTCTTTCCCCCGTTCCGTCCCCCGTTATTTTTTCCCCATTCCCATTCCCCGTTCCTACTCTAAACCTAAAAACCCTAAACCTCCAATCCCGGTTTCTATTATGAGGTTAGTTTTCGTATAGATTTTACGTTTTCAAGTTAGTTTTAGTTTTAGTTTTTAGTTAGTTTTAGTTTTAGTTTTAGTTTAACTTTAAATTTAGTTTACTTACTTTTAATTAATTAGTTTAGTTTAATTTTGTTAATTTCATTAATTATAGTTTATTGAATATAATTTAGTGTAATTAATTACTTAGTTTACTTTAGTTTAATTTATCTAATTTTAGTTTACCTTAATTAATTAATTAGTTTAGTTTAATGTTGTTAATTTAATTAATTTTAGTTTAATTAATGTAATTTAGTTTAATTAAGTACTATATAGTTTACTTAAGGTTAATTAATCTAATTTCGTTTACTTTAATTAATTAATAAATTTTAGTTCAATTAATCTATTTTTAATTTAGTTTAACTTAATTAAATAGTTTAGTCTTTATTAATTAATGTTAGTCAAATTTAATAAATTTTAGTTCAATTAATCTAATTTTAATTTAGTTTAACTTAATTAAATAGTTTAGTTTTTATTAATTAATGTTAGTCAAATTTAATAAATTTTAGTTCAATTAATCTAATTTTAATTTAGTTTAACTTAATTAATTAGTTTAGTTTTTATTAATTAATGTTAGTCAAATTTAATAAATTTTAGTTCAATTAATCTAATTTTAATTTAGTTTAACTTAATTAATTAGTTTAGTTTTTATTAATTAATGTTAGTCAAATAAATTTTAGTTCAATTAATCTAATTTTAATTTAGTTTAACTTAATTAATTAGTTTAGTTTTTATTAATTAATGTTAGTTAAATTTAATTAATTTTAGTTTAATTTAATCTAATAGTTGAAATCTTCCTTACTTAGTTTACTTTAATTAATTACTTAGTTCACTTAAGCTAATTTTAGTTTACTTTATTTAATTACTTAGTTCACTTAAGCTAATTAAATTAGTTAATTAATTTTAATCAATTTAATTTAGATTATTTAATTAATTGATTTAATTCAGATTATTTCATTAATTAATTAATTAATTTAATTTATTGCAATATTTTAATTACTTAATTAGTATTAAATTAGTTTAGTTTAAATTGTAGGATTATGACGAGCAGACGACGTCCTCCCCAGTCAGACGAGCCTGACGACGCGATTGACGAGGCGACTCCGCAGCCGCCTATTGTCGCTGCCCCTGATACGGACCTGACTATAGAGGAGTTTGACAGCATCCTCTTCGGTTACGAGCCGGGCCGGGCCTTGTTGGCCCTCTCGATGTTACAGTCCCTGAGACCCAGCCTAGGACACCACGATTGGGGCAGGACTCCCAGGCCACGACTCCCGGGGAGCATCAGGGTCTGCATCAGGGTCTAATCCAGCGGGACCCTCCACTTCACGCACGCAGCCTCCTCGGGCCGCAGACTCTACCCTTCGGATTGAAGGGGATATGTAAGTAATTTTGTTTATTGTTTTAATTACTTAATTTTTAAATCTTGGTACATTTTTAAAAGTGCTTTTTTTTTCTGTTAGCTAATAGTTTATAATATCAAAATATTTTTATGTTTTTGCAGAGTACAGCCGCATACAACCGTTTCAAAACGGTTTCGCGAGGTCCTCCAGAGTATGCCTCTACCCAGCGACCTTCGCTGGCAGAGGATTCCAACGACGGATAAACGTCGGATGTACGACAATTGGAAGGTAAAAAACATCATTTCTTTTTATAATTAATTGATTTTGAAATTTATAGAAATAAATTTATTACTTTATTACTTTAACAATTTTTTATTTCAATTTTTTCAGGGCAAGTTTCCTGTTATCGATCCCGATATCGCGGACGGTAGATTGTTCCCCCTATGGGACAATCACGTCCGGGATCGATTCAAGGACCTTATGTACCGGGCGCAGGAAAGCAAGCGACTAATGACCCCGTGTGGATGAGCCCGGAGGACCACGCGCGGCTTATCGCGAGCTTGAGCACTCCCGAGGGCATTGCAGTGTCAAGGAGGAATAAGGCCAACTGCGCGAAAAATCCCACCAAACACACAGCCGGGGACCGGACCCACGACGAGCACCATCGTCGATTGGTAAGTTTTTATTTATTTATTTTTTTACGTACTTTTTTCTTGTTTTCTTTTTTCAATTAGTTATTAATTTATTATTTTTTCTTCTTCAATCTCTAATATTTTTAGGAAGCAAAGCACGGTCGTCCTGTTCCGCCCGATGAGCTGCACCACATTCTTCACACGAAGAAGGACGGGACGTTCATCGACGATAAGGCGAAATAAGTTCAGGTATTTACTAATTTTTCAATTATTTTTTTTTCTTTAAATTTTTTCCTAACTTATATATTAACTATTTTATTTTCTGAATTTTAAATGTTTAGGAACGTTTCACGGAGTCGTTGAGTCAGCGGTTGCTCACACCAGACTCGCAACCGACTCAGGACGACCGTAGAGAGGCGTTCTTGGAGGCTGCTGGAGGGGTTCGTCCTGATGGATCAGTTCCTGGGCTTGGCTCGTACGGGCGACGCCTTTACGCGGATGTGCCCCGGCCTCAACAGAGCGGAGCGAGCACTAGCTCCGGCCCTTCTCCGGTTGAGCAGCAGCTGCGCGAAGAGGTTCAGCTGCTTCACACTGACATGGACGCTATGCGCGACGACTTCGTTTCTTGAGTCGCTGCGATTGAGGCGGATATGCAGGCACGTGTCGAGGCCCAGGTCGCAGCATCTTTGGCCGCGTACTTCAGATCCCTAGACGGCGGCCATTCATCATCGACGCCTCCTCCGCCACCCCCCGCCCCTCCGCAGTAGTTCTAGGATGTTTTCTTCTGTATAAAACATTTTTTGAATATTTGATTTATATATATTTTATTTTCATTCCAATTTTTTGTTATTAAATTTTAATACTAATTAAATAAATAAATAATAATTAATTAACTAATTTTTTAATTAATATTAAATTTTAACTATTGTAATTAAAATAAAAAAAAAATATTTATTAAATACGACCAGATGGTCGCATTTATCCTAAGATAAACGACCATCTGGTCGCATTTTGTCTGAGTACAAAAGTGACCACTTGGTCGCTTATAAAAGACCACGTGGTCACTGCTTCATGTGACCAACTGGTCACTTTTTTCAAGTTACATTACGACCAGATGGTCGTATTTTATCCCTAAACAAACGACCATCTGGTCGCATTTTGTCTGAGTCCAAAAGTGACCATTTGATCGCTTATAAAAACGACCATGTGGTCACTGTTTCATGTGACCAACTGGTCACTTGTCTTTAACTTAAATTACGACCAGATGGTCACTTTTTTAAGCGACCATCTGGTCGTTTTTTCAAAATGTTGACTTTTTTGCGACCAAACATTTCTGGTCGTATTTTTGTGACTATACAGTCGCACAAATTCAGGACCGACCAGCTTTTTTGCCTCTACCATGTTGGTCGCTTTTTTGGTCGCATTCTACAATAAAAACGACCAGTTGGTCGCAAATTACTGGTCGCAAATTGACTTTTTTTTTTTGTAGTGCAAGGTCCGCATAGCTTGCTTTTGGTTTCACCCAAAAGTCTCATACCAATGGAGATGTACCTTTCACCTTATACACCCATGATCATCCCCTTCCCTCACCAATATGGAATTTTGCACGCATCCAACAATCCTCCCCGCGTACAAATATATCCACCGAACCTCCTCTCAATCCGTCCACTCTATCGAGGCAAACTCCTTTTCTTCGAAGCGCATTGACTGTCCGATAGAGCCCACCACGGATCGGGTCTCTGAGGCTCCTCACTTTGTTCGACACCTGAGGATTCCACCCACATGGTTAGGATCGGGGCATGACTCTGATGCCACTTGTTAAGGGGACAATGGGCCTCCAAAACTCCGCATTGGTATGATATTGTCTACTTTGGGCCAATGCCCGCATGATTTTGCTTTTAGTTTCACTCAAAAGACCACATACCAATGGAGATGTATCCTTCACCTTATACACCCATGATCATCTCATTTCTTAACCAATGTGAGATTTTGTTCGTATCCAAGAAAGATGCATGAGGTATTTTATTTGACTAAAGGCATTTTGTTCATTATATTATATGAAAAGGAAAACACAAAAGATGTGTTTGCTGACTCGGTTCCTTTAACCAAACTTCCCCTTTTCTTTTATTTTCCTTTGTTTTTTCAAAGGAGATATCAAAGAGAGTTTATTAATTAACAGCTTAAAGAAAAAGATAGAATGAAAATGTGGGAATGGTTCTTTGTTGCCAGCTTTTTATCGTAAAGATATGTATCAACTTAATGAAATGATTGATGAATTTGTTATTTAAAATGACTTTAACTTTTTTTTTTCTTTGCATTCTAAAGCAAATTCAAAGAAAGGCAAAGCCTTAACTTTAATCAATATATTAGATTAATAAGAGAAAGATTCCGTGTGTAACATAGAAAAACCAACAAATTATGTGGTCTCCGTGATAATGATAGATAATTAGGTAAAATTTACAACCACACACGTAAACCTTGATGGTGATAACGGATCACCCTTTTCTTCTAAATGAATTTTCTCCCCAATTCAATAAATTTTAATTATGTTAGTTGTTTCTTTTATTATATTCATAGATAATTTGAATTTACTTTGTGACTGGGGATGATAAAACTTACAAAGGTTTTAAGAATGTAGGAATAGTGTTAAAAAAAAAACTATATAAATAATTATCTAAATAAGAGTCAACTAATATGGCATTTTGATCTATTTTCAACATGAAGAAGCACAAAGCTCCCACAAAATTTGCTTAATTGAATTAGGATATATAAATTTAATATTGTATAAATCTGCAACATTTCGTGTGACTCATAGATTTAGATATTAAAATGAGACCGCAATACTATATTTTACGAGAAGGAATGAACTCAAGAACTTTTATTGTAATACCATATTATACTTTTTGTATGAGTCCTGTCGGGTAGAAAGTATATAATAAATGAGAGATTTTCTTTTTATAATCACAAAAAAATGATAAAGGTTGAACAAACATATTTAAAAAAAATGTCTCAGACATGTATAATAATGTGTGTATCCATATATTTTACAATATGAGAAAGTCATTAAATTAAATCTAACACGCTCTGACCCAAAATCAATATTGAAACACTTTCTTTTTGCTGGTACATAAACATCTCATAAAAGTTTGCATATTAGAGTAATCTCAATACACGTAGTTGAACAAATAATTGTGCATACTACGTAGGGTTAAACCCTATTAATAATGTGGGCATCCATCTCAAAACCAATTGGTAATGAGAGGAGTGACCCTTAGAGTTTATAAATGTTATGAGTTCCCTACATCTTTCTGATGTGGGATTCTCAACATGTCTTTTCAAGATGGTGCCTCTTTTGAGCTCACCATTCTTAGATCGGATCCTATTTTTGGACCGAATGCCCGTTTAGGTTTGTTGGGCTCTTATATCATATTAATAATGTGGGCATCCATCTTAAAACCAATTAGTAATGAGAGGAGTGACCCTTAGAGTGTATAAATGTTATGAGTTCCCTACATCTTTTCGATGTGGGATTCTCAACAAACCCATAGACCTATAATCAATCTGAAACATATTCTCAATAATATTTAATCATAACTAAAGTAAATATTTGAATCATATTCTCAATAATATACTTTTGAGTAGTTTGAAACCCTTTCATGCTTATAAACTTTCAGAATCAACATACATACTTATCACTAAATAGTTTATTTCATAAACATGGATTGCAACTTTTTTTTTACGTGTGAGTCCCACTAAATGAGAAAGAGAGGTTTCCCATAATCCATCTTGATTTTCTATATTATCTATCAATCTGATCATATCAGGGCAATCTAAAATATGGCCAGCCAAGAGAAGAAACAACTTTCTTCACTAACATTCTTATTTCTCCAACTGATAATATTACAGTCTCCATACTTTTGTTGTGGAGCTAATGGAAGTTCAGCCATTGAAGCCAAGGCTCTGATCAAATGGAAGCAAAGTCTTCCAGAGCAATCAATCCTGGAAACATGGAAGGTTCCATCAAGTCCATGCCAATGGCAAGGAATAACATGTAATAATCATAGCAGTGTCATTGAAATCAACTTGGCTTACACTGGTTTGATAGGTACTCTCGAAAACTTGAACTTCTCTTCATTTCCAAACCTTCTTCATCTCGATCTTAAAGTTAATAAACTCTCTGGAATTATACCACCCTCCATTGGAGTTCTTTCTAAACTCCAGTTTCTTGATCTTTCCACAAATAATCTCAATGGTACAATTCCTCTTTCTCTATCTTATCTCTCTCAAGTTTACGAGCTCGATTTGTCGCGTAATTATATCACAGGGACTTTACATCCTTCTTTATTTCCTGGTGGAGCCAACAACATTGGTTTAAAAAGCCTGAGAAATCTCCTGCTTGAAGAAACACAACTCTCTGGGAAGCTTCCTCAAGAAATAGGAAACTCCAAGTCCTTAACTTTGCTGGCACTAGATTGCAACCATTTCAATGGTCAAATTCCACAATCTTTAGGGAATTTGAGTAATTTAACTATGCTTCTTCTTAATAACAATCAGTTATCTGGGCCTATTCCTGCAACCATAGCAAAGTTGAAAAAGTTAACTGATTTGCGCTTGTTTAGTAACCATTTATCTGGTTCCGTTCCATGGGAATTGGGAAATCTCTCATCTTTGAAAGCTCTTCATCTTGCTGAAAATAACTTCACTGGTAATTTACCACCTCAAGTTTGCAATGGTGGAAAGCTAGTTAATTTTTCTGCAGCTTATAATGACTTTTCTGGTCCACTCCCAATGAGCCTAAAGACTTGTCGATCTCTATACCGAGTTCGTTTAGAACACAATCGACTAACCGGGTCTCTAGATCGAGATTTTGGTTTTTATCCAAACCTCAATTTCATGGATTTAAGCTACAATCAATTACAAGGGGTCCTATCTCCAAGCTGGGGTGATTGTAAAAACTTGACACTGTTGAAATTTGCTGGGAATAAGATAAGTGGTAAGGTTCCAGATGAGATTGCTTATTTAAAGAATTTAGTAGAGCTTGATCTCTCTTTCAACAATCTATCAGGATCTATACCAGAAAGTATTGGAAATTTATCTGCACTTTTATCCCTAAAATTGCATAGAAATCAGCTTTCAGGCCCTTTGCCAGTTGGGATTGGAAGGCTTTCTAATCTAGCATATCTAGATCTCTCAAAGAACATGATACATGGATCAATTCCTCATGAAATAGGAGACTGTTCCAAGCTTCTAACTCTCTCTTTGAGCATGAATATGCTTGAAGGCTCAATCCCTTTTGAAATGGGAAATCTTGTGGCCTTGCAAAATTTACTAGATTTGAGTTATAACTCACTCAGTGGAGAAATTCCTTCTCAACTAGGAAACTTAAGAAACTTGCAGAATTTAAACCTCTCCCACAATAATCTATCAGGAAAAATTCCAGATTCTTTAAGAAAATTACCAAGCTTGGGGAGTATCAATCTTCACTACAACAATCTAGAGGTTCCAATTCCTGATAGTGAGATCTCCAAGACAGAAAATGGTAAAAAAATAAGTACTAAGACACTAGTAACCATTATTGTTCCTTCCTTATTGAGTGCATTATTGATTTCCTCAGCAATTTTTGGAAGCTTTTCATATTTCCTAAGAAAGAAAAGAAACCAACAGCAACAAGTTCCTGAGGAAGAAAACAGATCAGAAAGGCAGAATCCATTTTCGAACGTTTGTTATTTCGATGGAAGAATTGTATACAATGACATAATTGAAGCCACAAAGAATTTTGATGATAAATATTGCATAGGGATGGGAAGTTCAGGAAAAGTCTACAAAGCAGAAATGCCTTCTGGTGGTCAGATATTTGCAGTGAAGAAGATGAATTCCTTCTGGGAAAGTGAAACAAAGAATATGGAGATTTTGAAAAGTTTTGAAAATGAAATTGCAGCATTAACAGAAATAAGGCATAAGAATATTGTGAAGCTTAATGGGTTTTGTTCTCAAAGAAAGAATACATTTTTGGTTTATGATTATATAGAAAGAGGAAGCTTAGATAAAATTCTAAGCAGTGAAAAGGAAGCAAAGGAATTGAAATGGTCAAAAAGAATAAAGATTTTGAAGGGTGTTTCTCAAGCTTTATACTATCTACATCATGATTGTAACCCTCCAATTATACATAGAGATATATCATGTAAGAATGTGTTATTGGATTCAGAATTTGAAGCCCATGTATCAGATTTTGGAACTGCAAGGTTTTTGAAGCCTGATTCTTCCCATTGGACAGCAGTTGCTGGAACTTATGGATATGTTGCTCCAGGTCAGATCTTCAATTCTTGCTTACTTTTGAAATAATCACTATCAAATGAACAGATGAGATTAAAATGCTTAATATTTTAAGATTTAAGATCGGGTTTAAATGTTTTTGGTTGTTTATGGCCCATTTCGCAACCTTCCCAATTTTTGTTTCCTTGTTTCTATTTCTCATTTTTTAATAATTGGAGTTGTTTGGTAACTCTTCTTGTTTCTCATTTTTTTAGAAACACTTCCCAAAATTATGTAGAAATTTTAGAAACAACAAATTCTTGTTTCTTATTTCTCTTTCTTGTTTCCAAAGTTTTCAACACATTGATGAATTATTACATAATATTATAAATATACAAAAATCATATTAATCTAATATTTTTAAATATATCATTTAAATTTGTAAATTTTTCAAAATATTTTTATTTTTTTTAAATGAGAAACGGAAACAAGAAATAGTTACCAAACATATTTCTGTTTCTTTTTTAAAAAAAAATAGGAACAAGAAACAAGAAATAAGAAACAAGAAATGGAAACGAGGAAGGTTACCAAACGGGCCCTTATTGATAACAATAATCTTCCTATATGTTGGCTTTCAATTGGAAAAAGACACTTCAAGCATCCATGATTTTTTTTTCTTTTTTTTAGAACTTGCATACACAATGGCAGTGACAGAAAAATGCGACGTCTATAGTTTCGGTGTATTGACATTTGAAGTTATGATGGGACGACATCCAGGAGATCTAATTCTTGCTTTGCAATCTTCATCTGATCAAACTATAGTCATAAATGATGTTTTAGATTCCCGTCTCTCGCCTCCTTCAAATCGAATTATTGTTGATAAATTTGCTATGATCTTCAATCTTGCTTCATCTTGTATAAAGACTGATCCAAAATCACGACCAAAAATGTCTTATATATGTGATCAGTTGATCAAAATCTAGATTATAAAGATGTGTTTGGTAGGAAAGTTTATGTAATCTCGATTCATAAGGGGTTTTTTTTTTTTTTTCCTATTTGGATTAGTATAATTTAAGGTTATCAAGTTTGAGTTTGTATGGTCAAATATGTGTAATTGAAATAATTTGAAGAATATGTTTTTCTCATTGAATCTCATGGCCAAAGACCCATATTTATACAAAAAAAATAGGTCAAGAAGTAATATGAATATACAAGGAAAAGATACAAAGAAAAATATGGAAAACTTAAATTTCGTAAGCCACCGTCGCGGCGGTGGACTCGTAAGTGAGCAAAAAGACGCTTCAGGGCGCCGCGGCGCTCACCCTCGGGTTTTTGGCTTGGAAAAGCCAAAAACCATATTCAGATTCACCACCGCGGCGGCAGGAAAAATTAACTCTTTGTATCCTAAAAATGATCCCAGCTCGAATACTCCCCCTCAAGTTGGAGCATGAAGGTCACAAATGCCCAACTTGCCAAGTAGAAATAGGAACAGAGCTTTGCCAAGCGCTTTAGTCAAAACATCGGCAAGCTGATTGCCAGTACGAATGTGAGAGGGAGAAATAAGGCCATCATGAAGAGCATCACGAACAAAATGGCAATCCATCTCGATATGTTTTGTACGTTCGTGAAAAACCGAATTGGCAGAAATATGAATGGCTGCTTGACTATCACAATATAACGGGATCAGATAGTAATATGAATATCAAAACAAGTCAATAAGGACTTCAACCATTTCAATTCACATGTAGTAGATGCCATGGAGCGATACTCAGCTTCAGCAGAGGAACGAGACACAGTCACCTGTTTCTTAATCTTCCAAGAGATAGGAGAAGAACCAAGAAAGATGAAATAACCTGTCAAGGAATGGCGAGTCAAAGGCCAACTAGCCCAATCACTGTCACAATATGCAGTCAATTTAAAATCACAATCCCGACGAAGAAGGATTCCTTGACCCGAACATCCTTTCAGATAGCGAACAACACACAAGCCTGCCTCCCAATGCTTAATACGAGGATGGCCCATAAATTGAGCTAAGATGTGAACCGAGTAACATAACTCTGGACGAGTGATAGTCAAATAAATAAGGCGCCCCACAAGACGTCGATATTTTTCCGGATCATCAAGTGGAGGTCCATCAACTGTGGCAAGATGATGATTTGTATCCATTGGGGTAGAAATTGGTTTGGCACCAAGAAGCCCAGCCTCGCTGATAATATCCAAGGCATATTTTCTCTGAGAAAGATACAGACCATCAGATCCACGAGAAACCTCAATGCCAAGAAAGTATTTCAAGGCACCCAAATCTTTCATGTGAAATTTCTCACTCAATTGTCGCTTGAAGGAAGCAATTGCTTTAGAAGAACTTCCTGTAATAATTAGATCATCTACATAGACAAGGACATAAACAAAAACAGAGTTCTTCGAATAACTGAAAAGAGAATAGTCAGGATATGACTGAACAAAATCAATATCAAGGAGAGCAGAAGAGAGCTTTGCAAACCAGTTTCGAGGAGCCTAGCGAAGCCCATATAAAGATTTCTGTAAATGACATACTTTACCAGTATGCTCAGAAGAAAAACTAGGAGGTAATTGCATATAAACCTCTTCATTCAAATCACCATGAAGAAAGGCTTTATGAACATCCATTTGATGAAGCTCCCAGTTTCGAGCTATAGCGACAGATAAGAAAGTGCGAACGGTAACCATTTTCTCAACAGGCGCAAATGTTTCGTTGAAATCAATAACTTCAATCTGATGATTACCATGCACAACTAGACGGCCCTTCAATCGTTCCACTGAACCGTCAGATTTATATTTTATTTTATAAACCCACTTACAGCCAATTGCCCTTTTTTCTGGTGGAAGATCCACCAAAGTCCATGTACCATTTCGTTCAAGAGCGTCGATCTCTTCCTTCATTGCCTTTCACCATCCAGGATCCTTAATCGCCTCATTAAAAGAGGTGGGTTCCTTGCCTGTCATTATAGCAGCAAGAAAACAAGTATGGTTTACAGAAAACCGATCACAATTTACACAATTACCTAAGGGAAAGCAGGTACCTGGCAATATAATTTCACCGTTTTCCACATTACTTACTTCAGGCACAATAGGAGTATCATCAACAACAACTACATTTTCACTCCCCCTTGGTACAATAGAATCAGATAAAGGATTACTAGCACCCGCAGATGACTCAGCGGTAGAAAAAGGAAACACATCTTCACAAAAAATAGCATCACGAGAATGAAAGAATTCCTGAGTGCTAAGATCATAAAACCGCCAACCCTTTTTACTAAAAGGATAACCCACAAAGATACATTTACGAGAGCGAGGACCAAATTTATTTGGAACACGAGGTTTATTCTTGACATAACTAAGACAACCAAACACACGAAGCATATGAAACGAGGGAGGTGTGTTAAACAACAACTCATAAGGTGTTTTATTGCCAAGGAGTGGAGTGGGAGTTCGGTTAATAAGATAAGTTGCGGTTAAGATACTCTCACCCAAAAGGAAGTAGGAAGATGAGCTTGAAAGAGTAAAGCTCGTGCGACATTCAAAATATGTCGATGTTTTCTTTCAACCCTCCCATTTTGCTGAGGTGTGTCAACACACGAGGTTTGATGTATTATTCCCAAACTGGCATAAAAGGCATGTAGTGAAGTAAATTCCCTACCATTATCGCTACGTATAATTTTCACTTGTTTATCGAACTGTGTTTTCACCATCATACAAAAGTTTTTAAGTAATTGAGGAACCTCAGATTTAACACATAAAAGAGACCCACACAGCACGAGAGCAATCATCAACAATTGTGAGAAAATAATGAGCTCCACAACTAGAAGGAAGATTATAGGGACCCCATATATCACAATGAATTAAATCAAAAATATGCTCTGCTTTATTGCTACTCAAAGGGAAAACATTTCTAGTTTGTTTAGCACGAATACAAATTTCACAAGAAGAATGAGAAACAGCAACATGACTACTTGCACTATTACTTGAAAATAAACTAGGTAAAGAAGACTCTATGCTCCGTGACGGGTGTCCCAAACGTTGATGCCATAAATTCGTTGTTGGTTCCACACTTATCTGAAAAACTTTCTGATGTTGAAGAGGATGGAACCAGTAAACTCCATCACATTGTTCACCCACTCCAATCATTATCCTCGAAGTACGGTCCTGTATTATACATAGCTTATCAGTAAATGTGATCATATAGTATAAATCATGAAGCAAATGAGAAACTAATAGAAGATTACAAGTAAGACTCACAATATATAAGACATTATGTAGTTTCATTGTCTGATTCAAAGTGACAGTGCCACGTTTGCGAGCAAAAACCTGTTATCCATTTGGAAGTCCAACTGATATAGGATCAATATCAACCAAGTCATAGAAGAAACTTATATTACCAGACATATGATTGGAGGAGCCTATATCGATAATCCATAAATTAGAATCAACCGACTCACCATTCAACTTGTCATTCGAGGAAGTTGACCCTTTAGAACTATTCAGCAATTGCACAAGAGTTGTCCATTGATAGTCAGAAAGACCGTGAAGGCCACTCCTATCACTATTATCAAGTTTTGAAGTACCTGATTGCGTAGTAGTTACAGCATTAGCAACCAAACCACATCCAGCACCTCGTCCGCCCTAGTTTTTTCCTCCACCTCTTCCTGAACGATTGTTACCTCTTCCTTGCCCTCCATTATTTTTATTGTCTGCAACCCACCAATCTGGAAAGCCATGAAGTTGGAAACAAGTAGTATGATCGTGTCCAGTTCTAGAGCAATGTGAACATGACAAATTGGCCTTCGATCGATCCCCTCGATTAAATCCTTTTTCTTTATTAACCGTTCCTTGAACTGCAAACCCAATTGCATCTGGTTTACTATCATGCGAACGCACTATAATATGATGGCGTTCTTCCGTCACAATCTTCGCAAACACTGTATTCAATGTCGGTAAAGGATCCATCATCAGAATATTTGAAACGACATTCCCGTAAAGAACAGAATCTAAGCCAACAAGAAAATCATGGACTTTTTCATTCTCCCTTTGTTTTGCAATGATTGACGCCGCTTCACACGTATAAATTGGTATAATCGTGTATCCTTCCAGTTCATCCCAGATCTTACTCAATTCATTGTAATAGGTAACTACCGTGTTACCTCTTTGTCTGCAATTACTCAGAAGCGTCTTCAATTCATGAATCCGTGGACGTTACCAAGCCATAAGGAAGTTTTCACATCATTCGGTTGTGGAACCGAAGATCTAAGTCCTGGATCAAGAGTATTGTGGATCCATCCCACAAGAGTTGAATTGACTGTCACCCAAGGATTCTCCTCGGGTGATCCCGGCACCGGCTTCTTTATGGTTCCATATCAATGAACCCTAACTTATTCTTAGCGCGAAAATTGTTCCGCATAGATCGTACCCATTCATTATAGTTATCACCACGAAGCACAATTGGGCATATTGTGATTTGTGGTCCATCTGAGGGATGAAGATAATATGGAGAAGAGGAATCCAAAGGTTTTACCGAGCCCATATTGGAATCAACTAGCTGAGCTTCTTCTTGCGTGGCCATCAAAGATCAATTACCTGCTCTTATACCATGAAATAATTTGAAAAATATGTTTTTCTCATTGAATCTCATGGCCAAAGACCATATTTATACAAAGAATTAGGTCAAGAAGTAATATGAAGGAAAAGACACAAAGAAAAATATGGAAAACTTAAATTTCGTAACCCACCGCCGCGGCGGTGGACTCGTAAGTGAGCAACAAGACGCTTTAGGGCGCCGCGGAGGTGGAGTGGCGAGGAGCCACCGCTGCGGCGGTAGGCAAAATTAACTCTTTGTATCCTAAAAATGATCCCAGCTCGAATAGCAATAGAATGCGTTTTTTTTTTTTTTTTTTTTATATATATTATATCAAAATTTTGGGAGGGAAGACTCAAACATTCGACCTCATAGTAAGGGATCAAGTGCTTAACCACTTATAAATATAGTAAAATTTTAATATGCTAATATATGGTTCAGTCCCTGTCGCTCGCCCTCACGCTCACTCCCTCGCTTCCCCTCGTCCCTGCTTCATGTCCTCACTCCCTCGCAGCCCTATCCACTCCCTTGACAGCAGCCCAGCCCAGTATTCCATCAACGATTCCTAGCGGAGCAGGAGGACGTTACCAAGCCATAAGGAAGTTTTCATTGATCATTTAATTTTAAATAAATTCTTGATTAAACTTTATATTTAGATGTACATTTTTATCAGTTTTATTTACAAAACATTTGGGCCATTTTCTTTTAACTAGATTCATACTACGTGCGTTGCACGTTTATTTCTTATCAATTTATCAAAATTTATAGGAACGTATGAAGTTTTAATTTTCATTTTTCCAACTTTATGAAATTATTTAGAATATATTTAATTTCTTTGAAAAATGAATAATATTTTTAACTTTATTTTAATCTTTTTAAAAAAATATAATTAAATAGATGTATTGTAAAAATTATTTTAATCTAACAACAAATATAAAGAATTACCGCCATTCACTTCAGAGTTTCGATTTTGTTTTTACTTCTTCTTTTACATGCTTTTAGTTTTGTTCTTTGTTTGTTTTGTTAGAAAAAAAAAACAACAAATTTAAACGGCAAACAATTAAAAATTGATAAAAAAAAATGTAATTGAAAATTCTTTAATCTTAAAATAAAATATTTATTAAATTGAAAAACAAATATTGATATATGGATTTTTTTAACATGTTGAATGATTAACAGGAAAAAAATATTTATAAAAATTTAGTAAATAACTATATTCAAATATAATTTTTAATATTTGTAAAGTTTGAACATATTTTTAATTTATTCATTTTTAATATACATAAAAATTCAAATAAATGTCAATAATGTAAATATATTGAATATAATACGTTATTTGAATGATAATAATATATTTAATTAATGAATTATTGATAAAATTGATCATTAATTTAAAATAATAATTAAAATCTACATAATTAATATATAAGTGGTAATTAAATGGTAATGACATATTTTATAAATTAAAAGTTTAATGAAGGGTTAATGTTATATAAATAATGACATATTTTATAATATTTAAAAATCAAGTCCATTCCAAAAAAAAATTCTTCAACATCCCACCTTTTATATATTAAGGATGTACTGTTTAAATCAAGTTCCTTTCTTTATCAATAAGATAAAGCGTCGTTTTGCTTTTTTAATGTAATATTTATTAGGGGATTTACATGAATGTTATAATTTGGTGAGATATTTAAAAATTTGTTAAGAAAAAAAATATTTAAAAAATGCTAAAATTTCAAAAGTCAAATATATCAATTAATCACTATTAGTATATTAGTCAATAATTAATAGTGTATATAAGTGATAGACTGTTAATGATATCCTAATAGTTCACTAATATAATAATAGTGATTGACTGATATACTCAAAATCTTTGAAATTCTAACATTTTTGTAAATATTTTTTTTAAATAGATTTGTAAATATTATAAAAAAAAATTAACATATTTGAAATTGCCCCTATTTATTACTTTTGCTGTCTATTAAATGTCTTTTGACCTTTATATTTTGAGTCTGGTCATTACAGACAATTAAGGTGCTTGTGTAAGTTTTATTGCACCAACAAATACATTCTCAATTATCAACTTTTGTTGAAACTCACTTGATAATTTATCATTACATATTTAAAACCCACCAAATCTTAATAATAACATCATCGGGTCATGGTAGTGCCAATTTTTGAATAGTTATCATTATTCGTTTCTATTGTGGAGTGAAATTTGAGTACACGTGGAATTTTTCAACTAGTTCAAAGAATGCACAATTAACATGTCTACATCATGTGGAAAGATAAAGATACATCACCTAGGAGGCTACGTATACGTCGCCTGGGAGGGTACGTCAATGTCGCCTAGGAGTCTACGTCTACGCATCTAATAAAGCTATGTATCTAAGACCAAGAAACTACATTATACTAGTATCCAATCAAAAGATGACACGTGGCATAACCAACAAGCAAGACGTCATTGGGAAGCAACATGTGGCCCAATCTCGATACGGCACGCGGCACGATGATGTCATCAACATCCTTTCATATAAATAGGTGAAGAAATTCATTCATTAGGTCACTAATTCTTCTATAATTCTCTCTGGCACACACTAGCTCTGCTTGCTCTGACTTTAACATCAGAGGGTGTTAGGCCGGCATCACGCCGGTGCTCTCTTCGTTTCTTGTGCAAGTACATACAGTGCTCGTCAACTTCTCAGCACATCGCCTACACAGTACCTCTAGTGCAGTGCACTACCTATGACTCATCACATACTCTAAGTTCGTTGCTTACGTGGAAGCTCTCCATTTTTAGGCAACAATATTTAGTGTCGTCTGTGGGAAGAGTATATAACTAAGTTCTCTATCATCAAGGATGAGTCGTAGAAGTTAGAAACACGGTGATGATATAGATGACGGTGAAAACCGTAACCCACATAATACGAGATATCAAACTCGTAGCACTAGAGAACAGCAACAACATCAAGTTGATGAAACTGAAGAAGTGGAAAAGGTTGTATCCGTACCAGATAGAAGGGTAGATGTCTTGGAAGAGAAAGTTCAAGGTGTGAACCGAAACCTTGCAAAAGTACTAGAGATATTCATACAAAGGTCGGATCACCAAGCTTCTGCTGACAACTTGGAAGTACAATCTAAAAAAGACAAAGAACCTATAGAGCGACCAGGTGAATCAAGGAATCATGAGAAAGGTGCTTCAAAAGGGGAAGTCAAAGTTAAAGATCCATGACAATTCCTCTTTCTCTCATAACTCTCCTCGCAACAAGCAACCTAGTAAAAATAGAAGTTCCGACCTTAGAGAAGTTCTAAATCAAAAGAGAAAAGAATATGCAGATGTTGTAAAGTCTACTGTAGAAAGTTCCCAGCCTTGGGCACCAGAGTTGAAAAATCTACAAGATCAACTTGGTCATATGAAGAAAGAATATAGAGTAAAGACCCCTCTTGCACTAAAAGATCTACTCGAGCAAACTGAGCCTCCATTCACCGATGGTATAATGAAGGTGGGCTTCTTACCAAGTTTAAAATGCCAACTATGACCACGTATGGTGGTTCAAAGGATCCAATGGAGCGTGTCGATACATTTCGAACCTGGATGGAGCCTCAGGAAGTCCGAGATGCTATCAAGTGCAGTTCCTACTTACATTAGGAGGCCCTGCATGCAGTTGGTACATGCAGCTTAAGCTGAGGTCCATTCCTTCATTTAAAGACCTCACTCGATCTTTTGTAACTCAGTTCCTTGGTGGTAGGGATCATAAAAAACCAGCCAAACACCTTTTGACTGTGCGTCAGAAGTCAGAGGAGAGCCTCTAAGACTATGTAGTTAGATTCAACAATGAGGCGCTAAAGGTGGAAGGTTACAGTGACGACATAGCTCTTACTGCTGTGATGGCCGGTTTGAAAGATGAAAAGATCTAGTGGTCACTAGGTAAGAAGACGCCTGCTACATACACCGAGCTTCTCTCTAGAGTACAAAAATACATGAGCGCCGAAGAGTTGCTTAGTGCAAGGCAGACTTCAGATGAAGGAGGTAGTAATAAACGATCAGAGCACAAGAAGGGAGACCGAACATAAGATTTTTCCTGGAGGACTGATCATCACGAGGATGAAAAGAGACAGGGGTCGAGAGACCAACTTGAGAAGCTGAGTCTTCCTTCTAGTAAATTTAAAAAAATACACTCCCACCACGGTCCCGATTGAACAACTACTCATGGAGATCAGAGACAAAACTTGGTTACGTAGCCATCTAGAATGAAGGTGGGATCAAATAAAAGGAACGAAGGCAAGTATTGTCTCTTCCATAAAGATCACGGTCATACTACCTTGGATTGTTTTGATCTCAAAGAAGAAATGTGGGTATTTGAAGGAATTCATAAAAAGTAAAGGAACTCAACGTGATACCGAGTCTGATAAGAAAGACCGAGACTGCCACAATCAAGATTTTCCAAATGGGGAAATAAGAACTATTTTTAAGGGTCCATCTGCTGCAGAAAATTTTATTATTAAAAAAAAATATTTCCGAGTTGAAAATTATTGTCAGGTCCATGAAAACTAGAGATGGAAGAAAATCAGTAACTAAAAAATGGTCAGACTCTAAAGATAGGAAATGTGAGAATAAAATAGATTAGTTTTTTTTTTTTAAATAAGATTCCCATAAAAGAGTAGTTATTTCCAATTTTAAATTAGTGTAAAGATAATATATTTATTGGGGGAGTGAATTTTATTTATTCTCATTATGTAAGTATAGTTGATGAAAACTTAAATTATGTTACCCAAATTAAAAGGTTTATTATTTAAAAAAGCATGAAAGATTAATGAATGAATTTAGAAAGGGCATGAATTGTGAGAGAGACAAGAGGGTGGGAAAAAGGAGGGTGAGATTTTTGTTTGTCATTAATGGAGGGTTAGTAAGGGTCACATTGTCCCAGTGATGTTGTTGGGACCATTGCAAGGTTCCATAGACTAACTACATGGGAAATTAGGAAAATTGACCTCTAAAAAACCAATATAATGTTTATTGACCCTCCCCTCACTTAGAGACCTTATGCTTATGTTATTGCACTATGAAAAGACAGAAATATCCTTGTCAATCTTTCCTTCCTTCTCACATCTCAAATCTAACTCAGCAAATTTGTGAGTTTGAGTTGCGATTTTGTGAATACCCTCCCCATCTATTTCCATCTATTTCCAGAGATTTTGGTAAGTTTTCTTTGCTATGTCTCCATGGGTTTTGGGTATTTTTATTTATTTATAATTGTAAGACCATTTTTCTTTGAGTTCTATCGTCTTTTAATTTCTTGAAATTAACATTCAAAAACAAATTCAAACCCTACGTTTTCTATCTCAAATGTTTTCTTGAAATTTGAAGCCATGGATGAAGTCAAGCTCAAAACCTCCATTAATGGCCATTTTCAAGCTTTCTAACTTTTACAATTTGGTGATTTTCTTGACTTTTACTTAAAATCTTTCAATTCTGGAACATATGGGTGCTTAAATATGTATTTTACATAGAAAAAATAACTTATAAAGGCAAGCCAATGATTTCTCAAAAGCCCCAAATTGGCCGAAAATACCATCCTCTAGTTTTGCTAGTTTTGTGATTTTTGGGTTAAACCGGGTTCCGAGTTATATTTCAATGTTATTAGCTGAGATATTGTGATATTATGAACTTAAATAAATTTTTTTATGTATTGATGTAAGAGGAGGCCAAGCATAAGCATTTTTTTTTAAATTAATCAATGTGAGAATAAAGCGGATTCGTGTAACGGTATGATTGATTGAACGTGGTTGTGGCCGTGAGGAATGTGGGGTTGTAACTATTGATATTTGGGGGCTGATATGGGATCATTGCCATGTGTTTGAAAATAAGAAATGCAAAAGTTGATAGTGAAAGGAAAACCAGCTAGCCGAACTAGTAATGAGTGTTCGAGGAAATGGAATAAGAAGGATTGATATTACTTTAGCCTTACATTCATTCTGATTTTGGGTGATATTAAATGTTACTTGTGTTTATAAGATATGTCAAGTGAAAGACTGAAGCATATACTGATTGTGTTGTATTCATTTAAATTTGTGATAAGTTATAGGCTAAAAGATCGATATGTGATACGATTATAGTCCGGCTACTTGCATCTTATTGCATTCATATATTTTACTCTTGTTTGTTATTTGAAAGCCATAAGGTTATAACCTATGTAATGGTGAGAGGAGTTAGACGTTACATATGGTTACCATAGTTGATTTGAGCAAGTTTTGTGGCGCTGTGTGGTTGATGGGCCCGGAAGCTCAAGAGGCTAGTGTTAAACCTAGAATTGTGAAGTGAGCGAAAGCTCAAGAGGCTAGTGAAAAGCCTAGAATTGTGATTTGAGCAAAAGCTCGAGAGCTAGGCTAGTGTGTAGCCTAGAATTGTGAAGTGAGCGAAAGCTCGAGAGGCTAGTGAAAAGCCTAGAATTGTGATTTGAGAAAAAGCTCGAGAGGCTAGTGTAAAGCCTAGAATTGTGATTTGAGCAAAAGCTTGAGAGGCTAGTGTAAAGCCTAGAATTTGTGGAGAGCTATTGAGATAGCCTCTGAGACGAGCATAGTAAGACACGTGGAAAGTGTAAACGAGAAATGGTATCGGTTTTAATATAAGTTCGAGATGACTTGACCATGTGTTTGCATTGTTGTTGATAATTCTTTTAAATACATGTTTAAGCCTTTAGTTATTATATATGCATTTTCTCATTAAATCATTTAGCCATTTTGGATGCATCATTTTAATTCATTACATACCATTACTATAATTTGTTTTATTTTCACTAAGTGTCATAATCAGAGGTGGTACATATCACCTTTCAGGTACCATCAGAGGTCATGGTCGAGGCAAGGCGGCTGGTGCTCGTTGAACCTTCGAGGCGAGACTTTTAGATACGCTAGCGTGTCTCGTGGATTGACATGCTTTTTGAGTATAGTCCATGTTTTGTAAATAATGTGTTAAACTTGTATTTTGAGGTGTAACATCGTGTGACTTCTATACAACTTTAAGTTAATCCAAATTTTATTTTCCTCTCTAAGTTTTGGTTTTAATTAAAAGTGGCATATGTGCCTATTGCTTACTAAACTAAACTATGATTATTTATAAATATTGTCTTACGTGTCTTTGAAATAATGATTTTTCAAGTGAAGTCGTGTGGGTCTACACTTCCGCTGAGGTTACTTGTGGCTTAGACTTATTTATTAAGTCGGATCGTTACAAACCTATATATGACATAAAAGTTTAGAAGTTTGTGTTAAGGATAAAGCAAAAATGTATGATGATAATGAAATAGAGAATATAAGTTGCTTAATTGTATAAGAAGTTAAAGTTCAAGGTTATTTATGTACTTTCACATTTTAACAAGGTCTCTAATATAAAAACGATGAGGAGAAGGTCAATAAACCTTATATTAGATTTTTGGAGGTCAGTGTTCTCAATTTTCCTAACTGCATGGACTGAATTTTAATACTCTTAAATTTAACATCTATTTGTATATATTTAGTGAACTATTATAACCCTACTTCTCATTTCTAGGTCCTAACCTTTCATCAATGTTTATGTGGTCGATATGTCGTCAAGACTAAGCCTCATCAATCGGGCTAAGCCCGTGGGAAGGCCCAGTCCAGGCTCAATCTATAAGTCAATGGTTGACGAGCCCGACTAGTTCGGCCTCTAAATCTTTTGAATGTATATGGATCACGTATTTAAGCCCAGGCCCGGACCGTAGGCTTTATCTATAGGGCCCCTATCAGGCCAGGCCCGAGGCTCGACGCCCATTCAAAAATTATTATTTTTAAATATATATATATATATATGTGTGTGTGTGTGTATAAATTATTAATATCTATAAATTTAAAATGGGTGAATTTCACTAATAACCAAAAAAATAATGGATATATCAAATATACCGGATGTTTTTATTAAATATCAAAAGTACCCAAAACCGTCACCGGCTAAATTAAATTATATTGTGAAAGGAAAAACATGCCCCTGATTTAACTTCTCCTTAATTTGTGTAAAATTTAAGGAAAGTTAATGGAAAAATCAAATAAAAATAAAAATAAAAACTATAACAAAAATAAAATAAAAAATCTTCAAACTTCAAACTTGTTCTTCAACCTTCGGACTTCTTCTTCATGGAAAAATCGAACGTCTTTCTTGTTCGTCATCCTAAAAAAAACAAAGATAAAAAGTAAACAGTTTATTAATGTGCACTTAAAATTGATTTCGGACACAAAAATTGATGAAACAGTTTTGAAAACATATGTAAAAAAGGCTTTCAAAATAAACATTGAATAAAAATAAACATTTCACTAAAAGTAACTTATCTACAAAATACATAGAAAGCAAGTTCACTGAGAATTGAAAATGTAATTTTTTTTATAAACGTTTACTTTTAGTAAACATTTATTTTGGAAAAATCAAATGTCCTTCCTGAGATAGCGAATGCACAAAATTGGAGATGAAAAAGAAATGGAAGGTACAAATTTTTAAAAATCGTTTCTTGTTAGTAAACATTTATTGATGTACCTTGGTTCTTCGCTTTCTTCCTCGATTGAACAAACACGAGCCACAACAACGATCACCTTCGTCTATTTTTTGGATCTTGCAATGAATTTGAATCATGACCGGAAAACCAAACCAAGAAAGAATCATAAGTTTGGTGGCCAGGAAGACGGTCAAATTTTTATAAACAATTGAAAATGTAATTTTTTTTATAAACAGTTCTCGTTACTAAACATTTATTTTGGAAAATTCAAATGTCCTTCCTGAGATAGCGAATGCACAAAATTGGAGATGAAAAAGAATTGGAAGGTACAAATTTTTATAAACAGTTTACTTTTGGTAAACATTTATTTATGAAAATTCAAATGTCCTTCCTGATCGTCTTCTTACAAAATACAGAGATAAAAAATAAAAACGAAAGAGAAAAACAATTCATCCAGAGATAGAGCGAAAGCACAAATTTGGAGATGAAAAAGAGATCAAAGTTTCTATAAATATGTAAATAGAAAAATAAAATAAATGTTGCACAAAAATAAACAGTTTAAAAAATTTCTTCAGATCTGGAAAAAAAATTCAAAGAAATTATGCATATTTCTCCAATTTTCGAATCACATCTATCCCTTTACGAACAAATAACCAATATAAACATTTACCTAAAAGTAACTTTGGGTGTTTTCGAAGTGGACAAACGGAAACATTCTGAGAGCGGTGGATCTGAATCTGCGACAAACGGAAACATTCTTCGCCGGTGATTCGGCCGTGTATGAGACAAATTGTGAGGTATTTGGAAGGGGAATCAGAGCTACAATCAATCGGGTTGTGGGTTTCGTCAAGTGGGTTAATGTATTTGAATCGGGGGAATGGAGATTTCGTGATTTCTTCTTATCATCGTGTTTCGTTGGAAAGGACGTCGTCGAGTTCTTCCATGGCTGAGTGTATTCTGTAGGAAGGTCGCAGATTTAGGAGTGAAAATTATATGTAAATATATAGGAAGAAGAAGAAGAGGAAGAATATAAAAGGAAAAATATAATTTAGATTTGGTAACTGACAAATCAAAATCAAATTAATATGATAAAAAAGGAAAGATATCAGTCATTAACTAAATCCCAAGAATCATGGAATCATACAAAATGATCACGGAAAATTGAAAAAAAAAAGGAAAAAACGAATAAAAAAGGGTAAAAATGTAAACTGTATAATTAATAGCTACAGTTACGCCACCCGGAATGGGTGTTTTTTGGGTAAAAGTGTAATAGAATCTTAACAACCGGTAATATTGAAATTGAGTGAATTAATCAGGATACTAGTGATATTAATCTCATTTAAAATATAATGTAAATATTTTATTTCATTTTTTATATTTAATATAATCTTGTAGTTATATAATTAGAAAATATAATCATATATAATTATAAAATATAATATATTATAATTTAAAAAAAAAAGTTTTAAAAGATGCAATTAAAAGAAAATGAAAAAGTTAATTTAATATAATCAAACTAACCTACAAGAATGATAAATAAAGTTAATTTAAAAGTTTAATAAATAATATATAAAAACAAAGCATAAATAAAAAATTAAATAGAATAGTAAAAAATTAAATTAACTTTTTCTTTTTCACTTTAGAGTTACATTTGAGTTTAAAAAGTTAAAAATAAGTTTTAAAAATGTTATTTAATAATTAAAAACTTGAACGGACAGAGCTAAGCCGACAAAATGGGCTCGACCCGTATTTTATTTCATGAGTCTTAGCCCGTGGACTGGGTTTGGACTTACCATTTTAAATCAGGCCCGGGGCTAGCCAGACCTAACTTAAAATGTTTAACATAGAAAAACTAATTTATTAATTTCACTAAGTCCATAAGATCACTCTCGGTGTTGATTATAGGCACGTACTCAACAAACAAATGCATTAGAAACTCTCCACCACCAGGATTGAGTGTGGAATGCATTGTCATGGGTAGAGACAATGGAAGATGAAGAGATGGGCTCGGTCAATTATAGTCTTAGAGCGAAGAAAGATATTCTTTCACTACAAAAAAACTGTCAAAATACGACCAGAAATTTGCGACCAAACAAAAGTGGTGGTTTTTTGGTGACCACCTGGTCACTTTCTTTGAAGGTTGACTTTAAGTGACCATCTGGTCACTTTTTTTGCGACCAGATTGTGACTAAAAGTAGAAGTAGTCATAAAAATGGCGCGAAATTATGGCGCGAAAGAAGCGACCAATTGGTCACCTAAAAAAACGACCAGCTAGTCGCAGTTTTGTGACTAAAATATGTCTTGGTAGCAAAAAATGGCGCGTAATTTTTTAGGGAAAAAAGCTACCAAGTGGTCACAATTAAAAGTGACTACCTGGTCGCAATTTTTGTGACATTTATTGACCAGTGGTAGCTTAAAATTGGAGGGAAAAAAGCTACCAAGTGGTCACAATTAAAAGTGACTAACTGGTCGCAATTTTTGTGACCTTTATTGAGCAGTGGTGGCTTAAAATTTTGGCGGGAATTAAGCTACCACGTGGTCACATTAAGAAGTGACCGCATGGTCGCAAATGCTGTGATTTTATATGACCAATAATTTATAAAAAATTTGGTGGGATAAAAGCTACCAACTGGTCACCAAAAAAGTGACCATCTAGTCGTAAATTCTGACTTCATGTGACTCTGGGCAGTGAGGAAAATGGCGGGAAATTTTGGCGGGAAAATGCAACCAGATGGTAGCAAAAATACTACCATCTGATCGCAAATGAGCAGAGGAGTCCATTATAAAATCCCTCCACCTATTGTTTGTTAGCATTAAGAAAAAAGAAAATGAGAGAGTGGATGTATGTTCGTTTGATAGACGGGTATTTGAATGATGAGTTCGTGGTCGGGGTTGAACAGTTTGTTGAGTTTTGCATGACACCTGTCTATTATGAAAATTATGGTGGAAAGCTACGTTGCCCGTGCAGGAAATGCGACAATAGGAGAATCATACCGGTTACAGAGTTGAAGGTGCATCTTTATAGTCGGGGATTTGTGCAGAATTATTATCACTGGGTGTTTCAGGGGGAAACACAGGAAATGTTCGACGCTGCATTACAGGAATCGAGACGATATGAAGGTAGCAGCTCGAATGTAGAGGTTGTTGACGAAGAACGGAATGATGAACAACAGTATAGTCAGATGCAGCAAGTGATACTTGATGGTGCGGGGTATGGGGGCAATGAAAATTTACGTGAAAGTTTAAACGTAGACGAAGATGAACGGGTTGTAGAAGAGGAAATGAATCTGGATGCACGAAAGATGCACAAAATGCTAAAGACAGCCAGCCGACCATTGTACGATAGGTGTGAGGTAAGTCAACTTCTCTCCGCTCTGAGAACTTTTAAATATAAAGGCGCAAGACAACATACCCAGGTAGAGGATTTGATGCGATTGCATCGTGGTTTTGTCGATGCGCTCCAGGAAGAAAATAATATGCCCCGAGTTTGTACGACACGAAAAAGCTAGTGGAGGGACTTGGATTACCCGTGGAGAAAATAGATTCGTGTCAAAACGGATGCATGATTTCCTGGGATGTGGATGAGGACTGCATCATTGCAAATTCCGTTTTCTTCCAAGATACAAACAAGGGAAACGCACTGATTCCAAACGCTCGCATGTTCTATTTTACCGACCCCACGCCTGGCAGCGTTGTATGCATCGGATGTGATAGCCTTGCACATGAGATGGCATCACGAGCATTCACAGGATGAAGGTGTTATGAGACATCCCTGGATCTTTGCGACATGGAAGCATTTAAATAATTGTCATCCGGATTTTGCACAAGATCCAGAAACGTCGATTGGGATTATGCACAGATGGCTTCAACCCGTTCGGGGCATCCGGGGCACAATATTCGTTTGGCCATCATGGTAACCCCGTATAACTTGCCTCCCTCGATGTGCATGCGAGACCCGGTGATTTTTCTAACGGTGATCATACCTGGGCCGAAAAGTCCAAAAGAACCCGGATGTGTATTTGCAACCACTTGTTGCGAGTTGAAAAGGTTGTGGGATCGACGGTGTTATGACGCACGACATTTCAAGAAACAAACTTTCTTGATGCGCGCCGCGTTAATCCGGACGATCGGTGACTTCCTGCGTATTCAATGTTGTCAGGTATGTTGATCTTTAATTGCTTTCATATACATTTTTGAGTCCGTGTTTAGCTTTTGTTATTGCTTTCCTTAGTCGGTGTAGTTAATTGTGTGAACCTTAATTTCCTCCTCTTAAAGGATGGAGTACGGCGGGGACATACGCATGTCCACATTGTATGCTAGATACGAGATGCATTTTATTTGTAAACGGTCGGAAAACTTGTTGGTTGGACTGTCACCTGTCGATTTTTGCCGTTGAATCACACTTTCCTGGTTCAAACGGCAGTGGATTGGAAGAAGGGTCGACGAGTAAGAAAACAAACCCCCCGACCATGTATAGTGGAAGATAGATTCTTCACGGTATAGATGCTATAGGGACGCTTGAAGATTACAAGGGAAGGTGCGAGAGTGCAAACAATGTGGTGGGAAAAACACGGGTTGGAAGAAACGGAGTATTTTTTGGGATCTACCGTATTGGGAAGATCTACTGATTAGACAACATTTTCAATACGATTTTGAACGTTCCGGGAAAAACGAAGGACAATCTGAAGGCACGTTATGATATACGGGAGATATGTCACCGTCCTGAGTTGGAGCCTGACGACAATGATAATTACGCAAAAGCAAAGTACATGTTGACGACGGATGAAAAGAAAACATTATTTGAGTGGATCAAATCCATCAAATTCCAGGACGGATACGTTTCGAATTTGAGTCGGTGTATAGAGAGTCAAAAACATATCATGTTCGGGATGAAAAGCCACGACTGTCATATATTCATGCAACGATTGATACCCGTCGCGTTCAGACCGTTCCTAGAGAATAGACATTGGGAGCCGCTTGCCCAGGTTGAGTGTTTTTTTCAGGGGACTTGACATGTACAGAGCGACGGAAGCTACTGTCGCTTCAATGAGTTCAGAGATCGCCGTTATTATTTGTAAGTTGGAGCGAATGTTCCCAACTGGCTTTTTTGACTCTATGGAGCATCTTCCAGTGCATCTTCCATACGAGGCATTCTTAGGGGGTCTCGTACATTACCGCTGGATGTACCCATTTGAAAGGTAAGCACAGTTATTTTGTAATGTACGCGTATAAATCAGTACAGTGATCATCGAATGTAAATTATGTTTTGTACCCACAGGTACTTACGTCGGTTGAAAAAGATGGTTGGAAATAGATCACGAGTAGAAGGATCTATCTGTAGTGTGTACCTAACGCAAGAGACTACCACATTTGGTTCATACTACTTTGATCAACACATTGCAGAGCAGTTTCGACCGGCGAAACGAAACATTGTCGAAAATTTACTTGAAGGTGTTGACATGAACGACTTGCCGATTTTTACGGAACCTGGCATGACAGTTGGAAGATCAGTGAGTAGGCCGTTGACCGATTCTGAGTATCACGTAATGCAGACATACGTATTATGCAACTGCGCAGAGATCGAGCCTTACATAGAGTGAGCTTGTAACTTAACATTATTTCATCGCATAAACAATTACAAACTATTTGCTAACTATTTTTGTAACATACAGATTATTTCTAAACGTATACGTTCGAATGACACGAGTTATTCTTACAGACGCTGAGGAGGGGTCAATAATCGACAAAGAGTTTCGTTCTTGGTTCAGTGCATACGTGAGTTATTTTAAATTGTCAATTAATTTTAGTTTCAATTAATCTAATTTTAATTTACTTTAATTCAAATTAATTAATTAGTTTATTTTAGTTTTAATTAATTAATGTTAAGTTTAATTTAATTAATTTTAGTTCAATTAATCTAATTTATTTTAATTCTTCATTACTTAATTTAGTGTAATTCAATTAATTTTAGTTTCAATTAATCTAATTTTAATTTACTTTAATTCAAATTAATTAATTAGTTTATTTTAGTTTTAATTAATTCATGTTAAGTTTAATTTAATTAATTTTATTTCAATTAATCTAATTTATTTTAATTCTTCATTACTTAATTTAGTTTAATTCAATTAATTTTAGTTCAATTAATCTAATTTCAATTTACTTTAATTCAAATTAATTAATTAGTTTATTTTAGTTTTAATTAATTAATGTTAAGTTTAATTTAATTAATTTTAGTTCAATTAATCTAATTTTAATTTACTTTAATTCAAATTAATTAATTAGTTTATTTTAAATTATTTAATTAATTTATGTTAGTTTAATTTAATTAATTTTAGTTCAATTAATCTAATTTATTTTAATTCTTCATTACTTAATTTAGTATAATTTAATTAATTTTAGTTCAATTAATCTAATTTTAATTTACTTTTATTCAAATTAATTAATTAGTTTATTTTAAATTATTTACTTAATTTATGTTAGTTTAATTTACATTATTTCATTAATTAATTAATTTAATTTATTTCAATATTTTACTTACGTAATTAGTATTAAATTAGTTTATTTTGGTTGTAGGATTATGACGGCAGGACGACGTCCTCCCCGGTCAGACAGCCTGACGACGCGGTGACGAGGGGTCTCCCAGACGCCATCGCCGCCGCCTGATGCGAACTCGACTACAGAGGAGTTGGACATCCTCTTCAGTTACAAGACGGGACTTGCTGCCACGCTCGATGATGCAGTCCCTGAGACCGAGTCTGCGACACAAAGACTGCCACAGGACTCCCTGGTCACGACTCCCAGCTTAGCATCAGGGTATGCGTCCGGGTCTGCGTCCGGGTCTGCATCAAGGTCGGATCCAGCTGGCCCCTCCACTTCATGCACGCAGCAGTCTTGGGCCGCAGACTCTACCCTTCGGATTGAAGGGGATATGTAAGTAATTTTTTTTATTATTTTAATTACTTAATTTTTAAACCTTTAAACTTTTTTCAAAGTGTTTTTTTTCCCGTTAACTAATAGTTTCTAATAGCACAATAATTTTTATGATTTTGCAGAGTACAGCCGCATACAACCATTTCAAAACGGTTTCGCGAGGTCCTCCAGAGCATGCCTCTACCCAGCGACCTTCGCTGGCAGAAGATTCCGACGACGGAGAAACGTTGGATGTACGATAATTGGAAGGTAAAAAACATCATTTATTTTCATAATTAATTAATTTTGAAATTTATAGAAATAAATTTATTACTTTAACAATTTTTTATTTCAATTTTTTCAGGGCAAGTTTCCTGTTATCGATCCCGATATCACGGACGGTAGATTGTTCCCCCTATGGGACAGTCACGTCCGGGATCGATTCAAGGACCTCATGTACCGGGCACGCAGAAAGCAAGCAGCAAACCGCCCCGTGTGGATGAGCCCGAAGGACCACGCGCGACTTCTCGCGAGCTTGAGCACTCCTGAGGGCAAGGCAGTGTCAAGCAGGAATAAGAGCAACCGCGCGAAGAATCCCACCAAACACATAGCGGGGGCCCGGACACACGATGAGCACCATCGTCGATTGGTAAGTTTTTTTTTCGTCGTTTTCTTAATTACGTACTTTTTTCTCGTTTTCTTTTTTCAATTAGTTATTAATTTATTATGTTTTATTCTTCAATCTTTAATTTTTTAGGAAGCGTAGCACGGGCGCCCCGTCCCGCCCGATGAGCTGCACCGCGTTCTTCACACAAAGAAGGACAGGACGTTCGTCGACGATAAGGCGAAAGCAGTTCAGGTATTTAATAATTTTTTCAATTCTTATTTTTTCTTTAAAATTTTTCCTACCTTATATATTAACTATTTTATTTTCTGAATTTTAAATGTTTAGGAACGTTTCACGGAGTCCTTGAGTCAGCGGTTGCCCACACTAGACTCGCAACCGACTCAGGAGGACCGTAGAGAGGCATTCTTGGAGGATGCTGGAGGGGTTCGGCCTGATGGGTCAGTTCTTGGGCTCGGCTCGTACGGGCGACGCCTTTACGCAGATGTGCCCGGCCTCGGCCGGCGGAGCGAGACTAGCACTAGCTCCCCTTCTCCTGGTTGAGCGAAGAATCGCGCGCGGACATGGACGCTATGCGCGAGGACTTCGTTACTCGAGTCGCTACGATTGAGGCCGACATGCAGGCACGAGTCGAGGCCCAGGTCGCATCAGCTTTGGCCGCGTACTTCAGATCCCTAGACGGCGGCCCTTCATCATCTACGCCTCCTCCGCCACCCCCCACCGCTCCGCAGTAGTTCAAGGATGCTTTCATCTGTATAAAACGTTTTTTGAATATTTGATATATATATTTTTTATTTTAATTCCAATTTTTTGTTATTAAATTTTAATATTAATTAAATAAATAATTAATAATTAATTAACTAATTATTGAAATTTAAATTTAAAAAAAATTCTTAAATGCGACCATATGGTCACTTTTAACGCGACCAATCTGGTCGTATTTTGACTGAGTCTAAAAGTGACCATTTGGTCACATAACATACGACCATTTGGTCACTTTTGTATGTGACCAATTGGTCACTTATCTTTCACATAAATTACGACCAGATGGTCACTTTTTAGGTGACCATCTGGTCGTATTTTGACTGAGTCTAAAAGTGACCATTTGATCACACAAAATACGACCATTTGGTCACTTTTTTATGTGACCAATTGGTCACTTATCTTCAAGATAAATTACGACCATATGGTCACTTTTTAGGCGACCATCTGGTCGTATTTTCAAAAGGTTGACTTTTTTGCGACCAAAAATTTATGGTCGTATATTTGTGACTATCCAGTCGCACAAATTCTGGACCGACCAGCTTTTTGGCCACCACTTATTTTGTCGCTTTTTTGGTCGCATTATAGACAAAAAAACGACCACTTGGTCGCAATTTTATGGTCGCAAATTGACAGTTTTTTTGTAGTGTTTAAACGGTTGTAAAGGTCGAGGGATGGATCCTAGAATAGAGAGTCACGGTGAAATAGAGAAGTTGTGATTTGCTTCTATGAATAATAAAACAACAAAGTAGAAAATGGCAGGAATTGTAACCTTCATGGCTGGAAAACGAGAGATGAAACGACTGTACTGTAACAATCCCAAATCCCCAAAACATAGAAATTGTAATAATAAACAGCGGAAGCTAAAATTTAAACCAAAGACTCTTCTCATTTAAAAATCAAAGCAAAATTCATTCACAATCGATCGATCTTATTTGTTTAAAATACCAAAATCAACTAAAAACCAAATTCTCAACCATTAACATTTTAAATATAAGCACACGTTAAAATGAACAAATATTCAAATAACAAGTACAACCCAAATAAACTAATGAGAAGAATAAATACCGCCGGCATGTAAATCCTCCCAACTGATCCACCGTTCACGACAGTTGCCAGCTTTCTTCTTCTATTTACCTGGAAAAAAAAAGTGTAGCATCATGAGGCTACGCCCAATGAGTAGAAAAAGTTAAAAGAAAAGTAATACCATGAGAAGATTCCTAAGTTCATTAAATCCGTAATCGACCTCACAACTTCCAAGAATTTCTCTCAACTCTAAAGAAATTCTCTCAACTCCAAAGAGTTCAATTTTCTACACAATGCCTTAACTCAACTAATGTCCGCAAACAAAAGTGAGTTTCACGCTCAAAAGCATCAAACACGTGTTTCAACGTTTTAACCTTTTGAGGTATTCTTCTTATGTGTTTACAAGACACACAAGCGAACCTACTTGTATATTCTTTCCCATTGATCAAATGAAATGAACCTGCCCCACTAAGTGATATTATGTTGTGCACAACTATAACTATCCATTTAATGGCATATTCTTCACTAATTATGGCCCTACTTAGTGCGAACCTCCAACCATATTGTTTAAGGCACCAAAACAATATGATTTATCTAAAAGCATCACTACCAGAATGCTTGACAAGTCTAGGTCCAGTTTCTAGCCTAGAAACCCAGTTTCCATCTGAAACTGACCTTAAAAAGACTAAAACTCACAATTTCCAATTTCTGGAAAATAATCAATTTCTTGACCTTAAAATGACCTAAAATCACCCAAGATCACAATCCCAACTCAAAATATGATCACCCAAAGAATTTCCAATGAAAACAGCAAAACTAGCCTAAACTAGTGTTGTTTTGCTCTATTTTCGGTCACTAAGTGATGGTCTAATTTTCTAAATAAAATCAGCGGTCATTTGGTGCTAATAATAGTTCCATATACATTCTAATACACCTAGAAGTCTCCCAAAAATACCTCACAATTAATCTCGCACAAATGAGCGCTCTTTAAGGCTATTTTCAATTCTAGTGGGCACTAAATCTTCAAATCATAACACAATTCCAGCAGCTCAATAGGACTTAAAACCTCAATAAAATCATGCTAATCATCATACACAAGTCCAAAATTAATCACAATTGATTATAACAACTAATGATCAAAATTACTCCTTAAACATGCATGTTTTCACTCTTTTTAACATTCTTTAAATCTCATACTTCAACATCTTTAAGTTCAGCTGAATTTCATAAATTTCATACTTAAAAGTATCCTTAAATACTCCCAAATCAGTAAACACAATTCTTTTTAATGAAAAAGAAAAGCAACGCATAAAATTAATTAACCTTTAACTAGTTCTACTCACCTTAGGTTCTTGAATTTTCAAAATTCAAGTTCTTTTATTTCCAAGAAACTCCACCACCTTGAACCCTAACCTTGAGGTGAACTCCTCCATTCTCCATAAATCTTCAACCAAATGCTTCCATTTGACAAACGCATCTACTACGACGAAGAAATAATCAAAAAACCAATTAAATTCGAATAAACCTTCAAAGGTCCGAATTTATTTTTACCCCATAACATTTTATAAAGATTTTGGATTGCTGTGAAATTAATCTCAAAGGAAAGAGGACGAAAAACGGATCAAAAAAGACTACTTACTTGCGCAGATCGAAGTCCGGATGAGGAAGTCATGGCCAAAATACTTCTTGAGGTTGTCTTTTGGCGAAAATTGAAGAAACTTTGATAAAGGGAGGCTGATTTTCGGAAATATGAGGAGGAAGATGATGGTTTTAGGGTTTAATCCCGAGTTATGTTAATTGCGAAAATACCACTACACTAAATCGATCATAACTCATTCACCAGAACTCCGAATGATGATCCGTCAGTTGCGTTGGAATCGTAATAACAATACGATCAACATCAAGTAAAAATAATCAATTAAACTTTGATTTTAATTTTGAGGTTTGGGAAATTACCAAAATACTCTTACGAGAAAACGAGCTATTTTTCACCAAACTCATCAATCCAACTTCATTAGTATTATTTTGAGAGAAGTATAAAAAATTTCAAATTTTTTACACTCTTACTTTTTTTCAGTGTTTCTAACCCTGTTGGGTATTTCTTTCAAGTCTCAGCGCTAGGATGTTTGCCAAACGGCTCATTCAGGTTCATTCATCTGCAAATCCCTCTGCTTTCGTATCTCTTCTTTATGACATAAAGAGAATAAAAAATGGAGCAGAGGCTTCCCAGAGTAAAAAGGGAAAAGAGATGGTTGAACCCACCAAGGACGTACTGATATGCTCTCGCCCCGAGAAGTTCTCAGCTAGCGGTCGAGATCACTAACCTCACCGCGGACTTCCCAATTCTGAAATGAAGGATGGGAGGCTCAACATGCTTGCCATTGCTGTAAAAAGTGCCCTAGGATTATCTCTGGAAACATCCCGAAATGGCTTACAAATCTTTTTCCCTTGAGCGAAGTTTGTTCCCCTTGGGGGCTATAATACTTTCTCTTCTAACTCTCTGGGGTTTGAACATGATGCATCTTCGGTGCCTCAGGATCCGACGGCTGATGAATCCAGGTCCTTGTCAATTCAAGACCCTCCTACTTTGGCTTCGGGAGATGGAGCTGCTCCATCGGTCAGTGCCTCTGCATCTGTGACTGGGGCTCCTTCTTTAGGCGGGGCTCTCCTGGTACTCAGGTCGTTTGTCATCCCGGGGACTGAGTATGATCGTCATTCCCTCTCAGAGGAGCACATATTTCGCCGGGCCTTTGATGTCATGGGATATTCTCCTGACAAGGGGAGGCTCGACTTGGCTCCTCTCATCAATTATTTGGACGGGGCGAATCAATGGCGAAAATCTCCCACCATGTTTTTATGGTTAGTATAGGCGACCTATTTTAACTTGTTTTCCCTATAATCTTCAATTTTCCACGAACCTCATCTTCTCTTTTGTTTCATAGGGAATGAAGGCAGCGACCCAATGTATTTTGAACTTGGAGAACCTTCGACCAAAGTATCGTGACTTGGAGCTCAAGATGTTCGAGTTGACGGCCGTCTGAATAAGGTGCGCGACAATCGGTTTGACTTGGCTATTTCGAAGACTACTCGGCTGAAGGCTCATCTTCAATCGGTTGAGAAGGAGAATTTTGAACTGAAGATTGAGCTCGGGAGCTCTAAGGGTGAGAGTCAGTCCCTTTGGGAAAATAACAAGGTTTTCCAGGATTCTCCAGATAAGGTCATAGAGGAGCGCGACCGTAACAACCAGCTTCTTGACCTTGAGTCTCAGACAAAAATCAGGGTCTAAGGTGATCTCCAACGGAGTGAAGAATCCTCGAAGAAAGCCGAAGATGAGTTGACTGTCGCTGCTTTGGTGACCGCCTCCCTAAATTCTCGGGTGGATGAACTTACCCCTTTGAGGGATGGGTTGGAAGCTTTTGAGTCTAAGTTATTTGACGCAGGGGAGGTAGCGGTTGAGTCATCGCTCCTTGGGATGGCAATCGGGAGGGACGCCATCAAGGTTTTAATTCCGCCGGATCTTAAAGAGCAATTCAGTCCATTTTTCTACGAGGATGTTGTTGACTTCCGATGCCAAATGTTAGAGGAAGCTCAAAAACTTCGATGTGTTCCTCGCCAAGACGTGGCTTCGAATGAAGATGGATCTGATGCCGAAGAGGAGACTGTAGGCATTTTCGAATTTTCCTTTAAGATTGGTTGGTAAAATCATATTCAAATGCCCTAATTTGGTTCACCCATTTTTATTTACCTACCTAAATCTACCTGAAACGAACCTGGATCGTCCCTAAAATCACCACAAAGCCGAAACACCCCCTGTTTTGGTAGCTTCAGCCGAGAGGTATATTGAGGAAAACCCGGGATGTTTTTCATTCTTTTTCGTTTTACTCATTATTTGTTACTTGATTAATTAAATTAATTCAATTAGAGCATATTTTAATTGTAGGTGTTACTTGATTGTTCTCTCGATTGCTCGCTTTGGGTTTCGATTTCAAGCTAATTGTAAAAAGGTGAGGATAAATAGAATTTACGGTAAATTTAGGAACTAAGTTCTTGAAGGATTTGTATGGCTCGGGAGTTAAGTTAAAATTAGAATTAAGTGATTTGAGCATGGTAATTATATGATTTATTAGGATTCGGAAGTATAGAATCGATATGGGGAATTTATGGATTTTATTTATTCTTGGAAGTTAAAGTATGGAATTATTGGGTTCAAGTATGTTTATGCTTGAAGTTTGGTTATCATGTGTTCTTGGATGTTTAATTTACGATATCGAGATTTTCTGATTACTTTGGACTTATTTTCTGAGATTGGGTTCTTCCAGCAATTGGAGTCTTTGGCATATAAGTTATTCGATTTTGCATGATTATTGTGTATGATGGAAGTGTGGGATTATGAACCTATATATTATGATGTTCTTGATTAATGTGACTCTGTTTAGTTATTCTAAAATTGGTTCTCTGTTTATATTTCTGTATTCGAATTTCTGATTATTTACTATCACACATGTTTGCATGGAGGAATGATGAGATAATGCATAGACTACGTGTGCTTGCATTGTTTGGTATTATTTTTTGTTCTACTATATATGTATCATGAGGAATGCATAGACTACGTGAGCTGCATGAACGGAGGAGATGAATAATAAGATAATGTTTAGTTGTGTGAGCTTGCATTATCTGGTATTTTTCATGATTGCTATGATACATATATATTATAGACTGCTTAGACTGCGTGAGCTTTGCATGTCATTGGTGAGATAACGGGATCATGTATTGGCTGCGTGTACTTACATCATCTGACGTTATTCACTGGGGAGGTTCTTGTTCTAAAATGTAAAGGCTGCGTGAGCTTGCATTTGTTCTTGTTCTAAAATGTAAAGACTGCTTGATCTTGCATTTGTTCTTGTTAAGAATGTAAAGGCTTCGTGAGCTTTGCATGATATTGGAGTGAGATAATGGAATCATGCATAGACTGTGTGTGCTTGCATCGTCTGACATTATTCATATGTTCTATGTTCTTTGTTCTTATTCACTGTTGAGACTGTGTGAGCTTAACTTGTTCTAGTTGTTTTCCTGAAAGATTTAACGTATGATTACGTGTTCTGGTTATTACGAGCTTGGGAGACTTGACTACTTGTATGTTCTTTATTCTTGGGAGAATTGCATGATTTTTCTTATTGAAAGTTTGTTTGGGTAGTCAAGATATAATAGGATTCGTTGGACACAAATTCGGATCGGATTTGGGATCTAAAGTTACTTTATTTTCAATTTATCTTCACTGGGTCTCTCGCTCATGATATTACACTTTCACATACGAGACGACGTCGCGGTCGTGGTCGTAGAGCTGGTGCGGCATGATTCCAGATCGATGATGATGGATGGATGTGATGACCCGACTCCTTTTAAATCATTTAAATTTAAAACACAGCGAAAGTCTTTATATTTTAAGAAAAATGGCGTGGTTATGTTTGAAAATTGACTAGCCAAAACCTGTTTACATCTTAAATTCTGAAATCTAAAAACACAAGGAACATTGAGTTCCTATCCAGGAGTTCAAAAGAGTTATAATCATAAAAGTAAAGACGAAAAGCTCTTAAGAGCTATATACAAATGTACAAATCCAAAAATGTATAAAATTCACAAAACTAAGTCCATGGACTTTTACAACACCTAGTCCATTCGAGGTCATCATCCTGCAATCATACAGCACCAGCTCCTCTCCCAAGACCTCTAGCACGAGCATTACCTGAAAATGTTTGTAATATCATGAGCTAACAACAAAGCCCAGTGAGAATAGACAGAATAAAAAGTAAAGATAGACCCCAAACCCGCATTCTGATTTGTGTCCAATTTCCATTTGCTTATGCTTTACTAAAACTTCAATTGTTTAGAAGAATGATTCCAAAGCATACATTTTTCTGAGTCATACTTTTGATGTTTCGTACTAAGTATAATATTTACTCTAATTATGTATATTCATATAATGTTAGCAAATGAAGTCTAACCATCAATCATTCACTTATTAAATAATATAAAGAATAAACCATCTTTAAATCATTATAATCATCACATGCGAATAATGTCAGGTAATGAAGCTCCCGTAGGTCAGTTCATTCACCTAATTATCTCACTTTCCAATTAGCACATAAAAGTCTTTTCAATTATAACTTCCCATCTCTAGTGATTAATGGCAGGTAATGAAGCTCCCGTAGGTCAGTTCATTCACCTCATTGACTCACTCACCGAATACAGGTAATGAAGCTCCCGTAGGTCAATTCATTTACCTTGTATCTTCGTATATGTATCATAGTAATTATGGATAATACCAGATAATTTGAACTCGCATAGTTCATCATTATCTCATTATCCATCTCCTCCGATCATGCAAAGTCCCGTAGTCCTTTAACATTCCTCATGTACATATATGAAAATATAAAACGAATAATACCAGACAATGCAAGCTCACTCGGTCTATGCATTGCCTCATTATTCCTTCCATGTTCGATTATGCAATATGATATGATATGATGTGCATAAGCTTTCAAGTACGAGTAAATAAATGTAAACTTTCAAAGTAAACTAAAGAACATAAAAGGTAAATGAATCAAGTATTATACTCTTAAATATAAAATAAGAATGTAGCAACTTCTGATAAGGAAAAACAATAAGTAATTCGAATCAACGGTTTTCAGAAACTTACTTACTAACTTTATCTTAAAGTTTCCAATTCAAGAGAATTCTAATTCTCCCAATAAGTACTTGAAGTTTCCAAATCAAGTTTCTTATTCAATTCTTTAAACTTGAAACCTTCAACTTCCGAATAGTCATCCTTAGGCATCGAACTAACCTAAACTTAGAGCTTCCAAGAGTTAAACGTTTCCTTTGAAACACTTATGAATTCTCTCAACTCGAGATCAAAACTAACTCCCAAATCTAAAAGTTAGCTCATTTTCTGTTATCCTTTCTGAATCAAACCTAAAGATCGACTTTCGATCCTACAAATCATTCTACTTATTCGGTTTCTAAAATTACTTTAAATCCTATTTATTCTCACCTTGGAAAAGAAGATTTGGCTCCCGAGTCCTATAGAGCGATCAAGCAAAGTCCAAAACCACCTACAATTAGAATTATATCTAACAATCAATAAATTAGCAAATAACAATCAAATAACATTTAAGCACACAAAACGACGAAAAACCCTTTAATTCTCACAATGAGGCTCTCGCCCCCCCATAAAAGGTTTCGGATTTGGTTTTACGGGTTTTAGGTAATTTAGAGGTGTTTTGGATTGATTTCAAGTACTTTGGAAGTTCCGGTTTTCAATGGGTAACAATAAACCGGGTTTTTGGGCAATATGTAATTTCCCGAATTGAATTACAATAACACTATAATCAATAATAAATAACCCATATTCAAACCCCAAAAGGTAAATTTCAAACGGGAAGGGTTTCGACTGAAACTCGGTTTTAGGGTTTAGGTAAAGTTTCCAAAATCACTAAAAACAACTCCCGTATTTACAAACATCGAGTTTCCTGACAAGAAATCGAAGAATCAATGAGAAAACTCCATTAAAACACTATTTGGTGCTTAGGGTTTGAAGTTTAACTTATCGAGAAGTCCGTAGATCATGGGTGGTAAGCACGATTGTTGGGTGGAAATGAATCGTAGGACCGATACCTTTCCAACGCACCCGGAATCAAGTCGATTGGTTGAGAATTAAACAAAACCCAAAATTCTTTTCCCTCCCCTTGAAGCTCACGGCCTTGAGAGCAAAATGGATGAGTGAATTGGTCAATTTTTGGTCAATGGGAATTTAAAGAAGAATAGGGAATAGTGAAAAGATATTTTAGGAATTTTGGAAATGACGGTTGCGTCCTTTTATGACTTTTGACTTATAAATCGAAACCCAAAGTTCTTAAACTATCCCAATGGTTATTAATAATTATTAATTTACCTGTTATTAATTATTAATACCACCATAACTTATTTAAACTAATAAAGCAATTAAAAGAACTTAAACCGAAATAAACTACTAAATTCTAAATTACTGATTCTAAAATAAACTTTAATTAATTAAATTAAAATAAAATAAATAAAAATTTTTTATCACAAAATAACGGGACGTTACAATGGACTTGAGTCGGTTTTAGTCCATGGACTTCTGATATCTTTTATTTGTTTGACTTTGGGTCGTTGAGCACTTTTGAGCATTATTTCTTATGTTTATTTGATTTCTATAGATTTCTGGATTTATGAATTTATTTATATTCTGGGTTTGAAACTTTATGAAAAGGGAAGCGCTTCCCATCTTTGAATGTTAAGGATTTTGGATTTCATTTTGAAATGAAAATGATGTTTTTATTGATTTACAGGTTTTCCAACTATTAATTCAAGTCTTCCGCTTGCGTTATTTACTAAATTATATTTTAAAGAGATGGGTCTTTACATTCCATGTGGGAAATAATTGAGAGATCCAGCGGTAGGAGTGTTTCTGCTACGATCGACGTTTGACAAATTTTGGTGTCTAGAGACTAGTAGTTGGCGCAGACTCATCTTTGAACCCAGTGTTTCAGTTAGAGCGAGTCTTCCGGGGGGAACGTGGGAAAAAGTCTTCTCCTTTTGAACCTGCCGTGGTTGGAGCTCGGATGAAGAAAATGGCATCTCCCACCGACTTGGGGAGTTGTGGCCTCTGCTGGTGCTTGGGGAAGGATAATGCCACCTTTCCTCGGTTTGGGGTGTGATGCTCTGACCTCCATTATCTGTATCAGCCTCGGATGGTCCTTGGAAGAAAATATCATTTTTCTATGATTAGAATTCTCTACGTTTTCTACATGGAGAATCTTCTTCAACGTCACCATCATTGCCCCTGATGAGTTGCGTTCGGACTCCAGGCTTCTTCTTTTCTGTTTGTGTAGATCTTGTATTCTTCTTCGGCTAAGTTCCCAACATGTGGGTTCAAGACTTACTTGTTTGTTGTGAAATAAAAGTTGAATTTGACCACATACCTTGTCGCTTTTATTCTTTGTCATCCAACAAATTAAGATCGGCATTTCTGAATGCTTGCCTAATTAATTAGGGCTTTAATATATGGAGGACTTTGAATATTTTCCTAACAAGTTAGGGCTTTAGTTCGCAGAGTAATTTAACCTATTTGCCTATCAAATTAAGCCTTTAGTCCACAAACGACTTTAAACATTAGCCTAACGGATTAGGCCTTCAGTCTGCAAGGGACTTTAAATGTTTGCCTAACGGATTAGAGCTTCGGTATGTAGGGAACTTTAAATGTTCGCCTAACGGATTAGGGCTTCAGTCCATACGGGACTTTAAATGTTTGCCTAACGGATTAGGGCTTCGGTCCGCAGGGGACTTTAAATGTTTGCCTAACAGTTTAGAGCTTCAGTTCGCAAGGGATTTTAAATGTTTTCTTAACAGTTTAGTGCTTCTTTCCACAGAGGACTTTAAATGTTTGCCTAAAAAATTAGGGTTTCAGTCTTCAAAGAACTCTGAATGCTTTGTAGGAAAAGAAAAAACTCTGTAATATTTGTATATTAATCTTGAAAAGAAAGCTTGTTCAGCTGATGTTACATTGTCTTCCTACTATAAACATGGTAAGTTCTCATATACGTTGTGTTCTAGGCTCTTGGTATTGAATTCCTGTACTGGTCTTCTAGGCGATAAGTTCCTGGTTTGACCTCTTTGATAACTCTGTATGGACCTTCCCGGTTTGGTCCTAGTTTCCCCGCTCCAGGTTCTTATGTGTTCTGGAACACTTTCCTTAGAACGAAATCGTTTACTCTGAAGCTACACTGCTTTACCTTCTTTTCGAAGTACTTGGTCAATGTTTTCTGGTAGCTTGCGAGGCTAATCAATGCTTGTTCCCTTTTTTTCTTTGGCAATGTCTAGTGCTTCTGCAATCAGGATGTTATTCTTAGTCTCTGGAATCAAACTGCGAGTAGTGGGAATTACCATTTCTGTGGGGATAACAGCCTCTGCTCCAAAAGCCATGGCGAAAGGGGTTTTACCTATTGGAATTCTTGAGGTAGTTCTATATGCCCATAGAGTTCCTGGCAGTTCATCTATCCATCTTTCTTTTTTGAGAGAATCCATGATGGTTTTGTTTAATGCCTCGGCTTTTCCTTTCGCCTGGGGCTACTGAGGCATCGAGTATCTAAGCTCTTCTTTTCTATCTACACAGTACTTTCTGACGTACCTTCCCATAAACTAAGTTCCGTCAGCAGTGATGATAACCCTGGGAATTCCAAATCGTGTGAAAATATTCTTACACAGAAAAGTTTTGATTTTTCACTCTGTGATTGTAGCAAGAGGCTCAGCTTCGATCCACTTAGAGAAATAATCTGTCGCGACAAGAAGATAACACTTTTGTCCTAGAGTAAGCGGTAATTTTCCCATTAGGTCAATGGCATGAAAGTCCATGGGGTTGAGATTGTTGTTATGGCTGTGGGCAGAGCATGGATGGTTTTAGCAAACCTTTGGCATTTATCGTATTTGGCAACGAAGTCATTGGCATCCTTGAGCATGGCATCCTTTAGTTTTTCTTTAGGTAGTAAGCCTGTTTGTAAGTACTCGGTTATTTAACTTCACCAATCGGATCCAACCTCTTGGTTCTGCTTTATCAGCATTGCTTGCTCGGTTTCGTCACCTTCACTCCCCTTGTCTGACCGGGACTTATTCTCGGTTTGGGCAAGTAATCGACCGGGATCATCCTTCTTGTTTCTGAGCTCACATTAGAGTCGATACTAGCCAGTGCATGAGCACGTCCGTTCTCCGCCCTTGGTACTTGACTAATGTCGTATTCACTGAACAGAGAGAGAATGGACTGGACCTTTGCTAAATATTTGACCATCCCGGGATCCTTTTCTTCAAACAGCCCCTTTTGATATTTTGTCTTCCAACTCCCAGTTCTAAAGCTCTCTAAAGTCCAACTATCAACGCTTTGTATTCGGCTTCGTTGTTTGAAGCGACAAATCTAAAGTGGATTGACTGTTCCAGGAGATATCCTTCGGGGGTCGACGGAACCAGTCTGGTAGCGCACCCCTTTGAGTTGGAAGATCCGTCGACGTATAAGGTCCAAACCTCTTGAACGGGTTCAGTAGACAGAGGTGATTCCGCTTCGACTCCTTTTGGGCCATTTTTACTGACATTTGCTGGGGTCATTTCTGCCATGAAGTCCACAAGAATTTGTCCTTTTATGGCAGTTCGAGGTTCGTAAACAATATCATATCCTCCCAACTCTACTGCCCACTTCAAAATCCATCTGAAGACGTTTGGCTTGTGAAGTATTGCCTTCAACAGAAAAGTTGTTCTTACTACGATTTGATGCCCTTGAAAATAGTGTTTCTGCTTTCGGGACGCAATAATCAGAGCCAATGCCAGTTTTTCCATGGTGGAGTACCGTGTTTCCGCATACACCATAGTTTTTCTTATGTAGTATATTTGATGCGGGACTTGTCCATCCTTCCGTACTAAAGCTGGACTAACTGCCGCGTCAGACACTGCCAAATAGAGGAATAGCTTCTCTCCGTTTGAGGGCTTGGCTAGCAACGGATGTGAGGAGAGATAGACTTTGAGTTCCTATAATGCCTTTTGACATTCATCTCCCCAACCGAATTCTATGATCTTTTTCAAGGCTTTGAATAACGACAGACACTTGTCGGATAAGCATGATATGAATCAGTTCAACGTTGCTAGGCATCCAGTCAGCTTTTGCACTCCCTTTAGATTCGTAGGTGCTTGCATGTCGGTAATCGCCTTAATCTGATCGGGGTTTGCTTCAATTCCTCGACTCGTTACTAGATGCCCTAAGAATTTTCCTATCGGGACGCCAAAAGTGCATTTATCAGGATTCAGCTTCATCCCGTACTTGTTCAATACCATGAAAGCTTGCCTAATGTGTGCGGGATGGTCCTCAGCTCGATTTGATTTTATCAGCATATCATCAATGTATACTTCCACCGTCTTTCCCAACTGCTCTTCAAACATCTTGTTCATGAGTCACTGGTAAGCCGCCCCAACGTTTTTTAACCCAAATGGCATCAGTCTGTAGCAATTTGTATTGATGTTGGTTATAAAAGATGTTTTCTCCTGGTCCTTTGGGTTCATCTTTATCTAATTGTACCAAGAAAAGGTGTCCATGAAGCTCAAGAGCTCGTACCCTGCAGTAGCGTCCACCAGCTTATCTATTTTTGGCAATGGAAACAAGTCTTTCGGAAAAGCCTTATTGAGGTCTGTGAAGTCTATACATGCCATCCACTTCCCATTTTTCTTTTTCACCACCATCACGTTTGCCAACCACTCTGGGTATTTAACCTCTCAGATAAAGGAAGCTTCCTTTGTTGATTATCTCGTTTCTTTCTGGTGCAAACTTACGCCTTCTTTGTTTGATAGGAGGCTGGCTTGAATCAACTTTAAGGTTTTGCGTTATTACCTTCAGGTCTATCCCTGGCATGTCGGTGTGGTCCCATGTGAAAGTATTCTAGTTTTTTCTCAAAAACCCAGTCAGTCCATTTTTAAAGTCCTTTTTCAGTGTCTTCCCAATGTTTGTTGTCTTCGCCTGGTCTTCTGGATGAATCTGTATATTTTCAGACTCTTCCTTAGGTGCTTCAAGTCTTAATCAAATGGAGAGTGGGTTTCTTCCACAACCCCGCTCCCGTAATTGCTACGACTGGCATTGGGGCATTCAGCTTCACAATTTCAACCAAACAGGACCTTGAAACTTATTGGTCTCCTTTGATGATCTTGACTCCTTGGCTAGTGGGATACTTCAGAATTTGATGCAACGTTGATGGGCAGGCACCCATCTCATGAAGCCATGGCCTTCTGAGCAAGGCGTTGTATCTAGAACGAGTGTCAATCACGTGAAAAAAAAGTAATGAGGTTCGCACCTTCTACCCGGACTGGCAACTTAATGGTTCCAGAGGACTTTGTTGTTGTCCATTGAAATACCACCAACTCTTGAGAGTTCGGTGTGAGATCCAAATCTTTAAACTTCATGCTCAGGAAAGCCGACATGTACAGTATATTGATGGAAGAGCCTTGATCTATCAAGACTCGACTAACAGTGTAAGTTCCAATGAACCATGAGATGACTAGGGCTTCATTATGAGGGAGATGAATATCCTCTAGGTCATTCTGGGAATATTTGACGAGGTCTTTAGAAATATGTTCAACCCGGAAGACAGGGAGTCTAGCCTCACATTGTACCCTTTTGTGGGCGTTAATAGACTCTCTGGTACAGTGGATCGAGCCTACCAAACCTTCATCATGGATCGTGACTGGTGCAGCCAATCTCTAGCCATCGTCCCTGTCATTGTATTTTCTGTTCCTTCTCTGGGGACCTTACTCACATAACCGATCGATCTCCTAAGCAAAGATCTTACAATTTTCCCTACTGAGCCCGTTCGATTTATGGAACTTGCAGTACATGGGCTCTTTGGTCTTTGGCACATACCTCGGCCTCTATTCTCTTGGGGGTTTCCTCTTTTCTCTAAGAACTTCCCTCTATCTTTGTTTGCATAATCCGCTTCGGACTCCGCTTCCTCAAGTCTTTTACTCTTCCCCAATATGATTTTCTCTTTGGTTCTTTACTTTTTTTTTCTTTTCTTCTTTCTGAACGTCCATGCTCTCTTCTTCTTCCCTCCTTGGTTTCACCTTCTTTTTCTTCCAAACTCCTTCAATTTTCGATACCATCCTATGTAACTCGTCGGCCACCCTTTCAGATTCTTCTTGAGATATCTTAACCACTGCCCTTTCCAGTGCCTCCTTCATGGTTGTAGGCCTTCTTTTATTAAAAGACCTCCATATGGGGTGGTTTGGGTGTATCGCATATGAAAATACGGTTGCAGCCTCTTAGTCGTTGAAGTCTAGGACTTCCAATTCGACCTTTCTGAACCTCAGGATGAAATTCTTCAGTGGTCCTTTCTCTCCCATCAAAACATCATAGAGATCGTGGTTTATTTTAGCAAACTTTTGACTCAAGCTATATTCACTAGGGAAGGCTGAGGTCAAATCAAAGAAGGTTTCAATCTATCTTTTAGTGAGACCATTAAACCACATCAAGAGTGACCCCTTCAGGCTTGTTGGGAAGAGTTTGAAGGTCATCGCGTCCAAATTTGTGATAGGCACATAGGTGGATTCCATCATATTCACAAAATGAGCTATGTGTTCCATCGGATCCTGGTGTCATCGTACATCTCAAATTTTTTATGGATGAAGCTCCGTAGCAGTTCAACTGATAGGATTTCCCTTACGAAGGGAGAATTTCTTGTCTCTCGGATATTAACTTTTGGCTTGCCTTTTTCTCAGAAAGCATCTTCATCACATTCTCCTAGATGAGTTGTCTCATGTCAGAATGTTTTGGTTGTTTTCTTCGGTGTCGGTTTCTACTAGTTGAATCTGAACTACCTTCATCTTCATCTCTTAACTGGCTTAAATCTCCTCTCTCCTTACTCTGCTTCTGAGGGGGCGCCATGCTTTGAGTCTTCCAACGTGGCTCATTCCGTACGGAGTCTCGCTTACTTGAGGCCGCCTTATCGGAAGAGGAGATATCCAGATCGACATCTTCCCAATGTCGTCAGGCCGTCAGCTTGGTCTTTAAGTCATTCTCAGTCGGTAGTTTCCCCTTTTTGGTCATGGTGGCCTTCCGACGCCATCACCTAGCTTGTGATTTGCAGGCTTTGGTCCTAGAATCACCCATATCGTTCACAATAAGAGGTCTTTGACCATTCCTTTGAGTTTCCGCTCCTCCTTCCTCAAATAGGGTTCTTGTATTTCTTACTTCTTCTAGTAGTAGCTTGTTCACCTCCATCATTTCCCTACTATGCCGCCGAGATGGTAATTGTTTCTAGTGCAGCTTCAAGGCTTCGAATGTTATTGTTTCCTTAATCCTGATTTTGGGAAGTGTTCTCATTATGAGCATGTTGAGTTGTCAATCGAGTAACTGCGTGACTGGTCATTTTCTTGATTGTGGGTACTGCGTGGGTATCAAGGTTCAGTCAGAAACTGCTTGATAAACGGCCCCATGGTGGGTGTCATACTGTGTGGATTTCTCACACAGTTGATCACGTAAGGACACATGTTGGGTTCTTACCGCAGTGACTCCCTGAGACAGATAAAAAGATGATCAGAAGGTCACCGGTACTGTACCGGTCAAGGACCCGCCGACGATCAAGTTAGGTGAGAATGGTGGAGTGCGCCACAGGGTAGATAGTAGGGTTTGGGATTTGTGCACTTACTTGATTAGATGGGTTAACAGCACCTTTATACCTCCTTGATCGTGGGCCTGCTTGGCTTTGCTAGTTAGGAACTAGGCTTTGATAGGCTTTCTTTGGCCTAGTGGAGATCAATTCTTCAATGTGCTAGCTTCGATAGGCCTGAACCCTTGCGGACTAGTCCAGCTTGCTCGGCCCGTAAGAGGGAGATTTTTACCCTTTACAATTGTTAAAAAAAATTATATTATATTTCAAAAAATTTATTATACATTTTACTATGTTTAACATCATTTGTAGGTGTATATTTCATTATGTGTAATAGATTATGACTTAATAAAGCTACTATGAATGTTTCATTTAAAATGTTAAAAAATTCACCTATATTTCCATCATTTCCGTGATTTTTTTGGGAATGTCCGCCGCTATCGATATTTCCATCAATATTTTCGTAAATTTGAACCTCGACATTCCCGTTGACATCGACATTTAACTCTTTGATCATAGTAGATTTCCAGGCATTATGGTTTCTTTGTGAAATTAGGCATGCGTGCCAAGAACGATAAATTGCATGTGAATGTAGGAATGTAATCTTATTCTCCTTTCTTGTCACTATGAAAGAAGGGCGTAGGTATGGTTCATGGCTATTGATGGGGTTATGATTGTGATCATATGCTAAGGATTGCAACCTGAATTCACTACGTTAGATCTTATGCTATATAAGTCGAAGACTTGCCGGTAACTTGATATGGACCTTAGACTATATTGCGAGCTAATCTTTTGGATCCAACCAAGAAAGGGGATGAAGATTACATTCTTTGAAATATTGTTTGTGAGTTTTACCTCGGGGGTGCAATAACATGACTTAACGTAAGCTTAAAAGATTGTTTAGTAGAGAAAATAACTAATAGGTTGTTAGATTAGATTGACTTACCTAGTTTAATCCAAGTGAGTCTTGGTAGATTCGTTTATAAATAGTCTTTTTTTTCATTCTTTTTTCATTTAGTAAGTTTAGCTAATGATATTACACTAAAAAATTCCAGGTAATGGTAAAAAGATTAGAGCTTGATTAGCTTGACTTGTTGGTCATGAGCTATTATCATTTATTTGTTGTCTTTAGGTTCATTTAGTAGTCTTGAACTTTAAAACATTCTTTTATGTGTTTTCTTTATGGATTAATGTAAAACTTTAATGCTTTTGGATATTTTATGGATTTTGGATGAGGATTTATTCATACTTTTATGAGTTCATGAACTCAAGATTTGAAATAAATTTTCAGAGGTTGAACTTTAATATATCACTTCCTCTACATTATTGATATTATCATGTTTATTATTGTGCATTAGGGTCCAATCTTTATAAGAATAAAGGGAAATTTCATTGGGTATGCACAATTTTCTGCAATATTTATAAATATAACATTTAAAAAAAAATCCACTCACGCGAATCAGTAAAATCAGTGATTACATATAACCTGAATAAGTGATTACACTACAAGAAAGACTGTAAATAGCGACCTAATATTAGCGACACAATAGTTGGGACGCTAATTTAGCGACGCGTTTCATTGCTAATACTAAGTTTAACTTTTAGCGACACAAACGATCGCTAACTAGTTTCAATAAATCCTACATCGCTAAGATTGATGGTTGGAATGGGGTTAGCGATCCATTGAGTCGCTATTTAGCGTCTTAAAGAAGTCCATCGTTAATATTTAGTCTCAAGAAATGGCGCGAAGCTTCCCGCCAGAATAGCGACTCATTGTGACCTTATATTAGCGACGAAATGTGCCGCTATTTAGCCTACTAAATTTATGTCCTTATTCAGAGACGTAGTCCGTTACTGTTGAATTTTTAATATTTTTATTAGAGACACATTTAGTTGCTAAACTTGAAGGGAAATCCCCCCCCCCCAATATTACATGGCGGGAAGGATTCCCGCCAAATTAGAAAAAAATTTAGTCGCTAAAAGTGACAATAAGAAAATTATAAATGGGTGTGCAGAAGCATTTCGAAGAAAATAAAATCTCATTAAAACATATTCCTGAGAGAGAAAGAGAGAGAATGCCTGAGTGGATGTACGTCCGTTTGGTTGAAGGGTTTCTCAACGACCAATTTATAGCCGAAGTCGAAGAGTTTGTTGAATTATATCAATCCACCATGATTTTTTATAATAATGGACAGAAGATACAATGTCCATGCAAAAGGTGTAGAAATAAGAAGATGTTACCGAAAAATGATGTTAAGTTACACTTGTATAGTCATGGTTTCGTAGATAATTATTATCATTGGGTGTATCAGGGAGAATCTGAGGAAATGTTTAATGCAGCGAGGGAAGAGTCATGTCGAAATGAAGGAAGCAGGTCGCAGATCAATTCGAATGTGAATGATAGTTCTGAAAACATTGAACATCAATACGATCAGTTAGAACAGATGGTTTTTGATGGATACGGTTATCAGGGAGATGATCCTCATAATTTATTAAATGAAGATTTAAATCCAGATGTTCAAAGAATGTTTCAGATGATAGAATCAACGAGTAGGCCATTGTACCCAGGTTGTAATGTAACGCAACTCGCAGCTGCAACCGAACTATTAAATATCAAGGTAGAGTTTCACATCCCAGAAAGAGGATTTAACTCAATTTCACAATGGTTTCATCGGTGCGCTCCTGCAAACAACACGTTGCCACATAGTTTGTACAATACGAAGAAATTAGTGGAAGGTCTCGGTTTACCAGTGGAGAAGATCGATTGTTGCCCGAATGAATGTATGATATATTGGGGTGCAGATGTAAATCTTCATATGTCTAAAATGTGCAATCATACGAGATGCAAACCAGGCAAAAAAAAAAGTTTTATTCCGCTTACTCGCATGTTTTATTTACAGATCACACAACGTCTGCAATGGTTATACGCGTCAGAAGTCACTACTTCTCACATGAGGGGGCATTATGAGCACTCTCAAGATGATGGAGTAATGAGACATCCTTCTGATGCTGAGGTGTGGAAACATTTAAATTGTTGTCATCCAGAATTTTTGCGAGAAATTAGAAACGTTAGATTGGGTTTATGTACTGAGAGGTTTAACCCTTTTGGGGCTTCGGGAGCTCAATATTCATTGTGGCCAGTTATGTTGACGCTGTATAACTTGCCTCCATCGATGTGCATGAAAGATCTTGTGATTTTCTTAATAGTAATTATACCAGGCCCGAAAAGTCTGAAGCAGAAGTTAGATGTGTACCTCCAACCATTAATTGTTGAGCTCCGTGGTTTATGGAACGAAGGAGTTGTGACGTATGATGTTTCACAAAAACAAAATTTCGTGATGCGAGCAACAAATATTTGGACGATAAGTGACTTCCCGGCATATTCAATGTTATCAGGTACGTTCGTAAAATAATTCATTTTATAATAAGTTTTTTCGTTCTTTTATAATTTCACTATTTATAGTAGATTAAAATTTATCGTTTATGCTCAACGTAACGAATCTACTACCCTAACTAAATTCGTTAGGGTGGAGCAATTCAGGAAAGTTTGCATGCCCTCATTGCATGGACGATATCGGTGACTTCTCGTTGGGGTATGGTCGAAACACGTGTTGGTTTGAATGCCATAGAAGGTTCTTACCTCTCAATCATTCATTTTGATCGAACAAAATGGACTGGTATAAAGGGCGGAGTGTAAAAAACGAAGAGCCTCCTAAAGTTATCAATGGATACCAAATACTGCAACGGTTAGATGCGCTTGACATGCGAAGTGTTACAGAGATTGGTGGTGAGGCTTGGAATATGACGGTAGGGAAAAATACAGGTTGGAAGAAAAGAAGTATTTTCTGGGAGCTATCATATCGGGGAGACTGGAAGGACGTTTTTGATCTCGCCAAACTCTGTTGGTTTGAGACATAGAAGGTAAAGTTTATAAATTTTATACATTATTTTATTTATAGTGTTTTAAATTTCTAACAAATTTTATACTTTTGTTTGTTTTTTCAGAAACACTTTACGATCCCTGCAAATCTCACTGATGAGATTATTTACAAAGCATGGAGCAAAATGGCGGGGAAACGTTATAGGGACACCATGCACAAAGTGAATAATAAACCAGCTGAAAAGATTTTGTGGATGACTGAGGAGGCTCGTTTGAAGCTGCTAGCGGATAGCCAGACTCCCGAGGAGTTGCGCATCTCACAAATCAACTCAGCCAATCGACTGGCAAACCCGGCTATGCACACCGGTGGGACTCGCAGCCACGACGAGTATTACAAGATGAAGTACTTGTTATATTTCGTCTATGTCTTTAATATTTTCAATTAAATTAATTTTTTCATAATTTTTTCTTTTTCCCATTTTCATAGACTCAGGATGGATGTGAGGTACCCCCGGTTGAGTTGTTTCTCCATCTGCATACGAAGGGCCACGATGGGATTACTTATGTAGATGATTGGGCGCGGGACTTACATGTTAGTTTATTTCTTTTCGTGCATTCTAACTTATTTAATAATATATATATTTTTAATTACTCACAAATATTTTTGGTTACTTTTTGTAGGGAAAAGTTCAAGAGAAGCTCTCTTCGTTATTGCCCACTCCAGACTCTTAGCCTACTTAAGAAAACCATCGTGATGCTTTGCTTCTTGCAGCTGGTGGTGTTCATCCTGATGGTTTAGTCCCTGGTCTTGGCTCTTATGGGAGGGAGCTTTATGTAAACTAGTCTCATGCTTCGAGTTCTTCACTTGCTGAGACTGAGGCTTTGAGGCAAGAGAACGAAGCCTTGCGCCTACAGATGGAAGCTAACGAGCTGTGCAATAAAGCCCGCCAAGATCATCTTTAGGCTCAGCATGATGATTTAGAGAATCGTATTCAGGTATGGATGAACCTGAATACGGATGTCGGCTCCGGGTCTACTTCTCTGCATCCTGATTCCGAGATTATGAGCCCTCCATAGTTTTTTTATTTTTGGATATTTTATTATATTATTTTGGGATATTTTTTGTATTAAATTTTTTTTTTAATATTCTATATTTATTTTGTTCTTAATTATTATTTTCTTTATTTTTTTTAAAAAATATAATTTTTAATAATTAATTTTTAATATAATTTTATTAAAAATTAATTTTTTTTAAAAAAAAAAAGGCTAAAATAGCGACGAACTGTGTCTCTAAACATTTCCTAAATCATTTTTTAATACTTATTTTAGAGATACAGTTCGTCGCTAACGTTAGCGAATAGCTATGTCGCTAACGTTAGCGACTCATTGAGTCTCTAAAAGAGCGACGTCATAAGCCCTTTTGTCTCTATGTTCAGTGATCGAGTTTGTCGCTAAATAATCAACATTTTATGAGCGTCTTATTATTTTTCCGTCGCTAATCGCTAATATTCACAAGTGATACCTTTTTTGGCAATCAACTATTTCATCTCTAAATGTGTCGCTAATTTCAATTAGAGGCGCATTTCATCGCTAAAAATGCGTCGCTAATCCCTGCATTTCTTGTAGTGTTACATGTGCAAAACTAATGGTAATTTTGTAATATAACATGCACAAATTTAGACTTTAAGCTATATTTGTGCATATTGTAAATATTAGGCCTGATTCTACTATATACGCAAGAGCCCAAAGAATAAAATTCTAAATTACAGTAGAATCAGGCCCAAACTTTACAAAAACAGCAGCCAAAAAACTTATCTGTAAATAAATAACATGCAGCCCAAATTCGTGGATGTATTATTACAAAAATGCCACTAATTTCACTCATGCAATCATCGATTCACCTTATAAGTAATCACTGTTTTAACTTATTTATGGTGTTAATTAGTAAATGATTGAATCACTATAAACCTAAATCACTGATTTTATTAATTACGTGAGTGTTTTTTTTTTTTAAATATTATATCTACAAATAACCTTTTGATTTAATATATTTATAAATATTAGGTAAGATTTTGTTACCTATTGAAAATTTTCAATAAGAAAAGTAATGAGATAAACATTGGGATGCATAACTCTTCTTACAACCACTCTTATTAGGCTTCCAATGACAAGTGAATTTTCAATTCTCAAAATCATGAATTTCAAGGATAAATACAAAAAATATATATATAAGTTATAACGTAAAACATTAGGGGGTTAAGGGCACATTAAATATATTTATTTATAATACTTTTGTGAAAACAAAAATCAGATAACAAACATGTTATCAAAAGGAGACCAAAATTAATGTCCATTTGAGAAAAAATTCAAAAAGGGAGTAAGCAAAGTAGTTTGACAAATTAAATTTGCCACCTGCAGGAATCTCATGGTCATTAATTAAATGTCATATAAAAGGGACAAAACCGAGTTAAATTAATGAGTAACATAAGATTTAGGATTAAATGCTCTCTGAAAGTAGAAATATAATACTAATGTCCTTTTTTTTTTTTTTCAAAAATGTTTGACTGAAATTTTCTCAGACTTCAGAGAAAAAGCAGTGATACCCATTACACAGTGTGTTAATTTGAAGGAAGTGTTAGGTATATGCTTTTAAAGATGCAGAGAAAGATTCAGAGAACTATCCTCTAAGTTCATTTGAATTTATTTTTTAAATTTAAATAATAAATATTGTAAGTTTAAAAATGGAAAAATCTGCAGATCTATCTTGAGATTGAATGTAAAATATATATTCATTTAAAAAAAAACAATCGTGGCTTAGCTGTCTACATTAATATCCTGATAACCCACACATCCTTCGAGTTTGCATTGAAACTCTCGCATTCAATTAGTAGATCTTAATCAAATCTTGCCCATGTAAAAAACAAAGAGAGAGATTGTTTAAAATATTATAAGAATAAAATAAGCGTTTGAATTAATCGTCAATTACTGAGATAAGATGTTTTTTTATATTAATTACTGAAATGTCATAAAAATTTTAAAATTATTTAAATAATAGTTCATTCATTTATTGAAATGAACTAAAAGAACTAATAAATTTACTGAAAAATACAAAATATTTCGATAAATTATTGACTGTTATTCGGATAATTTTCAAATATTATGATATTTCAAGATTTAGTATACAGAAAATATGTTATTCGAGATAAACTATGTTGAATTTAATTAGTGAAATTGGAGAGAGTGGAGATATATCTTGTATGCCATTTATGATTCATTCGGATAATTATTTTGATTTTCTTTTTTTTTCTTTAAAAAAATATTGTTTGATAATTACTTCTTTGTTTCATGATTTTTTTTAATATGTTATTAATTTTTTAACTAATTATTAAAATATAAAATTTGGTCATAGATTAATGTTTTTTTCTACATTTCAAAAACACCACTATATTATTAATTAAATTTTGAAAACCAAAAAAATTGAAAACTGATTTTTTTATTTTTTATTTTTATTTTTTAAATGAGTTATGTAGAAAAGTGGTACATTTTTATTTTTAATTTGATTATTTAAGATGCAGCCAAGATTTATTAATAAGTAACGTTTAACTAATTAATAACAAATTATTAATTTAAAAAGAAAACGAAGAGAAGAGAAACTCAACTTTTTCCTTTCTGGCCCAAAAAAAAAATGTACTCATGGAGAACTAAAAAAACACAGGTTCTTCTTCAACTGCAAACATAATTTTTTTTTGTACAGTGAAACAGCCAAAAACACCAACTTGCTAAGAGATTAATTCAAGTGGGAAAAACAAAAAACAGTTAGCTACAAATCCTCAAAACAAAGATAGAACACAAAAATCTAAAATGGTTAATCGAAAAGAAAAAAACCCGAACCCGAACCCTACCCCGCTTGAACAAGAAACTCTTACGTACATTACTCATGTCTAAACCACAACTTTTCTCTAGTAATCAATCTCCTTCATTTTGAAATCCCTGGAAGCAAAAAAAAAATTAATTAATTAATTAAAAAAAATCTCAAACAATAAAAAAAGAAAAAAAAAAACATTAATTTGTTTCATTACCGGCAAAGATTTGCTCATATGGGCTCGCTCCTGCGTCCAACCAAACGGCCTTTTACCGTCAGCCACCGCGTCTCGGCTCGACGATTCGTCAATTTTCTTAGTAGCATTATGGGACTTCTTCAACCCCAAAAAGCCCTTCCACCGGCCTTTAGACGACGGAGGAGGCCGGTGTGAAACCGAAACTCGTTCTTCATCATCATCATCGTCATCGTCTACATTTTCATCCTCTTCAAGAAGAAGCTCATCTCGAAGAGTAGTTCTCTGAATCTGATTATTATGATTATCCTTAAAAGGAAGAAGTCTGCCTTCAAAGAAAAGTTCATCAGCGCTCATCATGGAATAGTTAGAGACTGAGAATTCAAAATCAGAAGAAGAAGAAGAAGAAAGGGGAAGAGATTCTCTATCTCTAAGGCTTCTTTCTTGCTTAAGGGTTTGTTGAATATCAACGAAATCGCTGGAGAAAGAGATTCTTGGGCTCGACGTTTGAGCTCGGAACTGGCCGTGGTTGTTTTTGTGGTCGGAGTTATACATGTCTAAGCATGCCATTAGAGATTTGAAATCAACATGGAAATGAAATATGAATATATGAGAGAGAGGGAAAAAAAATTGTAATGAAAAAGAAAGGATTCTATAAATTCTAACTGTTACAACCCTACTTCCCATTACATACTGTATATTTATATTGGTTTTGACGGCTGTGTTTTTTCCTTCTCTATTTTTCTATTCAGTTTTTTCAAAAATATATTACATCAAATTGGAAAAAACTGACTCGAACCTAGTTGAACTATGTTTATGTTGATTTTTATTTTTTTTAGTTTATTGATAGATTTAAAAAAATATATATACCTCATTTTTTAACATAATTTGTATCTATTAGAAGATTTTAGATAGAGAAATTTCATAAGCTACCAAAATTGCCTACAATGTTTGTAAATATAACATTTTAATAAGTATTTGTAAATATAACATTTAAAAAAAAAAACCTCTTTCATGTGAATCAGTATATCAATCATTACATGCGCGAAATATATTCAATAAATACGGGAAGTCAGTAAAATCAGTGATTACCTATGTAGTGAATCAGTGATTACATGTGAGAAAATCACTGATTACTTGTACAAAACTAATGGCAATTTTGTAATATTATATGCGTGAAGTTAAATTTTATGCTATATTACATATAAGTTTTTTGGCTGCTATTTTTGTATATATTGGACCTAATTCTTCTATGCGCAAGAGCCGCTTTTAGATATGTATTTCTATTTGTTTCACTCATTTTAATTATTTACTTTGGAGCATATTTTTTGTTCACTAATTTATTAATTTGAAAGCAAAAAACTAGGGAACTAAGAAACAAATTACTGAAATGAGATTAATAATTAACTTGTAATAAAATGAGAGTTATAGTTCTTCAAAACTCATTAAGATGACAATTATTCAACTCAAAATTAAAGTTAAAATAGTAAATATTGAAAGTAAACCGTTCACTAATTTTTTAAATTTGTTTATTAATTTAGGAGTGGGGGTTTTCAAAAATAGCATTTAAAGAATTAATAGTTTCAAAAATAGAAAAAGTTCTGAAAATTTTCAAAGGCGTTTCTCAGACTGAGATTTCACCAATCTCAGACCGAGATTGGTCTAATCTTGGATGAAAGATTGGTGTGGAATCTCGATCTAAGAAATGTCATTTTTGAAATATTTCGAAACATTAACTATTTTTAAATTACTTTCATAAAAAAAAGTGTGATCTATTGGAGTTTCCCTCTACGGGGTTTTATTATGATAAATTTTTAAAAATTGTGTTATAGGAGTAGTTATATATATATTTCCTATCATTCGAATAATTCCCCCAATTTTAATAGGTTATGTTAATTTAAACACTGAGTTTTTAATTTGAATAAATTTAACATTTAGACAACATAGAAATAATAATTTCATTGAAATAAAACTAAAAAAAATATGGGGCATTTGTAAATCTAGCAAATTTTTTAGTAACATTTGTAAAAATAAAAGCTCAAAAAAATATTTGTAAATATAGCAAATTTTGATAAAGTTTATCAGTGATAAACATTGAATTACATATTTTTACACTATGTTTATCACTAATAAACACAATAAATCATTGTTTATCATTGATAAACATGATAAAAATTGCTATATTTTCAAATACTTTTTTGAGTTGATATTTTTACAAATATTGCATAAAAATCTGCCGCCCAATGAAATTTCCCAAAAAATATTTATGCCTTTTTATAATATTTTCTAGAAATTTTTTTCATTATTTTTATAAGAAAAATAAATTATTTATGAAAATTGAAGGTTCAGTTACATAAATAGAAACATTCATAAGGAATGGAATTTTATATTTAGAAAATCTTTTTAAAAAATCTTCATAAAAATGGAAAAATTACAGAGATTATCGATAATTACTGAAATTTAACTATATAATATACTTATAATAATTTGTTCAACATTGTATTATTGATAATACTTGACATAATAGTGAGAATGAAATATAGTTGACACGTGGCTTTATTGTAAGCAATTCTTAAATTTAAATTTTTTTATTTAAGTTTCATTTGTTGATAATTTAATGTTTTTAATTAAATTTGTTCATCAAAAATTTTTATCTACCTGATTTTTAGTCACATCGTTGCAAAACTCAAAAAATAAAAATCTATTTTTAATCAACTAAATTTTAGTTTTACAAGTTTGATTACAATTTCAAAAATATTTTTAAAGAAATTTAAATTTTGAAAAAAAATATATAACAAAAACTTAATTATTAGTGTTACATAGTTTGTTTGAGGAGACGAAATATTTGGTCAACTTCAAATATTACTTTATATTAAGGGCAAAATGTAAAAGATAAACACACCCCCTGTAGTTTGAAAATGAATATTTATACACATATAGTTTCACAATTGTGCAAATTGACCTCCCCCTCTACGCCGTTGATTTTATTTTAGTTATACTTTATTCATTTGAATTCCGATTTGAATTATTCAAGATGTTATGGAATCCTCGTTTCGAGCTCTACGTTGTAGTTACTTAAAAACTTAGAAATCATCAGTGTATAAAATAGTTATCATCATCAAAATATTTGATCGGGTTGACATCATAAACACTTTTATATACTGATGATTTAGAAATTTTTGGTGACTAAAATGTAGAGCTCGAAACGAATATTCCATAACATCTTGAATCATTCAAATCGAAGTTCAAACGAAAAAGTTAAGACTAAAAGAAAATCAACGGAGTAGAGAGGAGAGATCAATTTGAACAATTTTGAAATTATAGGGGCATAAATATTCTTTTTTAAATTACAGGTGGTGTGTGTTTATCTTTGAGTAAAACCACGGGATGTCTTTTACATTTTGCCCTTATATTAATCGAAAGAAAAAAAATATTTATGCGTCTTATTTAAAAAAAATGTTTCATGTACATAATTATTTTATTTTAGAAATATATAAGTAAATAAATAGATGCATGGCATTCCATGATGTGATGTTTTGTCATGACATTTTGAATTTTGGATTCAATTATGACCAATCTTTGAAGCTGCAGTTCTAAAGTTGATTGTTTTTCTCTTGGATGCAATGCCATGCAGAGGAAGTTATTTACCTAATTGGCCGAGATGCCTACCATTCACTTTTCTTTTTCTTTTTCTTCTTTTCTCTAAATTTTCCCATTTTCAAGGTCTTCAGTTATTTCATATTTATTTAATACAAATCTTTCTGGATAACTTTTGACCAAAGAAGATTCCAAGAAATTTCATTTATCTTTAAAAAAAATTACTGTTAGATGAAGACAAGAAAGCTTTTGTATAAATAATTTGATTTGATTTGATTTCATATCTATAAATTTTAGTTTAATATTTTAAAATGGAAGAGTCAAACATATAAATTTAGAGAGAAAGAGGATGCTGGCCTATTTGAGGAAGAAATATTAACATATAGTTTTCATGTACCTCTATTTATAATTTTTTTTTTTTAAAAGAACTCTAGTTTAATGTGAAAATTAAAGCTAATATTTAATGAATTGATAAAATGATCTGACTTTTCAAATATACAAAGTTTGTGTTTTATTTAAAAATAGAGATATTGATCCATAATCAATGTAATTCATTTATTAATTAAATTATAACTCATATTTATAGAATTTTTAAAAGATGAGAGATCAAATTAAAAATATTAATGAATTTCGAGATTTAGAACTTTAACGGTTAATAAAGGGGAAAAACGAGATTTAGATATATTCAATTTGGATTGAATAGTCTTTGTCCCTTTTTTAGTTGAAAAATAAATTCATTCGGTACTGATTTCAATTTTGAAATTTTATTAAACATTTAAATAAAATAAGATTAAAACAATAAAATAGTAATATTATATAGATATTATTTAAGTAGTGTACTTTAACACTAATGTTATCTTTTCTTCGGAATAAATTAAATCTCATATTACTTAGATGAAGAGATGATGATAGATATATAACAGAAGAGGCACATGATCTCTATGGATATGAGGCTTTTTAGGTTCAACCAAAAACAAATTAATACAAGCTTATGCTCAAAATATATAATATTGTATCAATATGGAGATTGTAAAGGACTGTTGTCTCCTACCTCTACTCATTATTATTGAACTCGATCAATAAAAATATTAGCAAAATATTGTCCTTGAGTATTGAAAATATGATGGAGCATCATCTTATATCAAATTATTGATAAAATAAATTTGATAATATTTGCATCTCACTGTGAATAAGAGTTCATACTCATCTTTATACGTGTCATGTTTTTTATTAGACCAAACATGCTAATATGACACACATACTTATTTATATAATATATATATATATATATATATATATATATATTTATTATAGACGATCATATTTGGTCAAATAGAAATTAAATACTTATAAAAGTGAGTATGATCTCTAATTCACCCTTAAATATATAAGTATCATCTAAAAAATTGTAAATTTGTGAAAGGAAAAAAAAGAGTAGATGAAATAATGAACCAATTAGGTGGAAGATGGAAAGGGAAGTGGGTCCAAGTGAAAGATGAAGATCATTAAAGGAGAGGACAGTAAATAAATGATCAAAATTTAATGGATGTTTTTTTTTACATGAATATTGAATAGGGTTAGCCAGTTTTACGCTGCTCTCATTACAGTTTCCATTACTGGCATCGAAAATCAGCGCCCTCTTGCTCTGCCTATGACTCTCTTTGAATTGGATTTGGGGAATTGTAATTAATTACTTTTTTAATTATCATCTTTATAAATTAGTAGATTTTAAAATAAGCATCCACCAACATAAAACAGGTAGCATCTCAATTAAATACTTCCATTAAAGTCATTTTAAATAATGAAGATTATTATTGATTCCATTTAAGGTTGGGAATGGGTTAAGAATGATTTTTTTTTAATATTACATCAAATTGGGTTGGGAAAACTCGAACTTTCGACCTCATAGGGAAAGGAGCATGTGTCTAACTACTTGAGCTATACTCGTGTTGACAGATTAAAAATGATTTTTCTTAAGGTCAAACATAAAATTCATATATTTTGTTTATGTCACGAATCATTCAAACCGGTGATTATGTCACAAGATCATCATGTTCATGATTATTGATGAATTCAACAAATAGTGCATTCATCCATTTTTTTCTTAAGAAATAAAAATTATATTGAAGTTTTAAATTTGATTTAATAAAGGGAAAATAAGAAGAAGAAGAAGAAAATATATTAGAATTTCAATTCTTTTTTAAATCATTTTCTAAAAAGTTAAGGGCAAATTGCCTCTTCCTTCTCCACTTCAAAAATCTGTCCTGGCTCTTTGACATGATGAAAATGATAATAAATTATTTTTGTTTGCTTTTGGCAATAATGAGATATAAACATAAACATCATGCACTTTGTACAGAGATTTGACAATGGATGATGTTGTGGAAACGAATGTTCGTGACCGCAACGACGATTCAGCAGAAAAACTGTCAACTTTAGTTTAATCTCTTTTATATATTTTCCTTATTTATCTTATTAGAGATTTGATGATAAATGATGCCGCAACGACGGTTCGGTAGAAAAATTGTGAAACTTTAGTTTATTCTCTTTTATATATTTCTCTTATTCCATTATGATAATTATGTTTTTCTATTAAGTTTATCTTTTCATATTTAGATTATATTTTCCTTATTTATCTAGGTTAGGTTTTCTATATAAACAATATAATAGACTTATGATTCATAAGAAGAAAATCACAATGTAGTTTTACGGATTATACCGTTTCTTCTTTTCTTCTCCCTCTTTTCCTCTCTCTTCTTCCACTTTTCTCTTTAGTTTGAATCATATTATTTTACTTTTATCATAAAAGCTTTGAGAGATTTTTTTACAACAATTTTTGTGCTTTCATTTAAATTTGTTAAAAAAAACTTGGGATGGTTTAACTTTTAATTTAATTATAGGGTAGATTGTAAAATCCTACACCGAATTATCTTAACTATTTTTTTAACGGACAAACGGGCCTTTATAACTCCACATTGGTATGATATTGTCCATTTTAGCTTTAGGCCCACATGACTTTATTTTTTGTTTCACCAAAAAGGCCTCATATAAATAGAGATGTGTTCTTCCCTTTATACATTCATAATCATCATTTTCCCTAACGGATGTGAGACTTTGTTTGCTCCCAACAATCATCCCCTCGAACAAAGGACCACCGAGTCTCCCCTCCATCCGTCAACTCTATCCATGCCAACTCATTTTCTCCAGAGCGCACCACCTGTCTGATAGATCCCACCTCGGATTAGGTCTTCGAGGCTTCTCATTGTGTTCGGCAACCGAGGATTCCATCCACACGGTTAGGATCAATGTATGGCTCTGATACCACTTGTTGGGGGACAACAGGCCTCCAAAACTCCACACTGGTAAGATATTGTCCACATTTGAGCCCAGGCCCGCATGGTTTTGCTTTTGGTTTCACCTAAATGGCCTCATACCAATAGAGATGTGTCCTTTCCCTTATACGTCTATGATCATCCATTTCCCTAACCGATATGGGACTTTGTTTGCTTTCAACAATTTTTAATATAACTCGTAGGGGATTATTTGTTTCAAGGTTTGTTTGAGAAAATTGATATTAGAAAATGAGCCACGTTGAACAATATATTTTTATTTGATTTTACGTGCATTTTCTCAATAAAAATAATCAATTATAAATAAATTTAATCCCCTTTCTTTCCTTCTTTCATTCATCCTAAGATAACAAGAAAACCATGGATTATAAAAACAAAGGAAAAAAACGCATGAATTAAACTAAAAAAAAAAACCCTATAGACGGGTTAATATAGAATACCCATAAATTTTACATTCTTATACTTAAATACAAACCAAAATGGTAAGATCACTAGATACCTATTCATAAGGAAGAAAACCTAGAAATAAAATCCCTTTAAAATATTAATTAGATTATTTCACATTAAAACTTTAGAAATGTTGTATTGTAACTTTTTCATTAACTCTATTAACTTTTGAATAATTTAAAGTCACACAAATCTATAATTTTAAAATGAAAAATAGTTTCAATTGTTCCAAAATGAAAAACAATCCATTATAGTAAATTAAAACATAAGAAATTAAATTAAATTTTCAAAAAGAAATTTTTGAAAATAAATCTTCCAAGGAAGTTGTAATGTTAGTTAGAGGAAGCAAAATTGATTATTAAAAGGAAAAGAGAGATTGGCAGAGGTAGTGGTAGTGGTAGTGGTGGGGGGATTGTCGTGGTTACGGTCAGGTTGACCGATCTTTGACTTGTAAGTAAAATATCAGTGAATTAGCTGGAGATACCGACTCATCGAACCGGGACCAAAAGTACTTGTTTTTTCTTTCCTACTCATTATTATTATTTTAAATTAAGCTTTAAAATCATTTGTGCTTTTTCACATTTTAATTTTGTTTGGATTTTATATTTTTAAAATTTTATTTTTGTCACGAAACTTTGTTTATAAACTCATTTTGATCTTTGGTGTAAAAAATGTATAGCACATTAGAAGAGATCAGTATATGTCTAATTATTTGAGTAATATTCAAGTTTATTTATAATTCATCTAATAAGAATCTCATTGTTACTATATGAGTTTGCATTTTAAACCATGTATAGGGCAGATGCATTTATACGACGGCTCACTCTGCTTTTAAAAAATATTTTTTCTATGCAAAAAAAAAAAATTAAGATTATTAAGATAAAAATTCATTTTTTTTACATGGTTTATCTATTTAGCCCTTCTTAATGACTTAAAAAATTAGCTTTATGATTAATTACCTCTATACAAAGAATTTCTAACTCTGCCCTGGATGTATGATATATGGAAACATGTTTGTAAAATAAATGGTCTAAGATCTCTATTATGTATACCACACAAAAATTTAAGTGTCGGATGTTTAAATATGAGATATATTAAAATATAAAAACTAAAACAAAATAGAAGTTGGATTAGATTTTAAACCAAAGTTTAAATATTTTATTTGGTTTAAATTAGAAGAAAGAAAAGTATAGACAAAAACTGAACAATATTAAGGCAGCTTTCCCAGCTCCTTACCCAAAAGACCAACATATTGATTTGAATAATATCCCTTGTCAATTTAAATTTATTTATTTTTCTAATCAATTTATATATCATTTAAATTTTCCCCTCCCCACCAAACAAGAGACAAGAAAATGCCAAATAGTTTTTTTTTTTTTTTTTTTTAAATGACAAGAAACAAACAGAAAAAAAAAAGAGATTAAAAAAATAATTGAAGAGAAGTACTAAAGAAAAAGGCAGTTGAATGTAGAGTTTGAATGAGTTTGGAAGGATGTGAAAAATGAATGAGACTGAGAAGGATGCTTCACTCTTTCTTTGCCACTGCCAGTTCTACACCATACTGTCTTTTCATCTACCATTGCTGCAACTTTCCTATCCTCCCTTCATTATCTCTGTCTTCTTCTCTTTCTATCTTTTTTTTTTTTATAATTTTCTTTTTATTAATTCCCAAATTTAACAATTTTCTTTTTTTAGTTGAATTCATATTAATATGAATAAATCTAAGCTAACAATAATTTTTTAGTTGAATTCGCATTGGGATATATTTTTTTTAATAAATTGAGCTAATTGAGTTTGGTTTTTGATCAAAATTGAATCAATAAATTAATTTAAGAAAAATTGGAGAAAAGTTTAATTTAAAAATTGATAAATTAACTTCAAATTTATTGGCATCAATATTCTTCACATTTGGTATAATATTATCGATTTTGAGCATAGACAATGACTTTGTTTTTTGTTTCACCAAGAAGGTTTTATACGAGATGTATCTCTTCCTTATATACCGATGACTATCTTCTTTTCTAACTAATGTGAAATTTTGTTTGCGCTCCAACACATTTGATAGTTTTTTTTTGTAAGAACTATTTATTAACTATTCTTTTTACAATCCAACTATTAAAAAGGTTTTTATTCAAAAACTAAACCCCGATTGATGTTAATTTCATTTCGAATTTTATGTTTTCAAAAATTAAAATTGTTTGCTAATCATTTCTTCATCTCATTTTCTCACTTTTAAAAGTTTATCAAAATCGTATTTAATATATTTTTTTTTAAATATCCCGTTTTTAAAACTTTTTTTTTTAAAAGTTTGAATATAATTTTTAAATATTTCATTATAAATAAAAGAAATTGTTAATAGATAAACTTATTTCCTATAAAAATTATTATTGAACACACAATATAAAATAGATTTTAAAAACAGAAATTTCAACATATGACACATTTTTTTATGAATAATTTCAAAAATAATAAATATTTTGAAAAATATTTCAAAAGTGACATTTCTTATAATGAAATTTTACGAGTCTTAACATAAAATTGGTGGATTTCAGTATGAGAAATATCATTTTTAGAATTTTTAATTATTTTTAAAAAATATCAACTCTTTAAATATCATTTTTGAAAACCTTATAAAATTTGATTTCTATTTTTAAATTTTGGTAAAAGAATTTTTAAAAGAGTAATTATTGGTGAACATTTCTAATTTTCGAAACAGAAAATTAAAAGAAATTATAATATAGCCTTAAATAGTTTTATTTTAATATCATCAAAAAAAAAAATAGTTTTATTTTAATGGAATCGATCAAAATATTTTGAAATTATAAAAAAAAAAAAAAACAAAGGAGAGAGGAGATAATGAATACGTGGAGGGAAGAAAGAAGAGGAGTGAAAGGAGAGAGGGTGAGGATGATAGACACGAGGACATGGCTGTCACTCACGTGTTTTTAAGAGTATGAAGTGGTCCACGAATGGGGTTGCGACACGTGTTTGAATCCCCATGGATGAATGATCTACGGATGAGGACCAGTCAAAGAAAGCACATTGAATCAAAGTCATGCGCTGAGCTGTGGACTGTGAAACTGAGGTACTATTAAAATCTCAACAGTTTGGAAAATATTTGTTTGTGTTTTTTGTCCTTTGGTTAACATCTAGAGGTCAATTATTTGATTGGTTATTTTGATTTGGATCCAATTAATTTCGTGTTTATTTTGTGTTAAAGTCATTCAATGGGTTCTTTTATAGGTAGGAATGAGTTATGAGAAGGAGTTAATAAAACCATAAATTTCGATAGAGAACACTTTTTTTATATGAGTAATAGTGATATTTTTTAGATTGAGATTAGAGAAATACATTTATTTTAGGGTTATTATCACATATACCCAATATCGAATCTCAGTTTTCAAAAAAACCACAAACATTGAAAAATATCAAAATTACCCAACACATAATTAACCCATAATTTTTTTATGAAAATTTAATTATAATTGATATATTATTTTTGTAAATTTATATTATTGATATAAATTTAATACTAGAATTTACATTACTGATAAATTATTGTTGTAAAATTACATCAATGATATATCATTAAATTAATAGAATATACAAAAATGGGTAAATCTGATATAAACATGAAAGTGTGGCATATGTGAAAACAAAACTCAAAAGTTGGCTACCACGCATAATTTTCCCTTTATTTTATAGAAATTTAATTCGGTAGCATATTTTGATTCAATAATTGTACGTATCATCACTTAAAACTATTTGTATATATAATAATTTTTACTATGTTAATTAGTGATTAACGTGTGTATCAGTGATAAACATAGTTTAAAAATATATTGTAACGTCTCGGGTTTTCGATAAGTTTTTGATAAAAATATATAAATAATAATAATAAATTTTCTCTTTTTAATCTCTTAAATTCTTTAAGAATAAAGTGTTTTAAGATTAATTCTTATTATTAAGAATTAATTTAAAATATCTTTAGACTTAGATATTTAGGGAGATATTTATTTTTTTTAATAAATGATTTTTTTTTTAAAAAAAAATAGGGGGGGGAGGCGTAAAAGGGAAGGGGAAAAAAAAAAGTCTCTCACTGCTCATCCTCTCAGTTTCACGTGAAAACCTAAACAGAGAAGAAAATGTAGGTATTCTTCTCCTCCTTCATCTCCTTCCTTGAGCTTTCGATTGTCAGATCAATCGATACCGATTAAACGATTTGTAAATCCTTGATTTATAGGTGTATTGGTTGTTTGTGTTTTCTCTTTGGTGGATTTGGAGAAGAGCCTAATCAAGATCGAATCGAGGTAATGTTTAATTTCCTCAAATTCATGGAAGTTTCAGTTTTTAGAAATCTTTTGGTTTATGAAAACCCTTGGGAAAACCATTCTCTTTCTCCAATTTTATTTTTTTTCAAACTCTTGAAACCCTAACTCTTTTCATGAAAAACCCTACCAATTTGTTGAAATCGTCACGAAACAACGCAACGGGAACACCGGAAAGGGGGAAGGCGTCGCCGCCACTGCTCCAAAGGAGCAGCGCTGCCACTGCCCAAAAGAGACAGCGGTTGCTGCTGCCGCCGCCAGCAGGGGCAGTCCCAAGGGACTGCCTTTGCTTCTTTTTGTGATTTTTTTGCCGTTGGTCCCCGTGTTTCGTTCCGTTTTGTTTGGGAATTTTTGGGATGTGTTTTAAGTTGTTTAGATAGTATTTTTCAGGTGCTCGGGATCGTTGAAAAGGCTTAAGACCTTAGAATTTAATTTGCAAACTAAGGTGAGTAGAAGTTGTTAAGGTTTGAAGTATTTCATGTTTGATTTACCTTTTTCTTTATTAGCTTAACCTCTAAATTTTGAAATTAATCTTGGGTGTTTAAAGTGACAAAAAAGGTTGTTTGAGTTGAGATTAAAACTTGGAAGAATTTAATTTTTAAAGCATGCTTTAAAGACTTGAGTTTAGGAAGGAGGTTAATTGTATTGATTGGAGTTGTTTGGTTGACCCATAAATTTATATCTTATCTTTTCTGGCTGATCGTTGAATGATTTAAAACTGTTTAGAGAAGTTTTATTGTTTGGTGTCATGCAATATAAATGCCGATTCATGCTAGTGCCAATTAGGAAAGTTTAGGCTTAGGCGGTTAGTTAGATACTGTTGCTGGATATGTTTTCTTTTCTGAAATTGTGATATTTTATTCGGATGTGTAGGTTATGTTTTCTTTTGGGAGTTAAGAAAATATAGCCAGTTATCCTGCGAATTCTCCTTAGAATTATTTAGTAAATCCTAAGTTTTGCTTAAGGGGTGAAATAGCTTAGGCGTAGACTAGTCTCACCTCTAGATTTGTAAAGGTTTTGAGTGTGACGAAGTTCGATCCAAAGGGTTAGTTGGATCTTTTGGGCTTGTAAGCGTTGAGGTTGGTTTTGTGGGAAATCATATTACCTTAAAATACCTTGGGTAATATGGTTGTAGGTTCACATTAGACAAGGCCTTGTCTAATGAAGAATAGCTGTTAGGGGAGTTTATTTAGTGTGCACAACTTAAATAACACCTAACGGGGCAGGTTCATTCCATCTGTACAATGGAAAAGAATATCCCTAAAGGATTTAAATTGTAGAAAAATTATGTTTAAATTCCTTATGGTCGAAGTCTCTCTTGTTTATGAATAAAGAGGAGATTAAAGGTATTAACAAGAAAGGTTTTCGATTAGTTTTAAATTGTAGAAAAATTATGTTTAAAACTAATTTGATTAGAGATGACCTATAAGTTTAGAAGTAAGCTTTTTGACTCTTTGGAAGTGAGTGTTTTATCGGATGTCGGTGAGGACGTATATGGACTTAAAGTCTTAGGAAAACCTCTCTATGACATAATTCTTTCTTTAACAATATTCTATTCACTGGGCGTAGCCTCATGATGCTACACTATTTTTTTTCAGGTAAAAGAAAGAAGAAATCTGGCAAATGATGGGTTCGTGGCAGGAGTGGTTGATTGATTTTACACGCTGGCGGTGTCTGTTTTATTTTCTTTTATTTATGGGTCAAAACCAATGATGTTTGTTTTGAAAACTTTGTCGTGGATCTATTTATCTGCTTTGAACTTCAGTTTTGGGTTGAAGTATTTTTTTTAATTCTTGTTTGTTCAACTGATTTCAAGAATTTTTGTTTTGAAATGACCGGTCTGAACTAAATGTTTAGTTTTGATTTTGAACAAATGACTTATTGAATTTAAATCGCTTCCGCTGTTGGTATTATGCTTTACATGTTTTTGGAAATATTTCGGGATGTTACATATATAATTCAATGTTTATCACTAATTCACCCAATCAAAATTTGCTATATTTACAAATATTTTTTAGAGCTGTTATTTTTATAAATATTTTAATTTTTTTTTTTTGCAAATACCCCTCCCCTGAATATTTTCAAAACTTTTGCTATTTTTGAAAATATCAATTCATAAAATACCATTTTTAAAATCCCCTACTAAAATTCATTCTAATGTTTCGTTGACATTTATTTCATTATTGAAAATAATATCACTTTGAAATCTTATTTTATCACATCAACACGTCATTGTCACTATTCATTCTTATTCATATATAATAAAAAACGCACATCTCATTCTCATCTATTTCCAATCAAATCCATTCCCAGCCATCATAATTTCATGCACTACAAGAAAAAACAAGATTAGCGTCCCAATATTAGCGATGCAAAAATTGGGATGCTGTTTTAACGACGCATTTTATCGCTGAAACACAATTTTGACTTTCAGCGATAAATTTCGTCGCTAATTTGGAAACCCAATAATAGAGACGTATTTTGACTGTGAAATAGAGACGAACTTGACCTCTAATCTGACAACTAAAATTATCTCTTTAATTAGAGACACAGTTCGTCGCTAAAATATGTCGGGAATTTTTCCCTCCATTTTAATAAGGCGGAAAATGTTCCCGCCAGAAGAGAGACTCATTTGGACTCTAAACTAGAGACGAAATGCGCCTCTAGATTGAAAGTTCAGCGAACAAAAATTGCCTCCTTATTCAGAGACGTAGTACGTTTCAGGGAAAAAGCGTGATTCTTACTTTAGAGACTAATTCCGTCGCTAATAGTGGCGGGAAATTTTCCCTCCTTTTTTTTATGGCGGGAACAGTTCCCACCTAATTAGAGACATATTTTGTCTCTAAAGGATACAGAAGAAATATTATAAATAGGTGTATTGAGAATGACTTTGAATAAAAGAAAATTAAGTTAAAACATTTTCTCGAGTAAGAAAAAATGCATGAGTGGATGTATGTCCGTTTGCTTGAAGGGTTTGTTGAGTTCTGTCAATCTACCGTGATTTTTCATAACAACGGATAGAAGATACGATGTCCATGTAAAAAGTGTAAGAATAAGAAGATATTACCGACAGATGATGTGAAGTTACACTTGTATAGTCGTGGTTTCGTTGATAATTATTATCAATGGGTTTATCAAGGAGAATCTGAAGAAATGTTCAATGCAGCGAGGGGGGAGTCATGTCGAAATGAAGGAAGCAGCTCGCAGTTCAATTCAAATGTGAATGAAAGTTTTGAAAATGTTGAACATTACTACGATCAGCTAGAACAATTGGTTTATGATGGATGCGGTTATCAAGGTGATGGTCCTCAAAATTTATTAAATGAAGATTTAAATCAGGATGCGCAAAGACTGTTTAAGATGATAGAATCAGCGAGTAGGTCGTTGTACGAAGGTTGTGATGTCATGCAACTTTCAGCTGCTACCGAGTTATTGAATATAAAGGCAGAATTTCATATTCCCGAAAGAGGATACAACTCAATTTCACAATGGTTTCATCATTGTGCTCCTGCGAACAACACGTTGCCACAGAGTCTGTACGATACGAAGAAATTAGTGGAGGGTCTCGGTTTACCCGTGGAGAAGATCAATTGTTGCCTAAATGGATGTATGATATATTGGGGTGCAGATGCAAATCTTCATATGTGTAAAATGTGCAATCATACGAGATACAAACAGGGTAAAAAAAACTCTTAATCCACATACTCGCATGTTTTATCTACCGATCACGCAACGCTACAAGGTTGTACGCGTCAGAAGTCACTACTTCTCACATGAGGTGGCATCCCGAGCACTCGCAAGATGAAGGAGTAATGAGACACCCTTCTGATGCTGAGGCGTGGAAACATTTAAATCCTTGTCATCAAGAATTTGCACGTGAAATCAGAAACATTCGATTGAGTTTATGTACTGACGAGTTTAACCCTTTTGGGGCTTCGGGAGCTCAATATTCAGTGTGGCCAGTTATGGTAACGCCGTATAACTTGCCTCCATCGATGTGCATGAAAGATCCTATGATTTTCTTAACGGTCATTGTACCTGGCCCAAAAAGTCTGAAGCAGAAGTTGGATGTCTACATCCAACCATTAATTGCTGAGCTCTGTGGTTTATGGAACCAAGGCGTTGTGACGTATGATGTTTCACAGAAACAGGACTTCGTGATACGAGCAGCATTTATTTGGACGATAAGTGACTTCTCGGCATATTCAATGTTATCAGGTACGTTTGTATAATAATTCGTTCATAATTATATTTAATTTAGAATTTTATCACTGTTTAGATTATATTAAAATTTTATATTTTTGCGCACAACGTAACGAATCTACTACCCTAACTAAATTTGTTAGGGTGGAGCACTTCGGGAAAGTTTGCTTGCCCTAATTGCATGGACGATACATGTGCATTCTCGTTGGTGCATGGTCGCAAAATGTGTTGGTTTGACTGTCATAGAAGGTTCTTACGCTCAACCATTCATTTCGATCGAACAAAACTGACTAGTATAAAAAGAGGAGTGTAAAGAACGAAGGTCCTCTTGAAATCATAAATGGATACCAAATTCTGCAACGGTTAGATGCGCTTGAGGTGTGAAGTGTTACAGAGATTGGTGGTGAGGCTTGGAATAAGACGGCGGGAAAAAATACAGGTTGGAAGAAAAGAAGTATTTTTTGGGAGCTACCATATTGGGGAGACTTAATGATCAGGCATAACTTAGATGTCATGCATATCAAGAAGAACATTTTCGATAATGTCTTCAACACGGTTCTAAATATTCTGAAAAAAATGAAAGACAATCTGAGATAAAGTTTTCGATCCAAATGATTTGTCTATTTTTGTAGTACTTGGGAGACTTATTGGAAAGCCCGTGCGGTGACCTTTAAACGAGGAAGAATATCACATCGCACAGATGTACGTGTTGTGTAATTGTCTAGAGGTGGAGCCATATAACGAGTAAGGATGAACTAAATTAGTAAGTGAAACGGTTATATTATTAATTTCTTTTCATGTTCATAATAGGTTATTCGTTGAGTTATTCGTACGCCCGGCTAATCCTGGACTAAACGCAGCCGGGGAGGAGATCATAATTGACAAAGACTTCAGTTCATGGTTTTATGCTTTCGTGAGTATGATTACGTGTTATTATGGTTCATAATAATTGCAATAGTGTAATTTCTCAAGCTAAGTTCACTGTTGTGGAGGTTGATTCGCCCACTGCACCAGTTACAAACAATCACATAGTAATGTTGGCAAAAGGACCTGCTAGAATTGCCAAATCATACTCTGGTTATCTAGGGACGGGCTACAAATTTCAAACAAAATCTCATTCACAGAGCAAAACAACTGATAGCAACGACGTATGCATCAAGGGTCAAGTGTTCAGAAACAGTGAAGATGATTTCTTTGGAGTCATTGATGAAATTATTGAGCTTGAATATGCAGGAGGGAGTGTAAAACATACCGTATTATTTAACTTAATTGTATGTGGTTTGAGACAATACGGCGAGGTGGGATGCGAAAGATACCACATTTGCAGATTTTAGAGGTGAATAAGAGAAAGAACATGCGCACAAATGATCGATTTGTATTGGCACAACAAGCGATTCAAACGTATTTCCTGCCTTTTTCGTCTTATAGACAATTGAATGATTAGTTAGTGGTTTTCAAATTCAGGCCGTGTCACATTGACGGAAGTCTTTCAGATAAAGATAGCGAGGAATTTGTAGCTTTCCAAGAAGAAGAGGTTCAAAGTCGTCAAATAGATGAAGGAATAAACTCTGAAACTGCTCGATCATTGAATAACGTAACAGAAACATTGTTTGATCTCAACAGCTTATATATTAAACTTCCTTTCATTGATGATTCACCCCCTAAACCTTCTGAGGAGGAAGAAGAAGATACTGAGGACAACAGTTCTAAATCGAACAACGATGAGCTTGAAGATTATGTATTGTTAAACTTGTAAGTGAACAAAAAGAAAATGATTTAAAAAATAAACAACTTGTTAGTGGTTGATGCTCTGTCATAAATGTCAATACTCTTTCCTGATCATTCTTCCTTCTCTGTTAAGAATAAGGGTCCCAGTGTAAAGAATTTCAAAAGCTCGCGGTTTATAGACTGGTCATTTTGAAGTTGGCAAAATATCCAGGAGATCTCATCTTCTAAACTACACTCATCCACAAAGGGAGGCCTTGTTCTAAAATGGAAAAAAAAAAAAACCAGGGCAATATCGATGCATTTCATCGCTAAAATGAAATAGAATTCTAGAAATTCCACTCTTAGAGACACAATTCGTCTCTAATGGGATATAAGATTCCAGAACATTCAATAAATAACGACACAATTCGTCTCTAATGGGGTAATCATTACCTCAACAGATATTTTTCCCCATAAAGATGTTTTTCGTCTCTATTGGGAAATCAAATAGTTCACCAGATATTTTAAAACAATAGAGACACATTCCATCGCTAAAGGAAATCAAAATGCGCGTATTTTAAAATTTTCACTTTCCTTAGCGACGAAATGTATCGCTAAGTGTGAAATTTTTGGCGGTTCATTAAAATATTCAATTTTTTCAGAGACACAGTTTGTCGCTAAGGCATTTATTGGGTATTAAATGGTGCATGCTTTGAAAATCCCCACGGCTTTTCGTTTCCCTTTAGCGATCGAATTCGTCGCTAAGGAAAAATTAAATGGGGTCAGCAGACCCCCTCTTTCCCCTCATTTTCCTTTTCTTCTTCTCTTTTCCCCGTCCTTCTCTCTCTCCCCCTTTCTGTTTTTCTTTTTCTCCCCCATAACCACCGCACCTCCCCCATAACCACCACTCCCTCCCCTAAAATCTTCATCCCCACCACCTTCACACCATCCCTGCCTCCCTCCCCCAACCACCATCGTCCCTGCCTCCCTCCCCAACCACCACCGCCATAACCACCACACCTCCCCCTCACTGCCTCTCTCATTGCCTCCCCTCCCCCACCGTAGCTTCCATCCCCCACCGTAGCCTCCCTCCTTTTTTTTTTTTTTTTTTTAATTTTCTTGTAAAAGCGTCGGTGAACGGTATGCTTCTGTTTCAAATTTTATGTTTTCATTTAGTTAATTATATGTTAATTGTAAATTATTTAAATTAATTATTATGTTAATTGTTATGATTTAGATTAATGATTATGATAATTGTTATGTGTTATTGGTAATTGTTATGTTTTTTTTGTTAATGGCTACGTGTGTATTTTGTTTAGGGTAGGGTTATGTATTTTGTTTAGGGTTATGTTAATCATTAAAATTTAGTTAAATAACATGTTAATTTGATTTAGTGTGTTTAGATAAATATATTATTCTTTAATTTTATTAGTATGTTAATTGTTCAAATTTAATTATAATTAATTAAATTAGATGTTGTTAATTAAATTTTAATTCATTAGTATGTTCATTTTAAAATTTTAGTGTTAGTTAAATTAATGTTAATTAATTAAATTATATGTTATTAATTACTTTTTAATTTATTAGTTAAGTTAATTTTCATAATCTAGTGTTAATTAATTAATTAAATTATATGTTATTGATTAATTTGTAATTCATTAATTAGGTTAATTTTCAAAATTTAGTGTTAATTGAAATAATGTTACTTAATTAATTAAATTAGGTGTTATTAATTACTTTTTAATTCATTAGTTAGGTTAATTTTCATAATGTAGTGTTAATTAAATAAATGTTAATTAATTAATTACATTACATGTTATTAATTAAATTGTAATTCATTAATAACATATAATTTTCAAAATTTAGTGTTAATTGAATTAATGTTACTTAATTAATTTTTAATTCATTAGAATGTTAATTTTTAAAATGTAGTGTTAATTAGAGTTAATTAATTAATTAATTTGTATGTTGTATATTAATTTTTAAATCATTAGTATGCTAATTGTTAATAGAATTAATTGGTTTAATGTTAATTACTTAAGTAAAATATATTGTTAATTAGCTTAATTAATAATTATATTAAATGTTAATTTATTTAATTCATTGTATGTTAAATATTTTGTAGATGTCTATGTCGCGGCGCCATCCACCTCGTTAACAGGAGTTCGATACTCCTGTGACACTTGATAGTGCAGAGGCGTTAGGGGATACACAGGTATCCAACACATATGTCCCGATCGCCCCAACCACATCATCAGCGGCATTAAACGCCCACGTCCCTGAGCAATTACAGATCACCAGGGTTCGTTTGCGAATTTCCAGAAAAAAGTGAGTGCAATTTATATTTTTTGTTTAAATTATTAATTTTTTATATATTACTTATTTTTTAACTTATAAATAAAGTTTTGTGCCTTTTTTATAGATTACATCCATTGGGTAAGGTTTCCCGAGTTTTCACTGACGTTTTCAAGAAGAGTCTCGAGTTCGGGAAATGGAAGGAGATTTCTTAAATCGCCAAAATACGGTGGTTTCAGACATGGAAGGTAAAACTTGTATTTTTTTTATAATTTTTTAAATTTCTAACAAATTTAAGACTTTCGTTTTTTTTTTCAGACACACTTTACGATCCCACCAGAGCTCACCGATGAGATTATTTACAAACCCTGGAGCAGAATGGCAGGGAAACATTATAGGGACACCATCTACAAAGCGAAGGGTAAACCAGATGAAAGCTTTTGTGGATGACAGAGGAGGTTCGTCTGAAGCTACTGGCGGATGCTCAGACTGAAGAGGAGTTGCACATCTCTAAAATCAACTTAGCCAATCGACTGGCGAACCCGACTTTGCACACAGGTGGGATTCGCAGTCACGATGAGCATTACGAGATATTGGTAAGTAATTGTACTAATTCGTTTATATCTTTAATGTTTTCAATTCATGTTTAACTAATCTCTTATTTTTCTTCTTTTCATTTTAACAGACTCAGGATGGATGTGAGGTAGCCCCAATTAAGTTGTTCCTCCATCTGCATACGAAGGGCCACGGTGCTTATGTATATGATCGAGCGTAGGACATACATGTTAGTTCGTCTTTTTCGTGCTTTCTAATTTATTTAAAAATATTTCTTTTTTTTAATTACTCATATATGTTTTTGGTTATTTTTTGTAGGGAAAAGTTAAAGATAAGCTTGAGTCGTTATTGCCCACTCCTGAGTCTCAGCCTACTCAGGAGAACCATCGTGATGCTTTCCTTCTGGCGTTCGGTGGGGTGAAGCCTGATGGTTCAGTCCCGGGTCTTGGGGCTTACGAGAGGGAGTTTTATGCAGACCAGCCACGTGCTTCGACTTTTTTACTTGCTGAGCGGAGCCTTTGAGGCGAGAGAACAAATCATTGCGTCTACAGATTCAAGCTAATGAGATCCGCTTTCAGGCTCATACAGATGATCTTCAAGCTCAATGTAATAATATAGTGGCTCAAATGCAGGCATTTATGCTTCAGCGTAGGACTCCCGGCTCTGGGTCTACTTCTTATCGTCCAGATGACGATAATATGAGCGCTCCTTAGTTCCTTTTTTTTGGATAATTTAATTTGCTTGTGGATATTTTTTTTGGGATGGAAACTTTTAATTAATTTTGTTTTAATTTAAAAAAAATAATTTAAAATATTAAAATATTTAAAATTAAATTGCTAAAATAGCGACACAATGTGTCTCTAAATGTTTCAAATACATTTTTTATTTACTTAACTTAGCAATGAAGTTCGTCACTAAAGTCAATCAATTGACTTTATTAGTGAAGCAATACGTCTCTGTGTTAGAGATGAAATGTGTCGCCAATATTAGAGACAAATTGTCTCCCTCATTTTACCGACACATTGGGTCTCTAAAATTGAGACGTAATATGATATTTTTTCCCTATTTTCAGCGATTGATTTCGTCTTTAAATGGTCAACATTTTATTAGCATTCCAATCTTTTTATGTCTCTAGTAGCAATAAAGTTCGTTGCTATTTTGAAGCGACACCGTTTTCAGAGATGAAATGTTTTGTCTCTAATTTCGTCGCTATTTTTAAATAGAGGCGTATTTCGTCTCTGTACCCGGGCCTCAAAATGCAGCTTTTCTTGTAGTGATGCAATGCATTCTCATTCACTCACACCAAACACTCGTAAGGTTAATTTATAGGGACACAATTACTTAAATAACATATTTTTACACACTTATTACTGAAATGTCAGAGCTTTTCAAAAATGACTCATATAGCATACTTATAGTTCAATAAATTTATTGAACTAAAAAAGTAAAAAAAAAGAAAGAAAGAAAAAGCTAATAAATTCATTAAAAAAATAATAATAAATAATCACATAGTTTGATAAATTATTGAACTTGAACTTAAAAAAAGTAAAAACCAAACAAATTCATTAAAAATACCCATAAAAATAGTTCAATAAAATTGTTGAACTATAATTATGCTATTTGAGTAATTTTTAAAAAGTTCTATCATTTTATTAACTAGTATGCAGATTGATATTGTTTGAGACAAATTCTTTAATTTATATGATTGTTTTATATAATTTAGAATTATATTAATTTGATTTTTTTTAAGTTTCAATTTGGTTTTGATACTTTATTATTAGTATATTTAATCCTTACATTTTAAAGGGTTTGTATGTTTTTCTCAAACGTTTTTAAAATTTTCTATTTATTTTTTGTATTTTAATTAAATCCCACCAATAAATTATGTTATCGGTTTTTTGAACTACTTTTTATTTAAAATGGATCTCAACTTATTAATCTATTTTCAAAATTTTTGTTCTACCACTTATAAAATTTTATTGGATTTATTATTGTTGTGAGTGAAATTACATCAGTACACGTGGAATTTCTTAACTTGATCAAGGAAATGCACAATCGACATGTCTACGTCATCTAGAAAGATAAAACTACATCACCTGGGAGGCTACGTCTACGTTGGTTCAGAAGGTACGTCTACATCACCGTAAGAAGCTACGTCTACATCATCTAATAAGGCTACATATCTAAGACTAAGAAACTACATTACACGAGTATCCAATTAAAAGACGACACGACCAATACGAGACAAGTGGCACGATGATGTCATCAACATCTTCTCCCATAAATAGGAGAAGAAATTCATTCATTAGGTACCTAATTCTACTCTAATTCTCTCTAGCAGATTAGCTCTGACTTTAGCATTAGAGGGTGTTACGCCGACACCACACCGATGCTCTCTTCGTTTCCTGTGCAGGTACATACAGTGCTCGTCAACTACTTAGCACATCGCATACGCAGCACCTCCAGTGCCGCGCACGATCTCCGACTCATCCCATCTTCTAAGTTCGTTGCTTACGTGAAAGCTCTCTATTTTTACGCAACGACATTTGGCGTCATCTTTGGTAAGAGTATATAACTAAGTGCTCTACTATCGAGCATGAGTCGAAGAAGTCAACACGGTGATGATATAGATGACAGTGAAAATTGTAACCTCCGTAACAAAAGATATGAAACTCGTAGTACTAGAGAGCAAAAACAAGCTAATGAAAATCAAGAAATAGTAAGAGTTGTGTCAATGCTAGATGGAAGGGTAGATGCTTTAGAAGAGCAAGTGCGAGGTGTGAATCGAGATCTTGCTAAAATACTCGAAATTCTCACACAGAAATCTAACCATCAAGCCCTCATTGACAACCAGGAATTACAATCCAAAAAAGGAAAAAACAAAGTTCCTATAGAGTGCATAGGTGAATCTCGGAATCATGAAAAATGTGGTTCGAAGGGGAAGTCAAGGCTGAATATCCAGGACAATTGCTCTTCGTCTCATAACTCTTCTCGCAACAAGCAACCTAGTCAGAAAGGAAGGTCCGACCTCAGAGAAGTTCTCAATCAAAAGAGAAAAGAACATATAGATGTTGGGAAGTCTACTGTAGAAAGTGCCCAACCTTAGGCGCCAGAGTTGAAAAAGCTCCAAGATCAATATGGTCATATGAAAAAAAAGTATCGAGGAAAGATTCCTCTTGCATTAGAAGATCTCCTCGAGCAAACTGAACCGCCATTCACCGATGATATAATGGAGGTGCAGCTTCCCACCAAGTTCAAAATATCTACTATGACCACGTCTGATGGTTCAAAAGATCCAATCGAGCATGTTGATACGTTTCAGATCTGGATGGAGCTTCAGGGAGTCTGAGACACTATAAAGTGCAGGGGCATTCCCCCTTATATTAACAGGCCCTACACACGGATGGTACAAACAGCTCAAGCCAAGGTCTATATCTTCTTTTAAAGACCTCACTCGATCTTTTGTAACTCAATTTCTTGATGGAAGGGATCATAAGAAACCAGCTACACATTTGTTGATTATGCATCAGAAGTTAGGGGAGAGCCTCCGAGATTATGTAGTGAGATTCAACAGCGAGGCATTGAATGTGGAAGGTTACAATGATGACATAACACTAACTGCTATGATGGCTGGTTTGAAAGATGAAAAATTCTTATGGTCACTTGGTAAGAAGACACCTACTACATACACTAAATTTCTTGCTAGGGCGCAAAAGTACATGAGAGCCAGAGAGTTGCTTAGTCTAAAAAAGATTTTAGGTGAAGGAGATAGTAATAAACGATCAGAGTAGAAGAAGAGGCACCGATCAGAAGATTTTGTTTAGAGGACTGATCGTCACAAGGATGACAAGGGACAGAGGTCGTGAGACCAACTTGAGAAGCTGAATCTTCCTTCTAGTAAGTTTAAAAAATACACTCCCACCATGATCCCGATTGAACAATTACTCATTCAGAGACAAAAAGTTGGTTAGGTGGTCGCCTAGGATGAAGGCAGGATCAAATTAGAGGAACAAAGACAAGTATTATCTCTTCCACAAAGATCACGGTCATACCACCTCTGATTGCTTCGATCTCAAAGAAGAAATTGAGACCCTAATTCAAGTGGGTATTTGAAGGAATCCGTAAAAAGTAAAGGAACTAAATGTGACACTGAGTATGATAAGAAAGACCGAGGTTGCGACAATCAAGATTTTCCAGATGGGGAAATAAGAACTATCTTTAGGGGCCTGTCTACTGCATAAAAGCGCACCCCAAAACCGACCTAGGAAGGATCATGCTAGATCACTAAAATAGTAGGTTGAGACCAACACACTAGTCAATTCTATACTACAAGGCTCTACTACACTTATGTCAAGAAACTAGGTTTTACTTCAGTAATTTTAGTTATTGTAATTCTATTTTTCCAATAATCTTTCTATTGTGAGAGCTTTGACATTAAATGAAGTAAGAATGTACTTTTTCTACTTTATAAAAAGTTGTATCTATGTAAATAGATTGAGTCAAATCATTCTGAGAACTCTTAGCCTTGAGCTAGACTTCAAGACATAAAACTCTACTCGAGTGAGGGCCAACTACGTGAACCTACTACAAAAAGTTCTAAGTCCGCCAAGGTGGAAGAGATAAATAAAATTCTAAGTCTACTAGGGAGTGCAGCGCTCTCACAAGCCACACCCCGTTGAAGAATTTTAAAAGAAAAAAAATTCTAAATCTACTAGGGAATGCAGGACTCTCACGAGCCACACCTGGTGGAAGAATTTAAAAGAAGAAAAAATTGCACCTCGTAAAAGACTTTTAAAAGAAAAAAAATTCTAAGTCTACTAGGAAGTGCAGACTCTCACAAGCCGCACCTGGTAGAAGAATTTAAAACGACAAAAATTCTAAGTCTACTAGGATGCAGGGCTCACACGAGCCGCACTTAGTAGAAGAATTTAAAACGACAAAAAATTCTAAGTCTACTAGGGAGTGCAGAGCTCTCACGAGTCGCACCTGGTAGATGAATTTAAAATGACAAAAAATTCTAAGTCTACTAGGGAGTGCGGGGCTCTCACAAGCCGCATCTAGTAGAAGAATTTGAAACGGTAAAAAATCTAAGTCTATTAGGGAGTGCAGGGCTTGCACGAGTTGCAATTGGTAGAAGAATTTAAAATGAGAAAAAAAATTCTAAGTCTACTAGTGAATGCAGGGCTTGCACGAGCCGCACCTGGTAGAAGAATTTAAAACGACAAAAAAAATTCTTAGTCTACTAGGGAGTGCATGACTCACACGAGCCGCACCTCATAGAAGAATTTAAAAGAGAAAAAAATAAATCTAAGTATACTGGGGAGTACAGGGCTCGCACGAGCTGTACCTCATAAAAGAATTAAGAAAAAAAATTCTATGCCTACTAGAGAGTGCATGGATCACACGGGCCGCATCTCGTAGAAGAATTTTAAAAGAGAAAAAATTCTAAGTCTACTTGGGAGTGCATGGCTTGCACGAGCCGCACCTCGTAGAAGAATTAAGAAAAAAAATTCTAAGTCTATTAGGGAGTGCATGGCTCACACGAGCCGCACCTTGTAGAAGAATTTTAAAAGAGAAAAAAATTCTAAGTTACTTGGGAGTGCAGAGCTCGCACGAGCCGCACCTCGTAAAAGAATTAAGAAAAAATTCTAAGTCTACCAAGAGTGCTGGGCTCTTAGAAGAATTTAAAAAAAAAATAAAGTCTACTGAGAGTGCAGGGATAGTAAGAGAAAAGGAAGAAAAAATTTCAACAGTCAAAGGTCAAAAAGTCAACGATCAAAACAATTTTTTACAAGTCCAAGTACAATTGACAAAGCTTTGATGACAAGGCCTTGTTGACACAACCCTGTTGACACAACCCTATTTGACATAGCCATGATGGCATACCCTATTGACATAGCACTGATGACAAAACCTTATTGACATAGCCCTGATGACAAAGCCATATTTCACATAGCCCTGATGACTAGGCCTGATTACAACATACAAATCAACAAGGCAAGACAAAATCCAAGTCATGAGGGAAAAAAATGGTTGAACGCTTGGAAAGGGAGAGAAAAAAAATCTTATATATTTTTATTTTCTTATTTCTCTACGTACTTTCTAGTTAATTTAAATTTTTTCTCAATTTATTTTTATAAAAAAATAGAGACTTACATTTATACTTTGATTTTAAGAGTAAATTTTACTCCTAAAATCAAAGGGGGCGAATTATATGATGATTGAGCGGGACAACTTAGACATACAACCCAACTCTAAAATGACCAGGACAGAAAATACAACCTACCAAACTCTAACACCTAGTATTTTCTAAAAATTTTGACAAGTGATAAGCCAGAAAATTCAAGCTCCCACCTCTCAAAATTTTGACGACTTCAATGGAAGAAACTTCAAGCTACAAGCTCAAACATCAGACATTTGTGATTTTTTTAGAAACCTCAAGCTATCAAGCCAGACACTTGTGAAATTTTTAGGAATTGATATAGGAAAAAATTCTACCTCGAAATAATACTCCCAAGCAACAGTTAGCTGACATCTCAACTTAGTTAGGGAGTAGAGGCTACTGTTGTGGGTGAAATTACATCAGTGCACGTGGAATTTCTTAACTTGATCAAGGAATGCACAATCGGCATGACTACGTCACCTGGAAAGATAAAGCTACGTCACCTAGGAGGCTACGTCTACGTCGGTTGGGAAGGTACGTCTACGTCACCGTGGGAAGCTACGTCTACATCATCTAATAAGGTTACATATCTAAGACCAAGAAACTACATTAAATGAGTATCCAATCAAAATACGACACATGGTATAACCAACATGCGACACGTCTTTGGGAAGCAACATGTGGCCCAATCTCGACGTGACACGTGGCACAATGATGTTATCAACCTCTTCTCCTAAAAATAGGAGAATTAGATAACTAAATTCTACTCTAATTCTCTCTAGCACACTAGCTCTGACTTTAGCATCGAAGGGTGAGGCCAACATCACACTGGTGCTCTCTTCGTTTCTTGTGCAGGTACATATAGTGTTCGTCAACTACTCAGCACATCGTCTATGCAGCACCTCCAGTGCAGCGCACGATCTCCGACTCATCCCATCTTCTAAGTTCGTTGCTTACGTGAAAGCTCTCCATTTTTATGCAATAACAATTATCATTAATTTTCCATGAAAATTATATCATGTTTTAATAACAAGAACTAGTGATAAGATAATAAAACTAAAAAAAAAAACTTAATAAAAACTTTTAAAAGTAGAGAGTCTAAATTGCCACCGATAATAAAATAGATGATCGAAAGTGGAACTTTTAAAGGTACAAGAACTAAAATTACATACATGATCAAGTACCAAAACCAATCATATAATTTAACTATCATCATGTGATATGGATTTTTATGCTTGTATAATATATCTATAATTGTTTTTATTTTATTTTAAAAATTGTACCATAAATATCAATATATTATTCGTAATTCATAAGAACTTTACATTTTAATTAGTAGTTTAATTTATCTCCAATGAAAGATCTAGGTAACAAAACATCAACAACCTAATTAAATCTTTAATCCCAACTACAAAACACTCAAATCTTACTTGCAAAATCAAACAGTAAAAATAAATTTAAATTGTCTCTAAAATGACAAACGAACTAAAAGTCAATTTCTAAACAAGAAAAAAATATTTCCTCGAACTATAAAATGGGTTTTCAGAAATCTAAATTTTTTAAATAATATTTGAAAATATCTTTTTTTTTTATTTTCAAATATTGTAAATTTAATAAAATTTTCTAATATATTTAAAAATAAATCATTTTATTGAACAATTCAATTACTGATTTACTATTATGAATATCAACAAATATCAAATCAATGTTAGTCATTTAGTCATTAACCATTTTTTTTTAAAGGATTACCATATTTGTAAATTCTCTTTAAACCTGGTATTTGTTATTCATTATTTTTTTTATAATAAAAATATCACATCTGATCTGACTATGAATCTTTAAAAATAATAATAGTAGTTTAAGTATTTAGAGGATTTGAATCATATCCATATTCATATTATATTATTTTGATAATGGAAAGGGTAAGAGCGCGTGAAAAGTGCAATGAAATGGAGGGAAGGGTACGGAGGTGTACAGGCCTCGTGACTCGAGGAACACAAATGCAGAAACTTCCATGGCATGTGCATCTATTTATTTTCTCTTTGTTTATTTAAAATATTTATTTAATATTTTCTTATACGATCAAACTCTTAATATAAGAAATCAATTTCAAGGATTCGTGTAGCCAACTAAGTGTGGGTTGGCCGAGTAAAAAGAATTTTGATTTTTTACATTAATTTTTTTTTTAAAATTATGTGTTTAAATCTACGCTATCTACTGAGATTAATCGAGTTATGTAAAAATAGATAATCACTACGGATAAATATATATATTCGGGTGAGTAAGAGAATATATGTATGGGCTCCAGGGCCCTCTTCCAATACACTCCCAATCGACACTATTATTCAAAGCCAGTCTAGGACTATAGGAGGAATGTTGGGTCCTGACTCTTTCTTTGGGCCCAACTATTTTCAAAGCTCATTAGGGCTGCCTTGATTTTAATTAAAAAAAAGTTGAAGTGCCCATGTGTTCATGAAAAGGGCAGCTGAACGAAAACAAAAAGGAAAGGGAAATTTTGATGGATACCAGAATTTTCTCTAATAATTATTTCGGTAAAACTTAAATAACATAATACAAATGCGAGGAACTTAAGAGTATTTATATATAACTAACTCAACTAACTTTACAACTAATTTTATATTTACAAACGTACCCTAATACTCTACCTCAAGATGGGAGGTGGAGATTGACCACTCTCAACTTGCGAAGTAAAGGAATAAACAAATGATAAGGTAAAGCTTTTGTAAAAAGATTAGCCAGTTGAAGGGAACTACGAATTGGCATAAGCTTGATCATCCCAGAGAGCACCTTATCACATACAAAGTGACAATCATGTTCTATATGCTTCGTAACTTCATGAAACACTGAATGAGAAGCAAGCTGAATTGCTGCCAAGTTATCACAAAAAACTAGTGCTGGTTGCTGACAATGAACCTGCAAATCAGCAAATGAAACAACCATGTGATTTCACTCGTGATGGAAGCTAAGGCTCGGTATTCAGCCTACACCAAGGAGCGAGAGACCGTTGTCTGCTTTTTAACCTTCCAAGAAACAAGGGATTCACCCTATTAAATACAGAACCCCGTGAGACGGACCGTTTAGTGCCAGTACAAGTTCCCAATCAACATCAACTGTAGGGGAGAAGAAGACAACTTATAAAAAGTTATCCCTTGCCCTGGTGCATTTTTGAGATACCGTAGGAGATAATGTGCAACAATCAAATGATTAGAATGAGGCTTTGAGACATACTGACTAAGTTTTGCACAGAAAAAGTGATGTCTGACCATGAAATAGTCAAATACAAAAGCCTCCCAATTAATCTCCTACACTGATAACTCTCATCTTGAGATAGAGGAACACCACAAGTCAAAGAAAGTTGAAGTCGTGGATCCATGGTTAAGGTAGCAGGTTTACAAGCAAGGAAACTGCTATCCTCAAGAAGCTGCAAATAATATTTCCATTGAGTAAGAAATATACCAGTTCGTGTGTGAGAGATCTCAAGGCAACGAAAAAACTTCAAAGAACCAAGGTCATTTACTAGGAATTGGCTATGTAAATAGGTCTTTAAGGAATCAATAACAGACTGAGTTGGTCCAATTATAACAATATCATCAACATACACCAATAATACAACAGATGAAGAACCAGAGGCCTTGACAAAAAAAGAAGAATTAGCTGCTGACTGCTTAAAACCATAAGAAAGTAAAGATTAAAAGAATTGTACAAACCATTGACGAGATGGCTGCGTGAGACCATAAATGGATTTATTCAATTTACAAACCAAAGGCTCCCGCTAACTGATAATTGTAGTAGCTGGTCTGTAGCCTAATGGAAATTGCATATACACCTCCTCAAACAAGTCTCCATTAAGGAAGGGATTGTTGACACCTAATTGGGTAATTGGCCATGAAAATTGAGCAGTCAATACTAGAAGCACTTTGACAGAAACCAACTTAGCCACAGGGAGAAAAAGTTTAAAAAAAAAATCCTATCCCTCCCTCAGGTTATATAGCCTTTTTCCACAAGTCAAGCTCTATAGCGATCCACAGTCCCATCAGCCTTGTGTTTGACTTTATAATCCCATTTTCTTCCTATGCCATGATGACTATAGGAAGGGGCACAATAGTCCAAGTGTTAGTCCTCTACATAGCCCGTAACTCTTCATGCATAGGTTGTCTCCAATGGTCAAAAGGAACAGCCTGATGATAAAATTGTGGTAAAAAACCAAGGTGACATTCAGTAGGAAGGTTATGTGAGCAGGGAAAAATTTATCATAAGAAAGAAATGTATCCAAAGGATAAGAAGTTGTGGAAGTAGGTAAACGCTTGTTTGTCAAGAGATGGCAATCAAAACCTGCCAAATATGTAGGCTGTTTAGTAGGGTGTGTGGATCTGCGAACAGAAATAGGTGATGACTGAGATGTAGTTGGATGTTGAATAAGAGAAACTTCCTAAATAACAGAAGAAGGAGATTGGTGAGAATTGAGAAGAACTTGGAAATGAGGTTAGGTCTGAAGGTGCTAAAGTAGGAGAAAGGTTAAGAGAACCAACTGAATGACTAGCCAATGATTTAGGTAAAACAATGTCTGAAAACAAATCAATGATAGCAGATTTAACAGTCACATTTTGAAAAGGAAAGAATTTTCATGAAAGATGACACTTTTGCTATAATCATGAGAATACATTGATGAGCTCGTGGTTCAAATTTCTTTCTATTAGCAGACAGTGTGAAGGCATAACATAAACATACAAAAACCTTAAGATGGCTATAATCAACAGAAGCATTAAACAATAGCTCATAAGGAGATTTGTTGTTTAAATGAGGTGATGGAGTTCTGTTTACTAGAAAAGTTGCAGTCAAAATGCAATATCCCCAAAAAGTGATAGGTACTCTAGACTGAAAATAGATAGCACGAGCAATGTTTAACAACTGTTGGTGTTTCCTTTTTCCAATGAGTTTTACTAAGGAGTTTCCACACAACTAAACTGATGTAGAACACCATTGGTCTGAAAGAAATCCCTGAATTTTAACTCTGGAGCATTATCTGAACGAAATTCCTTCATCTTCTTGCCAAATTGTGTGTGGATGAGGGAAAAATATTTGGTAACTATAGACAAAGCATCTGACTTGTGCTTCATTAAGTAGATCCAAGTAAATCTAGTTGAACCATCTACCAAGGTAAGAAAGTATTGTATCCTTGATAGATAGGAACATGATAGGGTTCCCCATGTGTTACAATGAATAAAATCAAAGGGTGAAGAAGACAAGTTGTTAGATGGAAAAGATAGCCTGCGTTGTTTTGCAAGAGGACAGACATAGCAAGGTGAAAGAGATTCATTCTTATTCATAAGAGAAACAAAAACATCAAGTTTATCATGAATAAGGGATAACGTTTGGATGATAAATAGCCAAGGCGATTATGCCATGTCTGTAAAGTGGCTTTATTAATAACAGAAGAACAAAAAAGTTAAGTAGCAAAGTCTGAAGTAGGTTGAGCAATACCAGAAGCATCAGTAAGCAAAACATATAATCTATGGAAAAGACCACCCTTGCCAATCACCTTCGAACAAGACTTGTCCTGAATCAAGCAATGGTCAGAGAAAAGCTGAATATTGAGAGTAGAATTGTTAGTCAAGGCACTAACAGAAAGAAGGTTGACGGAGAAATCAGGAATGTACAATACATCAATAAGAGAAATAGTGTTGTTGCGAAACACATTTCCTATCCCATGAACATCAACACATTGTTTATTTGGAAGCAAAACAAAAGTGTTATCAACCTTAGTAAAAGATTGATAAAAAAACCTTAGAGCAACATATATGGCTTGTAGCACCTGAATCAATAACCCACATATGTAAAGGATCAAGTTTAGGATGATCATGGACAGGAAACATGTACCTATACTAGTAACAGCAACTTGAGTATTAATTGTTCAAATGAGAAGAAAGCAAGGTCATTAATTTTTTACATTGATCCACACTTATTACGTTCGTAAAATCTAGAACAGATTCATTTGAATGACAAGCAGAGTTAGAAACTTGATTTGTAGAATTCAGAGTCTTGGGCTTGAATTTGAAGCTAATAGGATAGCCATGAAGCTTATAACATTTCTTAATTGTGTGTCCAGGTATGTTACAGTGAGTACAAAGAGGTCTGTCCTTTTTATTCTTCATTGAATTCGAAGAGTTGCGAGGAGATTGCTGATAAGTAGAGAAAGCAAGAGATTCTAAGCTAAAATGAACATCAGAAATCTTCAAATTGCGTTTCCTCTCTTCTTGAACTATCAATGCAAAAGTTTTTTTAATTGAAGGCAGAGGATATATAAGTAGGATTTGAGAAATAATCTGTGCATAAGATTCATTTAAGCCCATTAAGAAACTCTGAATGTATTCTCCTTGATTAAAAGCATCAATCTTCTTAAATTCTCCACAAGTACAAGAACACTTTGGTCTATACTCCATTAGTTCTTGCCAAATGGGTCTTGATCTTAGTGAAATAACAACTAACAGAAAGGTCTCCCTGAGAAATCATCATCAATTCATGGCGCAATTGAAAAACCCTAGGTCCATTGTTCTGTTCAAAACGATCCTTTAAATCTCGTCATATATCAGCAGCAAAATCGGTGTAGAGTAAACTAGCAGAAATCTCCTTAATAACAAAATTAAGAAGCCAAGAAACTACCACATCATTGTTCATGATCCAGGCTTGAACGTGATTATCTTCTTCTAGACAAGGTAATGTTCCATCAATAAATCCAAACTTATTTTTGACAGATAAAGCAAGTCTCATCGATCGGCTCCATGAATGAAAGTTATCACCATTTAGTAAATGAGAGACCAAAACAGTCATTGATCCATCAGAATGATGAAGATAATAAGGATTCTTTTAATGATTTTCAATGGAATTAGTAGATGAGGAAGGAATAACAAGAGAAACAGAGGTAGAAGAATCAGTCGCCATGAAATTGAGAAACAAAACTCAAAAGGAAGAAAACGAATCGCAAAAGAGAAATTACATTCTAAAAAAAGAATTCAAATCGAAAATGAAAGAATTCGACTCTGAAACAAATAATTCAACTCATAAAAGAAGAATTAACTCGGAAAAGAAGAATTCAATTCAAATTTGAATTGAACGAAAATGAAGTTTGGAATGGAGAATTCCGAAGAAGAATCTCGAAGAGGAGAGCTCGAGGAAGAGTTATCAAAGATAGAAGACGCGGAATTGATCAACTGATAACATAATATAAATGATAAAAAGATATAAGAGAAGTTAAGAGTATTTATACATAGCTAACTCAACTAACTTTATATTTATAAAAGTACCCTAATATAACACCTTCGTGGTTTAGATATTATGCCAATTTCCCTCTGAAGAATGAGGTCAAAAGCTCACATGCTTCATTAAGGGCATTTATGTATTTTCTACACAACTTTTCTAGCTGACCTTTTCATCCCCATAAGGACACGATTTGCAGACCGTTTTTCCTGTGATATTTTTTCTTCTAAAAGGAGGCTTGCAAGCTGGTAAATGAACTCTGTAGCTTTTAGAAAGAGTGAATTGAATAAAGAGAGCTATCTTGAAGAGTGGACGTAGGAGGCATATTCTTCAAACCACTATAATTTCCCTATGTCTTTACTTTCTTGTTCTTGAGGGTTTTGATCATTAATTGCTAATTCTTGTTAGTTAATTAGAAATATGTGATTGACTTTGATTTGTTCTTGAAATTGTTATAACAAATTGGTATCAGATCCTAAAGGTGATTCAAGAAGGCAAGAAACTTAGGAAAGAAAGAAGATCCCGATCAAGTATGAGTTCAACGAGATTTGAAGTGTAGAAGTTTGATTGAAATGGGGATTTTGCGATGTGGAAGAGGGAGATTCGTGCAGTACTTGTTCAACAGAAGGTCTCCGTAGCTTTGAAATATCCAAAGAACATGCCAGCAGAGTTTAAGGATCTTGTAGAGCAAGAAATGAAGCAAGTCGCTTATAACACCATAATTCTTCATCTATCAGATAACATGCTACGCCAAATAGATGATTTAGAATCATCCTCTGAATTATGGAAGACATTGGATAATATGTTCATGCCAAGATCTTTACCAGCACTATCCATTTGAAGGAGAAATTCCTTAACTTCAAGATGGATCCATCAAAGCCCCTAGAAGAAAATCTAGACGAATTCAAGAAATTGACTAATCTTCTTGAGAATTCTTGCGAGAAATTAAAAAACAAGATCAATGTATCATCATCCTCAACTCATTGCCTGATTTGTATAAAGATGTAAAGTCTGTCTTGAAGTATGGTAGAACTGAATTAAAGCTTGATAAAGTCATTGATGCCCTTAAATCAAAGGAATTGGAATTGCAGATTGAATTAAAGGGAAAGAATCAAAGAGACTTTTTGTCTGTCAAAGCAAGGGATCAAAATGAAGAACATAGAGGGAAAGGAAAAAACAACAAAGGTAACTCCAAATCCTATAAGTTCTTTCACTGTCACAAAGAGGGGCATTATAGAAGCAATTACTCTGAAAGAAGAAGAAATCATGAAAAGAAAGCAGATTTAGCAGGTGCACAAATAACAATGACTATTGAAGAAGATCAAGATTTGTATGAAATAGTAGAGGTGTTGGTAGTAACCGAAGTGATGAAAGATAAGGAATGGATGTTAGATTCTGATGCTCTTATCACATGTCTCTCAATAGGAGTGGTTTGAAGACTATGAAATTTATGACGAAGGGCAGGTGTTGTTTGGAAATAACAAACCCTGTAAGGGGATAGGAAAGGAAACCATCAGAATAAAAATGTTTGATGGGCAAGAAAGGTTACTCATAGAAGTTATACATGTTTCAGACCTTAGAAAAAACCCGATTTCTTTAGGCACACTAGATCAGAAAGGCTATTCACATGAAGAAAAAAGAGGCATGCTCAAGATCTAGAAAGGCTCAAGAATAGTCATGAAAGTCATAAGAGACAATGATCTTTATTCTCTCATTGGTAGTACTGATTGGGTTTGCAGCAGTGGCTAAAAGCATATCAAATCACAAAACATCAACTTGGTATCAAAGATTGGGTCATATTGGAGAAAAAGGCCTTGATGAACTACAAAAGTAAGGTCTTCTCGGTGATTGTAAGCTTGAAAAGCAAAGCTTATATGGGAAGTCAACGGGGCTGAAATTCCTAAAGTCATATGCAAGAACTTTAGAAAAACTAGCTTATATCCACTCTGACTTATGTGACCCTGCAAGAGTTGAATCTAATGGAGGAAACAGATATTTTATGTCTCTCATTGATGATCACACTCGGAAGGTATGAGTCTATCTTTTAAAAACCAAAGATCAAACTTTTTCTAAGTTCAAAGATTGGAAAATAATGGGCTTGGGTTTGTAAATGAAGCTTTTGATAGATTCGGCATTGTTGAAGGTATTGTTAGGTAAAAAACAGTCAAATAATCCCCCCAACAGAATGTATTAGTAGAGAGAATAAATCGGACAATCCTAGACAAAGTGAGAGCAATGATGTCAAATGCTACCTTACCAAATTCTTTTTGGTCTGATACTGTTCACACATCTGCCTATTTGATTACATATGTCCATTTTCATCAATTGACCTCAAAACTCCAGAAGAAATGTGGTCTGGAACTCCTCCTAACCTCAAAAAGTGGAGAGTCTTCGGATGCCTGGTTTATGCCCTTGTCAAAGAGGGAAAACTAGACCAAATGGCCAAAAAGTGCAACTTCATTGGTTATCTTGAGGGTGTGAAGAGTTATAAAATGTGGAGTGAGGAAAGTCTCCTAAGTGTTTCATAAGCAGTGATGCCACTTTTGTTGAAGACACAATGTATAAATCGCCTATACCTGCAATAGAAACCTCAAATGTAGAATCTGGCAGCTTTGAGTTTAAGGTGAAGCATCCAGATGTTTAAAAGCAGCCTGATGATAGCACTACACCCATGACTGAACCTTTGGAACCAACTCAAACCACAACAGTTGATCCTTTATATCAATTGACAAGAGATAGATCCACAAGAATTAGAACAACATCCATTAGGTACACTGATACTTACTACATCTCATTTGCCTTAATGATTGAAACTGATACAATTGATGATGAGCCCATATCCTATCAAGAAGCCATGTCTAGCACTGAAAAATAGAAATGGCAAGTTGACATGGAAGATGAAATGGATTCTCTAGAGAAGAACAGATAGAAGACCAAATCCGAAACTAGTTCAGTTAAAATGGCTGTATAAATGGAAGATGTCTGCTATTGAAGGCGAGCAATCCAGATTTAAGCCAGATTGGTTGCAAAAGGATTTAGACAAAGGGAAGGAATAAACTACCATGAGATCTTCTCCCCAATTGTTAAGCATACCTCCATTCAAATTCTAGTTACCCTGGTCACTCAATATAACTTGGCCCTAAAACAAGAATCTTTTTAATTCTTAAATTATCCTTATCTTCCTTTCTCTATCATTATTTTCCTAAATTTTTCACCTTTTTAATATTTCAAGGGAATTTTCCAGAAATATGATTCACGCTTCTCACCTTTTTTCGTTCTTGTCAACTTTGCTTTCTTTTTACAACTTCTTTATTCTCCTTCCATAATCGCCAAAAACAGAAACCTAAGTTCAATCAATATTGCTTCAATTCATACATTTGATCACAACCTTGTAGGGAAATTTTCAATTCTATTGGTTTGGAGTAGGTGACAACGATGCTAATGAGGAGCTTCAGAAGTTGGTGACGGTGATGATGTCGCTAGAGATGGGGACAACATATGGCTTTGATACCATGTGAATATTGGTGATAATGTATTTTGAGTTGTATTTCATAGAAAGATTTTTATGTATTGTTATACAAGAATGCTAGAACGTATAAGGAAATATAACATAATTTACAGCCCTGAAAGATAGTCTAATTGACTGAATTATATAGTTAATGATTGACATCATATAGGGTAACATGTATATTTATTTGCTTAAAGGGTTCTTATTCAAATATTTCTGAAAATCATATATATGAGTGACACAGTTGGGAATGGAAGAGAGAGAGAAGGAGTTAAAAAGAGGAAAAAAAATTGGGTGAGATGAATGAAGAAAAAAAATGAAGTAAGGAGAAAGATGTGATAGAGGGAAAAAAGTGGAATTGAACGTTATAAAATTAATGGTGTTAGTGGGAAAAGGTATAATTGTATGATTTTGAAAGCACAAAAGTATAAATATACATTTTTAAACGATAGAGGGTGTGTTTTCATAATACCTAAACCACAAGAGTGTTATTTGGATTTTCCTTCAATTCATTGAGTTGTTAATTAGAGAGCCTTGTCTGATTTTTGGTTTTGTATGTCCTCTTTTGACAATCTTCCACAAATCTTGTGAGCAGTATAATACTTTCATTTGAATGTTCTATTGGATAAAATTCTTTCCGTTGAATTTAGGAAGTTGAGTTGTAAAATATTACTTCATTGGACACCATATCTTTAAGTTATAAGAATGGTTCTGATACCATTTTGTTTGTAATGTAGTAGACACTCAAAACAAAAAGAAACACAGATTGCTCACAAACACAAGAATCAAGAAAACAAGATTCTCTTACTCAAAACAATTTGGGAGAAACTTGTAGAATACCTTTTTTTTAAATTACATTCTACAAATGACGAAATCTTTAACTATTCATACTTCTAGGAAAACATCTCAAAAGTCACGACTCTTAATAAAAACATTCACATTCACATTCATCAATGTATTTAACTGTTCATGTATCCAACTATTCATGTACGAAATTAAATACAAAAGATAATCCAATAAATGGTCCTTTTTAGCCATATGCAAACCCTTTGTAGCCCATCAATTTTTCAATTCTTTCTAGTCCATTTATAGTATGATATATTTTTTATACCTAATTTTTTCTTTATAGCTTTTAGTATTTTAGTATTTTTTTATGTAATTAAAAAGGCAAGTGATTGGCCTTGTTAAAATAGGGTCTAAGAAGATTAACGATTAGTGGATAACATCATAGGATAGATTAGCTTAAATTAGATAGTTTGTTCTTTAGTCTTCCTTTTCCTTGTTTTCTTTTTTTTTCCCTCCCTAATTGCCTACTTCTGAATGCTCTAATATTAATTTCACTATCTCTGCTCATGAACTTTTGTTAGTTTTATTAAACCTCTACTGATGTGTTTTTGTGTTCCTTTTGAAGGATTGATAGTTTGGAAGAGCCATTGTTCGCATCCTGGTGTTTCCCTATTTGGGGCATCACCCCTAGTCAGCTTCATTCGAATTTTACACTCGGCATATATAATGAAGAGGATAAAAGTCTAATTGAAAAGTTCCCTTTTTTGCCACATCAGCCCTCGAATTTAGTTCTTTGGATCCCTATATAAAGACATCTTCATGGATTTGAAGGCACCATGACATAAGAAGGAAGATTAATTCTTATAGGAGCTTTCTGGGTTGAGAAGTTTGAAGGTTGCAGCCATTGCCTCTGGAGGAAGACAGTCATGGGGAAGAACTACTACATCATATATTCTTATCAACCTTTTCACTTAAATTTATCTTCCTTCATAGCTGAAACAATAGTGCCACTAATAATTAGACATGTTGATGTTTTGTAATAACTCTACCCTAACTTATTTGTTCGATTACTTAGTTATGAGTAGCTAAACTTTTGAAGGGTTCATGTTGGGAAAAAGGGATTAGTGAACTTAACTTTTGTAGATGACTTTTTGCGCTACTTGAGGTTTAATCTTTCTTATTTCAATCTCCCTATAAATCTTAATGAAAATGAGTAGAAAAAGCATCTAATGCCTGAGAAGTTTTTTTAGATGATTATTAGAAGATTAGATCAAGTTTTAGCCATTGTTCTTAGATATGAAAAATGAGTTAATGCTTGAACTTGATATTCAATATGGTTGTCTTTTGATTCACTCTTAGAGATAAGTGTTAGATTAAAAAATGACTAAAGAGGAAATTTCTTTTGAAAGAAAGCATGATTAAGTATTCAGAGTAGATTCTAAATTAAGTCATCCAAGGTCCTTTACATTTGTTAAGAAAAATTGAGAAATCATGAATGGTAACCTCTAAACCCTTCATGAAGCCCCTTTTTCATTAAGAACACAAGTCTTAATTAGCACATTCTCTGATTTCATAAGCATTAAGTTTATATAAATAGATAAAAATACTTTTTCTCTCTCTAAATTTTTTCAACTCACAATTCTCGAGGGATCAACACTTGCTTACCATGAGATATTACTTGTTGACCATGTATACTTGCACGCCACCTTTATTTAGTTTAGCATCACACATTCTACAATAACATTAAACAAATTTGATAAAATTGGCCTTGATTTATCTCCTCCACGATTTTTGGGATTTGTTTTTTACATTTTCGTCTTCTTCCTTCCGATTTCCTTTTGTTCTATGTTTTTCCTCCTCTATCATGTTTCAAATTATCTAGGTTTCTTCTTCTTCATCTTTTCTTCAATCTTCATCTTCATGAACACATTTGGAATATTGTCATCCTCGTTTCATCTTCCATTTTATTAATGATTTTTTTATTATCATCTAAAGAAGAATCTAAAATAAAAATGACAACGGAATCAAACAGTACGGGTAACACCGGATATTGAACAGAGACCAAGTTACAAAACTCAGAATGGTCAAATAAAACAAAATTCATTAGCCACCATAGAAGTCAATCGTTAAGAAACCTAGATCTGGTATAGTACAGTATCAAACCTTATACCGTACTTATTTCATCTTTTTTCTTCTTTCAACCATGGTTTTCTACATATTTTTTTAAATGTTTTTACATCAATACATCTCCCACCTTACATCTTTTCTCATACTGTACATAAATATATTATATTATGTTATATATATTATCTTCTACTTTCTTATATCTTTTTTCATATTGTACATAAATATATTATATTATGTATTATATATTTTCCACTACCGTCATACATTTTTTCACGTAATGTACATAAATATATTATTTTTATGTACAATTTTTTTTACATACACTATATGTATAATTGTCTTTTATGTATATTATATAGTGAAGTATTTATTTTATTTTGAATTTTGTACTCTATATAAATATATTTATTGTATAGACAAATATACTATATTTTTTTATACAGATATATATTGCATTACAAGAAAAACTGGAATTAGCGTTCAACTTTAAGCAACAAAGTGAAATGGGATGTTGGTGAGCGACGGAATGTGTCGCTGATACTAACATTGACTTTTAGCGATGAATATGATCGCTATCTAGCATTATAAATCACTACATCGTTATTTCTATGATCAAAGAGACAGATTTCGTCGCTAAGTAGTATCTGAAATAGATCCATCTCTATTGTTTTGTCTCAAGAAAAGGCGCCAAGCTTCCCACAAAATTAGCGACAAATTGAGTCCTTGAAGAAGAAGACAGAGACTGACTCACAAAAGAATTGACACGATTTTTTTTTCCTTATCCAGAGACAAGTCCGTCGCTGAATAAAATCAATTACCTTTATTTAGAGATGCATTGGGTCGCTAAACATGTCAAAAAAATTTCCATCTATTTGTTTAGACAAAATTCGTCATTGTCCCGACAAATTAGAGACAAATTTGGTCACAATAGAGCAGTAGAAAAGATTATAAATAGATTTACGAAATCATTATTCAAACATAAGTAAATTTCATAAACCATATTACTGAGAGAAAAATGCGTGAGTCAATGTACGTTCATTTGGTTGAAGATTTTCTAAACGACCAATTTATAGTTGGGGTCGAAGAGTTTGTTGGATTCTGTGAATCCACTTTGCTCTTTGATCACTACGGACATAAGATACGATGTCCATGCAAAATATGTAGAAATAAGAAGATACTACCGACAGTGATGTGAAGTTACACCTGTACAGTCATGGTTTCATAGATAATTATTATCATGGGTGTATCAGAGAGAATTTTAAGAAATTTTCAATGCAACGAGAGATGAGTCAATTCGAAATGAAGGAAGCAGCTCACAGTTTAATTTGAATGTGAATGAGAATTCGGAGAGCGTACAACAATAGTACGATTAGTTAGAATAGATAGTTTTTTTTTATGGTTACATGTATAGTACATTCAATCGAGGAGATGATCGTCAAATTTTTTTAATGAAGATTTAAACCCAGATGCGCAAAGAATGTTTCAGTTGATAGAATCAGCGAGTAGGCCGTTGTCACCAGGTTGTGATGTCATGCAACTCGCAGTTGCAACCAAACTATTGAATATCAAGGAAGAGTTTCACATCCCAAAAATAAGATTCAACTCGATTTCACAATGGTTTCATTGGTGTGCTCCTGCAGAAAACACGTTGCCTCAGAGTTTGTATGACACAAAGAAATTAGTGGAAGGTTTCGATTTACCAATGGTGAAAATCGATTGTTGCCTGAACAGATGCATGATATTGGGGTGCAAGTCTTCATCAATGTAAATTGTGAAATCATACAAAATACAAACAAAGTAAAAAAAAAAAAGTCTAAATCCACATACTCTCATGTTTTATTTTCCGATTTCACAATGCCTGCAACTGTTGTACACGTCAGAAGTCATAGCTTTTCACATGCGGTGACATCACAAGCACTCTCAGGATGATGGAGTAATGAGCCATCCTTCTAATGTTGAGGCGTGGAAACATTTAAATCGTTGTCATCTAGATTTTGCGTAAGAAATTAGAAACTTTCGATTGGGTTTATGTACTGACGTGTTTAACCCTTTCGAGGCTTTAGGAGCTAATAAGTGTATTAAAATGCACTTGTGCTTAATTATAAAATAAAATTATTTTATTTTATTATTTTCATTGATTTAATTGAATATTTTGAAATATGAAGATATTGAGTTTTAAGTTGATTTATTTTTGTAGGTAAAATATATTTTTTGGTGGAAGTTGAATTTTTATTGGAAAAGAAAACCAATAGAAAAAACAAGGAAAAAGGATTTATAATGAAAATTCCATAAAATGACACTTGGCGAGCTTTTACTGGAAATTAGAAAAGAGCTCACAATAGCCGCACCGCATCGAATCACCTACGCCTCTACCAACCCTTCGTTGCCACATGTCGAAGTAGAATAAAAAAACAAAATTTTTTTGTTCAGTCCCACGTCCGCAAATCATTGCACACCACGTTTCTGCGCGATAGCCATTGCCTCAGTCAATGCGCGTGGTTGCGCGTGCGTCAGCCTCAGCAGGTCGTTCTTTGCAACGTGGCGTCAACTTTTCCAGTAGCTTTTTGAATTTGTACCTGTCCGTGTTCACCATCAGTTTTTATTTTCAAATTCCCATAACTCCTTTCGCTCTCACACATTTACTCCTAATTACATTTATTTCATTTTTAATTTTCAGTTTTTTTATATTGAATTTAAAAGTTACTTTTTGGTCTCCAAACTTGAATAAATAGGGCAATTTCACACTCTGAAAAACACATCTCTCTTTCTCCCATTTTTCATTACTTTTTTAGTTTTTCATCGATTTTTCTCTCTAGTGTTTGTCAGTATTTTTATACTTTCTTTTCAGAATTTATGAAAATGCTTAGCAAATTAGGCTAAGTTTTATTTGGTAAATTGTAGGAATAATTTTAGGTAATACATTTTTATTTAGAATTTTGATTGAACATTGTTCAAGTAATTTTTAATTTTAAGTAATTTCAATTTCTCCATATTTTTCTTAATTTCTTTGTTAATATTATTGTAGTGTTTAATTTCATATAAATCGAGTCATGCTCTTTTTATGTGGAATTTTTACAATATAATTTTATTGATAATTTCTTTATTTTATAATTTTTTTATTGCACTATGACTTGTTATATTGTCGATCTTGGATTTTTTCACTAACTTTGTAATTTAATACTAAATTTTCCTATTGATTATTTTGTATGTGAAATTTTCAATTGAGTTATATGAATCAACATTCTATTTAATTTTGTAAAGCATAAAAGGATTCTTACAATTAACCAATTTCATCATTAATTTATTTTTCAATCGATTTTTATCATTTATTTGCACAATTTTCAAAACCAAAATTTCCAACCTTCTCTCTTTTTTCTAAATTTCTTCTACTTAAATTCTTCCTTGATCTTCACCTCTGCGTGGATACGACCTCCCATATACAATACATTCAAATGCTTAGCTTTTTCATATTTTGGGCGTAATTAGGGGGTCAGTTCTCATTGTGCCAGTTATGTTGACACCGTATAACTTGCTTCCATCGATGTGCAGGAAAGATGTCGTGATTTTCTTAACGGTAACTGTACCAGGCCTGAAAAGTCCAAAACAAAAGATGGATGTGTACCTTCAACCATTAATTGTTGAGCTCCATGGTTTATGGAACAAAGGAGTAGTGACAATTGATGTTTCACAAAAACAGAATTTCATGATGTGAGCAGCAGTTATTTGGACGATAAGTAACTTCCAGCATAATCAATGTGGTCAGGTATGTTTGTAAATTAATTCGTATAAAATGTTTATTTTCATACTTTTATAAATTATAGTTTTCATGGTTTAGATAGTTTCTGATTTTACCCAACGTAACGAATTTTTCTAACTAAATTCGTTAGGGTGGAGCACTTTGGGAAAGGTTGCATGCCCTCATTGCATGGACGATACTTGTACATTCTCATTGGTGTATGGTTGAAAAATGTGTTGGTTTGACTGTCATAAAAGGTTCTTACCGCTAAATCATTCATTTCGAACTGACAAAATCGATTGGTATAAAGGGCGAAGTAAAGTAATCAATGGATACCAAGTACTGCAACGTTTAGATGCGCTTGGCATGTGAAGTGTTACAGAGATTTATGGTGAGGCTTTAAATAAGACGACAGAGAAAAATACATGTTGGAAGAAGAGAAGTATTTTCTAGGAGCTACCATATTGGGGAGATTTAATGATCTTGCATAACTTAGATGTCATGCATATTGAGAAGAACATTTTCGATAATGTCTCCACCACGGTTCTAAATGGACCAAAAAAATGAAAGAAAATGAAATTATGTTACAAAATTTGAGATATTTGTCATCGACCTGAATTAAGCCGGACAACACTAGAAAAAAATACGTGAAGGTAATGTACATGCTAACTTCGAACCAAATGAAAATTTTGTTCGGGTGGATGCGATCGATTAAATTTTCTGACAGTTATGTATCAGATCTGACTAGGTGCATTGACATGCAGAGTCATACTGTATTAGGGATGAAAAGTCACAATTGTCACGTATTCATGCAACGACTTATGTCAGTTTCATTCAGACCTTTCCTCGTGCAGAAACATTGGGAACCGTTGGCACAATTGAGTGTTTTCTTTAGAGAGTTAATATGTGAAGAGTTGTCCCAAGTCTATGTCGAGTAATTGAGTAGGAAGATTTTCGTTACAATTTACAAGTTAGAGAGAATGTTTCCACCATCATTTTTTGACTCAATGGAGCATCTACCAGTACATCTATCATACGAGGCATATCTAGGAGGCCCAATTCAATACCGATAGATGTATCCATATGAAAAGTAAATATGTTTGCTGTTTCTGTTATTATATCCTAAATTACTAGTTCTTGATACATTTTCACTATCATATATTTGCGTAGGCTAAAAAGAACTATCAGAAATAAGGTTAGAGTGGAAGGATCTATATGAAATGAATACCAAATACATGAGACGACCACTTTCTGTTCGTATTACTTTGATAAATGAATTACAGAACAATACCGAACAGTAAAACGTAATTTTGTTGAATATACACTTCCTGCAGGAGTCGATCCATATTATTTGTCTATTTTTATAGTATTAGGAAAACCTTTTGGAAAGTCCGTGAGAAGGTTGTTAAAAGAGGAACCGTATATCGAGTAAGGATCAGCTAAAGTAATGTTATATTAATTGTCTTTCATAATATACTATTTTCAATTATATTTTATTCATCGAGTTATTCGTATGACCGGCTCATCTTGATATTAACGCAGCCGGGGAGGGGATCATAATTGACAGAAACTTCTGTTCATGGTTTTATGCATACGTGTTAAAGTTCTTGATATTAACTAAAATGATATAATTTCTTAATCCACGTTCATTATCGTACACGTTGATTCGCCCATGATCCCAGTTACAAACAAACACATAGTATTATCGGCAAAAGGACCTGCAAGAATTGCTAAATCATACTTTGGGTATCTTGAGAAGGGATACAAATTTCAAACAGAAACTCATACACAGAACAAAGCAACAGACAGCGCAGCGTATGTATAAAGGGTTAAGTGTTCCGAAACAGTGAAGAGGATTTCTGTGAAGTTATTGATGAAATTATTGAGCTTGAATATGCATGAGGTAGTGTAAAGCATACCGTATTATTTAACTGCACGTAGTTTGAGATAATGCGGCGAGATAGGATACGAAAGCTACCACATTTGCAGATTATAGATGTAAATAAGAGAAACCACATGTGCACAAACTATCAATTTGTATTGTCACAAAAGATCAATGTATTTTCTTCATTATCCGTCTTCTAGACAATTAAATTATTGGTTAATGGTTTGCAAAGTGAGGCCAAGTCACATAGATGAAAGTCTTCCGGATAAAGATAGCGAGGATTTTGTTGTTTTCCAAGAAGATGAGGTGCAAACTAGTGAAATCGATGAAGGAATAAACTTTAGAACTGTCCAACTGTTAAATGATATAGAAAAAACTTTGTTTGATCCCGACGATTTATATATTGATCTTTCTATTATTGAAGAATCATCCACTAATTATTATGAGAAAGAATAAGACACCGAGGACAACAATTCTGGATCTAACATTGATGAGTTTGAAGATGAAGAATAAAATAATAAGAAAATTGAAAAACATATAAAAAAACACACAAGGATATTAGCAACAAACTGTATCGCTACAGAAACTTAATGGGTAGCTATAAAAATTCTAGCGACGCTTTGTATAGTTAATAGGGACATATATATTTAAGAGTTTATCACTTTCTGCGACCTATGTCGTCACTAATGCCAATATCAGCGACGCATTCGATCGTTAATTTGCTTGTGGAGAAATGCTTCCACGTGGCTTCCATAATGTTCACTTTTTAGTGACACATTGTGTCGTTCAAAAGAAAAGACGCGATATTAATTTTTCAACAGATATTTTCATTTTAGCGACATATTGAGTCATTAAAGTGAAAATTAATGGCGGTTGTTTAAAAAATTTCAACGGATATTTTTATTTCAGGGACACAATTCGTGCTAGCCTCAAAATTAATGGCGCATGGTTTAAAAATTCATGCAACAGCTAGTGCCTTTTTCGTTCCTGTTAGCGATGAACTTTGTCGCTAAAAAAATGTATATTCTTTTCTCTTTTCTTCTTCTTCTCTCTCTTCTTCTCTTCTTTTCTCTTCTCTTCTCTTTTCCTTTCTCTTCTCTTTTCCTTTCCTTTCTCTTTGTTTTTTTTAATTTCCTGTCAAAGCACCGGTGAAGGTTCTTTTCCTTTTTCCTTTATTTATTTTTAAGTTAAATTCAATTAACTAGCATGTTAAATAGTTATTTTAAATTAATTTATTTTTAATTAGTTAATTAAAATTAAATAGCATGTTAATTTGTATGTATTTAGTTTATGTAGATTAATTTGTATTTTATTTATTTAATTTTAATTCATTAGTATTTTATTTATTAAAATTTGATTAAATAGCATGTTAATTAGTATGTATTTAGTTTATTTAGATTAATTATAATGTTATTTAATTAATTTGTATGTTATGTATTTAATTTTAATTCATTAGTATGTTTTTTTATTAAAATTAATTAAATAGCATGTTAATTATTATGTATATAGTTTATTTAGATTAATTATAATGTTATTTAATTAATCTGTATCTTATTTATTTAATTTTAATTCATTAGTATGTTATTTATTAAAATTCAATTAAATAGCATGTTAATTAGTATGTATTTAGTTTATTTATAATGATATTTCATTAATATGTATGTTATTTATTTAATTTTAATTCATTAGTATGTTATTTATTAAAATTTAATTAAATATCATGTCAATTAGTATGCATTTAGTTTATTTATAATGTTATTTAATTAATTTGTATGTTATTTAATTAATTTGCATGTTAATCATCTACTTCAATTAACTAGTTTTATATATATTTAAAATAAATTAATTAGCATGTTAATTATGTATTTAAATTTAGGGTAAAATATAAAAAACACCTCTGTGATTTTAGTCAAAGAAAAACACACCCCCTATAGTTTGAAAATGAATATTTATACCTCTATAGTTTCAAAAAAAATTGTGCAAATTGACCTCTTCCCTCTACGTCGTTAATTTAGTCATAACTTTTTCGTATGAACTTTGATTTGAATGATTCAAGATGTTATGTAATCCTTGTTTCTAGCTCTACGTTGTAGTCACAAATTTTTTTTGAATAATCAGTATAGGAAAGAGTTTACAATTTTAACCTGATTGAGTATTTTGATGATGATAACTATTTTATACACTGATGATTTCTAAGTTTCTAAGTGACTACAACGTAAAACTCAAAACGAGGATTCTATAACATCTTGAATTATTCAAATCAAAGTTCAAACGAAAAAGTTATGACTAAAAGAATATCAACATCGTAGAGGGAAGGGGTCAATTTGCACAATTTTGCAACTATAGGGGTATAAATATTCATTTTCAAATTAAAGGGGGTGTGTTTGTTGACGAAAACCACAGGGGTGTTTTTTTATATTTTTTCCCTTAAATTAATTAGATAATTTATAATTTCGTATTTGTCTACATCGAGGCATTATCCACCATATTCTCAGAATGCCACTACCCCAGATCCGTCCGATAGTACAACGACATTGGGGGATACAGAAGTATCCAACACACCTGCCCCCACAGCACCAAGCACATAGGACCTCCGATCAGTTTCCTATAATCGGGATCTTTTTGAGGATCGCAAGAAATAAGTGAGTTTACTTACCTTTTTTAAAAAAATTATCTATTTTTTATTTATAAATAATTTTTTAACCTATATATGTTTATGTTTTTTTTTTCAAATTACATCTATCGGGTGAAGTTTCTCGAGTTTTCACGGATGTATTCAAGAAGAATCCGTTCGGGAACTGGAAGAGGATTTCTGAAATCACCAAGTTACGATGGTTTGAGACATGGAAAAAATTTAAAATTCGTTTATTTACTTTTTTTTCTAATTTCTAACAAATTATATATTTTTACTGCTTTAATTGACACCATTTACGATCTCTGGAGATCACACTGATGACATCTTAAGCAAACAGGCGGTGAAGGGTTATAGAGACACCATCCACAAAGGCAAGAACAAAGAACCTGATAAAACTTTGTGCTTGGATGAGCGTGATCGTCAGAGGCTGATTAGAGGATAGTCAGACTCCCGAGGAGTTTCACATCTACCAGATCAACTTAGCCAGTCGACGAGCGAACCGATCTCTGCACACTGAGAGGATGTCAGCCACGACAAGCATTACGAGAGATTGGTAAGCACTTTTAATCTTTCATTTCTATCTCTACTGTGTTTATATGATTGCTTTACTAATCTTTAACTTTTAATGTTCTCATTTTCACAGACTCAGGATGGATGTGACATCACTCCGGCTAAGTTGCATCTCCATCTGCAAACGAACAGCCACGATGTTACTTTCGTGGATGAGCGAGCCTGGACATTAGCGGTTAGTTTATTTATTTCCTTGCTTTCAAATATAAATTAAATAATATTCATTTTTTTAACTTACTGAAATAAATTTTTGGTTAACTTTTGTTGAAAAAATTTAAAGAAACGTTCGAAGCGTTATTGCCCACTCCTGAATCTCAACCTACTTAAGAAGTCCATCGGGATGCTTTCCTTCAGGCAGCGGGTGGTGTTCGTCCCGATGACTCAGTCATGGGCCTTGACGCTTACGGGAGAGATCTTTATGCAGGCCAACCATGTGCTTCGAGTTCTGGTTATTCTGAGACCGAGTCTTTGAAAAGGAACGATGCCTCATTGCGCAAAGAGATTAAGGAGATCAGCAAAACACTCAAGCTTTTAAAGACGATCTCAGGCTCATCATAATGAGTTGAAGGCTCAAGTCTTAGGCTGGTTGAACCTCAACAAGGAGGCCAACTCTAGATATACTTCTCGACATCCAGATTCTGAGTATACGAGCCCTCTCTAATTTTTGAGGATATTTATTCCGATTTTTGTGTTTTTTTTTATTATTGATATTTAATAAGTTTTTTTTTTTCCATTTTTGTTTGAATAATAATATTAAAAGGAAATTAAAAAAAATGTATTTGTGTCGCTCCTAACTATTTTTATAATATTTTCAATTTTAATATTAGCCATAGAGTCCGTCACTAACGGTCAAATAGTTGACTTTATGAGCAAACAAATGTGTCGCTACTTTGAGCGACTTCGCTAACGTGAGAGATTAACTAAGTCAATCCATTTAGCGATGCATTACGTCTCTACACAAGTGACACAGTCTCTGGTGTCAGTGATCGATTGCGTCGTTAAATTAATCAACATTTATTAGCAACTCATTATTTTTCTATCGCGGTAGAGATACATTTCGTAGCTAAATTCAACGAGCGATGACATTTTTTACGTTAATTGAAAACGTCGCTATTTTCATCGCTAATTTAAGCTAGCTTTGCAATCAAAGTGATTACGTTGTTAATATTCCGTCGCTAATTCCTACATTTCTTATAGTGTAGTACCTCATCATCTACTTTTTTTTCCTTAGAGGTTTTCACATTACTGTTTAATATCCCTAAAAAATTCAAAACAAGAAATATGCAACAGTGGAAGACTTCTTAAAAAATCAAACCAAATTCAAATTTAAAGCTCAATTTTTACTAAAACACATCTTATGTTCGTGAACTGTGACGACCCGTCACTTTTAAATAAATTAAAATCAGAGAAAACAGCGGAAGTCTTTTATTTTAAGAAAATTTTGCGTGGTTTTGTTTGAAAGTTGGCATGCCGAAAACCTGTTTACATCCTAATTTTTCAATCTAATAAATTCACATGGACTTTAAGTCCCAAATCAGGAGTTCAAATATTTCATATCATAAAAACCACATCAAAAGCTCTTATGAGCTAAATACAACATCAAAGTCTTGAAATTCACAAAAATATTTACATATACTTTACAACCACAAGTCCATCTCGAGGTCAGCATCCCTCGATCACGCAGCACCATCTCCCCTTGCACGGCTTCTAGCCAGGGCATTACCTGAAATTTTGTAATATCATGAGCTAACAAACTAAGCCCAGTGAGAATAATAAGCATAAAAAGTAAAGATAGACCTCAAACTCGCATTTCGATTTGTGTCCAATTAATCTGACACAATTCACTCCTAAAGTCCTCCAACTCTAGGTAATTCATTCTAAACTTTCTAAGGGATGATATTGCTAACACCAGTAGTCAATCCTCATCCATTACTTTGTTATGTCATAAGTAATAAAAGTAAATAAATTTTGCATTAATTAAATATTTCGCTTTTCTCTTTCATCGAACATATATATGAATGCATGAGAGCATCCCGTAGGATTCGCATATGCCCTTATGCATGAAGAAGGTAACGTGGTCTATCCCGTAGGATCCATCGTTCTCCCTCCTTTTCTTTCTCACTTTCTCTTTTCTTTCTATGAAGGTAACGTGGTCTATCCCGTACGATCCATCGTTCTCCCTTTCATATATTTTCTCACTTTCTCTTTTCTTTCTATGAAGGTAATGTGGTTTATCCCGTAGGATCCATCATTCTCCCATTCATATCTTTCTCACTTTCTTTTTTCTTTCAATGAAGGTAACGTGGTCTATCCCGTAGGATCCATCGTTCTCCCATTCATTCTTTCTCACTTTCACACTTATTTTCCATGATGCGAAATGTTATGATGCAATATGATGTGTTATAGCGTAAATAAATAAAATGCGGAATTTAAGTAGTCGATACAAGCATAAAGTAAAGGGGCATAAAGTAAAAGATAGAAAGTAAATGACATAAAGTAAAAATAGATAAGTATCTCGGACGAACGATATGTAAATCGAACTCCGCTACCAATAATGAAATAAAATCATAACTTAAACGATTAACTTATACCTTCCAGGATTCTAAACTTCCAATAATCCGAGGTTCTATTAACCGTTCTAAAATACAAGTTGGATCTTTTAACTTCCAATGATCCAATCTTAGTTTCGAATCGAATCTAACTTAGAATCTTCTAAGATTCAATACTTTCCTCGAGAACTCCTAAGTTCTTACTTAAAGGATTAACTTCTAATCCTAAGGGCACTAACTCACAACCCTCTAATCTTAGATTCGAATTCTAATCTTAGTTTCAAATTCTACAAACCTTCACACTTATTCGATTTCTATAATTACTTTAAATCCTAACTATTCTCACCTTAATTAAAAGATGACTTTGCTCCTAAGTCTGAAGGAGCGATCAAGCGAGCGGTTCAAAAACACCTACAATTGAATTATATCATACAATCAATAATTAACCAACTATCGATCAAATATCAACCAAACGTACAAAACGACGAAAAACCCAATAAAACCCCACAAGAGGCTCTCGGCCATCACAAGGAAAATAGGCCTCGGGTTTGGTTTTCCGGCTTTTTGGCAATCTAAAAGTGTTTTGAGTTGGTTTTAAGAAAATTCGATATTCCCGATTTCAATGGGTATCGATAAATAGGGTTTTTGAACATTAATCCCTTTCCCGAATTGAATTTAAATAAACATTTATTCATTAATTTCTAACCCATTTTCAATCCCAAAAGGGTAAATTTCAAACGGGAAGGGTTTCGACTGAAACTCGGTTTTAGGGTTAAGGGAAAGTTTCCAAAAACTCTTAAAACTACTCCCGTATTTACAAACACCGAGTTTCATGGCAAGAAATCAAAAGGAAACAAAGAAAACTCCATTAAAACACTATTTGGAGCTTAGGGTTTCAAGCTTTACTTACCGAGAACTCCTTGGATCTCGAGAGAAACGGACGATGGGTAGGTGGGAAATGATCCTTGACCCAAGGGCTTTCCGATTTATCCAAGCTCGAGTCGATCCGCCGAGAAACGAACGAAATCGAATTTTTCTTTCTTCCTCTTTGATGCTCACGGGTGAGGAGGAGAATTTGGATGAGTTTTGGTCAATTTTTGAAGTCAATGGTTCATTTAAAGAAGATGACCAAATAGTATTTAGATATTTTGGAAATTTGGAAATGACGGTTACGTCCTTTTATGACTTTTGGCTTAAAAACGAATCCCAAACTTCTCAAACTATCCCAATGGTGATTAATAATTATTAATTGGCCCGTTAATAATTATTAATACCATTAAAACGAAAATAAACTAAAAAGGTCAATTAAAAGATTAAAACCGAAATAAACTACAAATTCTAATTTACCGATAAATAAATAAACTCTAATTACTTAAATTGAAATAAAATAAATAAATAAAAAATTTATCACAAAATAACGGGACGTTACATGAACTTTATTTCAAAACAATAAATGTAGTTCCAATTCTAAATAACAATCAACATCTTAAAATAAAAGTTTAATTAAAACATCTCAAACAAAACATAAAAGAATAACATTACTTGACTTATTTAAATAAAATCTCATCCCAAAGAGAATAAAAAATGACAGAAAAGAACAAATTGTCACCGGTGACCAATCCAATCCATGCTTCGCCACGAGATCTCATCAGTTGTCAGTTTTCTTCTTTTTCTTACCTAAAAATAAAGATGTGTAGCATAATGAGGCTAATGCCTAATGAGTAAATAATTATAATAAAATAATGCCTTGAGTTCAACCTAAAATCATTAAGTTCAATTAAATAAATGCTTAAGTAACAACCTCGAGGGAAAATCACATGCTCACAAAAATTCACAAACTTTTATCTTAATATTATTCTCTTTAACTTGCAAGTAAAGATTGAACCTTCCCGTAATAGTTTAAACACATATTTTTACAATTTATACTTTTACGCCTATTCTCTTTATGTATAGAAAGTATATAAATGACCCTACAATTATATTCTCTTTCACGTAAATAAATACATGAAATTAACATGCCCCGTTAAAATATATTTAAGTCATGCATTACTCAAATAATACTTTTAACGACATATTCTTCATTAAGTAAGGTCATACTTAATGCGAACCTACTTTTTCATCTATATTATTTATCGCATTAAATAATATAAATCAGTCACAAAAATATTTTGAACGATAAAAAAGGGACAGAAAAATGAGAAAACGACTAGTCTAAACTTTTGGGCAGTTTTTACTCAAAATCTTACTAAAACTGAACACTTTAAAATTCTGAAAAAATGAACTATAATCAGGTTTAAAACCGTCCTAAAATTCCTCTTTTTCACCTAGAATAACCCCACAATAACACCTTTAAATTCCAACAAAATTCTAGGAAAAGTTCCCCAAAATTGTTCACTTTTACTCATCTAAAACATCAAAATTACTAAAATTCCAGCAACATTCTAAATCTCATATAAAAACCTCCAAAAATATCATTTTTCATCCAAAGAATAACTACCCACACAAGATTAATGAGCAAAGTTTTTTTCAACTCATTATAATACCATAATAGTTTACTCACCTTGAGGTTCTTGAGTTAAAATTCAAGTTCTTGCCAAGGACTTCCACAACCTGAAATAACACCTAAAAGTAATTAAAAACTAACGTAAAAATTTACCCAAACTATTAAAACGATCAGGTAAAAACCACATGAAAAGAATGCATAAAACAGCCCTATAAAGAGGCTGTAAACACCAGACATCAGCACTGAAAATGGGCTGCTGTTTGGGGACGTTTTGGCCACAAATATGGGTAAATTTTTAGTATTTGGGTGAGTTTAAATCAAAATTAAAAGCTTTCAAGAAAGGGTAGTAGGTTTAGGGTTTCTAGGGTTTTGGAAGAAAGAAGATGGGTTAAGGTTTTTCATGCAGACAATGTCAAAACACAAGTCTTGACATGGCTTTTATAAGAAGAAATCATGAGTTAAAAATCTAGAATTTTTCAACAAAATTCAAATTCTTACCTTGATCAAAACGTGAAGCAAAGTTTTTAAATCTTCTCAACCTTCCTCCACAACGAACACCACATTAAACAACACCTAAATCGATGAAAAACGACAAGACAACGATCAAAAATTGAGGGGAAAAGAGGGGGTTTCGGTTGGCGAAGAAGAAAAGGAAAGAGGAACACTACCTTTTTGTCCGACTTCTTGAATAACAATTTCAACCGAGCTTCTTCCCTCTTTTTCCTTTTTCCTTATTATTTTTAATTAAATTATTAATTCTTGAAAAATAGAAATTAATTAAATAAATATCAATTTTTTTTATATCCACACAACCAATATTATTTAACCAAATAATATTTAATTAAATTAAACTTATTGGGTAACGGGTCATTACATCTGGATCATTTTCATTAAATAGAATCGGTGTGTTTTTAGAAAAAACTATCATGTGTGTTAATTTTTTTTTCTTCTGAATCCTGAGTTATTATATATTTTTTTTTCTTTAATGTTTTTTCAAATCCTTATTCTCTCTTTCTTCTCCTTTAATTTTATGATTCATCGATTTAAGCATTTTCAAATCTTCATTTTTCTTTTCTTTCTTTCATAATTAAGTTAGTAAGAGTGGTTTCGGTATTTTGTACACTAGATAGGCTAAAAAGTATTATTATTTATAAGTTGGCCAAAAAGTCTTATTGTAGAAAAAATAGGCTACCTACTAGATTAACCATAAAATATTTATTAGTTGTAATATCTCTAAAATAATTAAAATATGATCATTAATTGATTCAAATGTCCATAATATTGTTAATCATTGAATTTTATGAACGTAGGCGAAGACGGCGCTCAAATCAAATTTAAAATGAATAAGTTATGCCCATTTTAGTGTTCAAACGGCTCACGACCGCGACCTGCAGAAAAACAGACCTTGAGTAAAAAACCCAAAAGTGGGCTCCTCGGCGATGGAGTCCCATCGCTCCACCAAGGAGAAAAAATAAATAAATTAAATATGCAGTAGATGATCTCATATATTTTTTTTATTCAAAATTCAAAATTTTCAATGATAAAAGTGCATAAAAAATAAACAAATAAAACTCTCCATCATAATCCATATCAAAATAAACCTTGGAAAATTAAATTATAAAAATAAAATAAAATTAAAGAAGATAAATGGGGCGCAGCGGGGCAGGGTGTAAACGGGGGAAAAAAATTCCTGATAAGTCCTTAGAAAGGGGTATTCACATAGTTAAACTTGGATAAATCTAGGTAAAAAGACCAAGCAATCGAGTAAAATGTTGAGATTCTGCACTTATCTAAGTCACTTTTGTAAATTCAAATCCGATATGAGCCCTCTGATTGACTTTGGCTTTTTGATCAATTTTCTCTCATTATTTGATTACTTTCTGAGCATTCTAATATAGTCCTTGCAAGCATAGTTCTAGTGGGTGCTCTTGGCAATTCTTTACTGATGTAGGGAAAAGAGTGAAGAAGAACATATTGTAATGCTACTGAAGCAAAGCACTCAGGAAACAAAAAGATATTATCTTTGTTGATCAGCTGTTCGATGGAACATGCGACAATCAGTTCGTGCTACAGTTCCCGAGCCACGCGAGCTCTCCAGTACTGTACCAACTACTTTTTTGGCGGAAAACGTAAAAGATGGCAAAACAAAGAGAAATAAAAGAGAGATAAAAAAAAGAAAGAAAAAGAAGAAGAAGAAGAAGGAGATAGTGAAGGCAAGAGCAGAAAGAAAGGAAGAGTGCAACAAGCAAGAGAGTGTTGCCAACGAGGTTAATTTGTAGTTCAGCGTTTAACAATTTTAGTTTATATTTAGTATGGATTCCAGTTTTAAGTTTATGTTTATTTGCATGTTGTTGGTAGCCATGAGAGGCTAAACTCTTTTGTGATGAAGTGTTAGTGGAGATGGATGGACAAGAACTATTATTTTGAGACTCATCTATTCATGGAGATTGTGATGTAATATTCTTATCATTCCTAATCTTCTTTAATGCTGAATGAAAATATAGTCAGAGGAGTGTATGCAATTATTGGAAGATAATTTGTATGCCAATTTCATATAAGATATTACTTGTTCATTTTAATCATAACTTAGAAATAAGGGAAAGATTAAGAGGAATAGAGAACAATACAAGGGGACTCAAAAGAAGCAGACTTTACTTAAGGTTGTAGAGATAAGATCTAGAGTAAAGTGATGCATTAGATTAGTTTGAGAAAACTTATCCTTGCTCTTGTTTTCCTATGTGTTGATTGTCTCGTAACTCCAGCCATACGTGAAGTCGAATAGCAAGTTTATCACTTGTTGATACAATCTGTCCAGATCCCTAACATATCATCACATCCTCATCCTTTGATCTACACTTCGTGTTGATCCATTTAACTTGTGCACAATTTTCTCTAGTTTTATCACTCATTCATATCGTCGTAGTAGCAATCTTCTTAATATCTAAATTTAGTTTGAGACAATCATCCTCGTGGGACACGACACTCACTTACCACTCTATTACTTGTTGATCATGTGCACTTGCATGCCATCCACCACACACCACTTAGTTTGACCACCGTTTCAACCAACAATTCCCCCGCCCCACTTCGTTTATTAAATGGGGGAAAAACAATTCCCCTGCCCCGCCTAGTTTATTAGGCGGGTTTGGCGGGGTCAGGGTGGGGAAGCGAGCTCGGGGTTTTAGTTTTCACCCCTAACATCATCCAAAAGAAAGAAAAGCTGCGCGCTGACATGAGGGCGCAATATCACCATCATCAAGCTCGGCTCGGCCTAAACATTAGAAGGCTCAGACTCGGCTCGAGCCAAACGAGCTTATACTTTTGGTTGAGCCGAGCCGGGTTGGCCCAGTCTAAAATTTTAAGGCTATCGGCTTGGCTCATGGGATAGGCTCATTGAGCCGAGCTTGGGCCATGCTTGTTGGAGCGAGCCACGCTCGGCTTATTATATGAGTTCATTTTTGTATTACATTATCTCAAAAACCAATGGTGCGTAACTTTCGAATCACTTTTTAAAAAAATCAAGAGTTAAAAAAACTAACATATTAAACTTATTATTTTAAATAGCAAAAGAAAGTGAAAAAATAAATGTATTAAACTTATTATTTTGAACGGCAAGAAAGCAAAAATTGTTCCATTTTATCCGTTAAATAATTTAACTATTTTATTTTATCCTATTTAGTAATTACACAAAAGTATCAACTTTAAAAAATAGATATTTTTATTAATTATTTCATACATGAATAATTGAGAAAAAAGTGCAGTACTACAATATAAGTACATGTCAACTAGGTTGACACCCACTGATTTGTCAATCATATGCATTTTTCTAAACTTATATTGTAGTAATTCAGGCATATAAAGTAAAAAGAAAGGAGGTATATTATTATTTTTATCTTTAATTTTTAAATTGGTAATAATATAAAATTCAATTTAAATAATAAATAAATATTACGAACTTTATTTGGGCCGAGCTTGAGCTGGCTCGTTGGATCATGAAGGCTCAAACGAGCCGGCTGTTAAAAAAAAGGGAGGTTCATATCCAATCCAAACATTTAACGAGCTTAGCCGAGCCGGCCCATCAAACGTTGACTTTCGAGCCTCGAGCCGAGCTTGGGCAGGCCTTTAGGCCGCGAGCTGGATGATTATGGTGAGTGCAATATCAACTCATGGGTTAGCAGATAAGGTTGAGCTATCACTACAAAAAAAAAGGCAATTTGCGACCAGGAATTTACGACCAACTGATTGTTTGTAAAGTATAATGCGACCAAAAAAGTGACCAACATGGTGGAGGCAAAAAAGCTGGTCGGTCCAGAATTTGTGCGATTGTATGGTCACAAATATCGACCAAGCATGGTGGGTCGCAAAAAAGTCAACATTTTAAAAAACGACCAGATGGTCGCTTAAAAAAGTGACAATCTGGTCGTAATTTAAGTTGAAGATAAGTGACCAGTTGGTCACTTTTGTACTTAGACAAAATGTGACCAGATGGTCATTTGTTTGGGAAAATATACGACCATCTGGTCGTAATGTAAGTTGAAAAAAAGTGACCAGTTGGTCACATGAAACAGTGACCACGTGGTCTTTTATAAGCGACCAAGTGTTCACTTTTGTACTCAGACAAAATGCGACCAGATGGTCGTTTTTCTTAGGGTAAATGTGACCATCTGGTCGTATTTAATTAAATTTATTTAAATTACAATAATTAGTTAATTAATTATTATTTATTTATTTAATTAATATTAAAATTTAATAACAAAAAATTGGAATTAAAATAAAATATATATAAATCAAATATTCAAAAAATGTTTTATACAGAAGAAAGCATCCTAGAACTATTGCGGAGGGGCGGGGGGTGGCGGAGCAGGCGTCGATGATGAATGGTCGCCGTCTAGGGATCTGAAGTACGCGGCCAAAGATGCTGCGACTTGGGCCTCGACCCGTGCATGCATATCCGCCTCAATCGCAGCGACTAGAGAAACGAAGTCGTCGCGCATAGCGTCCATGTCGGTGTGAAGCTACTGAACCTCCGCGCGCAGCTACTGCTCAACCGGAGAAGGGCCGGAGCTAGTGCTCGCTCCGCTCCGCTGAGGTCAGGGCACATCTGTGTAAAGGTGTCGCTCGTATGAGCCAGGCCCAGGAACTGATCCATCAGGCCGAACCCCTCCAGAACGCCTCTCTACGGTCTTCCTGAGTCGGTTGCGAGTCTGGTGTGGGCAACCGCTGACTCAACAACTCCGTGAAACGTTCCTAAACATTTAAAATTCAGAAAATAAAATAGTTAATATATAAGTTAGGAAAAATTTTAAAAAAATAATAATAATTGAAAAAATTATTAAATACCTGAACTGCTTTCGCTTTATCGTCGACGAACGTCCCGTCCTTCTTCTTGTGAAGAACGCGGTTCAGCTCATCGGGCAGGACAGGGCGACCGTGCTTCGCTTCCTAAAAATATTAGAGAGATTGAAGAAGAAAAAAAATAATAAATTAATAACTAATTGAAAAAAGAAAACAAGAAAAAAGTACGTAAAAAAACAAAAAAAAACTTACCAATCGACGATGGTGCTCGTCGTGGGTCCGGGCCCCGGCTGTGTGTTTGGTGGGATTTTTGGCGCGGTTGGCCTTATTCCTCCTTTACACTGCCATGCCCTCGGGAGTGCTCAAGCTCGTGACAAGCCGCGCGTAGTCCTCCAGACTCATCCACACGGGGCGGTTTGCTGATTGCTTTCTGTGCGCCCGGTACATGAGGTCCTTGAATCGATCCCGGACGTGAGTGTCCCATAGGGGGAACAATCTACCGTCCGTGATATCGGGATCGATAACAGGAAACTTGCCCTAAAAAAATTGAAATAAAAAATTGTTAAAGTAATAAAGTAATAAATTTATTTCTATAAATTTCAAAATTAATTAATTATAAAAATAAATGATGTTTTTTACCTTCCAATTGTCGTACACCGACGTTTCTCCGTCGTCGGAATCTTCTGCCAGCGAAGGTCGCTGGGTAGAGGCATGCTCTGGAGGACCTCATGAAACCGTTTTGAAACGGTTATATGCGGTTGTACTTTGCAAAAACATAAAAATATTGTGATATTAGAAAAAATTAGTTAACAGGAAAAAAAAAAACTTTTAAAAATGTTTAAAGATTTAAAAATTAAGTAATTAAAACAATAAAGAAAATTACTTACGTATCCCCTTCAATTCGAAGGGTAGAGTCTGCGGCCCGAAGAGGCTGCGTGCCTGAAGTGGAGGGTCCCGCTGGATCCGACACCCTGATGCAGACCCTGATGTTCCCCCGGGAGTCGTGGCCTGGGAGTCCAGCGGAAATCGTGGTGTCGCAAGCTGGGTCTCAGGGACTGCATCATCGAGCATGGCAGCAAGTCCTAGCTCGTAACCGAAGAGGATGATGTCCAACTCCTCTGTAGTCAGGTCCACATCAGGGGCACCGGCAGTAGGCGGATGCGGAGTCGCCTCGTCAATTGTGTCGTCAGGCTCGTCTGACTGGGGAGGACGTCGTCTGCCCGTCATAATCCTACAACTAAACTAAACTAATTTAATACTAATTACGTAATTAAAATATTGAAATAAATTAAATTAATTAATTAATGAAATAATCTAAATTAAATTGATTAAATAATGTAAATTAAACTAACATAAATTAATTAACTAATTTAAAATAAACTAATTAATTAATTTGAATTAAAGTAAATTAAAATTAGATTAAATGAACTAAAATGAAGTAATTAAAGTAAACTAAGTACTGAAGAATTAAACTAAAATTAATTAAATTAAAGTAAATTAAGTAATGAAGAATTAAACTAAATTAGATTAGTTGAACTAAAATTAATTAAATTAAACTAACATTAATTAATTAAAACTAAAATAAACTAAACTAATTAATTAAATTAAAGTAATTTAAAATTAGCTTAAGTGAACTAAGTAATTAATTAAAGTAATTTAAAATTAGCTTAAGTGAACTAAGTAATTAATTAAAGTAAACTAAGTAATAAAGATTTCAACTATTAGATTAAATTAAACTAAAATTAATTAATAAAAACTAAACTTAACTAAACTAATTAATTAAATTAAACTAAATTAAAATTAGATTAATTGAACTGAAATTTATTAATTAATTAAAGTAAACGAAATTAGATTAATTAACCTTAAGTAAACTAAGTACTTAATTAAACTAAAATTAATGAAATTAACAACATTAAACTAAACTAATTAATTAATTAAAGTAAACTAAAATTAGATGAATTAAACTAAAGTAAACTAAGTAATTAATTACACTAAATTGGATTCATTAAACTACAATTAATGAAATTAACAAAATTAAACTAAACTAATTAATTAAAACAAAGTAAACTAAATTTAAAGTTAAACTAAAACTAACTAAAAACTAAAACTAAAACTAACTTAAAACTTAAAATCTATACGAAAACTAACCTCGTAATAGAAACAGGGATTGGAGGTTTAGGGTTTTTAGGTTTAAGAGTAGGAACGGGGAAAAAATAACGGGGAACGGAACGGTGGAAAGAGAGAAAAGAAAGAAAAAAGAGAAAGAAAAAGAGTAAGAAAAGGAAAAAGAAATGGGGGAAGGAAACTGATCAGAATTTAAATCAGATTTTGCGACCAAATGATCGCAAATATGTAATCATGATCAGAAACGAAAGGTCGTGCGTGCTCGGGAAATTACGACCACCTGGTCGCCTTTTTATACATATTTGCGACCACCTGGTAGCATTTATTGAAAAGCGACCATCTGGTCGCCACTTTGCCATTATCCAGAACAGCTGTCATATCACGCGTCCCATCAAATATTGCTACCATCTGGTCCCAATAATGAAATTCACTGCCAAAAATTACGACCAGAAGATCGTAATATTTAAATTCACCGCCATAAATTTCATGAAAATTTAAATTTACCGCTCAGATTTGCGACCAGATGGTCGTAATTTAACTTATATTTTTTGAAAAATATAATTCTACTTTTCCACAAATGCGACCAACTGGTCGCCTTTCGCTTCTAAATTACTACCATGTGGTCACCTTTTGTGTTAAATTGCGACCACATGGTTGCAAATATTAATATATATATATATATATATATATATATATATATATATATATATATTTTTTTTTTTTTATCATTCATTAAAGAAATAGTTTTAATAAACACATACACAGTGAATAATAAAGTTACGAAATGTCTCATTCATCATCCTCAGTTTCTTCGATCGTCGCTTCTTCTTCTTCTTCTTCTTCTTCTTCTATTTCTTCGTCGGATTCATCGTCTCAAAGATGTCCGTCACATAAAGTCTTCTTCTTCTTCTTCTTCTTCTTCTATTTATTCATCGGATTCATCATCTCGAATAAATTCAGCATCAATGTCACGTGCGTGAGAAGTGGAAGCATTTGTATCATCATCATGCAATGTTATCGTTCCATCGTTCAAAGAACGAACAGTACTTGCATTCTGACCATCGTCGATTCCACGACATCTTATCTCATCTTCTTGAAAAGCAACAGCTCCCTCTGCACCGTCGTCTTTCTCGGACAAGTTTTCTTCTACCTGGCGTTGTTTAACTTTACAAACAACTAACCAATCTGTCAGATCTCGTCTATTAATCGGATAGTTCAAGTAATAAACTTGAATCGCCTGTGAAGCCAGGACAAACCTATCAGCGGTGCGCATATGCTTAGACTTGTTTACGTCAACGATTTGTAAATGATCAAGCTTACGGACTCCGCCTCGTCTGGTTGTCTCGAACCAAGTGCAGTTGAACAGAACAATGCGTTTTAGTGTCAGACTTACGTCTTGAATCTTAAGAATCTCATTGATTACTCCGAAGTAATCGTCTTCGTTTGTGCCGAACACATGACCTTTTATGCAAACACCACTGTTGTTTGTTTCCCTGTTAACTGAATGTGCCTTCATTTGAAATCTGTAGCCGTTACCGACGTATCCAGTATACTACCTTGCAATCCATCCAGATCCCTTTGCCAAAGAAATAATGCGAGGATCATCTACCAGTAATGTAGGGGAGTCAACCTGTCATTGTTCACATACAATAATGTTAAGAAGATATTAATTTTTTCAACAAATTGCCACGGTTTTTTTTTGACAATTTAAAATTAACTCACGTATGCACTGAACCAAGAACGAAACTCTTTGTCGATTATTGACCCCTGCTCAGTGGCTGTAAGACCTTCTCGATATGCATTACATCCAGATTGTGTCTAATCAGTAGATCTTCCCAATACGGTAGATCCCAAAAAATACTCCGTTTCTTCCAACCCATGTTTTTCCCAGCCGCATTGTTTGCACTCTCTGTACCGTCCACTGTAATCTTCTACATCCCTATAGCATCTATACCGTGAAGAATCTCCTTTCCACTATACATTGCCGGGGGGTATCGTTTCTTACTCGTCGACCCTTCTTCTAGTCAATGTCGTTTGAACGGAAAGTACGGTGACAATCAAACCAACCAGTTTTCTGACCGTTTCTGAGATAAAATGCATCTGTGTCTAGCATGCAATGTGGACATGCGTATTTCCCCGCCGTACTCCATCATTTAAGAGGAGGAGATTGAGGTTCACACAATTAACTACACTGACTAAGGAATGTAATAACAAAAGCTAAATACATACTCAAAAATGTATATGAAAGCAATTAAAGATCAACATACCTGACAACATTGAATGCGCAGAGAAGTCACTGATCGTCCAGATTAACGCGCCACTCATCAAGAAATTTTGTTTCTTCGAAATGTCTTACGTCATAACCCCGTCAGTCCACAACCTTTTCAACTCTGCAATAAGTGGTTACAAATACACATCTTGTTTCTGTTTTGGACTTTTCGGCCCAGGTACGATCACTGTTAGAAAAATCACCAGGTCTCGCATGCACATCGAGGGAGGCAAGTTATACGAGGTTACCATGACTGGCCAAACTGAATATTGTGCCCCGGATGCCTCGAACGGGTTAAAGCCATCCGTGCATAAGCCAATCTGACGTTTCTCGGATCTTGTGCAAAATCCGGATGACAATTATTTAAATGCTTCCATGCCGCAGCATCTGAGGGATGTATCATATCACCTTCATCCTGTGAATGCTAGTGATGCCATCTCATGTGCGAGGCTGTCACATCTGATGCATACAACCGTTGCAGACGTGGGGTCAGCGGTAAATAGAACATGCTGGCGTACGGAATGAGGTTGCGTTTCCCTTGTTTATATCTTGGAAGAAAACAGAATTTGCAGTGATGCAGGTCCTCATCCACATCCCAGTAAATCATGCATCCATTCCGACACGAATCTATTTTCTCCACGGGTAAGCCAAGTCCCTCCACTAGCTCTTTCGTGTCATACAAACTGTTGGGCATAATATTTTCTTCTGGAGCGCATCGACGAAACCACGATGCAATCGAATCAAATCCTCTAGCAGGTATGTTGTACTGCGCCTTTATATTTAAAAGTTCTGTAGCAGCAGCAAGTTGACTTACCTGACACCCATCGTACAATGGTCGGCTGGCTGTCTCTAGCATATCGTGCATCTTACGTGCTTCCATATTCATTTCCTCTTCAACAACCCGTTCATCTTCGTCTACGTTTAAACTTTCATGGAAATTTTCACTGCCCCCGTACCCCGCACCATCAAGTATCATTTGCTGCATCTGACTATAATGTTGTTCATCATTCCATTCTTTGGCAACAACCTCTACATTCGAGCTGCTACCTTCGTATCATCTCGATTCATGTAATGCAACGTCGAACATTTCCTGTGTTTCCCCCTGAAACACCCAGTGGTAATAATTCTGCACAAATCCCCGACTATAAAGATGAACCTTCAAATCTTTAACCGGTATGATTATCCTATTATCGCATTTCCTGCACGGACAACGTAGCTTTCGACCATACTTTTCATAATAGACAGTTGTCATGCAAAACTCAACAAACTGTTCAACCCCGGCCACGAACTCATCGTTCAAATACCCGTGTATCAAACGAATATACATCCACTCTCTCATTTTCTTTTTTCTTAATGCTAACAAACAATGGGAGGAGGGGATTTTATAAAGGACTCCTCTGGTCATTTGCGACTAGATGGTAGTATTTTTGCTACCAACTAGCGTATTTTCCCGCCAAAATTTCCCGCCATTTTCCTCACTGCCCCGGGTCACATCAAGTCACAACATTTACGACCACATGGTCACTTATTTTGGTGACCACATGGTATCTTCTTTCCCGCCAAATGTTTAAGCTACCACTGGTCACTAAAGGTCACCAAAATTGCGACCATATGGTCACTTTGAATTGTGACCACTTGGTAGATTTTCTCCCGCCAAATTTACACGCCTTTTTTTGCTACTAAATGATATCTCTGCTGGGGTTTCTGCCCTAAATCTTATGTAATCCAATTAAACTATAAATAAATAAAGGAATTATTAATTAGTAATATTTACATTGTCATTTATTATTAGTTTAAAAAATGTAATCCATCATAAGATCCAGAGTTACGTGTGATAACTTAAAGTGAGCATATGATGCGGGAAGATTCACTTAAGTGTAACTCAAATAGTCTGTGGTATATGAATAAAGGTTGGGTGCCTTATTTCTGGTAACACCAATAACACGGCCCACTTGTGAATTGGCACAAGTGATCTCATCTGGATCGCTCATGTAGAGACATGTGAGTGGGGGTGTTGCTGCAATAGAGATTGTAGTAGACTGGACTAAGATAAACTTACTGTCTTCTGAGAAAGCCGTTACAGAAAGACACTTCGTTTATCAACCGGTTGATCATGTACAATTGATCTTAATCCTGAGTGGATTACGAACTCCTGTTCGCAAGAGACAAGCCTTTGATTTGCATAGGTGAAAGTGACTTGTATAGTTCGCTCAATATGCCTCCCACTTTGGGGATTGCATCTTGCTTATAGCTGGGAACGTAATTACACAAGAATTGGAATTCACTCTTTTCCATATAGGAAAATAGATAAGTAGTTCCCTTATGGACTGATTCGGTCTTGAACAGCGGGGCCCCATATTCCTTTGATCAAGGAAAAGGTTAAAGACACATAATAGAGATTATGTAAGGTTGTTCATTGGAGAATCAGTTGGGCTTAAGGAACAAGATGTATCATGGAGGTTAATACGGTGTAAATACCTAGCCATGGATACGAACTAACTTGTGAAGGATCAAAGTGTAGTTAATGATTATAGCCAATGGACATAACTATGTCTATAGTACTAAGAGTGCAACTCTAGATATTTAGTGGAGTTATCTAGAAGTTAATGATTGAGAATTAATTGATTAAAAGGAGTTTTAATCAAAGGTAATTCTGGATCATTGGAGCTTAGTCCTATAGGTCCATTAAGTCCTCCGAGCTAACGCATGTAATCGAGAACACAAATTAATATGATTAATTTCTCTTTGGAAAATTGGAAATGAATAGAGGAGTCTATTCAATTAATTAAAGGAAATTAAATAGAGGAGTCTATTTAATTATTTAATTAATGGTGGAATTAAATAGAGGACTCTATTTAATTATTAAATAGAAGAGTCTATTTAATTATAAGAGATTAAATAAAGGAGTTTACTTAATTAAATTAATTTTGTGTTGTCCAAAATTAATGGGGATTTAAATAGAAGAGTCTATTTAAATATTTAATTTGAAATTATCAAATTAAATGAGGAAATAAATAAAAGGAGTTTTATTTATTGGAATAAATAAAAGGAGTTTTATTTATTGGAATAAATAAAAGGAGTTTTATTTATTTAATTATTTAAAGGAATTGTTCCATTAAATAATGAGGAAAATAAAAAATGCCCAAATATTGTCATTGGATGATGATAGGGGCGTGTGGCCCAAGGTGGGGTCACACGCCCCCCCTTGGTCAAAGGGTTGACCAAAAAGTTTGCATTTTTATTTAAAATATATGAATATCTTATTTTGATATAATATGATTAATTTAAAATGGAAGATATGGAATATCTTATTTAAATTAATATGATTAATTTAAATGGAAGATAGGGAATAATATATTTAAATTAATATTGATTAATTTAAATAAAAGATATGGAATGTTTTATTATGGAATAAAATATAATATCTTTATTATTCAAATATATTTTAGAATATCTTAATTAATTATTTATTAATTAAAAAGATATTCAGAAGATTTTCTGATGCCTTGGTTTTCCTATAAATAGGACCTTTGGGGTGACCCCAAAACACACAACCAAGAGAGTTAAAGTAAAGGCTCAGGAATTTCCTCTCCTCCCTCTCATTTGCCCCGCCTATAGGGTGATTGGGAAGAAAAATTCTTCTTCTCAATTTTTCCTTTTTCCAAAGGAGATAGTGTCCACGCACCGATTCACTTTTGTGCTTAGTGTGGAAGATCTTTTTGGTGGTCCCAGGATCGTAACCATCGAAGAACGAGGAAGAGTCAGACACTTCTCGACAAGGGTTAGTTTCTCTTTTATGCATTTAGAATTTTGAATTTATTATACTGCAAGGAAAGATCTGTTGGGACTTCCGTTTGAGAACTCTTTTAGAGGCCTCAATCCCAACAACTGGTATCAGAGCAGTCTTGTTAATATAATATTTTCAAAATTATATGATGGGAATTAAAAACGATTTTAAAAACGGTTTTAAAATTGTGGTTTTGCGTTTTGGTTGAATTAGGATTTATTGGCCTAGGGTTTTCTTTCCTAGAAATTTTGTAAACCCTTCATTGGGTATAGGAAAATTTTGTAATCGTTTTAGTCATATGGGATATCGATCAAAACGATGGAGGGAAGGAAAGATGAACCAGGATCCCTACGGCATCGAAGGAGTCGATGCTATCGCGAGCCGCAGTGGTGAAGACCACCACCACGGCGGCGGTCTTTGCGGCGGCAAGAAGAACTGAGGTCGCCCGCAGTATAGCGGCAAAAAAAAAAAAAAAAATGTGGGAGGGGCGGCGACGGTGCCTAGGGTTAAAACCCTAGGTGCCTCCCCTCGGTTTTTCGTTTTTCGTTTTTCTGGAGATCCTGGAGATGTTCGTGATGAAGATTATTTCTATATTAGATATAGGTTTAATTTTCATAGATTTGGCCAATAGTATCCCAACCAAAATTTCTTATTTATTTATTGTATATGTGATATATAAATATTAATTATTCATGCATTATGTATGCCATAAATAATTATTCCCATCATAAATGCATAAATGCCATGATCATGCATCATTAATAGAGATTATTGATATTATGCTCATGCCTTGTATAAATATAATTGTTATATTTATTGTGCTAGAATTTTAATTAAGGGGTTAATTAGTAATTACTAGCAGCATGTTTTAAAATGGTCTAAAAGAGTTTAGTAACCAATATTTTAATTAATTGTTTAGTTTTAAATAGGATTTGAAACTAAAACCTAAAAGATGAGGTGTCACTATTTTTAATTAAAGAGTTAATTAAAAATTAATGAAGATGAGTTTATTAATTTAAATATAACTCTAGCGAGAAAGCTCTGCCCAAGATAAGAGGTTATTTAATCGTTCCATTAACACGGGACCCCTCTAACTGGGAGCGATCTGGGAGTCATATTTTATTAATAATTCTCTTCATTGAGATGGTGCATAATGTGTTAGGATTAATAGAGATTAATCACTTGGCTTTCACATTAAAATCAATCTAACCAATCTATAAGAGCTATTATAAGTTAGATTGAACTTAGATATTAGAGGTAGCCTGGGTATATCTAAGTTAAAAGCCTTAGCTAGCTATATTGAGTGGGAGAAGGACAAGTGACAACGTGTCCTGCGGTCTCCAAGTTGGAATCAATGTGTGAGATTCATATAAGGCTTCTGTGGTGTTGGTAACTCTTCACTCATTCCCTCCGGAAAGTAACCGTATGAATCAATACCCGGGTGATTCTCTTTGGGATAGGATTTTTTAAAGCTCTTGATGTTTGACTCTCCCTTCGGTGACACTCATCAAGATAACTTTAAGCTATCTAAAACTTGGGTTACACTCAAAGCCATTTAGAAAGATACTTAAGACTCTTGATGTTTGACTCTCCCTTCGGTGACACTCATCAAGAATAATATTTAAGTGATCTAGATGTTTCGCCTGACCAAAACATGGTAACTAATAGAACTGTAGGATATGAGATAGCCTGGGGATGTTCATTAGTTGAAAGGAGTCTCATTTTAATGGGAGGGAACCTTGACCTGCCTACGTAGGCATCGTTCCTGTTTCACTAATATACCATGGCATTGAAATTGTGTTTTTAAGGTTTTAGAATTTCATTAAATGTGCATTCATGCATCACGTTTAATAGATGCCAAAAGTATGAATGAATGGATATGTAAAATTGTATTACTAAGCATGTGTTTATTTATTTATCAGCAATATGTCGAATTCTCTTATTGCAATTCTTGCTACTGAAAAATTGAATGGTGAAAATTTCGCCACTTGGAAAAACAACATCAATACCATTCTGGTTATTGAAGATCTCAAATTCACCCTTCTGGAGGAATGTCCTCTAGAACTGCCTGCTAATGCCACTCGAACGGTTCGAGAGGCATATGATCGCTGGATCAAGGCTAACGAGAAAGCTCGTGTCTATATATTGGCTGGACTTACTGAAGTCGTATCTAAGAAACTTGAACCTCTGCCTACAGCATATGAGATGCTGCAATTGGCACAAGAGATGTTTGGCAAGCCATCCGAGCAAGCCAAACATGAGGCTCTCAAGTACATCATGAATGCTCGCATGAAAGAAGGAACTTCGGTTAGGGAACATGTCCTTAACATGATGGTCCATCTAAATGTGGCTGAGATGAATGGTGGAACTATAGACGAGACTAGTCAGATCAGCATGATTCTTGAAACCCTTCGAGATAGCTTCTTATCGTTCAAGAGTAATTATATTCTGAACAAGGTGGGCATGGATATGTCCTAGATTCTTAATGAGCTACAAACTTTCGAGTCTATATTGTTGGAAGGCAAGAAGACGAAAGTTGTGGAAGCAAATGTTGCTACTGCTCATGGTACCTTTTGCTCAGGTACTAAGAATAAGAAGCAGGAGATCTAGAAGAAGAAAGGTAGGGGAATTACCAACCCTACCAATAATTCCAAGAGAGGAAAAGTTCCTAAACTAAATCTTGAAGAAGAATCAAGCTTAGAGAAGTGTCTCTAAGGAATAGCAAAGACTAGATGGTGGATGCTAAAGTTGTTGCTGATATAAAGTTATCTTTTAATAAAATGTTTATTTTCCTGAACACTGTTTATTATGTTCCTGGTTTAAACCGGAACATAGTTTCTTTGGGTTGTATTCGTAAACAACATTATACCGTGGATTTCGATATTAATAAAGTTGATATTTTTAAAGATGGAAACTTTATTTGTTCAGGAATAGAAGATAACAATTTATATATACTAACACCGTTAGTATGTGCAACACTTTATAATACTGAGTTGTTCCGGATCAGAGTCTAGAACTAATAAAGGTAGAATTTCTAAAGATGAGACCCTTCTATGGCATCTAAGGCTTGGCCATATTAACCTCAATAGAATTCAAAGACTGGTTAAAAGTGGACCTCTAAGTAACTTAGAGCTTGGTACACTACCAGTATGTGAATCCTATATAGAGGGTAAAATGACCAAGCGTCCTTTTTCAGCTAAAGGAAATAGAGCCACAGAACCACTAGAGGTTATCCATTCAGACCTTTGTGGTCCGATGAATGTAAAAGCTAGAGGTGGATATGAGTACTATGTGTCTTTTATAGACGACTACTCAAGGTATGGGTACATTTACCTGTTGCAATTCAAGTCTGAAACTCTTGAGAAATTCAAGGAGTTTAAAGCTGAAGTTGAAAAGCAACTTGGTAAATCTATCAAGACACTTGGATCAGATCGTGGTGGGGGAGTATATGGACTATGAGTTCAAAGACTACTTGATAGAAAATGGGATTACATATCAACTTTCAGCTCCTGGTACACCTCAGCAGAATGGTGTAGCTGAAAGAAGAAATAGAACCTTACTCGAAATGACGAGATCAATGATGAGTTATTCATCATTACCAGAATCTTTCTGGGGTTACGCATTGGAGACTGCGTTATACATCCTAAATAGGGTACCTTCTAAAAGTGTTTTAGAAACACCTATTGAGTTATGGTCGGGACGTAAAGTAAGCTTGCGTCACTTGAGTATGGGGATGTCCAAGACACGTGCGAAAAACGAACCCTAAGAAATTAGAATCACGGTCTAAGGTATGCTTCTTCGTAGGCTACCCTAAAGAGACGCGTGGTGGGTTGTTTTATAAGATCTAAGAGAATAAAGTATTTGTGTCAACAAATGCTACATTCTTAGAAGAGGACTATATAGGAAACCACAAATCTCCTAGTAAATTAGTACTAGAGGAGATGATTCCAAGTGAAACCACTAATGAGCCAACAATTGTTGTTGACTTGCCTATCTCTTCAAATAGGAAGAGAAATTCTAGTCAAATCCAGTTAAATCCCCGTCGTAGTGGAAGGGTATCCAAGTTGCCCGAACGATATTTGGGATTAACTTAGGTCAATGATGGCGGTATTGACCTGAAGGATCCATTGTCTTATAAGGAAGCAATGGTGGATGTTGACAAAGAAAAATGGCTAAAAGCCATGGATCTCGAGATGGAGTCCATGTACTCCAACTCAGTCTGGGAACTTGTAGATCAACCAGTTAGGGTAAAACCCATTGGGTGCAAGTGGATCTATAAGAGGAAACGTGGAGCCGATGGGAAAGTGGAGACTTTCAAGGCTAGACTTGTGGCAAAGGGGTATTCCCAAAAGGAAGGGGTGGACTATGAGGAAACCTTCTCTCCTGTTGCTATGTTAAAGTCTATTAGAACTCTTCTATCCATAGCAGTCCATTTCGATTATGAAATTTGCCAGATGGATGTCAAGACAGCATTTCTGAATGGCTATCTTGAAGAGAGTATCTATATGCTCCAACCAGAGGGATTCATTGTTCAAGGTGAAGGACAAAAAGTTTGTAAGTTGCTAAAATCCATTTATGGATTAAAGCAAGCTTCACGGTCTTGGAACAAATGATTTGACACTACGGTCAAATTATATTGCTTTGAACAGAATGTTGATGAGTCTTGTGTTTACAAGAAGATACTCAACAAGGATGTGGTTTTTCTCATTCTGTATGTGGACGATATCTTACTTATCGGGAATAATGTAAGGGTATTATCGGACGTTAAGAAATGGCTAGCTAACGAATTCCAAATGAAGGATTTGGGAGAGGCTCAATATGTTCTTGGTATCCAAATAATAAGGAACCGAAAGAACAAGACGTTAGCGTTGTCTCAGACATCCTACATTGACAAAATAGTTGCCAAGTATGGGATGGATAAATCCAAGAAAGGAGCGTTACCTTTCAGGCATGAGATTTATTTAACTAAGGACCAATGTCCTAAAACTCCTCAAGAAGTTGAGAGTATGAGACAAGTATCCTTATGCATCGCCAATTGGAAGCCTAATGTATGCGATGTTGTGTACTAGCCAGGACATCCGTTATGCAAGTAGGGATAGTAAGTCGTTACCAATCAAACCCTGGTTATGAACATTGGGTTGCGGTCAAGAATATTCTCAAGTATCTTTGGAGAATGAGAGAACATGTGCTAGTGTACCGGTAAAGAGGATTTTATTCTCAAGGGGTACACGGATTCGACTTCCAGGCAGATAAGGATTCTAGGAAATCCACGTCTGGATCAGTTTTCACACTTGTAGTGGAGCCATTGTTTGGAGGAGTATAAAGCAAAGTTATATTGCTGACTCCACAATGGAGGTTGAGCACGTAGCCGCCTGAAGCCGCTGCTAAAGAGGGTGTCTGGCTTAGGAAGTTCCTAACCGATCTGGAGGTAGTACCAGACATGGACAAACCCATAACACTGTTTTGTGATAATAGTGGTGCTGTAGCCAACTCCAAAGAGCCTAGAAGCCACAAACGGGGAAAGCACATAGAGAGAAAGTATCACCTGATAAGGGAGATAGTCCAAAGAGGAGATGTTGTAGTGACAAAGATAGCCTCTGAGGATAATATTGCTGATCCATTTACAAAGACGCTCAATATGCCTCCCACTTTGGGGATTGCATCTTGCTTATAGCTGGGAACGTAATTACACAAGAATTGGAATTCACTCTTTTCCATATAGGAAAATAGATAAGTAGTTCCCTTATGGACCGATTCGGTCTTGAGCAATGGGGCCCCATATTCCTCCTCGATCAAGGAAAAGGTTAAAGACACATAATAGAGATTATGTAAGGTTGTTCATTGGAGAATCAGTTGGGCTTAAGGAACAAGATGTATCATGGAGGTTAATACGGTGTAAATACCTAGCCATGGATACGAACTAACTTGTGAAGGATCAAAGTGTAGTTAATGATTATAGCCAATGGACATAACTATGTCTATAGTACTAAGAGTGCAACTCTAGATATTTAGTGGAGTTATCTAGGAGTTAATGAATGAGAATTAATTGATTAAAAGGAGTTTTAATCAAAGGTAATTCTGGATCATTGGAGCTTAGTCCTATAGGTCCATTAAGTCCTCCGAGCTAACGCATGTAATCGAGAACACAAATTAATATGATTAATTTCTCTTTGGAAAATTGGAAATGAATAGAGGAGTCTATTCAATTAATTAAAGGAAATTAAATAGAGGAGTCTATTTAATTATTTAATTAATGGTGGAATTAAATAGAGGAGTCTATTTAATTATTAAATAGAAGAGTCTATTTAATTATAAGAGATTAAATAAAGGAGTTTATTTAATTAAATTAATTTTGTGCTGTCCAAAATTAATGGGGATTTAAATAGAAGAGTCTATTTAAATATTTAATTTGAAATTATCAAATTAAATGAGGAAATAAATAAAAGGAGTTTTATTTATTTAATTATTTAAAGGAATTGTTCCATTAAATAATGAGGAAAATAAAAAATGCCCAAATATTGTCATTGGATGATGATAGGGGCGTGTGGCCCAAGGTGGGGTCACACGCCCCCCCTTGGTCAAAGGGTTGACCAAAAAGTTTGCCTTTTTATTTAAAATATATGAATATCTTATTTTGAATTAATATGATTAATTTAAAATGGAAGATATGGAATATCTTATTTAAATTAATATGATTAATTTAAATGGAAGATATGGAATAATATATTTAAATTAATATTGATTAATTTAAATAAAAGATATGGAATGTTTTATTATGGAATAAAATATAATATCTTTATTATTCAAATATATTTTAGAATATCTTAATTAATTATTTATTAATTAAAAAGATATTCAGAAGATTTTCTGATGCCTTGGTTTTCCTATAAATAGGACCTTTGGGGTGACCCCAAAACACACAACCAAGAGAGTTAAAGTAAAGGCTCAGGAATTTCCTCTCTTCCCTCTCTCTTGCGCCGCCCATAGGGTGATTGGGAAGAAAAATTCTTCTTCTCAATTTTTCCTTTTTCCAAAGGAGATAGTGCCCACGTACCGATTCTCTTTTGTGCTTAGTGAGGAAGATCTTTATGGTGGTCCCAGGATCGTAACCATCGAAGAACGAGGAAGAGTCAGACACTTCTCGACAAGGGTTAGTTTTTCTTTTATGCATTTAGAATTTTGAATTTATTATACTGCTAGGAAAAATCCATTGGGACTTCCGTTTGAGAACTCTTTTAGAGGCCTCAATCTCAACAATCTCCTGTCACATAATTGCGACCAAATGGTCGTCATTTTCAAGTGACCATATGGTCACTTTCTTCCCGCCAAAAATTTGCGCCATTTTTATGACTAATTTTTTGCTTGGTCGCAAAAAAGTGACCATATGGTCGTTTTAAGTCAAAATTCACATTTACTACCAGAGTGGTCACCAAAATACTACCCAATGCTTTGGTCGCAAATTTCTAGTCGCAAATTTCTGGTCGCAAATTTCTGGTCGCAATTTAACAGTTTTTTTTTGTAGTGTATGTGTCTCTCAATGAGTGGCGACATGTCACTACGTCTGGACCAAGGATAAACAACTCGGTTCGGCTTAAAGATGGTGCGTGCATGGCTGTAGGTAGTGGATGGCCAACTGGCTCGGCTCTAGGCTCACCTTTAACGTCTTTAACATAATATTATTGATTTTCTATCCGATTTTATCTCTTTTTGGCCAATTTAAAGCCCCATTTAACTCCAATTTCATAAAACCTTTTTTCCCTTTTTTTTCTTAGGACTTTTAGATAGTTTTGAATATGTTTTCTAGCTAATTTATTTATTCTAACTAGAGAATTATCAAGATTTGGTTTATCAGTTGTGGCAAGAATTGTGTTTATGAGTGTATTTGGTGCTCAACCATCTACATTAACAAAGTTTCAAGTTGGAAGATTCTTGAGAAAAGAAGTCTAACAACTACAAATCGAGGAAGGGAGTTTCTCGTAAAAGTTCTTTACAAGCGAAGCTTGTTTTGAACGTTCTTTTCACAAGAGGAGGTTGTGATCGAATCCACCGAATACGACGTCGCTGCAAGAAGCAATCGAAGACAAAGAAAGAAATATGGAGTTTTTCTTTTTGTTTGTGTTTGTTGTTTTAAATTCTTGTATTGAATTTCTAACGAATTTAGTAGATTTTTTCCGGGCAAGGCCTCATGAGTTTTTACTGGTTGGAGGTTTCTCACGTTAATCATCTTTCGTTGTCGATCTCTTCTGTCGAACTGATTTGTATTGTGCACACACTGCATGACAGTGAAATCCATGTTCTGCATAATTTACATTCTGTCAAGCATTTGGTGTTGTAACACAGAAATCTGTATCTTAAACTTCTGGCTTACTTAGACCTAAATCTGAATGAATTAAACTTATTAAAATCAAAGAGTTTATGTCCTAACAAATTTAATTATCCATTCCCTGTGGAGATCGACCTTACTCATTGCTACTACAGAGTTGTAAATTGTAAGAGTAAGTATTTATTTTTTGTGGTTTCGACATCCATCAAAAGTGCCGGGAAGCTTTCTAGTTGTATACACGTTTAAGTTACACGTTTTTTAACAAGTCAATTCCACTACAAAATTAATGCAAGGTGATTAGCATTCTTGTGGGACAGAGAGATTTGATGCATACAAAGAAGCAAAAAGGATTATATTGAAAAAAAAATATTATAACAAATAGATTCTTATTACATTTATACAAGGAGTAAATTATATTACCATGGAGCAGAAACCTCTTCCTGAAATTTGGACCTATAAATTTCAGCTTTAGAGTTCAATCCACCAATAGCAGCACCAAGTCTATCACAGGCTTCCTTCAATTCAACAAGCTTTTCCTCAATACTTTTTATTTCATCTTGAACTTGAACTTGTTCATTAGTAGCATCTACTGATTTTCTTATATCTAAAACATTGTTAGATTCATATGCAAGACTTGAGAGCTTACAAAGCCGAGCGCGTAAAAACCCGACATTCATACCGAGAAACTGAAAGGCTCTTAGAGTTTTATCCCAAGCAGAAAATTCATCCTTTCCAGTAGAGAGATTGCTATCTTTTATCCAATCAGCAATATTAATAAGTTGAGAGATAGTACCAATAATTAACTTTCTATTCAATCCTTGAATGAGATTTTCATGAAGAAACATGTTTTGACTGCAGCAAAGCTTATAGTATTTCTTCCTCATGTCTCTATGGATTTCAGAATCTATTGATAACCCATCTATTATAATGGTGAATTCTTCAAAACTTTTGATGTTTTTAAAGGGAATTGGTGGCTGAGAGAGGTAGAAACTCTCCAATATTTCTGAATTACCAATTTCTTCACTTTTGTTTTCAGAAACTACTTTTGATGGGGATGATCTTTTCTTCTTTTCAGCCATGTTTAATGCAACAGTTTTTGGTCTTTTCTTGTTTAAAATCTCACTATATATAATATCTTTGTTTTCAGCACCTTTTCCTGAAATAAAAACTCAAAGAGAATTGAGAATTATGAACCTAAAAAAATGAAAAATGAATTGAATTGAATTAGTACAAATTGGAGTTATTAATGGACTTGCCTGCATCATTGTACTTTGTATGAGACTCCAAATTAAGTTGGCCAAGGGCACCATCCACTTCTTTCATATCATTTGCCCTTATCACATAAACCTACAATAGAAGTAAATTATTGTAAAATACCAAATAAGATATCGGTATTTGTCGAGCATATATCTTAAAAGATAAAATCTTCCCTTTCTGAATTCGAATCTCGATTGTTTCATTTGTTCCTATTTCGTATTACTTATACACATATTGAGCCTTCGTTAAAACTAATCCATCTTATTGAGGAGAGTAATGGGATACACTTTTAAATTTGTCTTAATCCAAAATCTTAAATTTTTGAATCTAGTGCTTATTTAACGGTACTCATTAATATAAAAATGGCATGATAGGCACTTCTTGAAAAAACTAGTTAATTCCATTATGTTTGATAAATTAGTCCATATAAAAAGGTAAACTCAATTCAGCCAAAGCTAGTTAAAGACATTACCTTAAATTTGGTAGGCCCCACTAGTTGGAAGACCAAAACATTACCCTCCATTAATTTGTGGGCAGCTGAAAATTGTCTCCAACCAGCACTTAAACCTGTCTTGTAAGCAATATATTTGACTTGAAACTGTTTCCCAGCTTCATCTTCCAAAATCATTGTTACATCTTTTCCTGGCAAGTGTGACTTACAGAATGTTCCTGGAAGCCCCTATTTATTTGAACAACCGAATAAAATATATATGCTTCCATTTACTGTATAAATTAAGTTTGAATCATGAAAGATATTTAGAAACTGACCGGTCAAGAAGAGTTGCTCTTGACTTTTCTACCCTATCTCATTCTTATCAGATAAAACTTAATAGTGTGTAATGTATAAATGTATGTTTTTTTTTCAATAAAATTGAGATACGTAGGAAAGTTAAAAGAGGAACTTCTTGTGACCAGTCAGTATTGAAGTATTTTCCTTAAATCGTTTACTTACCATCCAAAAACAACTAGCTACATCTGATCGGACCAATGACTTCACAAAGCTAGGAAATTCCGGTTCTAAATTCGACCGAACCTTTAATGCGCGCATTAGTGCAGACGATTTGAATTCCCCAGGAGAACAAAGCTCCTCATTTGCTGCCTTATTTTGCTCAAAGCTTCCAAAACAAAAAACAAAAAATATGTTGTTTTTAAGATAATTCTGAATGAAAAACGAGGCAAAACAACAAGAATCTCTTTAAAACTACCTCATAAACTTCCCTCCAGGACCAGATACAGCCTGTTCAAGCATTAGTTAGAATTTTGCATCATTGAGTAACCAAAAATCCATTAGTAATTTCTATATTATTATAAATTGCTACAAGAAAGATGAGACAATATGCTAATGCTAGAAATAGATGGAACTAAGATAGGGGACTCGAACCTTAAACTTCATAGAAGACAGTAGTGAATATCTAACCAGGTTGAGTATCTGCCAGACATTCTATTTACAAAACCGTAATGATTGAAAGAAAATTAGTTTCATTGAGGCTAAACCCTACAACTTTTATGTTAACCAAATATTAAACACCATTTCACAAATATTAGTGATAAAAATTCATGCAACTAATCACATATCTTGTTAAGGGACACCCGGGCCTCCACAACTCCACATTGGTATGATATTGTCCACTTTAAGCCAATGCCCGCATTGCTTTACTTTTGGTTTCACCCAAAAGGCCTCATACCAATGGAGATGTGTCTTTCCCCTTATACACCCATGATCATATCCTTCCCTAACCGATGTGGGATTTTGTTCGCACTCTAACATATCTCATAGTGAAACTGTCCTCTTAATCGTCACATAATTTGCTTAAGAACTCTATTCATTTCTTGGATTGTCAATTTGCATCTCAGATTCATGATCGTTAAATCCCTTCATGTGTGAGTTCGGATATATACACAAGTCGTAATCACATACAATATTAATAAATGAAGGAAATGACAATACATCGGTTTAAACTCATTCCGATACTATGTTAAGAAGAAAATCATGAATAAGAAATAAAAATAAAAATAAAGAAAAGTCTGACATGATTCATTTTCCAATCAGCAAGTCTCTTCTTAGCCTTTTGAATCATTTCATTCCCTTCCATTGGCTTCTGCGTTTTAGCCTGGCATCAAAGTTTGTTTTGTTAATTTCTTGTCGTTTTCCATGATTCTTTCTGTTATGAAAAGAAAGATTTAATACAGACCGAGGATGAAGAAAGTTTGTGTTTAGGAGTATTGGGAAATTGAGAAAGAGTCATATCGTCCCCGTCGTCGTCCTCGTCTTCTTCATCCACAACCACTAACGCTGCAGATTTGAAGGAAATGGCAATATAAGATTCTAGGTTGGCTTCATCATCCATTTCCTTGAGAATTTCAGGAGAGGAAAGGGAAAGAAAAAAGGAACAGCTAGATTGATGGAGGTTGGTCGTTAGGATGGAGGGTTGTTGGTTAATGTGTTGGATTCTCGTCCAGAATTCAATCGAGAACCCGGGAAGGAAGGAAAGGAGAGAAATGTTCACAACCACGTTGGAATTGGAAAAAACTTCTTTGCTACAGTTATTTTTTTTTCGAAAAATTGACCTTTAAATAAAAATACTAATGTTGTATGTGGGGCACAATTATACTCAAATAATATTTTCATAAATATTTATTTTTCAAATATTTTCTATGTATCTTTGTGAAAAGGATTAAAAAAATAACTAAGCCTCGTATCTAAGATTCTCTTATAAGAGACATTTAATCTCATTATTTGTTTAGAGTTATTTAAAAATATCTAATCTAAAATTCCTAAAATCTATATTTTTCCAGATATGAGGGTATCAAATTCAGATGTTTTTTATGATTCCCACGAGAATGTAATCTTCCCTTTTACAATTTTAAGCCTATTTAATTATGAAAAGTAGCCAAAAGAATAAAGAAAATAATTTATATTCACGTTTCCACAACTCTGTCTCCTCTACTATCACGTGTCCACACGTGGTTATAGGTTCTTTTCCAAAGAAAAGTTTCATTGGTTAGCAGATTTTGATGCAATATTTGTAAAAAAGAAACTCAAAAAACTAATTGCAAATATAGTAATTTTTACTATGTAAATCTGTAGTTAAAAATATTTTTTAAAATTACTATTTTTACAAATATTACTAAAAAAATTGCTAGATTTGCAAATGCCCCGTTTCCAAATTAAAAAAAAATGGTAAAACATTGATTTATTTATTTATTTATTGACCGTTTGTTCTTTTTCTCCATCTTTTTTTTGTTGGTTCTCAATTCCCAATGTGCCTTTTTTGGAATTTAATATTAATATATTTTAATATTTTGTTAAATTAATGTATAAATTGTAAATAAAGGTATTTTGGAGAAAAAACATAAATATATTATATTTCTGTAACGTCCCGCTATTTTTTAGGTAAAAAAAAATTATTTATTTTATTTTAATTTAAGTATTTAAAGATTATTTTGAATTTAGTAGTTTATTTCGGTTTAAATCTTTTTAATCGCTTTAATAGCTTATGTAAAGACTCGAATTTTCTCAAATCTTTAAATCATAATAAACAGCGGAAGACTTTATTTTTATAAAAAATTGGCGTGGATCCGTTTAAAATATGGACTACCAAAACCTGTTTACATTGGCCCATTTCAGAGAAAGTAAAAACGAAGAAGTACATACTTCTTTTCATGACAAAATCAAAGGAAATAAACTTGATAATATATACAACAAGTCTTAGGCTCTCATGAGCCACAAAATATAAATTTAAGGACTAACAACATGGCATTCATAGAATGCCCCAAAATACACATATGTCCATGTCCCAAAAGCCATCCCCTCGAGATCAAGTAGCACCACCTCCACGACCTCGTCCTCTCCCACGAGTATTACCTGAAAAAGGTTTAAGTGTAGCAACATTAGCATAAAAATGCTAGTGAGAATAAGATGGATGCAAGCACTTCTATGGATCAAATCTCATATCGGAAAATGTGTCCAAAAATCCTATTATGCTCTTACTACCCATTCGATATTCCCAAGTACTTTGCATAAGAAATCAATCTCATTCCACTATATCGTTAATTCTAAAAGTAAACATTCAAGCTCGTAAAATAAAGTACTAGTGCATAACAAAGTAAATATCAAAGTAAATTTCACATTTGTGACCACATTGTCACATTTCACAAACCATACCGTAACCTCAATGTCACCGTGACCACGTTGTCACCATACACCAACCATAATATGACCTCAAAGCCATCGTGACCACATTGTCACCATACACAAACCATAATATGACCTCAAAGCCATCGTATTACTCCCCTTTAGTAGTACTAAATAGCGAATCCCATCGCTAATAATATCATACTAACTCGATTCTATACGAAGAATTTCTCCAAGTTTCTCTTTAACTATCTTATAGCCACTCAATTCATCGGAGTATCTAATACTCTTCTCCAATTTCCGGAATCTAATTCTCCTCGAGAATATAACTTAATCCACCAAATACTTCTCACTTTAAATCACACAAACTTAACTAATTCTTTCCTTATGCACTTTCCTTAACTCCCAATTATATGCATTCTTGGAAAAGTTCTAAAATCTAATAACCCTTTTAACTTCGATCGAACATAATCGTCAAGTAATTTGAAAGCATAAAAGTAATCACAACCATTTTAAACTCACCTTAATAATGAAGTCAACTCCTAAACGCCGGTTGACCAAAATCACGATCGAAGCACAAAACCTATAATTAAATACACCTAAAGTATATTAATTAACCAAAATGAACAACGATCGTCACGTCATTAAAATAAAGGACAAAAAAGCTCGGGAATTCACCCATGAAGCCCACGGCCCTAGGGGAGTTCAAGGTGAAGTTGGTTTACCGGATTTTTAAGCACTTTAAAGACATTCCGGGTTGGTTTTGGGTACTTTGGAGATTGACAACATCAATGGGTAAACATAATTTAGGGTTTAGGTCAAAAGTTCAATCCCGAACAATTTAGTAAAATCATAAAACATATCAAATTCAAAACCCTAACCATCATGAAAAATGAGAATAACTCAAAGAAATGGCTTTTGGCTCAAACCCGATTCTAGGGTTTAGGGAAAGTTCTAAATATGCATAAAACAACTCCCTCGATCTAAATCTCCTGGAGTTCCCGAGCAAGAATTGGAAGATTAAAACCAAAATCACGCTTTAGGTTTTGAACTTAAACATACCTTAAAGCCTTGAGAGATGGATGGAAACTTCGATTGTTAGGTTGGAAATGATACCCGGGGCCGTGGCTATCCAACGCAACCGAAATTGTGACGATCCGGCAAGAATCGAAGAAAAACCAAAAATTGGAATTCTTCCAATGATGCTCACGGCAAGATGAGGAAGGAGGAGAAGAAAAATGAGCACTTTGGTCTACTTTGACTTATTTAAAGAGATAGTGAATAGTGTTTTAGATATTTAAGAAATTCAGAAATGACGCATACGTCCTTTTCTTGCCTTAAGCTTTTAAAACGAAACCCGAACCACTTAAACTAGCTCAATGGTGATTAATAATTATTAATTGGCCTATTAATTATTATTAATACCATTGAAACTAATTTAAGCTAAATAAACAGTTAAAAAGGTTCCCGTACGAAATTAACTATTTACTTCTAAATAACAAATTATAAAATTATCCTTAACACTTTAATTCAATAAATAAATAAATTAAAAAAAAAAATTCACCTAAAAAATAACGGGACGTTACAGCTTAAATTAGTTTTGGTCGTATTAATAATTATTAACGGGCCAATTAATAATTCACTACAAAAAAACTGCCAAAATGCGACCAAAAATTTGCGACCAAAAAAAAGTGGTAGCTTTAAAGTGACCAGTTGGTCACTTTATTTGAAGGTTGACTTTAAGTGACCATCTGGTCACTTTTTTTGCGACCAGATTGCGACCAAAAGTAGAAGTAGTCATAAAAAATGGCGCGAAATTATGGCGCAAAGGAAGCGACCAGTTGGTCACCTTAGAAAACGACCATCTGGTCGCATTTTTGTGACTAAAATATGCCTTGGTAGCAAAAAATGGCGCGTAATTTTGGAGGGAAAAAAGCTACCAAATGGTCACAATTGAAAGTGACCATCTGGTCGCAATTTTGTGACCTTTTTTGGGGAGTGGTAGCTTAAAATTGGAGGGAAAAAAGCTACCAAGTGGTCACAATTAAAAGTGACCACCTGGTCGCAATTTTGGTGACTAAAATATGTCTTGGTAGCAAAAAATGGCGCGTAATTTTGGAGGGAAAAAAGCTACCAAGTGGTCACAATTGAAAGTGACCACCTGGTCGCAATTTTGTGACCTTTTTTGGGGAGTGGTAGCTTAAAATTGGAGGGAAAAAAGCTACCAAGTGGTCACAATTAAAAGTGACCACCTGGTCGCAATTTTGGTGACTAAAATATGTCTTGGTAGCAAAAAATGGCGCGTAATTTTGGAGGGAAAAAAGCTACCAAGTGGTCACAATTGAAAGTGACCATCCTGGTCGCAATTTTGTTTAATTGAATTAATTTTAGTTCAATTAACCTAATTGTACTTTACTTTAATCAAATGTAACTAAAATTAAGTAATTAAACAATTTTTATTTAATAATTAAACTAAAATTAATTAATTAAATTAGTGTAACTCATTAATTTAAACTACTTACGTATAATTGAAGTTAAACTATTTGAATGAATTACCCTACTTTAAATTAATTGATTTAATTAAAGTAATCTAAATTACATTAATTAAACTAAAATTAAGTAAAACTAAAATAAACTAATCATTTAGTTTGAAATAAAGTAAAGTAAAATTAGATTAATTGAACTAATATTAATTGAATTAAACTAAAATTCAATTAATCTTAGTTTCAATTAATCTAATTTTAATTTACTTTAATTCAAAGTAATTGATTAGTTAATTTTAGTTTTAATTAATTAATCTTAAGTTTAATTGAATTAATTTTTAGTTCAATTAAGCTAATTTATATTTACTTTAATTCAAGTAATTGATTAGTTAATTTTAGTTTTAATTAATTAATCTTAAGTTTAATTGAATTAATTTTAGTTCAATTAACCTAATTATACTTTACTTTAATCAAATGTAACTAAAATTAAGTAATTAAACAATTTTTATTTAATAATTAAACTAAACTATTTGAATTAATTACCCTACTTTAAATTAATTGATTTAATTAAAGTAATCTAAATTACATTAATTAAACTAAAATTAACTAATCAATTCTAAATTACATTTATTAAATTAAAGTAAACTATCTTAAATAAACTAAATAAGTAATTAAACTAAATTAGATTAAGTAATTAAATTAATTACTATTTAAATTGAATTAAAGTAAACTAAGTTAGATTAATTAAACCATTAGATTAATTAAACTAAAATTAGATATAGAGAAATGCATTAAGTTTAATTGAATTAATTTTAGTTCAATTAACCTAATTGTAGTTTACTTTAATCAAATGTAACTAAAATTAAGTAATTAAACAATTTTTATTTAATAATTAAACTAAAATTAATTAATTAAATTAGTGTAACTCATTAATTTAAACTACTTAAGTATAATTGAAGTTAAACTATTTGAATGAATTACCCTACTTTAAATTAATTGATTTAATTAAAGTAATCTAAATTACATTAATTAAACTAAAATTAAGTAAAACTAAAATAAACTAATCATTTAGTTTGAAATAAAGTAAAGTAAAATTAGATTAATTGAACTAAAATTAATTGAATTAAACTAAAATTCAATTAATCTTAGTTTCAATTAATCTAATTTTAATTTACTTTAATTCAAAGTAATTGATTAGTTAATTTTAGTTTTAAATATTAATTAATCTTAAGTTTAATTGAATATGTGGATGCAAATTAATTATATATAAATATGTACATCTTCAATAGTCTATTTGGTTCCCTTCTAGCACTTTCTATCTTGAAAAACAAGAATAAAATTATCTATATCGTATTAAAAAAAACTCTTAATTAGAATCAAATAGTTCCAAATCAAGAATTACAAAAATGTATCTCGACAATCATGAAGAAACATATCAACGAATATAACAACATGGAAACAAGAGTTCCCGTCATATGTAAATATCAGAAAGTAACCCAATATAAAAAAAAGTATACAAATATTAATATTTGCGACCAGGTGGTCGCAATTTTACAAAAAAGGTGACCATATGGTAGTAATTTAGAAGGGAAATGCGACCATTTGGTCGCATTTTAGGATTTAGGGTTTAGGATTTAGGGTTTAGGGTTTAGGGTTTAGGGTTTTGGGAGAAAAGCGACCAAATGGTCGCATTTGGGCAAAAGTATAATAATTTTTTTAAAAAAATACAATTGGAATTGCGACCATATGGTCGCAATTATGGGCGGTAACTTTAAATTTTCATGAAATTTATGGCGGTGAATTTAAGTAATGCGACCATATGGTCGCAATATTTGGCGGTGAATCTCATACTTGCGACCAGATGGTCGCAATCGTTGACTGGGACGCGTGACAAGACAAACTGGCCTTGGTAATGACAACCTGGCGACCATTTGGTCGCTTTTTCTTTAAATGCGACCAAATGGTAGCATTTATAGTTGTAAATGCGACCAAATGGTAGCATTTATATTTGTAAATGCGACCATATGGTCGCAATTGCCCCACACGCGTGACTGTTCATTTCCTGTCATAATTACATTTTTGCGACCAGTTGGTCGCAAAAATAGATTTAAATTTCATTCCCTTTCCTTTCCCCCGTTTCTTTTTCCCTTTTCCCGTTTCTGCTTTCTCTTCTTTTCTTCTTTTCTCCTCTTCGCCTCTCTCTTTTTCTTCCTCTCTTTTTGTTCGTTTCTCTCTTTCCCCTATCCGTTCCCCGTTATTTCTTCCCGTTCCGTTCCCATTCTTCCTCTAAACCGAAAATCCTCAACCACCAATTCCGGTTTCGATTACACGAGGTTAGTTTTCGTAACAAATTAAAGTTTAGTTTATGAATTTAGAGTTTACTTAGTTTTAGTTTTTAAGATAGTTTACTTTAATTAGTTGAGTTTTAGTTTATGTAGTTTAATTTAATTAGTTTAGTTTACATTAACTAATTAATTAGTTTACTTTAATTTTATTACTTTAAGTAATTTTAGTTTAATTAATTTAATGGTTTAATTAATCTAACTTAGTTTACTTTAATTCAATTTAAGTAGTAATTAATTTAATTACTTAATCTAATTTAGTTTAATTACTTATTTAGTTTATTTAAGATAGTTTACTTTAATTTAATAAAATTAAACTAAATTAATTTATAATTACACTAGAATTGATTAGTTAATTTTAGTTTAATTAATGTAATTTAGATTACTTTAATTAAATCAATTAATTTAAAGTAGGGTAATTAATTCAAATAGTTTAGTTTAATTATTAAATAAAAATTGTTTAATTACTTAATTTTAGTTACATTTGATTAAAGTAAAGTATAATTAGGTTAATTGAACTAAAATTAATTCAAGTAAACTTAAGATTAATTAATTAAAACTAAAATGAACTAATCAATTACTTTGAATTAAAGTAAATTAAAATTAGCTTAATTGAACTAAAATTAATTCAATTAAACTTAAGATTAATTAATTAAAACTAAAATGAACTAATCAATTACTTTGAATTAAAGTAAATTAAAATTAGCTTAATTGAACTAAAATTAATTCAATTAAACTTAAGATTAATTAATTAAAACTAAAATGAACTAATCAATTACTTTGAATTAAAGTAAATTAAAATTAGCTTAATTGAACTAAAATTAATTCAATTAAACTTAAGATTAATTAATTAAAACTAAAATGAACTAATCAATTACTTTGAATTAAAGTAAATTAAAATTAGCTTAATTGAACTAAAATTAATTCAATTAATTTTAGTTCAATTAATCTAATTTTACTTTACTTTATTTCAAACTAAATGATTAGTTTATTAACTTCAATTATACTTAAGTAGTTTAAATTAATGAGTTACACTAATTTAATTAATTAATTTTAGTTTAATTATTAAATAAAAATTGTTTAATTACTTAATTTTAGTTACATTTGATTAAAGTAAAGTACAATTAGGTTAATTGAACTAAAATTAATTCAATTAAACTTAAGATTAATTAATTAAAACTAAAATGAATTAATTTTAGTTTTAATTAATTAATCTTAAGTTTAATTGAATTAATTTTAGTTTAATTGAATTAATCTTAAGTTTAATTGAATTAATTAGTTATAACTAATCAATTAATTTGAATTAAAGTAAATATAAATTAGATTAATTGAACTAAAATTAATTCAATTAAACATAAGATTAATTAATTAAAACTAAAATTAACTAATCAATTAATTTGAATTAAAGTAAAGTAAAATTAGATTAATTGAAACTAAAATTAATTGAATTTTAGTTTAATTCAATTAATTTTAGTTCAATTAATCTAATTTTACTTTACTTTATTTCAAATTAAATGATTAGTTTATTTTAGTTTTACTTAATTAATCTTAAGTTTAATTGAATTACTTTTAGTTAAATTAATCTAATTTTAATTTACTTTTATTCAAATTAATTTGATTAGTTTATTTTAAATTATTTACTTAAATTTATGTTAGTTTAATTTACATTATTTCATTAATTAATTAATTAATTAAATAAACTAATCAATATTTTACTTACGTAATTAGTATTAAATTAGTTTATTTTGGTTGTAGGATTATGACGGGCAGACGACGTCCTCCCCAGGTCCAGACGAGCCTGACGATGCGGGTGACGAGGGGTCTCCGCAGACGCCTACTGGCGTTGCCCCTGATGCGGAGCTGACTACGGAGGAGTTGGACATCCTCTTCATTTACGATACGCGACTTGCTGCCACGCTCGATGATAGAGTCCCTGAGACCGAGTCTTCGACACCACGGCCGCCGGAGACTCCCTTGCCACGCCTCCGGGCTTAGCATCGGGGTATGCGTCCTGGGTCGGTCCGGTCGCATCGGGTCGGATCCAGCTGGCCCCTCGACTTCATGCACTCAACCATCTCGGGCCGCAGACTCTACCCTTCGGATTGAAGGGGATACGTAAGTAATTTTGTTTACTATATCCCTAAAAGTTTTCTATTCTTTTTAACTAATAGTTTCTAATATATAGCACAATAATTTTTTGTGATTTTGCAGAGTACAGCCGCATACGACCGTTTCAAAACGGTTTCGCGAGGTCCTTCAGAGCATGCCTCTACCCAGCGACCTTCACTGGACGAAGATTCCGACGACGGAGAAACGTCGGATGTACGACAGTTGGAAGGTAAAAACATAATTTATTTTCATAATTAATTAATTTTGAAATTTATAGAAATAAATTTATTACTTTAACAATTTTTTATTTCAATTTTTTCAGGGCAAGTTTCCTGTTATCGATCCCGATATCACCGACGGTAGATTGTTCCCCCTATGGGACAGTCACGTCCACGATCGATTCAAGGACCTCATGTTCCAGGCGCGCAGAAGGCAAGCGAAGAAACCGCCCCGTGTGGATGAGCCCGGAGGACCACGCGACTTCTCGCTAGCTTGATCACTCCTCAGGGCAAGGCAGTGTCAAGCAGAATAAGGCCAACCGCGCGAAGAATCCAAAGAAACACACAATGGGGCGCGGACCCACGACGAGCACCATCGTCGATTGGTATGCTTTTTTTTCCTCGTTCGCTTTCTCGTTTTCTTTTTTCTCGTTTTTTTTTCAATTACTAATTAATTTATTATGTTTTATTCTTCACTATTTGATTTTTTAGGAAGCGAAGCACGGGCGCCCGGCCCTGCCCGATGAGCCGCACCGAGTTCTTCACACGAAGAAGGACGGGACGTTAATCGACGAATAAGGCGAAAGAAGTTCAGGTATTTAATATTTTTTTCAATTATTATTCTTTCTTTAAAATTTTTCATACATTATATATTAACCATTTTATTTTCTCGAATTTTAAATGTTTAGGAACGTTTCACGGAGTCCTTGACTCGGCGGTTGCCCACACCGGACTCGCAACCGACTCAGGAGGACCGATATAGAGGCGTTCTTGGAGGTCCTGGAGGGGTTCGGCTTGATGGGTCGGGTCCTGGGCTCGGCTCAGACGGGGCGACGCCTTTATGCAGATGTGCCCCGGCCTCGGCGGAACGAGCGAGCACTAGCTCCTGGCCCTTCTCCTGGGTGAGCAGCAGTGCGCCGGACATGGAGGCTATGCGTGAGACTTCGTTGCTCGAGTCGCTACTATTGAGGCCGACATACAGGCACGAGTCGAGGCCGACATACAGGCACGAGTCGACGCCTAGGTCGCATCCGCTTTGGCCGCGTACTTGGATCTCTAGGCGGCGGCCTTCTACATCGACGCCTCCTCCCCCCACCCCGCCTCGCAGTAGTTCTAGGATTCTTTCGATTGTATAAAACATTTTTTTAATATTTGATATATATATTTTTTATTTGAATTCCAATTTTATTTTTTATGAAATTTTAATATTAATTAAATAAATAATTAGTAATTAATAATTAATAATTAATAAATAAATAATTAAAAATTAATAATTAATTAATAATTAATTAATAATTAATTAACTAATTAATTAAAATTTAAATTTAAAAAAAAAATTCTTAAATGCGACCAGATGGTCACTTTTAAGCGACCATCTGGTCGCATTTTAACTGAGACTAAAAGTGACCATTTGGTCGCATAAATGCGACCATTTGGTCACTTTTTATGTGACCAAGTGGTCACTTATCTTTCACATAAATTACGACCAGATGGTCGCTTTTTAGCGACCATCCGGGTCGTATTTTCATCGAGCCAATAAGTGACCATTTGGTCACAAAATTTACGACCATTTGGTCACTTTTTTTGTGACCAAATGGTCACTTCTATTGAAGATAAAATGCGACCATATGGTCCCTTTTAATGCGACCATTTGGTCGCATTTTAAAAAGTTTGACTTTTTTGCTACCAAAATTTTTTACGACCATATGGTCGCATTTTTGTGACCATGCAGTCGCATAATTGAAATCCGACCAGCTTTTTAGCAACCACTCTGTTGGTCGCATTTTGGTCGCATTTTAGGTGAAAAACGACCATTTGGTCGCAATTTTCTGGTCGCAAATTGGCAGTTTTTTTGTAGTGATTATTAATCACCATTTGAATAATTTAAGAACTTCGGGTTTCGTTTTAGAAGTCAAAAGTCATTAAAAGGACGTAACCGTCAATTTCAAAATTCCTAAAATATCAAAATACTATTCATCTCCTCTTTAAAAATGCCATTTGACCAAAGTTGACCAAAACTCACTCATCTACTCTCCCCAAACCCAAGCAAGAAGAGAAGGAAAAGAGAAGAGGAAGAAAGTGTCGTCCCGGCTTCGTTTCTTGGTCGTTTTACGTGATTTCGGATGCGTTGGAAAGCTCTCGCCGAGACCTTTCTACCCATTCCACTCTTGGAACGTTTCCACCCCTCTAAGGTAAGCCCGAGATCTCGAATTTTCATAGTATTTCCATGGAAATTGATTCAAGCTTTTGAGTTCTTGGCCAAAACCCTCATCCCCTTCCAATTTTGTTGTTGAATGTTGATGGAAAACTTATTGGGTAACTATTACTTTACTTCCCTTGACCCAAGAACCAAACATGAACAAAACCCGATGCCATCGGTTCACCATTTGTTTGGGCTGTTTTGGGGTGTCTTTTTATTGGTATATTGTTTATTGTAATTAAATTCAAGAAATCACTTATTTTCTAAAAACCCGAATTATCGTTACCCATTGTAATCGGGAACTTCCAAAACCACTTGAAACACTTCTAAATTGTCTAAAAGCTAGGAAAAACAAACCCGAGGCCTATTTTCCTTCTAAGGGCCGAGAGCACCTATGGCCTCTTTATTGGGTTTTTCATCGTTTTATGCTTTTAGATGTTGTTTGTTCGATGTTTGGTAAATTAATGATTGTTAGATATAATTTAATTGTAGGTGTGTTTGTGGACCATTTGCTTGATCGCTCTTTCGGAATATGGGAGCAAAGTCTACGTTTGCCAAGGTGAGAATAATTAGAATTTAACGTAGCTTTAGAAACCGAATAAGTTGAACGATTTGTAGGATTTTAAGTTGAGTTTAAGATTCGGGTCAAAGATTAAAGGAAAGTGAGCTAGTATTCTTAGGTTAGGTGTACACTCTCTTTTAAAAAAAAAATAATTAAAAAAAAAAGAGGATAAAGTTGAGTTGAAAAAAAAAGAGAAGAAGATAAGGATTAAAAATTACATCTTGGCTTTGGTTGACATGTGGCAATTAGACATTAATTTTTTAAAAAAAAGAAAAGGGAGAGAAACCTTCAATTGTTCAGCCACCCACCGTGGGAAGCAAAACAGGGGAAAAGGGAAGCAAAAAAAAAAGAGAAAAAGAGAAAGAAAGAAAGGGAAACCGAAAGGGAAATGAAAAAAAAAAGGTGATATTTTGTTTTAATGTTGGTCTCTTGAAGATCTTGGAAGTATACTTGGGTAAAAAAATTGAACTCAAGCCTTGGGTAAGTAATTCTTCAACTAATTATTCTCATGGATGGCTGTTTTTGTTAAATCTGAAAATTTGTGGGTCTTGTAGTTGGGGACTTTTGTAGTAAGATATTGAATTAGAAACTCCATGGATGAAAGTTAGAGGTTTGGGTTTGAATTGATGGAAAGTTTTAAATAAATTACATAGTAATGGAAGTGATTTTAGTGGTGCTGTTAAGAGAAGAAAGAATTGAGGGATTTGTCTTTATTTTCAAGGCTTTTGGGGTTACTAGTATGAAAATAAAAATTATGTTTGATTTGGGGGAAACAAGTTGTCTAAGAAGAATGAAGAATTTAGGAAGTAAAAGAAAATGGACTTTCATTCTTGTTATGTTGAACCTACGTAGGGAAGAAGAAAGAGAAAGATGGTGGCTAAACTTTTAGTATTAAGTAAAGGTGAAAGGATAAGTCTTTGAAAGAGAAAAGAAAAGGTTTGATTATAAGGGTATGAGACTTAACCAATTGGATAATAGCTATCATTTTATTCCTTTTTCATGATTTTTCTTCTATCATTTAGATTAATTAGTGATATGTTTATGAAATTAACTTTTCAGGAGATATCAAAGCGTAAATATTTACGAGTTGGATTATTTGCCGCAAAAGTCGTGAGTGTTTCTATTTTAAGATTTATGATATTATCTAAATTTAGATTTTTGAAATATAAATATTTAGATATTTACCTATAGATTTTATGAAAATGAATTTTATGATATAATATATATTATTTACGAATATTATGAAGACTTAGTTATGTTTTTAGAAACAATTATGTTTTACGAAAAGTTTGAAAATTACGTTAATAGTTATAGTAATTTATTTTCAAACCACTAGAAAGAGTACCCTCAGTTATCCAGCAGGTCTTTGGGACCCACTTTAGCATACACATAGGCTTTGGGCCGTATGTTAGGGTGCTTAGCCCTTAGGGGGCAGCTCTGTGCGCGTATGACCAGTTTCAGTTTTCAGTTGCTCTGCTGCATGCATGATTTCGCTCTACATGCAGTATGACCAGTTAAGGGTACATTTTTAGTGGGTTTTTATCACTCGATATAGTATATGAATAGTTTCTATTGTATATATTTACGTACAAGTATTGATATGGTTTCGAAAGCAGAATATTATGTTTATTAAATTACGACTCTATCCAGTTTTTATGAGTTTTGGTTTTGAACAGTTTTGTGAATTTGAAAACTATTATATATTATGTAGTTTTGAAGAAAATACTAATTTAATAAAAATTCCACTCACTGGGCCTTTAGCTCATTCTTTCAAATGTTTTTCCCCCACAGGTAGCTTTCGAGTTTCAGAAGATGATCAAGCCTATGACGAGCTTATCCACCACGTGTTTTGCATTAGTCCAGTTAGTACATGAATCATTTATACTTTGATTTAATATTAGCATAGTTATGTTTAGTTTGCCTTGATGGTAAGTGTTGGCTTTCGGGCTATCGCTTGCCATCGGCGCACGACTTGTCACTGGTTTATAGGAAGATACCGGGTCGGGTCGTGACATTAGGAGCTAGTTCTTTGAGTGAGATTACTTTTGGATGTTCTCGAGAAGAACGTTGAACTTTTGAAAGTTCTAAGTTTAGAATCGTTTCGGAGTTTAGGATGGATTTTTGGAAGATGAAGGATCCATGCTTAATAGAATGGTTAAGGAACTTGAATATAGAACTTTGGATTTTGTTGAAAAGTTTAGAATCCTTGGAAGTGGAGACTTATTCGTTAAGTTAAGATCTTATTTTTATTAAAGTATCGTTGGTTCGATTTACTTATTGTTTTTCCGAAATTCCTATTTATTTACTTTATGCATATGGACATCTATGATCCATTTGCTTTATGCCCTTTACTTTATGCCCTTCGGTTACTTTAACATTCATATTTATGTTTATTTACTTTTGCAAGCATATGCATAACATCTTGCATCATTGAAATGAAAGGAAAGGAAAGTGAGAAACAAAAAAGGTGAATGTGAATCCGATTGGAGTTCTCATTATCTTCATGCATAAAAGGTGAATGCGAATCCTACGGAAGTTTTCATTACCTTTATTCATATTATTGGTAGAATTTGAAATGAAAGGAAAGGAAAGTGAGAAACAAAAAAAGGTGAATGTGAATCTGACGGGAGTTTTCATTACCTTCATGCATCAGGAGTTTTCATCACCTTCATTCATATTATCGGTGGAATTATATCATGGAGGAGGAATTGTATATTTCATTATGGAAAGTAAGACAAGGAGAATTGAGATGTTATGCTTATGTAAAGTTTATTTACTCCTTTTATACTTGTTTTTATGAGTTAATGGTTGAGGATTAGACTACGAATGCTAGTAATATCATCTCGTAGAGATTATGTGATAAGGAAGTACTTTTCCAAACGGTTGAAAACTATAGAAAAGATTATGTAAGTCTACTTGAAACACTTTGTTTATTATACTTTCCTTAGAGAAAAAGAGTGAAATGTGATGATAGCCAAGTGCTTAAAAGATAAAGGAAGGAAATGGGGTTGTATAATGAGGGAATACAAGAGTATGTTGAAGCTTGTATAATTATTAGGTTATATGTATTTAAGAGAACTAGTTTCTCTTTTAATTGGAAGATCTTGAACTTGGAGATTAATATTTGAATGTAAACATTGTATATAATATAAGGTATTAAAAGAATGAAATACAATGTTGTGTGTTATGAAACACATCCTTCTATTTGCTTGGGTAACACTCTTGATTGGATGAATATCAAAGGGTAAGTAAGTTCTTGGACACAAATCCGGATGCGGGTTTGGGGTATATTGTTACTTTATATTCTCTTTATTTTCACTGAGTTTGTTGTTAGCTCATGATATTACAAACATTTTCAGGTAATGGTCGAGGTCGTGGGAGAGGAGCTGGTGCACGCTTGATCGAGAGGATGATGATATAGAGATAGACTAGTTACTTTCTTTTGAAAGTCCATGAACTCCTTTTGTTGAATTTGTGTCATTTGTTATGTAAATTTGTAAATATAGCTCTTAAGAGCTTCTTGATTTACTTTTATGAATATTAACTCTTTTAAACTTTTGAAATAGGAATTGCAATTCCTTGTCTTTTAATTTCTCTGATTGTGAAAAGTGTAACAGGTTATGGATAGTCCGAGTTTTAAACATATCCATGCCAAATTTTTAATAAATTTAAAGTCTTCCGCTGAAATCTAATTTTAAATTATTTAAAAGGAGTCGGGTCGTCACAATTTCCCTATACAATTCTCATCAAACAAACACATTTGTACAAATTAACAGACATCCTCGTATTATTATTAAGTTAAACAAACATAGTAATATAAGATTTCCAGTAATTAAATATTTTGGCATCATATTTCCAGGTATTATATTACTAAGATATCTTAGATTACAACGAACCAAGCCAGGGGTAAGAGAAGTTCTGGAGAATGTTCGCTACCCTGATTTTTTTTGTCTTTCCTCTGAATGATAAATATTTTCATTATCAATACATTACCTAAAATTCCTATTTAAATAAGGGAATATATATTTTGATATCTCTTTATCTTGATCATTGAGATTTTATTCTTGTATGAAAAACATATTTATTATGAAAAATACTTACCATATTCGGATAAATTTTATATAATTTCGTTTTTGCCTCCCTATGTTGGTCGAAAACCTCCATAAGAGGGTTGGAAAATGCTTTTTTTTTCACTCTTATGAATTGATGCCTCAATTCAATAATGAGTTGAACAAATATTTGTTACTATCAATCAATCATACCCAAAATTAGGATTTACAAATTTTCTAATAAAGAAAATAAAACCATAAGTGCCTCAAGAATACCTGTAACGACCTGTTACCAAGTAGGACAAATTTTTTTTTTTTAAATATTAGTTTCTCAAATAATATTAATAAAGATGAATGATTCATTAGAACTTTAACTACTTGATCTTTCGATAAGGTCAGTTTGGTAACTTCTCAAAACTCGAAATTAAAACTTTAAGTTTTAATTAATTTGTTCATCTAATGTTGATCGTCTTGTTACAGTGATTCCAACGCAACTGACGGCTCGTCGTTCTAAGTTCTGTAAAGTAAGTTATGAGCGTTTTAAGTCAGTGGCAGTTTCGTAATTATGAAGTTACGAGATTTTAACCTAAGAACCCCTCCTCCTTATTATTTTTGGAGATTTTTGGACAACTTCTCCTCCATGGCAGCTGCCCCCTTGGTGAAGGATTAATGATTCTTCATCAATCTCGATTGTAGAAGGACGATTCGTAGTGTGATCGAGTTTAGGTGTCATTGGGAATTTGATTTACAATCGAAAGGTAATTTTTCTCTCTTCTTTGGACACTCACGCTGCCCTCCCCCCCCCCCCCCACCTGGGTTTGTATTGGTGTGTTTTTCATCAATTTTGCTTGATAGGCCATTGCTTCAATCTTCCATCGCTTTGGGTAAGATTCGAATCGATTTTATTTTTATTAAAATTCTAGAAAATTATTTTAATTTAAGAGTCCTTGAATACCAAGAACCTATTTGAGAAACCAATTCCTTTGATTTCAAACCTAACCCAAAGCCTAAACCTCTAATCGATTTTGATCCACCTTGCACCAAACCAAAAACTCATCAAAATCGATCTCCCCAGACTTTAACCCACGACCAAATCGAGACTCAAAGGCTCTAGTTCAGCCTTGGCAAGGACAGCAACGTCGTGGTTACGGTCCTCTTCAAACGGCGAGTTGTTTTTGTCGTTTGATTGTCCCGTTCATCGAGCTGTTGAACCCCAACCTTTTTGGTATTATTAGGTACTGTTTTAGAAAGGTTTATAATTATTTTAGGTCATTGTTTCAAGTCTGATTCGTGATAAGAATTACTTTGGATTATCACATATTTGAGGTGAGTTAACGGCTTAATTAACGTTGGGGTTTTAGAGGAATCTAAAGCTCAAATTGTAGCTTAAATGATTCGATATATTTATTAATGTAATTCTAGAATGTTTGGATGGATTTAGACTTTAGGAGAAAGCGATTTTGTTTTGGGATAACTGAATTTTTGGTTAGAGTTAAATTAGACAATTTTTGGTGAAAAGTGAATTTCTTTAAATTGATTCGATTATGATCATTACAAATGTTAATTCTAGAAAATTAGGGACTTTAAGACGATTCTTTAATATGAGATTTGATTTAGGAAGCGTAAAAGTCACTACAAGAAACTGTCGTAATAGCGACGAATCGATAGTGACGAAAAGTAAATACGTCCCACCCTAACGACGGAATGCATCGCTCCTGTGAAAAGTTGACTTCCAGCGATCCATTTCGTCGCCTAGTTAATCGAATATATTTAATAGAAAAAATAATTTGGCATTAACGATGATTAGCGTCGGTAATAATGGCGCCAAAATTTCTCGCGTTACTAGGGAACGATGCAGTGCGTCGTATACGATGGCGCGAAACATTCCCATGCTAATGGACGACCGATTGTGTCGCCCAACGTTATGGAAGGAATGTTTCCCGCTATTACAACGATGAAAACGATCGTTATATTAGATATTAACGACGGATTGCGTCGTTATATCACAGTATATATATGCCTCAAGAATGGAAAGAACTCATCATCAGAAACATTTTGTTTTTTCTTTTCATTTTTTTTCTACTGCGGAAAAAAATACGTGAATGGATGTATGTTCGTCTCTTAGAAGGCTATTTGAACGATGCGTTCGTAGCAGGGGTTGAAGAATTCATTGAGTTTTGTGAAAGTACAGAGGATTTTGATCGTAATGGAAAAATGATACGATGTCCGTGCAGAAAATGTAAAAATAAGAAGTTATATTCTTCATTTGATGTGAAGAAACACCTGTATAGTCGTGGGTTTGTGGAGAATTATTTCAAGTGGGTTTATCAAGGGGAATCTGACGATCAATATAATGTGGCGTTGGAGCTAGCCGTGTTGTAACAAGGAAGCAGCTCAAATACTATACCGAATTTGGAAGAAGATCGTGATGAAAGACAGCAAGAGTATGGACTGTAACGTCAGTTTATAAAAAAAGAAAAAGAAAAGAAAAGAAAAGAAGATAAGGTTAAAAATAAATATGAGGTGGTTGGCTTTGACAAGTGGCAACATGAGGTGTTAAATAAAAAAAAACAAACTCATATTTGGGATGCAACAGCCCGTACACAGAGAAGAAAGAAAATGAAAAACGGGGAGAAAGAGAAAAAGAGAAAAGGGAGGAAGGAAAAGAAAAATTGGCTTGGAAATAACATCAATTTTGGAGTTTTGAGTTTAATTTGAGGTGAAATTGCATATTGGTAAGTGATTTCTTCAACCCAACTCTTTTATTTGATGGATTTTGTTAGATTTTGCTAAGCTTCAAAGTTGGTTTATGGGTTTTATGAGTTTTGTTATTTGTGAATTTTAAGTGTTATGGGTTAAATTGAGTGGTCAGTGTTTAAGATTAATTAAGAATGGTGTAGAAATGGATTATTTCCATGTTTTTGATATAGTTGTTATGGAAATTTGTGTGAACTAGTAAGAGGATTGTGTGTGGTTTTATAGATTTTAGAGTTGAGATTTGTGATAAATGGGATTTAAGTTTGAGAAAAATATTGAATTTAATGTTATGAAGAGATGTGTTTCATAGAGGAAGAAATATTGGAAAGGAAATTGTAATTGAGTTGGAGACTAAAATTTTGGAAGTTATGTTTGGAATAATGGGGGAAAAGGAAGATTTTGTGCTGATGTTATGAGAGGGGAACTAGAGAAAAATCCAGCAATCATGAGTTTTATTTAAGTTTCATATGATATGAATAACAATTAAGGTTTTATAAGTGGTAAATAGTTTTAAATTTGGAATTAATCAATGATATGTTTATTAAATTAATTTTCAGGTGATAACGAGACTTTAAATATTTACGGCTTGGAGTATTCAAAGAAAAAGTTTGTGAGTGTTTCTATTTTAAGATTTATGATATTATCAAAATTTAGATTTTTGAAATATAAATATTTAGATATTTAGCTATAGATTTTATGGAAATGAATTTTATGATATAATATATATTATTTACGAATATTATGGGCACCTGGTTATGTTTTTAGAAACAATACTATTTTACGAAATGTTTAAGAATTATGTTAATACTTTAGTAGATTATTTTCAAACCGCTAGAAATAGTACCCTCAGTTATCAGCTTTCAGCAGGTCTTTGGGACCCACTTTAGCATACACATAGGCTTTGGGCCGTATGTTAGGGTGCTTAGCCCTTTGGGGCGCGACTCGCTCGCGTATGACTGTTTCGATATTGATTGCTCTGCTGCATGCATGATTTCGCTTTACATGCAGTATGACCAGTTAAGGGTACATTTTTAGTGGGTTTTTATCACTACGATATAGTATATGAACAGCTTATATTGTAGATATATATATATATATATATATATATATATATTTATATATATATATATATATATATATATTTACGTACAAGTATTGATATGGTTTCGACAGCTAAATATTATGTTTATTAAATTATGACTCTATCCAGTTTTACGAGTTTTAGTTTTGAATTTTATGATTATTAAATTTTACGAATATTAGTTTTGAACAGTTTTATGAATTTGGAAACTATTATATATATTATATAGTTTTGAAGAAAATACTAGTTTAATAAAAATTCCACCCACTGGGCCTTTAGCTCGTTCTTTTCAAATGTTTTCCCCCCACAGGTAGCTTTCGAGTTTCAGAAGATGATCGAGCCTACGATGAACTTATCCACCACTCATATCGCATCAGATCAGCTAGTACATGAATCATTTTAGTTTATAATATTTTCTTAGCATAATCATGTTTAGTTTGCCTTGATGGTATGTGTTGGCTTTTCGCTATCACTTGCCATCGGCGCACGTCTCGTCTCGGGTCTATAGGGAGGTCTCGGGTTGGGTCGTGACATGGACAAATGCAGCATATGATATACGAAGGTACGTTTAATCATACTCAAGACGTTAATCAAACTATTATAGAGGAGGAGGAGGAAATGAATCCGGAAGCGCAACGAATGTACCATATGCTCGAATCAGCAAGTATGCCGTTATACCCGGGTTGTGATGTCAGTCAACTGGCTGCAGCGACGAAGCTTCTAAATATAAAATCAGCATATCATATTTCAGAGAGTGGTTTTAATTCGATTGAACAATGGTTTCATCGTTGCGCTCCTGCGAACAACACGCTACCAGAGAGTTTATACGACACGAAAAAATTAGTGGAGGGTCTCAGGTTGCCTGTTGAGAAGATTGATTGTTGACCGAACGGATGCATGATATTCTAGGATGATGGAGATTCGAGTCTCTATAATTGTAAATTCTGTTTCCATCCGAGATATAAACAAGGTAAACACACTCTCATTCCACATACTCGTATGTTTTATTTACCGATCACTCCTCGACTTCAACGATTGTATGCATCGGAAGTCACGGCATCTCATATGAGATGGCATTACGAGCATTCGCAAGAGGATGGTCATATGAAACATCCATCCGATCGTCGTGGCGTGGAAGCATTTGGATCGTTGTCATCCAGAATTTGCAAGTGAGATTAGAAATGTGAGATTGGGGTTATGTCTGACGGTTTTAACCTCGCACGGTGCTCTGGTGCACAATACTGTATGGGCGTTATGTTGACACCTTATAATCTCCTTCCATCGATGTGTATGAAAGATCCTGTGATATTCTTAACGGTTATCATACCGGGTCCAAAGAGTCCAAAACAAAGGTTAGATATCTACCTCCAACCTCTTATTGTTGAGCTGACTAATTTGTGGAACAATGGAGCGTTGACTTACGATGTATCGAGAAAACAAAATTTCTGTATGAAAGCCGCAGTAATTTGGACGATAAGTGACTTCCCAGCATATTCAATGTTATCTGGTAAGCACGATAGCTTATTAATTATAAATTATTTTCATTGCATAATACTATGTATAATTAATTTAAACTTATCGTAGGTTGGAGCACATCCGAAAAGTTTGCTTGTCCTCATTGCATGATTGACACTGGAGCTTTCTCTTTGAAACATGGACGAAAAACGTGTTGATTTGATTGTCATAGAAGATTTTTACCGAGCGACCATTTGTTTCGATCAAACAAGCAAGATTGGTATAAGGGTCGTAATGCACGTAACCAAGGGCCGCCCCGAGTTTATAGTGGAATCGAAATATTACACGGGTTAGATTCTATTGGCATGAAAAAAATTACTGAAATAGGTGCTAAGGTTGCAAACAAGGCCACTGGTAAGAACAAGTGGATGGAAGAAACAAAGTATATTTTGGGATTTACCGTATTGGGGAGATTTATTAATCAAGGCACAACTTGGACGTAATGCACATCGAAAAGAACGTGTTCGACAATGTCTTCAATACGCTTTTAAATGTGCCAAATAAGACGAAAGACAATCAAGGCACGGTATGACATCCAAGAAATATGTCGTCGCCCTGAGTTAGACCAGGATGAAGATGCGCACTACGCCAAGGCCAAATACATGTTAAGTACGAGAAGAGAAGAAATTCCTGTTTGAATGGATACGATCGATTAAGTTCCCCGATGGTTATGTTTCTAATCTCTCGAGATGCATTGACGCGCGTAGTCATCTGTTTTTGAAATGAAAATTCACGATTGTCACGTTTTTATGCAACGATTGATGCCTATTGCGTTCAGACCGTTCCTCGAACAGAAACATTGGGAACCGTTGGCGCAGTTAAGTGTGTTCTTCAGAGATTTGACATGCGCAGATTTAACAAGAGAGACAATCGAATCATTAAACCGAGAGATTCCAGTTATAATATGCAAACTGGAGCGAATGTTTCCACCCGGATTTTTCGATTCGATGGAGCATCTTCCTGTTCATCTACCGTATAAGGCACTACTTGGGGTCCCTGTTCAATACAGATGGATGTACTTGTTTGAAAGGTAAAATATTATTATGTTAATTGCCTTTTTTAGTATATTTAAATGCACATCATGATGCTAATTTTTAGATTTATTTTACTGCACGAATTCTAGATATTTGCATAAATTGAAGAAAACTGTTGGAAATAAAGCACGAGTGGAAGGATCGATTTGTAATGCGTACCTGGTACACGAGACAACTACATTCTGTTCGTATTACTTCGACCAGCATATCTCCGACCACTTTCGTCTAGTGAACCGTAATGTGGTTGACACTCTTCCAGAAGATGTAGACTTGAACGACTTGGATATGTTTATCGTACCAGGCAAAGGTTTAGGCAAATCTATGCGGAGAAACTGAAGTGATGAGGAGTACCATGTCGTCCAGACTTACTTATTATGCAATTGTGCGGAAGTAGAGCTATATATTTGAGTAAGTTTTTCTAATTCATGGAGTTTTGTTTTATTTAACATGAATAATTTTGTTTAAATTTTTATTAATTAATAAATTTTATGTAGATTATTTGTGAATTCATGTGTACGACCATCGCATCCCGGTATTACTGAATCAGAAGAAGGGAACATCATCGATAAACATTTTCGTTCCTGGTTTTACAATTACGTTGACAATCCCATAAATCCGATCGCTGATCAACGTATAATATGGATCGCAAAAGGTCCATCCAAAATTGCAAGATCTTACACCGGTTATCTGGTGCAACGTTACAGATTTCAAACAAAAGCTCATTCAGTGAACCGGGCAACAAACAACAGTGGCGTATGTATAAAGGGTCAAGTGTTCGGGAACAATGCAGAAGATTTCTATGGAATCATTGATGAGATTATTGAGCTTCAATTTGCAGGTCCGAGTCTTAAACGTACAATCGTTTTTAACTGCACATGGTTTGAAACAACATGACGAGGTGGAGTTCGTAATAATAGCAATCTTAAAATTGTTGAGGTGAACCGGAGAAAACACATGCACACCCAAGATCTTTTTGTTTTGGCACAACAAGCAATTCAGGTATACTACTTAAACTATCCCGCTCAGCGTCGAGATTTATCTGATTGGTTAGTTGTCTGGAAAGTAAGACCGATGATAATAGATGACAGCCTCCCTGATAAAAATAGTGAGAACTACGTTGCATTCCAGGAGGATGAAGTGCAAGATCGTGAAATCGATGAAGGTATTAATTTTGACACTGCGCGTCCGTTGAATGACGCATCAACGATACTTTTTGATTAAGGGAATATGTTCCACCTGAAAATGACAAAGATTCTTCTCCAGATGAAACAAACGAAGAAGACACTGAAGAAGAAAGCATTGATTCAAAAATAGATGAATGATTATGATTACGATGATTGAAGTATTTATGTGTAACAGGGGAAATAATTCAAAAAAAAAAACATACAAATAACGACGGAAGGCATCGTTATTTTCAGATATACTCTGAATATAACGATGCCATGGGTCGTTAATGTTCACAGAACACAATGATGGGATGATTTTTTCTAAGTATGGGAATGATATTAACGACGGACGACATCGTTATATTCAATGTATATCCATATTAACGACGGACGGCATCGTTATATTCAATGTATATCTGAATATAACGATGCCATTGGTCGTTAGTGGTCAATGTATATCTGACCTTTAACGACGGAAGACATCGTAAGTAACTCAAACGGATAGTTTATGGGAAACTGTTCAAATTCCAAGCCGACCTATTGCGTCGTTACATGTAATTAATAGGGCGCGAAGATCAAAAAATTCACAAAAATTGTGGCGCGAATGGGCGATGCAATTCGTCGTCCATGAATACGAATAGTCACATTGGCTTTGTTTGAAAATTGGATTGAACGACGCAATACGTCGTGTATATAACTATCAGTGATGAATTGCGTCGTTTTGTTCATCGTCATAAGAACGTAGACGACGAACTGTATAGCTAGAACGAGGTATTCCGTCGTTACGAAAACACGCACGACGAGTATTTAAGTGATTAACGTCGGAAGACGTCGTTAAATCTCTTTTAAAACAGAACCGTTTCTTCCATTTTCACCATCCTTCCTTCGTTTTTCTTCTTTTCCTCTCAAACAAAATTCTTCCTCCTTCGATTCTCTCAGCCAATTCCTTCCCATTTCTCTGAAAACCCTTTCCCTTTCTCAAAAACCTCAATCATTGGAACGAATTCGAGTAAGTTTCTTCAAATATAATATTTTTTTTATGTAATTAGTTTAAAATTTCTAATTAGCATGTTATTAGTTAATTTAGTTTAAAATTAGTTGATTTTAATTTAATTTTGTGTAATTTAGATAATGTATGTAATATGTATTTAGTTTTATGTAATTAGTTATGTTTTAATTAATTATATGTTAATTAGTTATTTTAGTTTGAAATTATTATGTACGTTTTCATTTAATTATATGTATTTAGTTAGTTTTAATTAATTATATGTTAATTAGTTAATTTAGTTTTGAAATTATAATATAGTTTATAGGTTAGAATTTTAATTACTTATTATTCTATTGTAGGTCATGCCTACTTGTAGACGCCCTCCAGCACCTTCTGGCATACCTGGTACCAGCAGTTCAGGGAGTCAGCCTCCCAGTAAGGAGGATGATCTCCGTCTCGGGGATACCCCTGACACGATCGTTCAGGACGAGGCTATCGACCCGGCGCAGGAGCCCGTTCAGATGTCTATTTCCAGGAGGGTTCGCCTGTCGATCGAGGGGCGGCCAGTAAGTTTTGTTTAGTTTGTATTCTTATTTCATTAATTATTTATTATTTACAAATTCTAACTTTTCAATGTTTCCTTTTCATTTCAATAGGTTACATCCATCACGAGAAGTTTTGAGGAGATTTACGAAGGTATTGAAGATGCTTCCTGTACGGGGACACCCTCGTTGGCAGAGCGTCTCTGCTGCGCACAAGTTGCGGATGTTTGAGGCATGAAAGATAAACATATTCAAAATATTATATTTAATTAATTAATTATATATATATATATATATAATATTTCGAAAACTGACAGTTAATTTTTTTCAGCAATATTTTGATATTCCAGAGGAGCTGACCGACGAGGTCATATACGCTTCCTGGCATCATCAGGGCAGCATTCGGTACAGGGACACTGGCTACAATATTCGCCGCGCCCCTGCCGATAAAAGGCCGGCCCACATTTCTGCGGAGGACTTGGCAAAGATCTTGGCGCGTACTCAGATGCCGGATGCCCAGCGCATTCGATGATCAATAGCGCCAACCGAAATGCCAACCCGTCGAAGCACACTGAAGGGTCACGCTCCACATACGAGCACAAGAAACAACTCGTAAGTTATTTTCTGTATTAATTAAATTTTACTTTATTTTCGTAAGTTATTCATTATTCGTTAATTATTTTTAACATTCACAGGAGCAAAAATTGGGTCGTCCAGGTTCATCTTGCTTGAGTCGTTTATCCGTCTCCATACCAAAGGTGGAGATACACAGACTTTTGTAGACGATAGGGCGAGAGAGAAAGCGGTAAGTGTTAATTATTGTTTATTCTTTTTCAAATTTATTCATTATTAGTATATTAGTTAATGAAATGATTTTTTTCAGGCTCGTTACGGCGATTCTCACCGATCGCTACCAGGAGCTCCGACACCCCGCCGGACACAGGAGGATATCCAATCGGCTTTTCTCGAGGCAGCAGGAGGGAGACGTCCAGGACGAAATGGTTCCTTGACTCGGCAACCTCGGCCTGTCATTTACACCGATCAGCCTCGGTCTTCCAAGGCAGCTCGTTCGACCGAGGCTGCCAAGCTTCGTGCGAGCAATAATACTTTGAGGGCTGAGACTGCAGAGCTTCGAGAGAGCAACGAACAGCTCAAGGCGGAGGTGACAGGGATTACGGCTCGTCTCGATGAGTCCGAGCGGTCCAGGCAAGAGTTCGAGAGGTCGATGAAGGCAACGATGGACATGTTCATGGCGCAGATGCGCGGCGAGGGTTCTTCGACTTCTGTTTTTTGTTTCCTTCCTCCCGATCCTCCATCTGATCCTCATCTCGATTAGGCTTTAGGAAAAAAACATTATTTTGTATTATTTTGGGATTTTTAATATTATTTATATAATATTATTTTTTCCTAAATTTAATTTAATTTTTATTTTGTAATTAAATTTAATTTTCAAATCATAATAATTTGTAATTAAAACCTTAAACCCTAATTAAATTAAAAAAAATAAAAATTAATTGACCGACTCATTCCGTCGTTAATGTCAAATAAAACAAAGACTTATATAACGACGTATTCTATCGTTATAGTGAAAATTACTTTGACTTACATAACGACGAAATGAGTCGTTAAAGTCAACATGAGTCTTTGACTATTAACGACGTATTCTATCGTTATAGTGAAACCTGACTTTGACTTAAATAACGACTAATTGAGTCGTTAAGGTCAACTTGTGTCTTTGACTATCCTAACGATGAACACCATCGCTCTATTCTAGTCAACGAAACACAGCGATGTAATAGTTTTCCCTCGTTAAGGAACCAGGCATTAAAGTCGGTATATTTGTCTAACGATGGAAAATATAACGTCAGGCCATATCGTCGTTAATTGTATCATTAATCCCTTGTAACGACACACTATTGCCTCAATTCGTCGCATATTTCCGTCGTTAAATCGCATTTTTCTTGTAGTGAGTGAGTTTTTGGGTTTTCGGCAGTTTTCAGCAGTTTTTGATTTTGAACGTTAATTAATTGGGCTACATTGTTTTTGGATTTTTATATGTTATTATAATGTATTATTATGAGTTTTTTTATGAAGGGAAGGTTATGGTTTGAGGCCGGTTAAATAGTGAGAATTAGTGTTAAGGCTACAAGCTTAACACTAATTATATTTCAGTTATGGATGAGTCCATAACCAGATGCTAATGTACATTGCTCCTAAGAATGTATCATTAGAGGTTCAGTTATAGATGCGTCTATAGCTAAATACTAGAAAGTGTTAGTAGTCCTGAGGGACCTCATTTCTAGTGTTGAATGCTTATTGTGTTCAAAGTAATGCATGAGAGTGAGATCATGAGAAGCTATGGGTATTATGTGTTGGATTAATTGAGCTCATGAGATTGAATTAGAGTTAATATAATGAGTTATGCCTTGAATATGGAACCCAGGTAGTGTTGCCTATGCATGTATGAAATTATTATGTATTGCCTTAAATATGGAATTAGTGAGAATTGCGTATTCATGTAAGCGAGTTGAGACTTGAAGTTTAAGTGTATTGTGCCTTAAAAGTTAATGGAGAGTGTTTGAGTGCTTGGGACTCAGTTTGATTCGTTTAGAAATTATTTAAAATATTACTGTTAATTAGAATGTTTTCTCACTGGTTTTAGCCTCACAATGCTATATTTTTTTTTCAGGTAGCATTGGGACGAGAGGTGGCGGTTGATGAGATGGCGGAGATGAGGGGTTCATATTGTTTGACGGTCGTCAGTCTTATCATCAAATTATTGACATACTTTCATTTTTTAGACTTCTTATTTTTAACTGATGTTTATGGGATTTGAATGGATTTTATTTTGGTTTATATCCGTTTGGATGACTTTCATTTTCTCTAGAGATTTCTTTTAAAATAATACAAGTCCGGAATTGTTGTTTTCGTTATTTATTTGAATAGTTATTTGAAAAGAGTTTATGATTGATATTTTAATCAAATGAATTTATTTTGAGTCTTCTGCTGTGTAATTCATTTGGATTTATAACTCTGAAAAGTCGAGTCTAGTTTACAATACCTAAATAATCAATTAGCAAACCTCCACAATTTATATAACAAAATTATATATATATTTTTTTAGATATTACATCAAATTGGGGAGGGGGACTCGAACCTTGACCTCAAAGGAAAGGAGTAGGTCCTAACCGGATTGAGGTATCTGCTCGTTGGCTTTATAACAATTATATAAACATACGTCAAAAGTCTTTTAATGCACCCACCTACTTTCTAAAAACATCATTGATTTTAGCATAATATTTGATAACCGCTCTGATATAAATTGAGGGAAATGAACTCTAATTTTACAGAATGAGAAATAATTAGTTTTTAATTAAACTCTTTAATCAAACATGAAAGAATCGGATCAACATTATTATTATATAAAATATTGAAAAAAAACGTCAAACTTCAAACATAAGATATTTAAAAAATAAACTTACTATTTTATATAATGGAGAATTGGTTGGATTTTCTTGAAATCTACACCAAGACTTATACACTGTAACTTGGGGTGCACTACAAAAATACTTGCTTTTACCAGCGAAATGATGCTGGCAAATTAGATGTCGCCAACTTAGAAAAATGTATCGTCAGCGAAATGCTAAATTTCATGGCAATATGGATTGGTGTGCGAAGTGTCAGTGAAATTTAAAATTTCATTGGCATAGTGTGACAATTTTTTTAAATTACCATCACTGATTTTGTGACATAAGAAACACGCCTAAAGGGGCAATTCTGACGAACCCATTTCACTGGCATTGCCCCTAGGAATTAAAATCTCTAACCCGAGGCTGATTTTCCTCTTTCTTGCCTTTCTTATTTTCTTTCTCTTCCCTCTTCAAGTTCTTCTCTCTTCCTCTAGGTGGCAAGACATTCCAGCACGGCAAAGCAGCTTTTTTCGGTGAGTTTTCTTTCATTTTTCTTTATACATTTCATAAATAGATAATATTCTAGAGTTTGTACATTTTTTTTTTTTTAGTTTTTATGTTCAATTTAAAGGGTTGACAATATTAGAGCTTGGGATGAAATTTTTTAAATTTTTGTTTAAATTTTTGATTGAAATGAATAAGAAATATTTAAATCAATGAAATATGATTGTATTGATTTGTTTTATATGTTTAATCTGAGTTATTATGTGAATTTACCATAGTTTGTTAATGTAAGGGTTTGGGAATCAATTTAGATATTTTAATTGTATATTTTGATTTAGTTTGATTTGGTTTGGGGTTTATGAAAATTTACCATAGCTAATTATAGTTATCTGTTTTTAAACATAGTTTAGGGTTTAGAGTTTATGTAAATTTTTCATAGTTAACATAAGGCGTTGTATATATGTTCTCAAAATGGCTTAAACCCCCAAATTTGGTAGATTGTGCTAATAAAGTTCAATAAATTGGGGGTTATGATTGATTTTTTGTATTACTTCGATTTATAAACTAATTAATTCATATATTTACTTTTTTAGAAACCATTAATTGAAATCTTCATATATAAATAATGGCGAACAATAATAGCTATATTTTATATAGTTCTTTGAATATTTTTACATTAGTCATTGTAGATTATTTGGGTGTGGCTATCCTGCGGTAAAATTAGCCACACATATGAATTGTTCATCTCATATCATACGTTGTAAAATTCTTTGGGTGTGGCTATCCTGCAGCAAAGTTAGCCACCCATATGAATTGTTTATCTCATATATTATACTCTCATGCATTTTTTGGGTGTGGCTATCTTGTAGTAAAGTTAACCACACATATAAACTTGTTATCTCATATTATGTATTCATGCATTCTTTGGGTGGCTATCCTGCAGCAAAGTTAGACACACATATAAACTTGTCATCTCATATTTAGCCATTTTTACATTATTTAGGTGTAGTTATGGGTCACATCTTACCTACCAAGCCATTGTTTAGAATGAGATGAACGAGAAATCTTAAGTAGTATACCGTGCAAATTTTTATTACTTGTTGGATTATTATTTAGAAGTTGGATAGTACTTACGGACAGATTTTGTTCGGAATACATCAAGGGGGTTATGTCTATTTTAGAGGTAGCGAGGACTGCTGTCAATGAGAATTGGAGAGCACGTTGTCCATATATGAAATGTCTGAACACAGTGTTTGGGGAGATTGATAGTATCTAGAGACACTTGTATATTCATGGAATATTTCCAACTTATGCTCGGTGGGATTTTCATTGTGAGCAAGCAGATCTTAGTAGATTCACGAGCTATGTCACAAATACATCACATGATGAAGAGAAACCGCCACCTCACTCTTACCCCGCTAAACCTGAATATTAAAGAAGATCGGGGTCAAGGTTGGGGTGGGTAGGGTTAAGGTAGGATTTTTTGCGTTGTTTAGTAAACGGGTGGGGGTTGAGGTGTTGGGCCTTGGCACAGACAAAGCCTCGACCCCGAACCTGACCCCGACCCTGATTAAGTTTTGTTTTTTTTTTCTCTTTCTCACGAACTGCACTGTACTATTTTTATTTTCTTTTTTCCCTCTACTATTGTTGGGTTATTTTCCCTAATCTTATGTAATCCATTGAGACTATAAATAAATAAAGGAATATTATTTTCTCAGTAATATTTACTTTGTTATTTATTGTTTTTACCTTATTATTTATATCAAATATCAGTCTTCCATAAAAACATTATATTTCACATATTTTGTTTAAATAATTTTTTTACATATTTTAAATCCCAAAATTGATTTTTTTACGAAAACCCTATTCCAACAATATACTTTCATTCCTCCCTAAAAATTGTAACCTTCAAATAGAGAGTAGGAATTTCACATTCTACTTAAACTAATGATATATTTGATTGAGATAAGTGAGAAATATTGTAAAAAGGAAAAAAAAAAAAGAAATGAGATGAGATGACACCTTTTTATTGAACTAGTGTTTTACCACGTGCGTCGCACGTGATATTTTTTCTAACATAGAAATATTTAAAAGATCGAAATATTTTTTATTTGATTTTTCTATGGTTTATAAATCTTTTTCGAAATGATTTTATTAACATATTATTATGTTCTATTTAATATTTAAATTATGGTATAGTTTACTAATTTACATAATTATATGCCTTTTTATATAAGATGATTTTTTTAACATCTTTATTTTTAAAATTTATACTACCAAATAAAAAATAAATTGTTTGTTCTATATACATATGTTAGTTAATTTTTTAATTTATAGATTATTTATTTCTAATTTTAATTAAAATTTAAGAAATTGTATATTTTTTTCTCTTTGATTTTTGAACTTTTAAATATTTTTAATTAAAAAAATTTAAATTTATTTAAATATTATAAAATATTATATCATTACTAATTCAATAAATTATATTTTGCTGTAGTTGTTTTTTTTAATCTTAACTGTTTTTTTTAAACAATTTAAGTTTTTTTTTTAATATATTTTAAAATTAAAGCACCGTCACCTTTATTAAATCATTTAATATTTGAATACTTAAATATCATTTATTTTTCATAAATTGGTGATAAATCTAAACAGTAAATTCATTTTAATATCACATTCATTTTCATATGTTGTACTTGTTTTTTCAATTATTTTATAATTTGATGTTGTGAAAACAATAAAAAAACCAAGGAATTTATTTAATAAAATTGAAAATTTCTTATTCAATGAAGAGAAATATTTTATTTATAAAAAAAAAAAGAGAAATATTTTATTAAAAATATAAATAGTCATTTAATAGATAGTGGAGTATAAATAATAATGACATTTTTAGTAATTTGAAGGTTTTAAAAGGGTATATATAATGATATGTTAGTAATTTTAAGATTTTAAAAGGGGTATAGTAGTCCAAAAAAATTTCTTAAACATCACCACTTTTATATATTAAGGATTAACATGAAGATGATCATGAGCATCATGACTTCTACAACCATTTTTTTTTCTCAAAATATTAATGAGTATTTTAACACGTAAAATAATGAATATATCATTTTTGGATAGTTGAACCAAGCCGTCAAGATCTTATAATTTACTTTTGGGAAAAATTTCAAATACGCCTTTATACTTTAAGTTATTCTTAAATCATACCCTTGTTTTTTTTAAAAAAAAAAAAATACCTCATACACTTTAGAAAAATTGTAAATCACACCCTTCTATTGATTAATTTTAATGAAATTTAGACATATCTATATTATACGCATACCATGTGTTCTAAAACCATCAAAAAATTTGAAAAATTGAACATTTGAATGTGATTGATAGATATTACATCTTACTAACATGAAAATTTATTCTGAAATTCTACACATCTGTCATTTTTTTGTTGTTGTTGTTTTTCATGAAATCAGAATACATGACATACGTAGAATATAAATGTATATCAATTTCGTTAAAAGTAATTGATTGTAGAATGCGATTTAAAATTTTACTAAAGCGTAGAGGTATTTTAAAACAAAAATAAAAATGAAGAGGTATGACTTAACAATTGTAATAATATATAGTTTAAAGGACTCATTAGTAATTGTTTTAGAAGTAGTTAGAGCTTTAATACAAGTCAATCATTATATTTTCTTCTTCTTAATATGTTCATGTTGGAACAATAAAAGAATCACTACAAAAAAATGTCAATTTGCGACCACGAAATTGCGACCAAATGATCGTTTTTTTACCTAAAATGCGACCAACTAAGTGGTGGCCAAAAAGCTGGTCAGTTCTTAATTTGTACGACTGGATGGTCACAAATATACAACCAAAAATTTTTGGTTGCAAAAAAGTCAAACTTTTAAAAATGCGACCAGATGGTCGCATTAAAAGGGACCATATGGTCGCATTTTATCTTCAATAGAAGTGACCATTTGGTCACATAAAAAGTGACCAAATGGTCGTAATTTTTGTGACCAAATGGTCGCTCCGGCTCGATTAAAAATACGACCGGATGGTCGCCTAAAAAGCGACCATCCGGGTCGTAATTTATGTGAAAGATAAGTGACCAAATGGTCACATAAAAAAGTGACCAAATGGTCGTATTTTATGTGACCAAATGGTCACTTTTAGACTAAGTAAAAAGTGACCAGATGGTCGCTTTTAAAGTGACCATCTGGTCGCATATAAGAATTTTTTTTAAAATTTAAATTTCAATAATTAGTTAATTAATTATTAATTATTAATTAATTATTAATTATTAATTATTAATTATTTATTAATTACTAATTATTTATTTAATTAATATTAAAATTTCATAAAAAAAAAATTGGAATTAAAATAAAAAATATATATATCAAATATTAAAAAAACGTTTTATACAATCGAAAGAATCCTAGAACTACTGCGGAGGGGCGGGGGGTGGGGGAGGAGGCGTCGATGATGAAGGGTCGCCGCCTAGAGATCTGAAATACGCGGCCAAAGCGGATGCGACCTGGGCATCGACTCGTGCCTACATGCTGGCCTCAATAGTAGCGACTCGAGTAACGAAGTCCTCGCGCATAGCCTCCATGTCCGCCGCATGTTCTGCCGCCCCAGACGGAGAAGGGCCGGAGCTAGTGCTCGCTCCGCTTGGCCGAGGCCGGGGCACATTTGCATAAAGGCGTCGCCCGTACGAGCCGAGCCCAGGAACTAACCCATCAGGCCGAACCCCTCCAGAAGCCTCCAAGAACGCCTCTATACGGTCCTCCTGAGTCGGTTGCCAGTGCTGTGTGGGCAACCCTGGAGTCAAGGACTCGTGAAACGTTCCTAAACATTTAAAATTCAGAAAATAAAATGGTTAATATATAATGTAGGAAAAATTTTAAAGAAAAAATAATAATTGAAAAAATTATTAAATACCAATCGCTTTCGCCTTATTGTCGATTTAACGCCCCGTCCTTCTTCGTGTGAAGAACTCGGTGCGGCTCATAGGGCGGGACCGGGCGCCCGTGCTTCGCTTCCTAAAAAATTAAAGAGTGAAGAATAAAACATAATAAATTAATAAGTAATTGAAAAAAGAAAACGAGAAAAAAGTACGTAAGTAAGAAAACGAAAAAAAAAAACATACCAATCGACGATGGTGCTCGTCGTGGGTCCGCGCCCATTGTGTGTTTCTTGGGATCCTTCGCGCCGTTGGCCTTATTCCTGCTTGACACTGCTTTGCCCTCAGGAGTGCTCAAGCTCGCGAGAAGCCGCGCGTGGTCCTCCGGGCTCATCCACACGGGGCGGTTTGCTGCTTGCTTTCTGCGCGCCCGGAACATGAGGTCCTTGAATCGATCCCGGACGTGGCTGTCCCATAGGGGGAACAATCTACCGTCGGTGATATCGGGATCGATAACAGGAAACTTGCCCTGAAAAAATTGAAATAAAAAATTGTTAAAGTAATAAATTTATTTCTATAAATTTCAAAATTAATTAATTATGAAAATAAATGATATTTTTACCTTCCAAGCCGTCGTACATCCGAGCGTTTCTCCGTCGTCGGAATCTTCGTCCAGAAGGTCTGGTGGTAGAGGCATGCTCTGGAGGACCTCGCAAACCGTTTTGAAACGGCCGTATGCGGTGTACTCTGCAAAATCAAAAAAAAATATTGTGCTATATATTAGAAACTATTAGTTAAAAGGAATAAAAAACACTTTGAAAAATAGTAAACAAAATTACTTACGTATCCCCTTCAATCCAGAAGGGGGTAGAGTCTCATGCCCGAGACAACCTGCGTGCATGAAGTCGAGGGCAGTGATCCGACCTGATGCACCGGACGGCCGACCCGAACGCATACCCTGATGCTAAGCCCTGGAGTCGTGGCAAGGGAGTCCTGCGGCGATCGTGGTGTCGTAGACTCGATCTCAGGGACTCCATCATCGAGCGTGGCGGCAAGTCCCGTCTCGTAACTAAAGAGGATGTCCAACTCCTCCGTAGTCGGTCCGCATCGGGGGCAACGCCCGATGGCGTCTGCGGAGACCCCTCGTCACCGCGTCGTCAGGCTCGTCTGGACCTGGGGAGGACGCGTCGTCGCCCGTCATAGTCCTACAACCAAAATAAACTAATTTAATACTAATTACGTAAGTAAAATATTGACTAGTTTATTTAATTAATTAATTAATGAAATAATGTAAATTAAACTAACATAAATTAAGTAAATAATTTAAAATAAACTAATCAAATTAATTGGAATAAAAGTAAATTAAAATTAGATTAATTGAACTAAAAGTAATTCAATTAAACTTAAGATTAATTAATTAAAACTAAAATAAACTAATCATTTAATTTGAAATAAAGTAAAGTAAAATTAGATTAATTGAACTAAAATTAATTGAATTAAACTAAAATTCAATTAGTTTTAGTTTCAATTAATCTAATTTTAATTTACTTTAATTCAAATTAATTTATTAGTTTATTTTAGTTTTAATTAATTAATCTTAAGTTTAATTGAATTAATTTTAGTTCAATTAACCTTATTTTAATTTATTTTAATTCAAATTAATTGATTTGTTTATTTAGTTTTAATTAATTAATCTTAAGTTTAATTGAATTAATTTTAGTTCAATTAACCTAATTTTAATTTACTTTTATTCAAATTAATTGATTTGTTTATTTTAGTTTTAATTAATTAATCTTAAATTTAATTGAATTAATTTTAGTTCAATTAACCTAATTTTAATTTACTTTTATTCAAATTAATTGATTTGTTTATTTTAGTTTTAATTAATTAATATTAAGTTTAATTGAATTAATTTTAGTTCAATTAACCTAATTTTAATTTACTTTTATTCAAATTAATTAATTTGTTTATTTTAGTTTTAATTAATTAATCTTAAGTTTAATTGAATTAATTTTAGTTCAATTAACCTAATTTTAATTTACTTTTATTCAAATTAATTGATTTGTTTATTTTAGTTTTAATTAATTAATCTTAAGTTTAATTGAATTAATTTTAGTTCAATTAACCTAATTTTAATTTACTTTATTTCAAATTAATTGATTTGTTTATTTTAGTTTTAATTAATTAATCTTAAGTTTAATTGAATTAATTTTAATTCAATTAACCTAATTTTAATTTACTTTTATTCAAATTAATTGATTTGTTTATTTTAGTTTTAATTAATTAATCTTAAGTTTAATTGAATTAATTTTAGTTCAATTAACCTAATTTTAATTTACTTTTATTCAAATTAATTGATTTGTTTATTTTAGTTTTAATTAATTAATCTTAAGTTTAATTGAATTAATTTTAGTTCAATTAACCTAATTTTAATTTACTTTTATTCAAATTAAATTGATTTGTTTATTTTAGTTTTAATTAATTAATCTTAAGTTTAATTGAATTAATTTTAGTTCAATTAACCTAATTTTAATTTACTTTTATTCAAATTAATTGATTTGTTTATTTTAGTTTTAATTAATTAATCTTAAGTTTAATTGAATTAATTTTAGTTCAATTAACCTAATTTTATTTTACTTTATTTCAAATTAATTGATTTGTTTATTTTAGTTTTAATTAATTAATCTTAAGTTTAATTGAATTAATTTTAGTTCAATTAACCTAATTTTAATTTACTTTTATTCAAATTAATTGATTTGTTTATTTTAGTTTTAATTAATTAATCTTAAGTTTAATTGAATTAATTTTAGTTCAATTAACCTAATTTTAATTTACATTCAAATTAATTGATTTGTTTATTTTAGTTTTAATTAATTAATCTTAAGTTTAATTGAATTAATTTTAGTTCAATTAACCTAATTTTAATTTACTTTTATTCAAATTAATTGATTTGTTTATTTAGTTTTAATTAATTAATCTTAAGTTTAATTGAATTAATTTTAGTTCAATTAACCTAATTTTAATTTACTTTAATTCAAATTAATTGATTTGTTTATTTTAGTTTTAATTAATTAATATTAAGTTTAATTGAATTAATTTTAGTTCAATTAACCTAATTTTAATTTACTTTTATTCAAATTAATTGATTTGTTTATTTTAGTTTTAATTAATTAATATTAAGTTTAATTGAATTAATTTTAGTTCAATTAACCTAATTTTAATTTAGTTTTATTCAAATTAATTGATTTGTTTATTTTAGTTTTAATTAATTAATATTAAGTTTAATTGAATTAATTTTAGTTCAATTAACCTAATTTTAATTTAGTTTTATTCAAATTAATTGATTTGTTTATTTTAGTTTTAATTAATTAATCTTAAGTTTAATTGAATTAATTTTAGTTCAATTAACCTAATTTTAATTTACTTTATTTCAAATTAATTGATTTGTTTATTTTAGTTTTAATTAATTAATCTTAAGTTTAATTGAATTAATTTTAGTTCAATTAACCTAATTTTAATTTACTTTATTTCAAATTAATTGATTTGTTTATTTTAGTTTTAATTAATTAATCTTAAGTTTAATTGAATTAATTTTAGTTCAATTAACCTAATTTTAATTTACTTTTATTCAAATTAAATTGATTTGTTTATTTTAGTTTTAATTGATTAATCTTAAGTTTAATTGAATTAATTTTAGTTCAATTAACCTAATTTTAATTTACTTTTATTCAAATTAAATTGATTTGTTTATTTTAGTTTTAATTAATTAATCTTAAGTTTAATTGAATTAATTTTAGTTCAATTAACCTAATTTTAATTTACTTTTATTCAAATTAATTGATTTGTTTATTTTAGTTTTAATTAATTAATCTTAAGTTTAATTGAATTAATTTTAGTTCAATTAACCTAATTTTAATTTACTTTATTTCAAATTAATTGATTAGAATACTTAAACAAAATTATTCTATTTAATTAATCTAATTGTACTTTACTTTAATCAAATGTAACTAAAATTAAGTAATTAAAAAAAATTTATTTAATAATTAAACTAAAATTAATTAATTAAATTAGTGTAACTCATTAATTTAAACTACTTAAGTATAATTGAAGTTAAACTATTTGAATTAATTACCCTACTTTAAATTAATGGATTTAATTAAAGTAATCTAAATTACATTAATTAAACTAAAATTAAAAGTTAAACTAGTGTAATTATAAATTAATTTAGTTTAATTTTATTAAATTAAAGTAAACTATCTTAAATACACTAAATAAGTAATTAAACTAAATTAGATTAAGTAATTAAATTAATTACTACTTAAATTGAATTAAAGTAAACTAAGTTAGATTAATTAAATTATTAGATTAATTAAACTAAAATTACTTAAAGTAAGAAAATTAAAGTAAACTAATTAATTAGTTAATGTAAACTAAAATGCTATGAATTAAACAAAAGTAAACTAAGTAATTGATTACACAAATTTAGATTAATTAAACTAAAACTAATTAAATTAACAAAACTAAACTAAACTACTTAATTAAAAACTAAAAACTAAAACTAAGTAAACTAAATTCTTAAACTAAACTTCAATTTGATACGAAAACTAACCTCGTAATCGAAACCGGGATTGGGGGTTAAGAGTTTTCCGTTTAGAGTAAGAATGTGAACGGGAACGGGAAGAAATAACGGGGAACGGGAGAGGGGAAAGAGAGAAAAGAACAAAAAGAGAGGAAGAAAAACAGAAAGGTAGAAAAGAAGAGAAAGGCAGAAAAAAGAAAAGAAGAAACGGAGAAAAGAAAAAGAAACGGGGGAAAAGAAAGGGATGGGAATTTAAATCATAATTTGCGACCAACTGGTCGCAAATATGTAATTATGACAAGAAACGAAAGGTCGCGCGTGCTGGGGCAAATGCGACCATATGGTCACATTTTCAGAGAGATTTGCGACCAAATGGTAGCATTTATTATAAAATCTACCATTTGGTCGCCCAGTTACCATTACCAAGAACAGCTGTCATATCACGAGTCCCATCAACAATTGCGACCATCTGGTCGCAATAATGAAATTCACCGCCAAATATTGCGACCAGATGGTCGCATTTTTTAAATTCACCGCCATAAATTTCATGAAAATTTAAACTTACCGTCCATATTTGCGACCATATGGTCGCAATTCCACTTGTATTTTAAAAAAATATTATTATACTTTTCCAAAAATGCGACCATTTGGTCGCCTTTCTCTCCAAAACCCTAAACCCTAAACCCTAAAAAACCCTAAACCCTAAACCCTAAACCCTAAAATGCTACCATTTGGTCGCCTTTCCCTTCTAAATTACTACCATGTGGTCACCTTTTTTGTGAAATTGCGACCACTTGGTCGCAAATATTAATATTTATATACTTTTTTTTTTATATTGGGTTACTTTCTGTTATTTACATATGACGGGAACTCTTGTTTCCATGTTATATTCATTGATATGTTTCTTCATGATTTTCGAGATAAATTTTTGTAATTCTTGATTTGGAACTATTTGATTCTATTTAAGAGTTTTTTTTAATAGATATAGATAATTTTATTCTTGTTTTTCAAGATAGAAAGTGCTAGAAGGGAACCAAAGAGACTATTGAAGATGTACATATTTATATATAATTTGCATCCACATATTCATTCGAAACAATTCCACTGCAGAATTCGATATAAACATGTCAAAGTTGAAATCAAGAGGAATCTTTCTTATAATAAAAAAAAAAAAGTTAATTTCATTTTCATCGTATTTCATCATCTTTTGATTTTAAGTTTGGTCTATTGCTTTATTCATAATTGTAAATGCTTTACTTGAACAAAAAAGAGTCAAAAGGACTAGATTTAACTAGAGGTTTAAGGAAAATATAATTCTTCTCTGTACAATATTATTGTTCTATCTTTTGTATGAAATTCAGATATTTTCAAGACGAGGTTAAATATTATTATTTACTCTACACAAATTTTAGAAAAATCTAAAGGCGTTTAGATAGCTTCTTGATCTTGAAGAGTTTTATATTAATTGAAAGTGAATAATTTTTATTTAATTGACATTATTATTATTGTTAAGAAATGTAATCAATAAAATTAACCACATCTTGAAATTTTGGAATTATTGGTAATTTTTTCAATCATCTATTCTTATTTTATTTTTTTCTTTCTTAAGCTTATAATGTAATTTTCCTTTTACTTTATCTATTTTACCCCATAAATACAAGTGGGGAAAAAATCAACAATCATTAAATATTTTATTTGTTCATAAAATAAATATAATTTAAAAATTGATTAACAAACATTTTAACTAATACACATAAAACTCTTAAAGTATACAATTGAATTGTAAAATAAGACTAAAAATTCCACGTGCATCGCACGTGTTAAAAAAACTAGTTATTTATAAATTATTGGTCATATAAAATCAGGAATTTGCGACCATCCGGTCACTTTCTAATGTGACCATATGGTAGCTTAATTCCCGCCAAAATTTTAAGCTACCACTGCCCAATAAAGGTCACAAAAATTGCGACCAGGTGGTCACTTTTAATTGTGACCACTTGGTAGCTTTTTTCCCTCCAATTTTAAGCTACCACTGCCCAATAAAGGTCACAAAAATTGCGACCAGGTGGTCACTTCTAATTGTGACCACTTGGTAGCTTTTTTCCCTCCAAAATTTTAAGCTACCAATGCCCAATAAAGGTCACAAAAATTGCGACCAAGTGGTCACTTTTAATTGTGACCACTTGGTAGCTTTTTTCCCTCCAATTTTAAGCTACCACTGCCCAATAAAGGTCACAAAAATTGCGACCAGGTGGTCACTTTTAATTGTGACCACTTGGTAGCTTTTTTCCCTCCAAAATTACGCGCCATTTTTTGCTACCAAGGCATATTTTAGTCACAAAAATGCAACCAGATGGTCGTTTTTTTAGGTGACCAAGTGGTCGCTTCTTTTGCGCCATAATTTCGCGCCATTTTTTATGACTACTTCTACTTTTGGTCGCAATCTGGTCGCAAAAAAAATGACCAGATGGTCACTTAAAGTCAACCTTCAAAGAAAGTGACCAGGTGGTCACCATAAAACTACCACTTTTTTTTTGTCGCAAATTTCTGGTCGCATTTTAACAGTTTTTTTGTAGTGAATTTGAACAGTAATCGAACTTGTATTGATACGTAACTGATTACAAGAACAAAAGGATCAATAATAACAAGTAAATAATGAAAACAGAAACGAAGGACAACGTTACTGTAGAATGTTTCAAAGCACGGGTAGGGCCGTTGTCCTGAAGTCGATATTGCCCCGCTCAGGTTGTTTGTGGTTCGACGGCAATTCGGCTCGGCATGAATTCAACAACCAAAGATTCAAGAACCTGGCAGAACACCTCTAGAACAGCTTTCAATTCGGATAGAAAAGAAAAGAAAAAAAAGGAAGAAATCATATTCGGATTTCTTGTGTAATTTTAGAATGAAGAATTCGTCTCTATTTATAGGGAGACGAATTCGTAACTCCAAAAAAGAATTAAATTCTTCCAGAATTAATTCAGTCTGTAACAGTCACCGGAAACGGTAACGTGTCAACTGAAACGTATGCCGGTGACTGGAAACGGCAATGGCCATTATGAGCAACTGTTACAGTTTTTCGAATTTCAAAAAGAAATTAAATAAATATTCTTAAAATAAAAAGAATATTATTTAATCAAGATGACCGCCCGAACCCACGACCAGGTTCGGCCTCGTCGGCGCGCGCATGTGAACTGAAGCCCGTTGTGTGTGCGCTTGATCCTCACAAAATCTGTGGAACCCCAAAGGGCTCAACCTATTGAACAAGTGTAGGATATATAAATTGGTGCAAGAATTTTTATCTTTCCAATGTGGGACAAGTGATTTTCACTTTCCCACCAATCACACCTTTCTTCATTTTGCCTCTACACTTCTCTTACTTTCACTATTAAATTTTATACATATTATTGTATAAAATCCAAGAGTTCATAACAATAACCGAATGATAAACTCAAATCACGTCTGATATCATTTCTTTTAAATATTTTAAGTGAATTTTACGGTACGAGACTACTTATATAATATGAGAAACTTCAACCACATTTGCCTCCAATTAGTCTTTAATAAAATGTTTGTCAATCTCCACAAGATAAAAAGACAACAATTAATTTCAAATAGAAGCTATTAAGAATCTCTTATAAAAAAAGATGAATGAATCTAAAAAGGTTGGTTTCTCTTACTCTTTTGAAAAAGGACACCTTCTGTAACGAATGGAACCCCTTTCACCAGATTTTTGAACTCCTTGGTTTTTAAATGGTAAGAAATGACTTGTCCACCCTTCGCTTCCAACATAATTTCATCAGAATTCACAAACAATAATGGCTTCATAAACCAAGGAAGATGGCCAATTGTAAATACCTTTGACCAGGAAACCAGATCATCTGTGGCCCAAATTTCGTAGAAATGAAAATCTCCATGATCCCTATCAAATGATAAAAGCAAAACAAAAGAACCGTTCCAAAAATCTATCAAGCTTTTGATATTTCTTAAATCTTTAAAACTAATATTTGGTAGTGGAATCTCACGAAAAACCTCTGTGGTCAAGTCGCGAACGATAGAATAATCTCATTATTAAACTGATAAAAGACACCGTCATGATACAAGTTGCCGACTAAAGGTTTCCACATCGGAAAGAGGGGCACAGGGGTTATGATTTCTCTCCATTCACCCGTGCTCAAATTGTAAACTTCAATTTGCTTATCAGATACCCAGTCACCACGTTCAACCAAATTGAAAACCCTAACCACTTTAAAATCCTTAGATTTGGGATCATATCCGAATCTGACTGATTCTATCGAATGGTAGATAGTAATGTCGAAAATCGGTGGCGGAAGCTGGCGAATCGCCCTGGTGGCTGGATTATACAATATGATATCCTTACAGTTATCACCAACATCAGAGAGGCAGATTATGCCATGACTATGACCTTTGATACCTAAATACTTAGGATGCTTGAAATAATGATGTGGCAACTCAATGTTTTCGACGGCAACATCGGGGTTGGGAACGAGAAAGGATAATATGTTTTCTTCACTTCCACAATCCTGCTTGGTAATACGACGTTTCAAAAGAATGCCGTTGTCAGGGCAACTGCAACTGCCACTGCTGAAGAATGAAAAAGAATTTGTGTGTTGCTTTTGAAAAGAATTTGAATTCACTAAATGAGGCTTCATCTTCATCAAGTGCGAAACAAACTTTGCCATTGCAGCGTTTCTGGAGACCTACTCGGCGTTTAGTTTCTTTCTACATTATAATCAAAGGAAAAAATACATACATACTTATGCTCTGTCAGGATTTTAAATCCAGATAGATTCCAAATTCAATTTCACTGTTTCTTTTTATTAAAAATATTAGGATATGACATCACCAGTTTTTATTTTAAAAAAAAAATTGGATATCAAAATAATCACAGTATTTATAATCATTTCGATTCAAACTTAGTTTTAGGTTTTTTTTAACTGCCTCTCCTCTTTCTCTCAACTTTGAATTGAATGGACTGTTTTAATTTTTTGATTTGATGAAATCAAAAAATAATCGAATTATGATCATCAAATAAATTTTTATCTTATATAAAAAAAAAAATACAAAGAAATCTCATATGAATCCATGGATCATTAGCATGCATTTTGAAGATGAAATCATGGAACTTACCTAATTTTGGTCGTTCGCCGTTTTTCGATCGTGAAAATGAGGTGGCCGTGACTGGTCTGTCAGGTGAGATAAGAATGAGATGAGAGGGTTATGTTAGGGTTAGAATGAGTTTGGGTTAAATGAAAATTTGGGCTAATATGTAAAAATAACAAAATAAATTTTGGGGATTTATTCGGGGTCGAATTTTTCCCTCGTCCCTCTCCTCATCCTCGTCAATTGTCCCTCACATGTGGGCAAATCTGCTCTAATACCATATTGAATATGTTAAATCACCAATTGAACTAACAGCTTAAGCCAATGGTTCAAGGTAAATTTAATCATATATCTCAATAATTTCTATTAAAATTTGAATTCATGTGTGTGAGTTTACTTGATATATTATTATTAATAAAATTTAAAATCCTAAATTCCAATGTAAAGGTTATTATAATTTTATTTAATATATATTAAAATAGTAAACTATATATCCATTGATAATTATTTCCAATTACCCTAATGTAACGAGTGGTAGATGTTGGCTAAGTTTGATTATTTTTTTAATGATTGAATTCCTTGAATATGTTGATTTTTTTTTAAGAATTAAAACCAATTGACCATTAGGCTTCCAACACACGAAATAAAACCAAATCATTTGATTAAATTTTGGTGAAAATATGCTTTTTTTTTTCCAGTCATTCTAAATAAGTGTTTGTTATCAATATTTTTATAAATAAACTTTACGAAATTATATTTTTAAAAATATATACAAAATCAATTATAATTCTTTCATTTTTCTATAAAAAAGAAAGCTCTAGTCATTTTAAGATCAATTAACCAGATTTTAAGTTAATAAACGATAATTAAACGAATTTTAAGTTCATTAGTAACAAGATTCAAATAAATAAATAAATTTTAATTCAATTCAGTTTTATACGTCTTCATCAGGAATATTTAATTAAATGAAGAAATTAAAACAAAACTATAGAAAATAAAAAGTCACAAGTAACTAGGGGTGTGCACAGTTCGGTTCGGTTGGTTTTTTCATAGTTAGTGAACCGAACCGAGCATGTCGGTTTTGTATAAAATAGAACCAAGTCGTCCAATGAAATATATCGAACCAGTTCTTGAACCGAACCATTGGTTCGGTTGGTCGGTTTTAGACAAGAAACTTTAATTATAAATATTGAGAGGGAATAGATGAAAATATTAAGCTAGTTTTTTGAACTTGTGTCTACCAAAATTAAGGGTTAAGATCAAACATAAGCGAAAAAAAGTTTTTGTCAATAATTTTCAAAGAATATCTAAAAATGGAATTGAAGGTTTAATAAGAGTTTTACAATAAAATAAAGAAGTGTACAACCCAAAAATATAAATTTAAAACATAATTATAGAGAGAGATTGGAGAGGGGATGCAAATGGTGCTGAAAATCATTACTTACATAGACGGTTTGGCTAAAATTGTACAATAGCCAAGTGATAAGAGGTACAAAAGCTAATATACTTGAGAGTTTTTTACATATACGGTTTTGTTTGGTTTTTCAATATAAAAACCGGACCAAAACCAATTCCCACGGTTTTTGACTATTATAAACCAAATGAACCATTGGTTTAAATATTTAGACAATAAACCGGCCGGTTCAATCCGGTCCGGTTCAGTTAATCTGTTTTTCGGTTTCTTTGAACACCCTTACAAGTAACAAAAACAAACTATACTATATGGAATGTAAACAAATAATTTAACCTCAACAACTATTGGACAATAGTGAGACGAATCTTTAATGGAAAAATCCAAATTGGAAAATAATCTTTATTGAAAATAACAAAAGGAAAAATATTACAATAGTTAAATTATGTATATAAGTTTATAACCTACTCTTCCACGGAGAAAAAAAAAAACCTCTTCGGTCCTTTTCAGTTTTCATGTCGTGAGAAAGTTAAAAAAAAAAATGGAAAATACTTGCTTCCTGACATGCTCCTCATCTCCATATATGTTCTATTTTTATTGATTAAAAAAGAATACAGTGATAATTAATATTTTTTTTATTAATTATATGGGACAAACTTATTTATTTTTAACCAATAAAATATAGAACACATATGTAGATTTGTCAGTGCCACGTGGAATAATATGACAAACTCGCTTGGCCTATACGTGGCCCCACGTATGCCGCTAGATGAAAATGCTTCATGCATGCGTCAGGTGATATAACTAACTAACGTTAAATATAATTTTACATTTTTAAGTCAATATTCCACGTACTTCAACTAATTAAGCACTACTCTCTCTTGAAAACATGTCAATCTTCCATCAATCTTCCCTCAACTTAATGTAAAAATCTGGAAGGAAAAAAACTTTAAATTTTTAACTACTTCAATTTTTTTTTTCACACAAATTACTTCAATTTAAATGTGTATGAATGGTTTCATTAATATATTTACATAATTATTATGCTTAGAGATTTATGATTTTGTGCAACCTTTTATTTTTTATTTCTAAATATTTTTTTTATGATTTGATTTTATGGCAGTTAGAAATTCAACAATTTTTTTATTAGGTTGTGGAAGTTTGTTATCGTGATAATTTAATAATTTACAACTGATTTTTAGATAATAATTTGGGGCATTTGCTAATCTAGCAATTTTTTTAGTAATATTTGTAAAAATAAAAGCTCAAAAAAATGTTTGCAAATATAGCAAATTTTGATCGGTTTATTAGCGATAAACATTGAATTACAAATTTTGATCGGTTTATTAGCGATAAACATTGAATCACTGATAAACATATAAATCATTATTTATCACTAATAAACATGATAAAATTGCTTGCAGATATTTTTTTGAGTTGATATTTTTACAAATATTGTATAAAAATATGTCACCCAATGGAATTTCCCTAATAATTTTGCATTAATTCAAAGTTTATATCAATAAAATTAAAAAAAAAATTACGTATGTGTGTTGAACTTTTACTTTCTCAATTATTCGAGTGATATCAATTGGTTATATATTAGTTCTCTCTCCTATGAGATCGAATGTTTCCCTCTTTTACTTCTTTAATTTGTTGTGATATTTTAAAAGATAATATCACCGTTAGTTTAACAATGTTAAACCATGTATAATTGATAAACCAAAAATAAATAAAAAGTAATAAATATTCATTTTCTTAAAAAAAATGTTTAACAAAACTAAACCAAATACAAGGTTAAATTAAAAATAAAACATAAAAAAATAGAAAAACGAAATCAAACACGTTTATATGTGATAAACAGTGTATAATTGAAAAACCAACCTATAGAAGCGACAATGAAAACTTATAACGGTAGCTATAAATGGTTGTCTTTGCGAAAATTACAAAAAAAAAAATATAGTTTAACATGTTTATATTTAATAAACGGTATATTATTGATAAACCAACCTGCAACAACCATTAACATTTGTAGCAGCAGCCATATAAATAAAATGTTTATATTTAATAAATGATGTATTATAGATTAACAAACTTGTACCTGCAACCATGAATAAAACGAAAAATTACGTCAATGTCCGCCGTCGTAAGAAGCTTCCCTAGATTCAAAACGCTGACATCATTACCGAAGTGGCTGTACAAACGAAGGTTTGATCTACTCGCATCAAATATCTGTTACGAATGGTGTCCTAGAACTTGTAATATTTATTTAATAAAGATAATTTATTTTGAATAAATTAAATGAATAAACATAATTTCTTTTTATATATATATTGATTCAATTGACAATATTAAGAATATATGGAAATATATAAATATCAAACATTCAAATAGTAAAATCCTAAGTCACTCTTATGAAATCACAACTTAGTATGTGAGTCATACGAGAGGATTAAAGTCGAGATGAGTAACTTAAAAGTGTGTCTACAGTAAATGGATAAGATATGGGAACCTGATCCTGGTAACACTGTTGATAGCTTCACATTTTGTTTATAGACAAATGATTTAATCTTGATCATTCATGTGGGTGACATGAAATGGAAGTATCATATGCAATGTTGATTGTATAAGACAGAACCACGATGTTTGATCAAATTTCTCATTAGTACCGTTTACAAGAAAAGATCGAATATCAAACTAACTTTATTAACCGTGATAGATCTCAATCCTGAGTGAAGTGTGGGCTCCTATTTGTGGAATTATGTTCTTTGATTCACACGGTTGAGAGCGATCTGTAAGAATGCTCAATAAACTTATGTTTTGGGAACATAACTAGATAAGTAGCTAACGGTATAAGTGCGATACCTAAACATTTTAGAAACTTTAATGAAACTCCCTCGATGTACTGATTCGAGACATGAACAATTAGCGTCACAACCTCTATTGATAACAAAAGTATATTATCTCTAGTTCGACTAAAGATAATGTTCATTGGAGAATCAGCGGGAACACAAGGATAAAGCAGTAATTACAGGGGCAAAACGGTAAATTCATCCGCCTGTAATTATGAGGGTTCCACGTGAAAGATATATCATAGATATAAATAAAGATAAACTAAATGGACATAACTCATCTATAGTGAGGGGAATTCAGCTATGAATATATAGTGGAATTATTCATAGTTAGATAATAAGTAATTAACTGATTATGAGTTAATCACTTAATTGACTAATTATTAAGCCCATGATCTATAGGTCCATCAGGTCCCTATGCTAGCCCAAATATCGTAGTTGCGAAATCAAGCAAAATAAATGAAATTTTAACTAAAGTGAATTACTTAAATAGGCGATATTAATTGTTTAAATATTGAGTATATTTAAACGATAATTAATATAAACATTATTAATTTTTTAAATAATGAGATTATTTAAACAGGAAATTAATAATGAAATATTATTAATTAGACATTATTAATTATTTAAATACTGAGTATATTTAAATGGTAATTAATAATTTGAAATTAATTGATAATTATTAATTGTTTAAATAATTAATTTTATTTGAACAAAAAATAATAATTACAATTAATTAATTAATAATTGTGACGACCCGTCACTTTTAAATAAATTACATTTAGAGAAAAACAGCGGAAGTCTTTTAATTTACGAAAAATTGGCGTGGTTTTGTTTGAAAATTGGCATGCCGAAAACCTGTTTACATCCTAATTTTCAAATCTAATAAAATCACATGGACTTTAAGTCCAAGATCAGGAGTTCAAATATGTATAACATATAAACATCAACATTAGACTCTTAGGAGCCAAATACAAAATACAATTCATTAAAGTTCTTAAAGTTCATCAAAATAAGACATAAACTTTACAAATCCATTAGTCCATCTCGAGGTCAACATCCCTCGATCACGCAGCACCATCTCCCCTTCCACGGCCTCTAGCCAGGGCATTACCTGAAATTGGTTGTAATATCATGAGCTAACAACTTAAGCCCAGTGAGACTAATAAGCATAAAAAGTAAAGATAGACCTCAAACTCGCATTTCGATTTGTGTCCAATTAACTAACACAAACAATCCTAAAGTTCTCCAAACTCTAGGTAATTTTATTTCCATATTCTCCAAGTGATGATACTAATTAGCACACTTAATCTAATTGTTCATCCATTAACTTGTCATAACATGAGTAAGAAAAATAAATAAATAAACTTTGCATAAATATAACATCTCGATTCTCTTTCTCGTTTATCAAATGCATAAAAGTAAGGAGTACATCTCGTAGGATACGCATTCGCCATTTATGCATGAAGTGGAGGTAATGTGGATTTTTTACATACTGTCTACCATTATCCTTATATATGAAGTAGTGTGGGCAATTATCGTGTCCCACCAATACTTATGTATGAAAGTAGTGTGGGAAATTATGGTGTCCCACCAAAACTTATGCATGAAAGTAGTGTGGGCAATTATGGTGTCCCACCAAAACTTATGCATGAAAGTAGTGTGGGCAATTATGGCGTCCCACCAAAACTTATGCATGGAGAAAATGTGGACTTTCTCGTATTCCACCATTAACCTTTCGTTTTTCTTTCTCACTTTCTTTTCTTTTCAATAATGCGAGATGTTATGCATATGCTTGCAAAAGTAATAAAGTAAATGTAAATGATAAAGCAACCGAAACAAGCATAAAGTAAAGGGGCATAAAGTAAAGAACATAAAGTAAAGGGGATAAAGTAAAATAGATAGAATTCCGGACGAACGATATATCGATCGAACTCCGCTAACAATAATAAAAGTAAAGGTCAAAACATAACGATTAACCTAAACTTTCAAGGATTCTAAACTTCCAATAATCCAAAGTTCTATTAACCATTCTTTATCAAAGTCTTGGATTCTTTAACTTCCAAATGATCCATTCTAAACTCCGAAACTAATCTAACTTAGAATCTTCTAAGATTCGAGACTTTCATCGAGAAATCCTAAGTTTCTCGCCTAAAAGATTAACTTCAAATCCTAAGGCACTAACTCACTCCTTTTAATCTTAGATTGGATTCTAATCTTAGTTTCGATTCTACAAACCATCACACTTATTCAATTTCTATAATTACTTTAAATCCTAACTATTCTCACCTTAATTAAAAGATGACCTTGCTCCTAAGTCTGAAAAGAGCGATCACACGCGTGGTTCAAAAACACCTACAAAAGGATTAATATCCCGAAAATTAATAAATTACCAACTAACGATTAAACAACGATGAAACAAGCAAAAAGACGGAAAATCCACCAAACCCCCATCAAAGAGGCTCTCGGCCCTCCCTATAAAAAGGGTCTTGGGTTTGGTTTTTCGGCTTTTTGGCAATTTAAATACGTTTTGAGTTGGTTTTAAGCAAATTCGATAATCCCGATTTCAATGGGTATCGATAATTAGGGTTTTTGAACATTAATCCCTTTCCCGAAATGAATTCAAATATGCAATTATACAAGAATCTATAACCCAAATTCAAACCCCAAAGAGAAATTTTCAAACGGGAAGGGTTTCGACTGAAACTCGGTTTAGGGTTATGGGATAGTTTCCAAAAACACGTAAAACTACTCCCGAGTTTACAAACACCAGAGTTCTACAACACGAAATCAAAGAAAATCAAGTAAAACTCCATTAAAACACTATTTGGAGCTTAGGGTTTCAAGAAAAACTTACCGAGAACTCCGTATAATACGAGCGGCAAGTACGAAGGCTAGGTGGAAAATGATCGTAGGATCGATACCTTTCCACTGGAACGAGAATCGAATCGATCCGGCAAGAAACGAACGAAATCGAAATTTTCCTTTTCTCTCTTTGAGACCCACGGGTATGGAGGGGAAAAATTGAGAGGATTTTGGTCAAATTTGAGTCAAGATGTGTTTTTAAAGACAAATGAATAGTGTTTTTAGATATTTTGCAAATTGGGAAATTACGATTTTGCCCTTTTATGACTTTTGGCTTAAAAACGAATCTCAAACATCTCAAACTATCCCAATGGTGATTAATAATTATTAATTGGCCCGTTAATAATTATTAATACCATTAAAACGTATTTAAATAAATAAAGCCATTAAAATGAATTAAAATGAAATAAATTACTAAATTCTAATTTAACAATAAATAAATAAACTTTAATTACTTAAATTAAAATAAAATAAATAAAAGTTTTTTTTTATCACAAAATAACGGGACGTTACAATAATAAAATATTATCAATTAGAATTGTTAATTAATTAAATAATGAGTTTATTTAATGGAAATTAATAATTAAAATATTTATTATTAATTGTTTAAATAATGAAAATTATTTAAATGGAAATTAATAATTAAATATCATTTGATAATATTTAGTCTGGAGAAAATATTAATATTATTAATTATTTAGACAAAATATTTTATTTAAATGGTAATTAATAAATAAATTAATTAAGTTTGACTTATTAATTTAAGAGAGAGTTTCAAGCCCAATTGGATTAATGAACCCAATTGAAATTTGACGCAAAATAATTAATTAAATAAATTTGATTTATTAATTATTTATCATTAAATTTTTAGGCATCATATATATAATTTGTATGAGATAATTGTTTGAATTACATCCTAAAATAATTATATAGATTTATTTACCCAAGATAAATCAAATAAAAGAAAAGAAAATATTCACTTATTTATCTATAGTATTTTTGAAAATACCAAGATAATGGAAAGAGAATATCTTTTTCTTTTTGTATTTATCTCTATGGAATATCTTAATGAGATTAAATTTTCCATTAGCCTATAAATAGGAGGCTTGGGTCATTCACAAATTACACAATTCAATTCCTTAGAAATTGAAAGTTCTCTCTTCTTCTCTCCCCTTGCCTTTGCCGATTTTGGCTATTAAAATTGGGAAACAAAAAATTCTTTTTCTTCTTCCCAATTTCTTATAAAATTCAATCCCACAATCGGGTTTCGTTTGATCGATCGGGATATAGCGTAGAAGATCTTATGTTGCTGAGGATTGATGTTGTAAAGAAACCTCTAATCGATTCTCCATATTTTACTCAATGTAAGTAAAAGGCCTTTAATTTTCCAAATTAGCATGAATCTACATGTATTTTATCACAAAATTCATGATGTTAATAGATCTTAATTAATCGTTAATTAGTTTACTAAATGAAATTCCGCTAATTTAGTAAAGCAATCCCTTCAATATCGCCACGTCTTTGCAAAATCTCACGACAACGTTGTTTATTTCCTCCATCTCAAAGCTTCCTTCTTTCTCCCAATCTAAATCTTCGCTCTCCTCTCTGCTATTATCATCATCTCCTCAAACGTCCAATCATTCAATAGAAAAATCATTCCTTCAAATAATCCCTAATCTCCTTTCTCCCTCCTTCATCTAAATTGAAGGTAGTCACCTAAGCAACTGCCTGAAGGTGGTCTTTGGAATTGCCTATGGCAGTTCCATATCTACCAAGATATGTTATTTTTCTTTTGTGAAAAATAATAACGTAAGAAAAAAAGACAGAGAACAAGTGAAAAATTTCTCTCTCAAAAGAAAATTCTATGTATCTCTCTCAATGTAGGGTTTCATAAATACATGACTACCCTCTTATAGACACGCAGTGGAAATCAACGAGAAACCTGAGTATATAAAGTATCGATCAAAAGTTAATCACCGAACAGACGTGTTTTATAATTCACAACCTAAATCCTTTCACTTATTTAGATAATATGATGAATAGAAAAATTGAGAGAGATACAAAGATTTTTCTTTCGAGAGAGAATTTTTCACTTGTTCTATGTCTCTTTTTCTTACATTCTTATTTTTCACAAAAGAAAAATAACATATATTTTATCTACAAACCCTCAGGTTCTGTGTTATTTATCTAAATAAGTGAATAGCCAATGCAATTGCCTTCATCTTTTATCTAAAATCCCTCAGGTCCTGTGTTCAAAACCCAGAAGAGACGTTTCTACGTTTTATTTAAATCAGTGAAAGGATTTAGGCTGTGAACTATAAAGCACGTCCGTTCGGTAGTTGGATTTCGATCGATACTTTATGTACTCATATTTCTCATTGATTTCCACTGCGTGTCTACAAGAGGTTTGTCACTTATGAAACCCTACATAAATGGTATAACGTATAATAAACAAATCAATGTATAATGTATATTAAACAAATAAATCAGCATAAAATCTGAAATTGATTGCAAAAAGATCCCATAAATTAAGGGGAAACTAAAATAGAAAATAAAAAAGAGAATAAATAAGGAAAATGAAAAATCAAAATTGTTTTCGAAGTCAATGATTGTAAATATATAAACTGTCATTTCAAAAACCACTATGCACGCCACCATAAACAGTGGTATTAAGGAAAATCTGATAATAATCAAACAACCGTTAAAACTTGATTAGGATGAGGAGAAGTTAGAGAACAATGTAAAGAAATCTCCATTTTTCCCATTTTACCATCCTAGTCCAACTCATTATCTCTTTACTAAGAGATCTCAGACGAATTCGACTCCTCGACGGTTCTTTAGAAATCCATTTCCTCCCCCGTCGCCGGTGAAGCATATTCGTTTTGTTCTTGCTCAGCAACAGGCTCGGTGAAACCGAATGAGGCGTCGATTCAGGAAGGGAATGAAGGAGAAGGGATTGCTGGACTTGATAAAAGTTTTGGATTTTTGAAGCATTTTGGAAGTAAATATAAAGTTAGAGAAGAGGTTGGGAGAGGACATTTTGGTTGCATTGCTAAGTTTAAGAAGGGTGATCTCAAGGGTCAACAAGTCGCTGTAAAAATCATTCCCAAATTCGATGGTTTTTTTTAATGCTCTGTTGTGATCTTAGATTTCATTTTTTTTTTATTCAATCCTGGGTCGGGATTCGAACCTCTAACTTGTACCACTTGGTTAGTTGATGTTTTCCATAAAAATTGGTGCTTACATTTCCCCCCATGCCTCTCTTTAGCAAAGTTTTTTTTTTTTGAGATATTAATTTAAATAGGGGTTGAGGAGGCTCGAACTTTCAAACTTATAGGAGTGAATATTGATGTTTAACTAGTCGAGCTATCAGTTTAGCCTTCTTTGGCTAAGTTAAGCAAGCTCTGCTTTGTATTGTTGCTCAAGAATTTAAAAATGTTTTAACATTTTAGTTTTGAATAATTCCTATTTTTCAGGCCATTATCTTTGTTGAATTTTGGTAGTAGGGTAATTTTATCTTGGCACTTTGGCTTTTTTTTGGGTTTTTGGAGTAAAACATTTAAAATTTTACATTTTGCTTATTCTAGTTGTAACATGTGCTATTTTAGATTTGTTCTTCTTTGCTGATCTTATTTTTTTATTGGTAGATGACAATTATTAGGGCATTAATGTAATTGTTCATAATAGTTAGTTTGATTAGTTGAGTTAGTTACATAACTCAGTTTGTTTATAATACTCTTTAGATTTGTAATAATGAATTATTCAATAAACTTCTTCTCTTTTAATATGGTATCAAAAGGATAAACACGGGATTTTTGCCTATATAACCTCGAAAAGATGCCCCTAATGAAATAAAGGCTGGAAGCTAAATTTTTGCATTAAAGACCTTTTGCTGATGTCATGTTTATGTGAAAAGACCAAAAACCTTATAAGACTTCATTAACAACCAACCACCTTCCATCATCTTTTTACTTAATTTATTTCTCTCTCTCACAAAGCAGTCTAGATCTCTCTCTCTCACTCTCTCTCTCTCTCCCTCTCTCTGAAGGAAGACAGACAAGGTATGGTGTTTTTTTCTGTATATTTTCGCTGTTTATTGAAATGCAATTCGTTTTTGAAACATTCGTTCGTGTTGTCTTCTCGGTATCTGATCTCATGAGGAATGTCAGATCTAACCGAACATTGCATGTGATCAGACCGATCATAATAAATGATCGGTCAGCTCATTTATGTTTCTCTGACCGATCAACTGCATATATGATCGGTCCAATCTTAAGAAATGTTCGGTTTCCCCATTGATTATGATTTGACCGATCAACATCATCTATAATAGGACGAATCAACATTTATATTCGGACTGATCAATACATTTATGGTCAGATCGATCATATATGAGGTGGATCGGCCAGCTTATAATCAATTAGAAAACCGAACATTGCTTAAGATCAGACCGATCACATATGAATTTGATCGATTAGATAACCGTAAATGAGCTGATTGATCCTTTAGTATGATCGGTCCGATCACATACAATGATCGGTCCGATTACAGTAATTTTATGGTCATGACCATTAATTTTATTTTAAAGTGCTGTTTAATATATCTGTTACCACTGAATCTTATATGAATTTGAATTTTTCTATTTCTTCATATGGCAATGGTAAGACTATTTGTTAGATATGGCGGACATTGGGATGATGATGGATACAACTATACCGGTGACTCATTAGGAGGAATAATTGTGGATAAGGGTATAAGATATAACAATTTAGTAGAACGACTATATGAAGTTGTAGGAGTTGACTCTGCATCGATGACTTTAAAAATCAAGTGCACATACAAGTTTGCAACAATATGTCCGCCGTTTAAAATTAGGAATGATATGGAGCTGCAGTTTTATTTGATGGGGTCTGAACCTTTGGATCCGATATGTGTATCCTCTGAACGTAGGGACTCAGACATAATGAGTGGAAGGTATAGAACTGATAACATGAATCATTGTAATTATTCGGGTAATATTGCATCTATGACGTCGTTGGATGATAATATAGCTCCATATGATTTAGCAAATGATGATAATGGAAGAGCGGATTGGGGAAAAATGAAAGAATAAACTTGTTATGATAGTCGTGGTAACGTTTATTTTCGAAGATTGAATGATGCATTTAACTATGGTGATGTCCATATTGAGAGAGATGCCATTCAAGTGAAACCTGAGAGAAATGTAGATAATGAATGTGTACCAAGTAATCACGTGACAGTACGTGATACGAAGGGGAAAGGAAAATTGAGCCTATTCAATTAAATTCATTGGGAAAGTGTCTATTGAGAAGTTTAGAGTAGGGTGTATATTCTTATCCAAACAAGATTTAGTTAGTAGACTCTCTAGGTTGGCGATTGGATCAAATTTTGAGTATAAAGTTAAAAAATCGACTAAGACCTTATACGCTGTAGGTTGTGTTGATCGAAATTGTGAGTGGAGGTTGCAAGCGATCACTTTAAAACTCTCTGGCATATTCCATGTTACGAAGTTTGTAGGTGTTCACAGGTTTACTTTATGTGCTAAACCATGATCATCGACAAGCTACTAGTAAGGTAGTTGGAGACATTAATAAGATGAAACTTGAAAATTGTAGTCGTCAATATACACCAAGAGATATAATGGATGTCAAGCAAAAAGAGTAAGGCGTGAACATATCTTATGATAAAGCATGAAGAGCGAGAGAGGATGCATATGAGGTTGTTAGAGGATCCTACGAAGAGTCTTACGATCTATTGTGGCTGTATTGTGAGGTTGTGAAGTATGAAAATCCTGGAACCATTTATCACATTGAATTAGAGGATGTGTGTCATTTCAAATATCTATTCATTGCATTTGGACCTTGTATTAGGGGATTTCTTGGTTGTATAAGACCGGTAATTGTATTGGATGGATCATTTTTTAAAGGAAAATATAGGGGGACATTGCTTGTAGTTATGTTGCTTAGATGGAAACAATTAAATTTATCCAATAGGGTTTGGGATCATAGATAGAGAAACTGATGAATCATGGACTTGGTTTTTGCATAAACTAAAGTCTGTAATTGGTGATGTGGAAGATATGGTTTTTTTGTTTTAGACAGACATAAAAGCATCGAAAAGGCCATTGTGAATGTCTTCCCAAATGCTAGTCATGGTATTTGCATCCTGAAGGAACTATTTACTAAATTTGCGGAATTTTCTTTAGTAAATTAATTAACGATTAATTACGGATCCGTTAATAACATGCAATTGTGATCAAATCGAAAAATAAAATTAAGGTTTTTCGAAAAAAACTTACATTGTAGATTTATGGAGAATCGGTTGGGGTTTCCTTTACAGCATCAATCCACTTCACCAAGCCTTCTATGCTATATCCCGATCACAAACCAACCCGACTTGTGGGAATCGAACCGGAAGAACAAACAAAGAAGAAGAAAAAATCTTCTTATTTTGATATGCCAAAATCGGCTATAGGGAGACTAAAAGAGAGAATTTTGATAAAAATATCAAAGTGTAAAATATGAGCACCCAATGGTCATATTTATAAGAAAAATAAGAGTTTGTTTCCTAATCAAATTAGAACTCTTATTTCATTTAATTTAAATAATCAAATTAATTAAATTAAAAAAATCAAAAAAAATAAGTAAAAATAAAGCAAGATGGCGTCAGACTCATGGAAAATTAAAAACATTTTTTTTTTTCATCCATTTGACAAGTGGCGCTAATGCTAATGCTTATCATTTTATCTTATAAAATTTTGATATTTATCTATTCTTTATGTATTTAATTAGAATATTCAATTCTTATAAAATACATAAATGCCAAAATTCATATATTAATTAATATTGAACTAAATCAATTTAATTAATTATTTTGGGATAAATACTAATTTGTTTTCATAAAACAAATATATTTAAATCTCTCCTTTTATTATTAAATTAAATAAACTCATTATTTAATTAATAATATTAATTATCAATTTCTATTTAAATAAACTCATTATTTAAATAATTAATAATTTTAATATTAATTTCCATTTAAATAAACTCTTTATTTAAACAATTAATATATCCCTTATTTAAGTAATTTAATTACTTAAATGTAAATATTTCTTCCTAGTTAAATTAATAACTTGGTTAGTTACAATGATATATGGGCTAGCATAGGGACTGATGGACCTATAGATCATGGGCTCCAATAATTATTGATTTATTAATTAAACTCATTAATTAATTAATCATAATTATTAACTTAAGGTAATTCCACTATAAACCCTAAGTTGAACTCCCCTCACTATAGATGGGTTATGTCCATTTGTTATTAAGTTTGTTTTGACATATCCTTCACGTGGTAATCTCATAATTACAACCTGGGTCAAAATTACCGTTTTACCCTTGTAATTATCTCTTTTATCCTTGTGTACCCGATGATTCTCTAATGAACATTTTTCTATAGTTTTCAAGTATAGAACGATCCTTCTCGGGCAGTGAGAAGGTGAGGCCTCATGTTCAATCGTAGAATCATTACAACAAGGGAGATACCTAAAGTTCCTAAGTTAGAATAGTGTCGCACTAACACTTTCATTTGTTTTAGGAAAGTTATGAATGCCATCTTGTATAGAAATGTTCCCAAGCACCAATTTAGTCATTTCCCCAAAACGGGAGTTTATCGAGTGTATCAACAGATCACCCTCAACTATGTGAATCAAAGGAAAAGACTTCATTAATGTGAGTTCACAACATACTCAGGGATTGAGACGTATCAATCTTAATAACGTAAATTTGATATTATAAATCATTTCCTATCAACGGTGTTATTTAGGAATCGATTTATTATCCTGGTCCATCTTATATAAACTCATTATATATGATGTTTCCACTTGCATCTACATCATGCTAATGATTTGGATCAAATCGATGAACAACATCAACGGTGTTACCAGAATAAGGTTTCCTAACCGTATTCGTTTCTCGTAGACTATTTGAGTTACTATCTTGGACTAGATCCACTTTATATCTCATAGTAGTCAAGATTACGGAATTAGTAACTCCTGGAATTTTCTATTAATGTTTGAATATTTACCTGAATATCAACATATAATAAATTGCACAAAATTCACTAAAATAATACTTTTATTTATTCATAAAATATTCTATTACAAATTACGAATTCTAGGGCATAAATCCCAACAATCTCCCACTTGCCCTAGAGTAAGTGAGACATGTCTCGTAATCCTAGTCCTTCTAGGTGACCCTCAAACACATTAGCCGTGAGAGTCTTTGTAAACGGATCGCTCGTTGTCCTTCGTGTCTATCTTCGTGACCAGCACGTCCCCACGATGCACTATCTCCCTTATAAGATGATATTTCCTCTCTATATGTTTTGATCTTTTGTGTGATCTTGGTTCCTTTGAATTTGCCACTGCACCACTATTATCGCAATAGAGAGTTATGGGCAATTCCATATTTGGAACAACTTCCAAATCTTTTAGGAACTTTCTGAGCCAGACACCTTCCTTTGCAGCTTCACAAGCAGCAATATATTCTGCTTCCATAGTGGAGTCAGCAATACAACCTTGCTTAATACTTCTCCAAACTATTGCGGCTCCACCAAGTGTAAACACTGCACCCGATGTTGATTTCCTAGAATCTTTATCACCTTGGAAATCAATCGTGTATCCTGTAAGGATCAAATCCTTATCTCCATACACTAACATATAATTTCTCGTTCTCCTAAGATACTTGAGAATTGCTTTAATCGCAACCCAATGTTCCTTTCCAGGATTGGATTGGAACCCGCGACTACTCCCACTGCATAGCAGATATCCGGTCTAGTACACAACATTGCATACATTAGACTTCCTACTGCTGAAGCATATGGTATCTGTCCCATTTCCTCAACTTCTTGAGGTGTCTTAGGTGATTGTTCCTTAGACAAACTAATTCCATGCCTAAAAGGTAAAATACCTTTCTTGGAATTTTGCATAGCAAAGCGTTTGATAATTTTATCAATATACGTTGCTTGAGACAGTGCTAGTGATTTCTTACTTCGATCACGAATGATCTGAATCCCAAGAACATAACTAGCCTCTCCCAAATCTTTCATTTGGAATTGATTTGCCAGCCATTCTTTAACTTCTGTTAACGTTCCTTTGTTATTTCCAATTAACAAAATATCGTCAACGTAAAGAATTATGAATACCACTTTGTCTTTTATGATACGCTTGTATACACAAGGTTCATCTATATTCTGTTCAAAGCCATAAGTTTTGACTGCATCGTCAAACTTAATGTTCCAAGACCTTGATGCTTGCTTAAGTCCATAAATGGACCTTTGCAACTTACAAACCTTTTGTTCTTGTCCTGGAATAATGAATCCCTCTGGTTGCATCATATAGATGCTTTCGTCTAGATTGCCATTAAGGAAGGCAGTCTTGACGTCCATTTGCCAAATCTCATAATCATAATAAGCGGCAATGGATAAGATGGTGCGAATAGATTTAACCATGGCAACTGGGGAAAAAGTATCCTCATAGTCAATACCCTCCCCTCCGAGTATAACCTTTTGCCACTAATCTAGCCTTGAAAGTCTCAACTTTCCCGTCGCACCTCTTTTTCTCTTATAGATCCATTTGTATCCTATGGGTTTTTCACCATTTGGAAGATCTATGAGAGTCCAGGCAGAGTTGGAATACATTGATTCCATCTCGAGATCCATGGCTTTGAGCCATTTTTCTTTATCAATATCCCGCATTGCATTCTTATAAGTCAATGGGTCTTCGGATTGTCATCGGCTATGGCAATATGGATTTCTCCAAATCCTATAAAGCGTTCTGGGTTTCTAATAACCCTCCCACTTCTCCGAGGTTCTGATAAAGTTTGCACCTGGATTTCGGTGTTTTATCAACGACTCTCCTGCGATTGATGAATTGTGTTGTTATCACTTATTTCATTCAACACTATTGCACTTCTGGGTTTTCTATCTTTCATAAAATCCTCTTCAAGAAAAAGCGCATTTGTCGACACAAATACTTTGTTTTCCACGGGACAATAAAAGTACCCACCCTTTGTTTCTTTTGGGTAGCCTACGAAAAGGCATACTTTACTTGGGGTTCTAACTTCTTTGGGTTTGCCATCAACACATGAGCGGGCGACCCCCAAATCCTAAAGTGTCGTAAACTTCCTTTACGTCCATTCCATAACTCTTGTGGAGTTTTAGGAACACTTTTGGATGGAACCACATTGAGTATGTATAAAGCGGTTTTAATCGCATATCCCCAAAAAGAAAGTGACAGTGTTGCGAAACTCATCATTGATCTAGTCATGTCTAATAACGTTCGGTTTCTTCTTTCACCCACACCATTTCGTTGAGGCATTCCCGGTCTTGAAAGTTGGGATGTTATCCCATGTTCAATCAAATAATCTCTGAAGTCTAAGTCCAGGATATTCGCCACCACGATCGGATCGAAGTGTTTTGATAGTTTTACCTAATTGGTTTTCCACTTGACTTTATACTCTTTGAACTTATCAAGAGCTTCGATTTGTGGATCATTAGGTAAACGTATCCATAGCGTGAATAGTCATCCGTGAAAGAGATGTAATATTCAAATCCACCACGAGCTTTTGCATTAAATGGTCCACAAAGGTCCGTATGCACAAGTTCGAGTGGTTTTGAGGCTCTATTACCTTTTCCAGGTAAAAGGTCTTTTGGTCATTTTGCCTTCCAAACAGGGTTCACGGCTGGCATGGTTCCGATTTCTAACCGACTTAGGGAACCAGCTTTTCACGAGTCTTTCAAGCCTGTCTAAGCCTATATGACCTAACCTTAGATGCCATAAATACGTTTCTTCTTTTGAAACCTTTTGTCTTTTAGTTTTTGTTTTTGCAGTCTTGAACATTTCAATATTATGTGTTGTTGTTCCTATTGACGGACTCAATATGAACAAATTTTTTCTATTGACTGCAGAGGTTATATACGAATTCCCTTTGTATATCTTGATCTCATCAATCCCTGAGTCAATTGAATAACCATTTCTCATGCAACGTGAAACCGACACTAGATTTCTAGCAAATCCAGGGACCAGAAAACGTTGTATAATCGTATATAACGAGAATTGAATTGCGAGACAAATGTCTCGCACATGCAATCGCCGTAAGGAACCGCCTGTTCCTACCGCATTGTATATGTACCATGTTCTATTTTAGTCCAAGAATCGGACATTAGAGCGGATGAACAAATGTGGTTTGTGGCACCAGAATCAAATATCCATTCGGATAAATTATCTTCCACTAACCACGATTCTGCTACAAGTAAATCAATTACTATCTAAGCCGTTCATCCGTTTGTTGGTCATATTTACGCGACTAATTGCATCGACCGCAAATTAAGATCTTTTAGGATTAGACTAGAATCTTGATTTAAAGTGTCATTTAACAATTCATTCCATTTGACAAAGTTATCAATTTTATTGGTTGCAATATTAGAGGAGGACATTTTAGTCGTAATGAATAAAAGTAAGTGAATTTTAATTAGCAATTCTATATTCAAACAATGTGTTTGGCATAAAATTAAACATGATGCATGAATGCTACAATGTTCAACAAATAGAAATACCCTAAACAGATTATTATGCCACCTGGTAGTTTAACCTTCCCGGGTAGAGTGCCGTCGAATGATAAGTCAGTCACCCTGTACGTTAAACCGAGACCCTTCTCGAACAACTTCCAATCCAGAATAACTCATATTCCTATGGAATTGTTTTACCGTGTGTTTGGTCAAGAAATTTTGATAACAAACCTTATCAATTTCTTATGAGTGTAACCCATTATTTTAGTCTTTTAAATGAGAAAAGATGAGTGTCTACGAAGTGTAGATTCAGTCTTCAATTCGCATTTAAAATCCTTTATCCCATTCTGGAGACCCACCTTGGTATTGATTCACACTATAAAACCTTCCTATGGGAATGAACACTTCTATGGGTGCTACAGAGGTCAAGTGTGAATCTCACGTTGCGAGCCTAATAATGGTGACCATAGGATACTTTGTCAAGTTTCCTTCTCCCACTCAAAATTTTAAAATTGGGTTTTCATACTCAGACAAATTTAGGCTAATCAATTTATCTAAGTTTAACCTAACTCAATCTTAACTCTTAAATTGGTTAGATCAATTTTAATGTGAATTGCCAAGTTTCCTAGATTAAAAACTAATCACATTATGGGACCTTCTTAATGAAATCGATTAATTATCATGAACTTTTCTCCCAGATCGCTCCCAGTTAGAGGCGCTCCGTGTTAAGGGAACTTTCAAAAACCTCATCGCTTGGGCGAGCTTTCGCTGGAGATCCATTCAATTTAATTAATCATTTTCATTAATTTTTAATTAACCCTTAATTAAATATCTATTCGATAGTGCTTATGTGAATTTAGGTCCAATTGTTTAAACAAATAAATCCACATTCGAATATTAATTTTAGTTTCTATTCAATTTTAAACATTTTAATAAATGAATATTATCTAAAATTAGCATGCATTTATCCTAATCTCATCGGCATAAATATTTTATAACAAGATAAAATCAACATGCTTTATCACATACATAAAATATAATAACAACTTTATCACATAATTATGTATGCATGTACAATTAAATCTATCTTAATCATACATCTATGGTGGGATTTCCTACATGACATACATATATGCATGAACAATTATTTATAAATCATATCTCATACAAATATCTAAATAATTAAACAACTAGATTGACCAGGTATTCTTGGCACTATTTCTACAACAAAATTAAAATTACAATAATTAAAACTTGTTGTAGGTCTTGAAGCTTGAAAAATTTCTCTCTCCTCATCTTGATGTAGGCGTGGGAGGCCTTTTATGAAAGAAATATTTTCTCCAATATTTTTCATAAAAGGTTTATTTTTCAAATAATTATCTTTTATCTATTTATGGAAAAATATAAAATAAAAGATTTTCCATAAATATTAATATATATTTTAAAATATATTATAAAGATATAAGATAATTAAAAATTACCCTTTATCTTTATCTTATATATTTAAAATATATATCTTTTAAAAGATAATATTGGAAAAATATCTTACCATATCTTGTCCAAATCTATCCTTGTCGCCGCCCTAGCCGATCCCATCACCATCATTGTGCCGATTTTTGCATCAATTTTTTCTTCCGTTATTCCCGAAGATTACAAAAATAATCCTATACCAGAAATTGGGTTTACAAATTTTCTAATAAAATTTAAAACCTAAGTGCCCAAGAATACCTAAACAGTCAACTAGCAAATCCACAATTTATATAACAATTTATATATATACATAAAACGGTTTTTATGCAACCCACCGATTTTCGAAAATCACAATTCATGTTAATTAACGTAGGCTCTGATACCAATTGAAGGAACTATTTACTAAATTTGCGGAATTTTCTTTAGTAAATTAATTAACGATTAATTACGGATCCGTTAATAACATGCAATTGTGATCAAATCGAAAAATAAAATTAAGGTTTTTTGAAAAACTTACATTGTAGATTTATGGAGAATCGGTTGGGGTTTCCTTTACAGCATCAATCCACTTCACCAAGCCTTCTATGCTATATCCCGATCACAAACCAACCCGACTTGTGGGAATCGAACCGGAAGAACAAACAAAGAAGAAGAAAAAATCTTCTTATTTTGATATGCCAAAATCGGCTATAGGGAGACTAAAAGAGAGAATTTTGATAAAAATATCAAAGTGTAAAATATGAGCACCCAATGGTCATATTTATAAGAAAAATAAGAGTTTGTTTCCTAATCAAATTAGAACTCTTATTTCATTTAATTTAAATAATCAAATTAATTAAATTAAAAAAATCAAAAAAAATAAGTAAAAATAAAGCAAGATGGCGTCAGACTCATGGAAAATTAAAAACATTTTTTTTTTCATCCATTTGACAAGTGGCGCTAATGCTAATGCTTATCATTTTATCTTATAAAATTTTGATATTTATCTATTCTTTATGTATTTAATTAGAATATTCAATTCTTATAAAATACATAAATGCCAAAATTCATATATTAATTAATATTGAACTAAATCAATTTAATTAATTATTTTGGGATAAATACTAATTTGTTTTCATAAAACAAATATATTTAAATCTCTCCTTTTATTATTAAATTAAATAAACTCATTATTTAATTAATAATATTAATTATCAATTTCTATTTAAATAAACTCATTATTTAAATAATTAATAATTTTAATATTAATTTCCATTTAAATAAACTCTTTATTTAAACAATTAATATATCCCTTATTTAAGTAATTTAATTACTTAAATGTAAATATTTCTTCCTAGTTAAATTAATAACTTGGTTAGTTACAATGATATATGGGCTAGCATAGGGACCTGATGGACCTATAGATCATGGGCTCCAATAATTATTGATTTATTAATTAAACTCATTAATTAATTAATCATAATTATTAACTTAAGGTAATTCCACTATAAACCCTAAGTTGAACTCCCCTCACTATAGATGGGTTATGTCCATTTGTTATTAAGTTTGTTTTGACATATCCTTCACGTGGTAATCTCATAATTACAACCTGGGTCAAAATTACCGTTTTACCCTTGTAATTATCTCTTTTATCCTTGTGTACCCGATGATTCTCTAATGAACATTTTTCTATAGTTTTCAAGTATAGAACGATCCTTCTCGGGCCAGTGAGAAGGTGAGGCCTCATGTTCAAGTACCTGAATCATTACAACAAGGGAGATACCTAAAGTTCCTAAGTTAGAATAGTGTCGCACTAACACTTTCATTTGTTTTAGGAAAGTTATGAATGCCATCTTGTATAGAAATGTTCCCAAGCACCAATTTAGTCATTTCCCCAAAACGGGAGTTTATCGAGTGTATCAACGGATCACCCTCAACTATGTGAATCAAAGGAAAAGACTTCATTAATGTGAGTTCACAACATACTCGGGATTGAGACGTATCAATCTTAATAACGTAAATTTGATATTATAAATCATTTCCTATCAACGGTGTTATTTAGGAATCGATTTATTATCCTGGTCCATCTTATATAAACTCATTATATATGATGTTTCCACTTGCATCTACATCATGCTAATGATTTGGATCAAATCAGTGAACAACATCAACAGTGTTACCGAATAAGGTTTCCTAACCGTATTCGTTTCATCGTAGACTATTTGAGTTACTATCTTGGACTAGATCCACTTTATATCTCATAGTAGTCAAGATTACAGAATTAGTAACTCTGGAATTTTCTATTAATGTTTGAATATTTACCGAATATCAACATATAATAAATTGCACAAAATTCACTAAAATAATACTTTTATTTATTCATAAAATATTCTATTACAAATTACGAATTCTAGGGCATAAATCCCAACACATCCACCATTTGAGTTTAAACCTTAAACAGAAGTTCAAAAACGAGAATATCAATAAAGTTTTCTTTCCGGTTGCCAAGACATATCGAGAGTCTGTATTTCAACAGATATAGTATCTATGTTTCCCGGTGCGTCTAAATACTTGGAAAATGAAGTTGGTCTTGAGAAATGGGCACGGTTCTATGCGCCGAAAAATAGATATAGTATCATGACCACGAATATAGCAGAATCTATCAATAGTGTATTTTTCGATGACCGGGAATTGCCTATAACTGCATTAATAGAAGGAATCCGGGCGAAGTTGCATAAATGGTTTTTCGATCGCCGAGTTGAAGCATCTTATATGAACGGAGCATTGACCAAACATGCAGATGATATTCTCCGAGCAAATCATGCAAGGTCAACTACATTGCCTGTCACGAACATTGACATATATCGTCATGCTGTGAAAGATTGTGAATTTGTTACTACGGTTGATCTGAACTCCATGAAGTGTACTTGCCGGGAATTTGATCTAGACCGGTTGCCTTGTAAACATGCACTTGCAGCGGCAAGAGAACAAAACGTGAACCCATACACATTGTGCTCAAAATATTTTATAGCCGAGTTTTTATTGAATGCATATGCGAAGCCCATAAATCCACCTCTTAACAGGTCAAATCATAGATTCTTCGAAGGTTTTGAATGCGTTCGTGTTATGCCCCCAAAAATAGTTACACAGATTGGACGCCGAAAAAAACTAAGGATCCCTTCATCTAGAGAGACAGTTGTGAACACTCGACATTGTGGGCGGTGTGATTCAACGGGGTATAATAGAAAGACCTGTCGTAATCCAATTTCATATAACTTGTAATGCTTAGGGTTAATTTAATTTGTTTGGGCACCATTTAACAGATTTGAATGTCGTAAAGATTTTCTATCCATATGATCGGTTCGAGTGTAATAACATAACCTGTCCGAGCGTCATGAACACGACCGGACCGAGTGTCATGAACATAATTGGACCGAGCGTCATGAACATGACCGATCTGAGAGTCATGAACATGAACGATCCGGGCATCAGTTAACTTGATTATGATCGGTCTGTTTCTATGAACTGATCTAAACGGTCATAGAGTAAGATCACTCCAAGCATATGAACTGATCTGTCTGAACGGTCATAGAGTGTTAAACTTATCCGATCATGGTATACATATATAAAAAAATAGTAAAGCCACAAAAATGTATAATTTATTAAGCATAAAAAAACAGGTGTGTTGGACCACACCTCCCATGATAACATTAGTCTAAATTGTTTCATCTTGCGGGAGGTAATCATTTCAAAATTATTTCCCATTACAAGACACTCATAAAACTTAATAACAAATACACCACAGTAGATCGAATTGTCTTGTATTGGGGTATCAGGGAAACACCTAAGTGGCCATCGTTCGACTGTCTGGGATAGGCCGAGATGATACATCATGTGTGCAACACAATCATGAACCGGTCGAAGCATGAGATCAACCTCTTCTTCAGTTGTGTATGTTGGAAGTGAATCGTAGTATACAAACTCATTTCGACGGAGATCCATTGACAGTAAAATCCAGTGACTGCCCTTGACATTGATGGGTGCATATACCTAAGTGAAATAAAATGAAATTTAGTGAAGCCAACATAATAACAAACAAATATTAAGAATTAAAGGACTTACATAATTAACATCACTCCAAGATATCATAAAGTATCCTTCTGTGCCTAGAATGTAATCTAATAAGTTAGTACATTCTTGCCAGTTATAGGTCTCATTCTTCCCTAATGTCGTTTCATATTCCTCCCAAACCCTGGGGCAGTATTGCTGTAACAAAGAAATTAAGTTAAAAAAATTTAAAAATGAGTATTTGAATTAAATGACACCTTGGAGCAATCAATAGTTACTGAAAAGTATGTGTCTACGACTGTAAAGCGTTGCTTTTGGAATTCATGTCGCATTTTCAACTTCGCTTGAATAAATAGGAAGGATGTATCTATATGTTGTGGAATCACTACAAACATAAGTATGTGACCAGTTATAAGCATTTGAAAAGGAAGGATTGATAAGGAAGGACAAAATTGGAAAATAATATTAATGATCGGTCCGATCACAATACAAGCTCGGTTCGAGTATAGACCATGCTCGGTTCTAACATTATAATCGAACCGATCATTTGGACAGAAAAGTATATACAATGAATATTATTTCTGTCCAAATGATCAGATCGAGAGTATATGGTGATCAGATCGAGCCTACATGATGTTCAGACCGAGCCTTCATGGTGATCGGACCGATCATTCATATCTTTATCATCATTCCAATGTATATTTACTTACCTCACAACCAAGATGGGAATCTGCTACGGTAATCCAATCTAGGAACCATCGTTTATCCTTTGCACCATAGAACTCACATTTGACCAACTCATTAGCATTACTCTTGTTCTTAAAATACTGTAAGTACTGGTCAAATATAGTTTTTGGTACCATGTACAAAGGGTCATATAGTTCCATCCCGTCTGCTCCCACCGTCTTCTTCTTCTTCTCCGTTATATACGGAGATTGTAGAGCTGCTGCAGCCTTCCTTTCACTACTACCTCGGGCACGTGTTTTAAAATCCTTATTTTCTTCCATCATTACTAAGTCTGAACTCAACTCAGTATTAGAAAAAATTGTTGGATTTTTTCTCTCTCAACCTTCGCTTTTTTAAGCAGGTTCTGTCTACTTTTTTCTTCTTCTTTTTCTCTTATCTGCATTCTTTTCTCCTTCTTTCTTCTTCTCTTCTTATTTTTTTGCTTCTTTCTTCTCTTCTTGTTTTTCTTCTTTATTTTCCTCTTCTTTATTCTCATATTCTTCTTGTTTTTCTTGTTTATTTTCCTTTCCTTTCTTCTCTTCTTCTTGTTTTTCTTCTTTATTTTCCTCTTCTTTCTTTTTCTCCTCTTCTTGTTTTTCTTGTTTATTTTCCTCTTCTTTCTTCTCATCTTCTTGTTTTTCTCGTTTATTTTCCTTTTCTTTCTTCTCTTCTTCTTGTTTTTCTCCTTTATTTTCCTCCTTTATTCTCTCCTTCTCTCTTCTGATCCTCATCTTCTTGGTTTTCTTCTTGCTTCTCCTCCTTTTCTTGTTTTTCTTCTCTCTTCTCCTCCTCTTATTTTTTTTTCTTCTTTCTTTTCCTCTTCCTCTTTATTGTCCTCCTCTTTCTTCTCTTCCTCTTTCTTTTCCTCCTCCATATATCGATGCATAAATATCTCATCAAATTGGAAGTCCATGACATCCTTAAATTTATCACACTTCTCGTGCTCACCGTCACTCATCTCAATATCATCAATATGCACGGTGTTTCCCTACATATTATACATGTACAAACAGTAAAACACAATATTTATGTAAAATAGGAAAGATAACGTCAAACATGTATAGATTTGTTTACCTTCGACAATAGCTTCAAGATGGTTGCTAACGTGGTCTTTATCTCCTGAACATCGGCTTCCACCCGTCGAATACGAACATCACTACTGATAATGGCTTGTTTGTACTTCGAGGATAAACCACGGCTCTTCTTCGTCTCTGCATGAGGCATGTTCACCTCCTCTTGATTCATCTTCTTTCTTTGACTCTTCATCTCCTCCGGTTGCTTCTCCGGATTCTTCTCCGGCTTCTTCTCCAATTTCTTCTCTATCTTCTTCTCCACCTTCCCACCTTCTTTTTTTCTTGAAGGGTTAACAACCTGTAAGTTTCAAAGAAATCATTAAAATCACATATATGATCGGACTGATCTCCGTGTATGATCGGATCAGAATACTGTATAATCGAACTGAATGCAATGTATACTCGGTCCGATCATATAGACAGAACATTACAAGTATTAGATCTTAAAGCATGATCGGTCCGATCTGATCATGTGTTACAATTGGACCGATCACAAATATATAATCTGACCGATCATTTGGATAGAAGACATCAAATATTCTGTCTAAATCATCGAACCAATCAAACGTTGTGATCGGTACGATTATACTAAGATATTGGACTGATCATAGTGTTTAATCGTACAAATTTTCCAATATCACTTGCAAAATTTTATAATACCTTTTCAACTACGAAAAATATATTCTTCTTAAGGCCGGCCTATGTCATACTCTTTCCATTTCGCCATGAGCATATCGATAGCATAATTTCATCCACTTTTGACACATACTTATGATCAATAAGTTCTGGTAATTGTTAATAAATCCATGCTTGCAACACAACAATTTTAAACATCATATAACTATATAGTTCATGAGATTTATATACAAGTGCTTGGTTGCACAATACATGAAACACAGGAAAATCCAGCAAGTGTGTATGTTGTAGCTAACATCTTGGAGTCGAGGTTGGTTTTCTTTAATTTCTTAACTGTCTCTTCATCCATCCCTTTTATTTTCTTTTCATATGATGCTAGGCCATCATCTATTGCGCCCTGAAGGGATCCTATTGTGAGACTATATACAATGTCAACCCAATCAAAACTATTCCACATTTCTTCTTCTTCTACCAACGAAAAAAATCCAGTATCAATATGTTTTTTTCCTCAATCCACCCAACAATACTAGCTCAACTATGTAAGCAAGTGTGAACTTCACAATATCAGCATCAACTACCAAGTCATTATCAAGGTACTTGGCATCTAAATCTTCTTTCTTTACGTTATAGCAATCCTTAAAAAAGAGCTCTCTCAATCTAATAGAATGATCATTTCAGAATAAATTTCTTCCTCGAGGCAGCCCAGAAATACGTGCAAAATCATCCTTTGTAAATGTTCTTGTCTGCCCCCTAATCAAAAAGCTCATCTCCTGCTGATTACTTTCTTCATCTTCTTCTTCTTTAATCTCTCTAAAAAGAACTAGGTGCAATAATGGACCACTGGACGTAAAATCTATATCGATGAAAGTTCCCCTTACCATTTCTAATTGTGTTGGAGTGAGACGCGCCTTAATATTCTCTACAGTGTTTGTCAAATGGGACACCTCGGTAAAATTGGCGAGAAAATATTTTTCAGGACTGTATTTCAGTTCAAGAGCCATTTCAACTGGAACAAAAAAAAATTTCGAAACATCATTAAATTACATATTTAGTTTGACAAAATAAAACATTAGTATGTTGTGTTTGGTCCGATCACATGTTGTGGTCGGACTGATCACATACTGTGATCGATCCAACCACATACTGTAATCGGCCCGATCACATGTTATAATCGGACTGATCACATGTTGTGCTTTGAACTAACATATGATCGAACCTATTATAACATATGATCAGACCGATTACAGGATGTGATCGGTCAGATCTTTGCTTGCAATCTGTCCGATCAGGAACCCTAAACCCTCACACCGATCCATTTTAACACCCTACCATCGGTTTTCCAGTGAGAAAATAAAAACTTACCTTTTCTTCAGCTTCAACAAATGATTTTTAAAAGCAGAGACGTATGAAAGTTGTACAAAATATGTTCTTTAGCTTTAACGATTGATTACAAATAGGTTTAAATAAGTTTTAATTTTGAGGTTAATATAGATCGTGGAGAGGCAGATACCGTTACAAGATCGTGGAAGTAATCGGTGTGAAGGTAATCGGTCGTGGGGGTTTTACTAGGTGACGTTTCACATTCATCAGCGTGCGGTATTAAATGATTCAGGATTTTTGGTCATTTCACATAATGGTGACATCAGCCAAGGGTCTTAAATGCGAAAATGGAGCGTGGTGGGCTTTGTTTCATTACAGAGTTGGTTTCGAGGTTATATAGGCAAAAATCCCGATAAACACGTGTCTTCCATTCTCTTTCTCACCGCACCAAATTCTTCCATTTTCCTTTCATCGTTTTTCCTTTCAATCATTCATTACTTTCATAAACTTTCAATTTCATTTCTTTTTTCTCAATTGAAATTGAATCCTTTTTCAATTTCTTCTTCAAATTCATTCAAAATCCTCTGAATTCATCACTGAATTCTTCAAATTCACTCCAATGTCTACTGTTTCAGCTTCAGATTCAACTACGACTCCTTCACTTGCTTCAATTCCAGAATCGTATTTGAATCATCAAAAAAATTCTTACTATCGATTATTGGAGGAAAGCAATAGATATAGAACTTGCTGCCATGGAAAGAACTTCTAGTTGGACCATTGTTCCTTTACAAAAAAAGAGGCATGGCATTGCAAGCAAATGGGTCTACAAAATCAAACACAATCCTGATGGCACTGTTGATAAATATAAGGCATGACTTGTGGCTAAAGGATATACAGAAAAAGAGGGTCTTGATTACTTTGAAACCTTTTCACCTGTCGCAAAACTAGTCACTGTCAAGGTTTTACTTTCTTTAGAAACTCATTATTCATGGCCACTGACTCAATTGGATGTAAATAATGCATTTGTAAATAGGGATTTGTTTGAAGAGGTTTTCATGAATCTGCCATTGGGTTATAAGCCTTGTATTACTGCTACATCTCAGGGAGAGCAACTAGTTTGTCGATTGAACAAGTCTATCTATGGTCTAAAGCAAGCATCTAGGCAATGGTTTGCAAAGTTTTCTAATTATTTGTTATCTTTTGGTTTTGTTCAATCCAAAACAGACTCTTCACTATTTATTAAAGGAAAAGGCATTACTTTTTTGGCGCTTGTAGTGTATGTTGATGATATAATCTTCACTTCTCAAACTGAAATTGATGCCATCAAATGTTATTTACACACTCAATTTCTTTTAAAAGACCTTGACTACCTTAAGTACTTTCTGGGATTGGAGATCACTCGCACTAAAACTGGTTTATCTTTGTGCCAACAAAAATATTGTCTTCATTTATTAGAAGACACTGGTTTTTTGGGTAGCAAACCTAATGCTTTGCCAATGGATTCTCGCTTAAAGTTGAACTCTGTTGATGGTAACTCTTTATCTCTGGATGATGCACAACAATATCACAGACTGGTGGGCAGATTGCTTTATCTAACGATATCACGCCCTGACATCACCTATGCGGTACACAAACTAAGTCAGTTTGTATCTCAACCTTGTTCTCCTCATCTAGTGGCTGTTCATCATCTATTGCGCTATTTGAAGCATGCTCCAGCTCAAGGTTTGCATTTTACTAACTCATCTTCAATACCTTTACAATTAAAGGGTTTTGTGGAGGCCGATTGGGGGGCTTTTTTGGATACTCGACGATCTATCTCCGGTTTTTGTATTTTTCGGGTACTTCTCTGATTTCCTGGAAGTCCAAAAAGCAAACTACGGTTTCTCGTTCGTCTGCCAAGGCTGAATATCAGGCTCTTGCCACTGTCTCGAGTGAGTTGACTTGGTTGTCATTTTTATTAACTGATTTACAGGTTCAATGTCTTTCACCCGCTCTCATTTTTTGTGACAACTTGGCTGCCATACATATTGCTTCAAATCCGGCATTTCATGAGCGTACTAAACAGATCGAGCTTGATTGCCACTTTGTGTGAGACAAGATTACAACTGGCTTAGTCAAGCTACTACTGATTCGTTCTACACTCCAATTGGCAGATTTGTTTACCAAGGCTCTTCCAAGTTCCTTAATTTTTCCATTATTATCCAAGATGGGAGTTGTAAATCTTCATCTCCCACCTTGAGGGGAGTATTGGGGCATAAATGTAATTGTTCATAATAGTTAGTTTGATTAGTTAAGTTAGTTACATAACTCAGTTTGTTTATAAATACTCTTTAGATTTGTACTTATGAATTATTCAATAAACTTCTTCTTTTTTAATAACAATTGCCATTGCCATTGAAGATGTCAGACGGGAAGTGAAGTTATTAAAAGGGTTAAATGCATGGATGACCTCTGCACTTTCAAGGTTTTTTAATTTACACCCCTACATTTTTAATTTGAAAAAAATCACCCCTACACTTTTAAAAGCCAACTTCCGTTACAAAATCCATCCAAAATTAACAGTTGAGAATTTTTTAATAATTTCTTAAACCCTTTGAATATTATAATAATACTTATTTAACCTGGGTTAAATTTCTCTCACTTCCTCTCTTTTTCCAAGAAAGCCATTCCAGAACTTCCTCTATTTTTTCCATGAAAGCTCATTTCAGAGCTCGAAGAAGGTCTAATTCCGACTAAAACAGTTGGATTTAACTCCATAACTTATTCCAAGTATATCGTTTTAATGCCAAGAGGGAATTAAATTTTGAAGAAAACCCAGATTCATAATTCTCAATTAGACTCTTCGTTGTTCCTCAGCTAAATAAATTGGAAGTGGGATTTGAACATGGATAGTGTACCTAGCCCAAATTTTAGGATAATCTAATAAAATTGATCTAATTTAGAAATTCAAAGTAGGAATAGGAAACAAAATATAATAATCAGTTAATTTACAGTGTTTATGAAAATCCCCATCTGAGTGAATCGTTTCTATTGGCCATCATTAAAACTAGAACAACGGTGGTTTTTCTTCCTCATAGTCTTCGTCAATAAAAATCTACTCCATTTTCATATTAAAAAAAAAAAAACTTGATCAGCATAGACAATATAGTTTTTTGTTTATTAAAACTTCAGTGCTTTCAATCTCCAATGGCCTGCTCATATAAAACTACCTCCTAAGCGTTCAAGCCCTAACAAAATCAACCGAGTTGTAAAAATAAAAATTATACTTATAATTTTGTATAATTTTTTTGAATTGCCTTAACACTTAAGTTTTGAGGTTTTTGAATGTTCAATTTTTGGAAGGGGTCTTATCAAGATGATGAAAGGAAACCAGTTGGAAAACAATGAAAGAAAGGGAACGTGCAGAAAGGTGAACGTTTAAAAAAAATCATACAAAAAAGATAGGTGGAAACGTTCCGCTTGGAATCAGATAGGAACTTAAATCCAACAGCTTCAATCTAATCAAAGCTTCTGTTTCGTGGGTTTGAAGCTTCTTCGAGTTACACATCGACTTTCATGGAAGAGATGAGGGAAAAAGAGAGGGGGGAGAGATAAATTTAACCCAGGTTAAGTAAGTATTATTATAATATTCAAATGGTTTTAAAAAATTATTAAGAAATGTTGTACCGTTAGTTTTGGATGGATATTCTAAGAGATGTTGGCTTTTAAAAGTGTAAGGGTCATTTTTTTCAAATTATAAATGCAGGGTATAAATTAAAAAAGTTTGAAAGTGCAGGTGTCATCTATGCGTTTAACCCTTATTAAAATCTTTGAGTGGTCACAACAATCTTGTAAATTACTATGATGCTTATGAGGATCATGACAATGTCTATATAATAATGGAGTAAGCTGTGGTTTCTTCACCATCAGTAATTTATTTAGTAGTTCCAATAATAGTTAAATAGTTAGTGTCTTAAAATCACTGGAAGACTGAATAAAAGAAAATAACTTTATTCATCTCAAATCCAAAGAAAAAATAAAAATAAAGTTTATCTAGTTCGCGAACTTATTTTAGTAAAAATAAAAACATGTTCTATAGAAGAAAAACTCTAAAGCATAATTTTAAATTTTAAAATAATGTAATGCTTAACAACAAGGTTCCTATAAACTCAAAAGAAGGAAATAAAAAGAAAAAGACTAAGCATCAACGGTTACAATCTAAATCACCGTTTTCATTGAATTATCATCGATTACCAGCTCCCTTTCTTTTATTACCTGAAAAAAAATATAAGTGTAGCATCATAAGGCTAACGCCCAATGGGTAAATAAATTACAAAGATAACAATGTCTTGAATGCCCCCTAGAAGTTGGTAAGTTCAAATAAACTCATCTCACAACTCAAAGTCATAGTTTACTTAAGAATTCTCAACTTACTTCTATATGGGATAATGTATTGTATAGCTTGTTTTGGGGGGTGCCAATCAGTTTATGGCCTCCAATTTCTTTTGCTTCATTATTTAGCCTATTTACAAATCTGAATCGGTTGTCATTCTCGATTTGCCCTCATTTAATGTATTTATTTGCTGTCAATTTTTTTTTCCATATTTTATTTTGTGATTATTGATTTATTCCATGATTTTAGCTCATCATTATCTTTTTCCGATCTCCTTTTACGTTTGTTAAGACTTTGTATTTATGAATTTTTTTTTTTCATATTCCTTAACTTTCTACTCATAATTTCATTATTTGATTTTTTATTTTCATATATTTAATCATCATCATTTCCCTCACCTTCGCTTCACAAAATTTAATATTTGTATCCCTTGCCTTCTTCTTGGATTCATTTTATTGTGTACATACTTTTTTCAGTCTGTTCTTCGTTCTTCGTTTTTTGTATTTTTTTTTTTTCGTCTGTTCTTCGTTTTATGTCTTGGTTTTTTATTTTGATTTTTTCCCAGTTATGGATCTTTGCCTAGTTGACGTAAAGTATGGTGGTGTAAAAAATAAAATTGGTACATTATGTATAGTTTGAAAATCAAAATGCGTAAGAAGAGTATGTACAATATGTGCAAGATTGGTGCAATATGTCCTAATCAAATGTGCAAGGGGGGGTCTCGTTCATGCAACCATTTTGAGAATTCAGTACATTATTAACGATTGGTACGATATGTACAGTCTGAGGAGTTTGGGATCACGTTTTTTATTTTCTACAGTATAGTATATAAATAAACATTATATTATGTAGTTTTTATTACCCCGTTTTTCACTTTCGTTTTCTAATTCTTTTTTATCATATTCAGATTCCGAATCATCACTAAAACGATATCATCTTCATTTTTCTTGTTTAAATCCGTTTTTGCAAATTTTTTTTCTTCTCATCTAAACTTTTTGATCTAACCATCATGTTATATCAGTAAATCATCAAATGGTTATATTTCGTACATTGCAATCATTTTTTTTATTTATATTGAATCTTTCTCATTTGTTTTGTTTTTAAATAGTAAAGGTCCGTCTTTTTTTTATTATTTTTCTACTGTTTTCAAAATTGTATTATAAATTTTGTACAAATTTTCAATTCTTCATGATTTCCGTTAAAAATGTTGTCTTTTCAAGTTTTTCATACAATAAAATGTTTAAATCACAATATATACTGCATAAATAATAAAGTTCGTACCTTTTATTTTGTTTTTACTAGGCTTCTTCTCTCAATTTTGAGCTTTATATTTTCTTCAATGGCGTCTTTCGTTTTTCTGGAATTGCTCGGTATTCGCTTCTCTCTCTATTTTAGACGATTTAATCCCATCAATCACGCTCACCTTGTTTCAAGTTTTTCCTTTTTTGTTTCATTTAATTAGTTTCTTTTTTTGGTGTAGAAATCAGATTTAATAAGGGTAAATTAGTAATAGTTCATTGTCTCTCAGCTTCCGAGAATGACGCATAGGCTATATTTTGAATGCATTTTTTTATGAACAAATTGTGTTATTATTCTTTTTTTTTTAGGGCTAGATTCGTAGTTAGCCCCTTCTATATCTCAAATACATTTAACCCTCGAGCTATATCAATCATCCAAACTCATCATCAACAAATAAATATAATCCTCGAAACCAACTAAACTCATCTCACATAGTAGCTCATTGACATATGACCCATAAGTTATATCTCAAACAATTTATAACGCTCAAGTTACAACTCAAACAATTCATAACCCTCAAGTTAAAATTGCTATAAATTTCCCACATTCATCAAACACTAAGTATTCTTCACGATACCAATAAGTATTGAGCGAACCTACTCGTAATATTTCTAGTAATATATTACCAAACAACATTACGTGTAATATTATTTTACGTGAAATCAACCTACCCCGCAAAAAGATTATTTAAGCAATGCATTACAAAATTGATATTGGCATATTTTTCATTAAGCGTGACCATACTTAACGCAAACTTACATTGTATTCATAGTTGAATTAGCGCATTAATCAATAGGAACCTCCCACATAGTCATATACATGCACTTTAAACACACAATTAAAGGTATCGATATTATAACAACAACATTCTACCACACAACATAATATTAATTTATAAGAAAAACATCATCTGAAATAATTACCCGGCAACAAAGTAAACACCAATCAGCTATAAACTCATTCTAAAATCACTAAACTATTGATTCTCAATCTAAAACCCTCAATCTAATGCACTAATTTTCAATGTGAATGAGATCTCTCTTCTTTTATGCTCAAAATTAGGAGTGTTCACAGGGCGAGGACGGGTAATGCATTCCCCGTCCACGCTAAATTCCTCGTTCAAAGTGGTCGGGGACGGGGATTCCCCGCAGGAAATAATGGGGAACAGAGAATTTAGCGGGGAATTTTCCCCGTTTTCATCTAAAACAAAACAAAATACAACAAAACAGTAAAAAGAAAAAGCAAAAACAAAGTATAAAAAAAGTATTAAAAAAACAGTTTTTAAAAAAGTAGTTTAAAAAAAAGTTTTAGAAAAAAGTTTTTAAAAACAGTTTTAATTTAAAAAAATATTTTAGAAAAAAGTTTTTAAAAACAGTTTGTAGAAACTATTTAAAAATAAAATATAAAAACAGATTAAAAAAATAAAAAAAACACTTTTTAAAACAATGTAAATATAAAAATTATTCTAAAATAATTTATATATATTATTTTCGGAGATTTAATCGGGAAACGGGGCCGGGCCGGGGTTGTGGTCGGGGACGGGGATAGAGACAACATTCGCCATCCCCGTCCCAGAAACTCGACCGGAAAATTTTTCATCCTCGTCCCGTTTCCATCCTCATTGGGAACAGGGATTCCCTGCTACTTTTAGATGGGGCCCCGCGGAGAAAATGAACACCCCTACTCAAAACTCAACCTTATAGTTAATCTTCTCTCCAATCATTTTCTAATCAAGATTTCCGCAGCTATGTGTCCTCATAACATCCCTCTTTAAACTTTACATTCAACCATAAATAGGAGGAATTCAAGATTTATGCAGGTTTTAAATTTTCTTGATGTTTCGATGTAGTCTTTTGACTTTTCAACGCTTCTATATGTGTTTTTTACTCTATAAGAGAATTTCGTAGGCATATCAAGAATGTAAAATGTAAATAAGATCCCTTTGTTTTTTTTTTCCCCAAATGTATGAATATCCACTATAGTTTGCAAATGACAAATTATACCCATATACTTCTAAATTATTTCAATGAACTCTTTCCTTTAATGCTATAAATTTTCTTTTGCCATAACTTTTTTGTTTGAACTCCGATTTGGATGAATCAAGATATTTTGGAATCTTCGTTTTGAGATTTACATCATGGTCACTTAAAAACTTCAAAATCGTTAATAAATAAAAGAGTTTATTATCATCAAAATACTAGGTATGATTTACCCTATTAACGCTTTTAATTACTGATTATTAGAAGTTTTGAATATAAATAGGTCTTTTATCACATATGTTTAAATAAAGGGAGAGTGGTGTTTGGTTGGGGGGTTTGGCATCACATTCTCGGGCATCTAAATCCCACAATTACGATTTACATTGGCATTCTAAACTCACCATAAATAAATATTTAATATTTAATTTAGTGTCTTTAAATTTTAATTATTTATTTTTAAATTAAAAAAATTATTTTTATTTTTTTATGATACGCTTTTTAAGTAAAATATTATTGTAAATTTTAATTTATTTTTATATCATTATTTAATTTTTTTAAAAATATAATAAGTTAATTAAATAAAATATCAAACTATTTTTTCTATTATCATTTCTGCACATTCCTATACATCCTATTCTCATTCTGATGCATCAATATGTAAAAGTTTAGAAAAAAATATAAATATATATTTAGATATAGAATAATAAATTGAAGAAAAACGGTAGACATTGTTTGTAGGTAAAAAAAGAAATTGGTACAATGTTGGTGATTGGAATATTCGCTTCGTTTTCTTGAGACGTGCTCCTTATTCTAAATGTATGTCAGACCTGAGTTTTTCGTAGGTTATTTGGGCAAATAATTAATAACGTAAAAAGTAGAAATTTGGCGAATGAACATCTGCATTTTTTACATGCAAATAAGACTAAACTACAGTTATACTACCTTTATTTTTATTTTTTTTTAAATTAAAGTACTTTTTTTCTCTTTTTCTAAAATTTATATTATTACTTTGTAACATATTAACGAAAAGAAAAATTATCTTTCTGAAAATTGTTCATATTTTCTCCGACCTTTAAAAGATGGATTAAGGAGAATTAAGACAACTCAGTTTCAGTTTGAGATAATTTTTAAACGTGAATAAATGTATTTTTAATAAAGAAAATCATTAAAAATATACTTTTTTAAATTATCTTGAACGGATCTAAAGTCTATAATATATTGAATTTGGTAACCTAAAACAAAACAAAATATTATATTTATATTAATAAACATAACTAAAATACCTATTCTATCCTTAAATTTAATAATTATTTTTTCAAACCATAAACCTAATTCACTATATAATCTAATATTTTCATAGCATCCCACGTATGGCTCTTTTATTGCAATTAAAATATTCAGATTTTTTTTATTTCAATTTTTAAAAATGATTTTCTTTAAACTTTAAGTCATTTATTATATAATTAATTTATCAAAATTGTAAACACTACATAAATTTAAAACATTAATGAATTTTAATTTTGAAAATCCTCATTAGAAAAATTAAAAACAAAACAACAACGATACTGGTCGTGAAAAAAATTAATGAGGATAAATTCATCAATTAAATGAAAACGTGTAAAAAAGTGCTATTTTTAAAAAAATTATTATTTTTTTACTATATTCTAAATTTTAGAAGGTAGAACAAAATGATATTTATTGTCAATTCATCCATTTAGCAAAAATATGCTTTTTTAAATGATTGTTTCTATTTGTTTAAAATCTTTATAACATTTTCACAATAATAATAATATATATTATCTAATTTACATTTTTTTTAGCCTGAAAACGAGCAAAAGATTAAGAAGACAAGAAAAAAGATCGAAAAAGAAGAGCTTCTTTCCAGCACCCCGACACACTATTGTTGACAGCCAACTTAGCTAGATAGTGAGACGATTGGTTGCAAGACCTCCTAACATGAGTGAACGTAGCAATTCGCTTTGTTTCAACCAAAAATCTAATCTCATCAATGAGATTTTCTGTTTCAGTTAAATTAATAAATTTCCCATTTACCAACTTGATTACCTCCAGGCTATCTGATTCAACAATAATGCGTGAGCCATAGTCTTCGAGGGCTAGAATCCTTTCTACCATTGCTTGTGCTTCCATGAATTTTATGGAGCTGGAAAATACTTGTAACCTTACATCCAGACATTATGCAAAGCCCCTAAATTACAAAGCATCCAACCAAGACCATCCCTTTTCATTTTGATATTAATTGCATCATCCACATTGAGCTTAAGCTGGTACACTAGAGGTGGAGACAAGAAGAAGAAGGAAGTAAGCCCCCATCCATATCATAAGCTAAAGACGAGGATCGCAAGACCGACGTAAATTCTTCTTCACACCCTACTATTTTTTGGCAGATTCTTGGTAATTGGATCTTAAATTCTGAAAAACTTACACTACAAAAACAAAGTCAAAATGCGACCAACCATTTGCGACCAAACAAAAGTGGTAGTTTTTTGGTGACCATTTGGTCACTTTTTTGTAAGGTTGACTCAAAGTGACCATCTGGTCACTTTTTTTGTGACCAGATTGCGACCAAAATCAGAAGCAGTCATAAAAAATGGCGCGAAATTACGCACGAAATAAGCGACCATTTGGTCACCTGAAAAAACGACCAAATGGTCGCAATTTTGTGACTTAAAAATGACTTGGTAGCAAAAAAATGGTGCGAAATAAGCGACCATTTGGTCACCTGAAAAAACGACCATCTGGTCGCATTTTTGTGACTTGAAATATAGTTTGGTAGCAAAAAAAATGAGCGTAATTTTGGTGGGAAGAAAGCTACCAGTTGGTCGCCTTTTGAAGTGACCATCCGGTCGCATTTTTTTGACTTGAAATATAGTTTGGTAGAAAAAAAAAGGCGCTTAATTTTGGCGGGAAGAAAGCTACTAGTTGGTCGCGTTTGGAAGTGATTATCTGGTCGCATTTTTGTGACTTGAAATATAGTTTGGTAGTAACAAAAGGAGCGTAATTTTGGTGGAAAGAAAGCTACCAGTTGGTCGCCTTTGGAAGTGACCATATGGTCGCATTTTTGTGACTCGAAATATAGTTTGGTAGCAAAAAAAAGGCAGGTAATTTTGGCGGGAAGAAAGCTACCATCTGGTCGCATTTTGAAGTGACCACTTGATAGTAAAAAAAGGCGGGAAATTTTGGCGGTAGGAATACGACCAGATGGTAGTAATTTTGCGACCATAGGGTTGCAAGTAAGCAGAGGAATCCATTATAAAATCTCCTCCTCCCATTGTGGAGAAGATAAGAAAAAAGAAAAATGAGAGAGTGGATGTATATTCGTTTGATAGACGGGTATTTGAACGATGAGTTCGTGGCCGGGGTTGAACAGTTTGTTGAGTTTTGCAAGACAACTGTCTATTACGTGAATTATGGTGAAAAGCAGCTACGATGTCCGTGCAGAAAATGCGACAATAGAAGAATCATACCGGTTTCAGATGTGAAGGTTCATCTTTGTAGTCGGGGATTTGTGGAGAATTATTATCACTGAGTGTATCATGGGGAGACGAGGGAAATGTTCGACGCTGCAGTACAGGAAGCGAGACGGTACGAGGGTAGCAGCTCGAATGCGGACGTTGTCGTCAAAGAACCCAATGAAATACAACAGTATAGTCAGATGCAGCAAATGATACTTGATGCTGTGGGATATGGGGGCGGAAATGAAAGTTATCGCGAAAGTTTGAACGTAGACGACGAAAGAGAAGGGGTTGTTGAAGAAGAAATGAATCCGAAAGCATGTAAGATGCACGATCTACTGAAGACAGCGAGTCGACCGTTGTACGAAGGTTGTCAGGTTAGTCAACTTGCTGCTGCTACAGAACTTTTAAATATAAAAGCGCAGTATAACTTACCTGCTAGAGGATTTGATTCGGTTGCATCGTGGTTTCGTCGATGCGCTCCACGAGAAAACCTGATGCCGCAAAGTTTGTACGACACGAAAAAGCTAGTGGAGGGACTCGGGTTACCCGTAGAGAGGATAGATTCGTGTCGAAACTGGTGCATGATCTACTGGGATGTGGATGCGGATCATCATCACTGTAAATTCTGTTTTCTTCTAAGATATAAACAGGGGAAACGTGGGATGATTCCGTACGCCCGCATGTTCTATTTACCATTGACCCCACGTCTGCAACGGTTGTATGTATCGGATGTCACAGCTTCACACATGAGATGACATCACGAGCATGCACAGGATGAAGGTGTTATGCGACATCCCTCAGACGCTGCGGCTTGGAAGCATTTAAATAATTTTCATCCTGATTTTGCACAAGATCCGAGAAACGTGAGATTGGGCCTATGCACAGATGGCTTTAACCCGTTCGGGGCATCCGAGGCGCAATATTTAGTTTGGCTGGTGATGGTAACCCCGTATAACTTGCCACCCTCGATGTGTATGAGAGATCCGGTGATTTTCTCACAGTGATCGTACCTGGCCCGAAAAGTCCAAAACAGAAACTGGATGTGTATTTGCAACCACGTATCGCAGAGTTGAAGAGGTTATGGACAGATGGTGTCATGACGTACGACATCTCGAAGAAACAAAATTTCTTGTTGCGCGCGGCGTTAATCTGGACGATCAATGACTTCCCTGCGTATTCAATGTTGTCAGGTATGTTGCATTCACGTTCATTATTTCTTGATGAGTATGAGTTTTGTTATTGTTTTGCTTAGCGTTCATTAGTTAATAATTGTAAACATCGATCCCCATCCTCTATTAAAGGATGGAGTACGGCCGGTAAATACGCATGTCCACATTGCATGCTAAACACAGATGCATTTTACCTCAGAAATGGTTGGAAAACCTGTTGGTTTGATTGCCACTGTCAATTTCTGCCGTTGAATCACGCATTCCGTTCAAACGGTATTGACTGGAAGAAGGGTAGGCGAGTAAGAAAGGAAACCCCCCCAATAATGTATAGTGGAAGGCAGATTCTGCACGGTATAGATGCTATAGGGATGCGAAAGATTACAGTGGAAGGTGCAGAGCTTGCAAACAATGCGGCTGGAAAAAACACGGATTGGAAGAAATGGAGTATTTTTTGGGATCTACCGTATTGGGAAGATCTACTTGTCAGACACAACCTGGATGTAATGCATATCGAGAAGAACTTCTTCTACAACATTTTCAATACGGTTTTGAACGTTCCTGGCAAAACAAAGGACAATCTGAAGGCACGTTACGATATACGGGAGATATGTAACCGTCCTGAGTTAGAGTCTGACGACAATGATAATTACCCAAAAGCAAAGTACATGTTGACGACGGATGAAAAGAAAACACTATTTGAGTGGATCAAATCCATCAAATTCCCTGACGGATACGTTTCGAATCTGAGTCGGTGTATAGACAGTAAAAAACATGTCATGTTCGGGATGAAAAGCCACGACTGTCATGTATTCATGCAACGATTGATGCCCCTCGCATTCAGACCGTTCCTAGTGAACAGACATTGGGAGCCACTTGCCCAGTTGAGTGTTTTTTTTCAGGGACTTGACGTGTACAGAGCTGACTGAAGCTACTGTCGCTTCAATGAGTTCGGAGATCACTATTATTATCTGTAAGTTGGAGCGAATGTTCCCACCTGGCTTTTTTGACTCAATGGAGCATCTTCCAGTGCATCTTTCATACGAGGCATTCTTAGGGGGTCCGGTCCATTATCGCTGGATGTACCCATTTGAAAGGTTAGCAAACTTACTTTGTATATAATTCAAGTTTTTTAATGTTAAACTTATACAGAGGTTTACTTAATTGTTTGTAACCCACAGGTACTTACGTCGATTGAAAAAGACGGTCGGAAATAAAGCAAGAGTCGAAGGATCTATCTGTAGTGCGTACCTAACGCAAGAGACTACCACATTTTGTTCATACTACTTTGATCAACACATTGCTGAGCAGTTTCGTCCAGCGACACGAAACGTTGTCGAAAATTTACTTGAAGGTGTTGACGTAAACGACCTGCCTATATTTACTGAACCTGACATGCAATTGGAAGATCAGTGTGTAGGCCGTTGACCGATTCTGAGTATCACGTAATGCAGAGCTACGTGTTATGCAACTGCCCAGAAGTCGAGCCTTAAATCGAGTGAGTTCTCATAACGTTACATTATTCCATTGACTTAACAATCACAACTGTTTAAAATATTTTCTTACTATTTTCGTAACATATAGACTGTTTCTGAACGTATACGTTCGAATGACACGAAGCCGGTTATCTGACAACTGAGGAGGGGTCAATAATCGAGAAGGAGTTTCGTTCCTGGTTCGGTCATACGTGAGTTATTTGAAATTGTCAAAAATATCATGTCAAATCATTTGTTGAAAAATACTATATCCTTCTAATTATACTCTATGTGTCTTTGAATGACAGGTGGACTCCCTACGTTACCGGTAGATGATCCTCGTATGATTTCTTTGGCAAAGGGACCTGCACGGATTGCAAGGTCATATACTGGATACGTCGGTAACGGATTCAGATTTCAAACGAAGGCGCATTCTGTTCACAGGGCAACAAACAAGAGTGGTGTTTGCATAAAAGGTCAAGTGTTCGGCACCGAAGATGATTACTTTGGAGTAATCGATGAGATTCTTGAGATTCAATACGCAAGTCCGACGCTAAAACGCATTGTTTTGTTCAACTGCACTTGGTTCGAGACAACCAGACTAGGTGGAGTCCGTAAGATTGATCATTTACAAATCGTTGAGGTAAACAAGTACAAGCATATGCGCACCGCTGATAGGTTTGTCCTCGCTTCACAGGAGATTCAAGTTTATTACCCGAACTATCCAGGAGTAATAGACGAGATCCTGGCCATTAGTTAGTTGTTTGTAAAGTTAAACCACGACAGGTAGAAGAAAACCTGTCCGAGAAAGACGACCATGCATACGAAGCCGGTGCTTTTCAAGAAGATCAGATAATATGTCGTGCAATAGACGATGGCCAGAATGCAGCTACCACACGTCCTTTGAACGATGGAACGATAACATTGCATTATGACGATACAAATGCTTCCACTTCTCACGAACGTGACATTGATGCTGAATTTATTCGAGACGATGAAGAAGAAGAAGAAGAAAAAGAAGAATCAATGATTGAAGAAACTGAGGATGAAGAATAATACACTTTGTAAATTTATATGATTCACTTTATGTTTTATAATATCGTCATTGTTGTGTTTCATTAAACAATATATATAAATATGTTTTAATCTCTATTAATTTATATATATATTAAAAAAAATATAGAGGTATAATTACGACCATATGGTCGTAACTATGTAAATGTAGACTTAAGTTTTTTAAAAATTTGTATTAATTTACGACCATTTGGTCATATTTTAGTGACTATCTGGTCGCTTTATTCAGCGGTAAATTTAAATTTTCATGAAATTTTTGGCGGTGAATTTGATAATTACGACCATTTGGTCGCAAAATATGGCGGTGAATTTGACAATTATGACCATTTGGTCGCAATTGTTGATGGGAAGTGTGATGTGACAGCTGGTTGTCATAATGACACGATTACGATCAGTTGGTCGCATTCTTCTTAAAAAATGACCATCTGGTCGTATTTTTGAACCATAATGCGACCAAATGGTCGTAATCGAGCGACTTTTCGTTTCTCGTCATAATTACAAAATTGCGACCATCTGGTCGCAATTCTTAATTTAAACTCCCACCCGATTCTTTCCCTCCCCCACCCGATTCTATTTTCCTTTCTTTTCTTTCCTTTTCTCTCTTTCCCCGTTCCCGTTCCCCCATTGCTTTTTGCCCGTTCCCTTAAACCCCGTTCTTTCTTACCTTTCCCGTTCCCCATTTTTCACCCATTCCCGTTTCAAAAACCTCCAAAACCCGGTAGCGTATTCGAGGTTAGTTTTCGTTTTCATTTTAATTAAGTTATTATAAATTGTTTTCGTTTCATTAAATTTAGTTACATTTAATTTAATAGTTTAGTTTAACTTTAAATTAGTGTAATTAATTATGTTTAGTTAGTTACTTTAATTTGTTTAGTTAAACTTAGTTAATTAATTTAATTTAGTTTAATTACTTAATTAAATTTAGTTACATTTAATTGAATTGTTTAGTTTAACTTTAAATTAGTGTAATTAATTACTTAATTAATTATGTTTAGTTAGTTACTTTAATTTGTTTAGTTAAACTTAGTTAAGTAATTAGTTAATTAATTTAATTTAGTTTAATTACTTAATTAAATTTAGCTTCATTACTTAATTAAATTTAGTTTAATAAATTATTAATTTAATTTAGTCACATGAGTTTAGATTACTTTTTTTAAATTAATTCAATTTAATTAGGTTGATTAATTAGTGTAGTTTACTTACTTTAATTAATTTAATTTACTTTAGTTTCATTAATTAATTAATTAATTTAATTTAGTAAATTAAATATATTAGATTACTTTAATTACTTACTTAACTATTTTTCTTAAATTTAATTAATTAATTTAGTTAATTTAGTTAAATAATTAGTGTAGTTTACTTACTTTAATTTAATTAATTAAATTAAATTAAATTTACTTTAGTTTAGCTTAGTTTATTTAATTAATTATTTTAATTTATTTTATTTTAATATACTTAATTAATGAATTTAATTAGTTTGATTAGGAAAATGACACGCCAACGTCGTCCTTCGATGTCCGGCGATGATGCGCAGGACCGCACTGATCTGCCGCCAGAGGATGACGCATCGGAGTTGGACAGTTCTCCAGATGCGGGGGACTGAACACATGCTGACCTGGATGAGATATTACGGTTGGACGACAATCCCGACCCGACATATCCCTCCGCAGTACCCAAGTCGCAGATTGTGACACCACGTTTGGGGGAGGACTCACAGGCTCCAGCCACTACTGTCGCGGATCCCTCCACTTCTGGCACTGTGCCCGATCCAGCGGGAACTGGAGCTTCTGGCACTGGTCGTCCTCGGTCCACCGCCAACCCAACCCTTCGGATAGAAGGGGATACGTAAGTAGACAAGTAATTTTTTTAATTAAATATTCATGTTATTTATAACCTAAAAATATTTTTTACTTTTTTTGTGTGCAGAATACAACCGTTTCAAAGCGGTTTTCGACAGGTCCTCCAGAGCATGCCTCTACCCAGCGAGCTTCGCTGGACGAAGATTCCGACGACAGAGAAGCATCGGATGTACGACAACTGGAAGGTAAATAACTTCACTTATTTTTATAATTAATTAATTTATAAATTTGTAACAATCAATTTATTACTTTAACATTTTCTTATTTCAAATTTTTTCAGGGCAAGTTTCCTTTGATCGATCCCGATGTCACGGACGGTCGGATGTTCCCCCTATGGAACAGGCACGTGCAGGATCGATTCAAGGACCTCATGTACCTGGCGCGGCAGAAGCAAGCTGAACACCGGCCTGTGTGGATGAGCGAGGAGGAGCATGCCCGACTCCTCGAGAGCTTGCAGTCTCAAGAGGGCAAAAAAGTGTCTACAAAGAATAAGGCCAACCGGGCCAAGAACCCGATGAAGCACACCGGTGGCGCAAAGCCTCACGAAGAGCACCATCGTATATTGGTAAGTAATTGTCATTTTCCTTTCACGTCATTTTTTTGTTTTTTGTTTCAATTATTTATTAATTTAATTTCTGTCTCTTTTTATAATATGTTTAGGAAGAAAAGTACGGTCGTCCTGTTCCGCCTGATGAGCTGCACCTGGTCCTTCACACGAAGAAGGACGGGACGATCGTCGACGACAATGCGCAACAAACTCAGGTTTTGAATATGTTTTTTCAATTATTACTTAGAATTTGTTCATCATTTTCTAACTTTTACATACTTTCTGAATTTAAAATATTTAGGACCGTTTCAAGGAGTCTTTGAGTCAGAGGTTGCTCACACCCGACTCGCAACCGACTCAGGAAGACCGTCGACAGGCGTTCTTGGAGGCTGCTGGAGGCGTTCGTCCAGATGGATCCGTTGCTGGTCTCGGCACGTACGGGAGGCATCTTTACGCGGATGTGCCTCGGCCCCAGCGGAGCGGAGCGAGCACTAGCTCCGGCCCTTCTCTGGTTGAGCAGCAGCTGCTCGAGGAGGTTCAGCAGCTTCACACCGACATGGACGCTATGCTCAACGACTTTGTTTCTCGAGTCGCTGCGATTGAGGCGGCTATTCAGGCACGGGTCGAGGCCCAGGTCGCAGCATCTTTGGCCGCGTACTTCAGATCCCGAGACGGCGGGCCTTCATCATCGGCACCGCCTCCGCCACCCCCCGCCCCTCCGCAGTAGATAGATGATTTCTTTTGTATACAATATTTTTTGAATATTTGATTTATATATTTTTCATTTTAATTCCAATTTTTTATTATTAAATTTTAATATTCATTAAATAAATAAATAATAATTAATTAATATTAATTAAATAAATAAATAATACTTTTAATATTAATTAAATAAATAAATAATAATGAAATAAAAAAAATTATTAAATACGACCAGATGGTCGCATTTTGCTTGAGTCCAAAAGTGACCATTTGGTCGCTTATAAAAACGACCACGTGGTCACTGTTTCATGTGACCAACTGGTCACTTGTCTTCAACTTAAATTACGACCAGATGGTCACTTTTTAAGTGACCATCTGGTCGTTTTTTCAAAATGTTGACTTTTTTGGGACCAAACTTTCTTGGTCATATTTTTGTGACTATCCAGTCGCACAAAATTCCAGAACGACCAGCTTTTTTGCCACCACCGTTTTGGTCTCTTTTTTGGTCGCATTATACAATAAAAACGACCTGTTGGTCGTAAATGTCTGGTCGCAAATAGACTTTTTTTTGTAGTGTTAAGAGTTTTTGTTATTCCAAATATGCTAAGCAGTAATGAGGATCATCTCGATGGAATTTTTATTTACTTCAAAAAAACGAGAAGAAGCAATCTGCATTGCTCCAGTTGTCTTGAAAATCGAATTGGACATCAGGAAATAAACCAATCCACAATTTCCTTGCTTGTGGACAACCCCAAATCGCATGACTCGATGTTTCAACACTAGTGATACACACTGAGCACCAAGGGTCAGAATCCATACCTTTTTTCTAGAGATTAACCAGAGACGGAATAAGATCAAGAAAAATTTTCCAACACATAATTTTAATTTTTGAAGGAGCCTATAACTACCATAGAGCTTTCCACCAGAGAGTTGAGAGATTAGAGTCCGAATTCACAAAGTCTTAGAATCTACTTTTTTTTTTCAACGTAACTTTTTTCCGTACATACATTTTCACTCATTGCATTACTTTCTGATATTTTCTTATTAATTTTCCTCCTCATTTTCCACATCGCTTTTTTTTTTTGAGATTACATCAAAGTGGGGGAGGGGGGGACTCGAACCTTCGACCTCAAGTTAAGGGAGTATATGCCTAACCAATCAAGATTATATCGTTTATCGTTATGTTCTCCCTCTGATTTTTAATTTAGATTTTTTATCATTAAATTTTTGAAATCTTTATATGATTCAATCATATCTAATATTTTGACAAATAATAAACCGTTATATTTATCAGAAATTATTTTAAATAGCATATCTCTACATACTGAACTTTTTATAAAAGATTGAAATAACAGCTCAATAATTTATTGAACTATTTTTTTTCTTTTTTATTATTATTTTCAATACATTTTTTTAGCTTTTTTAGTTCAATAAACTATTATCAATAATTTATTTAATAATTTGTTAATTTATTGAAATATTATTTTTCAAATAAATTATTGAGCTGTTATTTGAGTAATTTTTATAAATTTCTGACATTTAAGTAATTAGTAGGTAAAAATATTAATTAACCATTTATTTATTTCAAAATTTTGAATTGACCGTTATATAGATCTCAAACCGAGGATTTTAAAACAACTTAAATCATCCAAAATCAAAGTTTAACTTAAAAAGTTAGGACTAAAAAAAAGTTAACGACATTAAAACCAAGAGTCTTATTAGCATAGTTTGGGAATTACGTGGGTGTAATATATCATTATAAACAATAGAGATGTTCATACATTTAACTAAATCCACGGGAGTCTAATTTACAATTTACCCGAATTTATAATCTATTATATCTTACCGCATCAATCCATAATTAGTTTTTGAAAAAAAAAAAAAAAACCCATAATTTATGTTTATTGTTGTTGCGCAAAAATGGTAGTCTTCCACGTACGCAACGAACTTAGAGTATGAGATGAGTCTGAGGTAGTGCACTGCACTGCGAGGTGCTGCCTAGGAGGTGTGCTGAGTAGTTGATGAGTAGTATATGTACCTACACAGGAAAGGAGCAGAGCATCTGTGTGGTGCCAACCTAACACCCTCCGATGCTTAAGTCAGCTAGTGTGCCAGAGAGAATTATAGTAGAATTCGTTACCTAATGAATGAAGAGGTTGATGACATCATTGTGTCAGGATTGGGCCATATATTTCTTTCCAACAATGTGTCGCGCGTCGGTTTTGCCACATGTCGTTTTTTGATTAGATATTTGAATTAATGTAACTTCTTAGTGTTAGGTATGTAATCTTACTAGATGACGTAGACATACACTCTCGTTATGATGTACACGTACCTTCTCGGGCGACGTAGACATACTCTTTTAGGTAACGTAGCATTAACCTTCCATATGAATTAGACATATCAGTTGTGCATTGAATAAGTTAAAAAATTTCACGTGTAATGATGTAATTTCACCCACAACATTTATCATTTTCAACTTTTATTGTTCATATAATATGAGTGATATTACAATTTGAAGTAATTAAATGTGTTCAATAAAAAAATTAAATAGAATTTATAACTTTTGTTTTTGAGAATCATAGAATTTATAATTTAATAGTGTTATTTTATATAATAATAGACGTTATTTTTTTTCATGTTTATGACAACATTTAAATCCATTTGTGTTTTTTTTTTTTGTCAAAAAATCCATTTGTTAATTATGTTTAAAAACGGCTTTTTGTTTTTAAAAATAGAGAGCAATATTTTTAAAAATAAATTATTGATCTCATTTTTTTATGTTTCTCATAAAAATAATATTTATTTATTCTAAATAATAAAGTTGTAAAAAAATCAAACGAAAAAAGATCAAATTAAATGGAAGGAAAGAAGATATTTGTCACACGGAAATGTATGAAAGGAAGGAAACCTGCAAGTTACCCAGAGAAGCACTCAATGATTAAAACGTAAGAGAAAGCAACATTTACTCTTCCTTTCTTTTTTAAATAAAAATAAAATAAAATAAAATAAAAGGGTAAAAAGGCGTCCGTTTTCCTCTCGCTGGGTCAGCAGGGTGATCGGGCTTTGTCAGGGAATCTAATTCCATGTGCAACTTTATCCTACTCTCTTTTTTTCATATACCTATCACTACTCGCTTTTTTATTTTATTTTATTTTCTTTAAAAAAACAAAAAACTATTAATTTTATATTTTTTAACTGCCAATAATGGAACGATTCAGGACCACTTTCTTTCTCTCTCTTTCTTCTCGTTCCAAACTCATTACGTATACAATATTTATTCTTTCATTCAGTAATAAAGCACGAAAACGAGATAAAATAATTATGAATAAAAAAATAAAATAAAAACATGTTTTCTTTTAACTGCCGTAGCTTTCATTCACCTCTTATTTTTGGGTAATGAAAAAATTCTACCTTGAATTTACCAAAAAATTTTGATTCCTCTTTTCATGTTTCGAACACTGTAATCAGCAACAACAACAAAAAATAGTGATTTTTTTGGTTGAGAAGAAAAAGAAACACAAAAACTGGTTTTTTTATTTTTATATAAATATAAAGAGAAGAAAGAGTTAAAAAAAAAAAGAGAAAAAGAAACAAAACTAAATACAAACAAAAGGACAAATGGAAGAGAGGTTTCTAATTTGTCCATTAAAAAAATTAAATAGCCTCCAATTTCAGAAAACTCTTTATTCATTCATTCGCACCCACTCGAAACGAAACTGACGAAAATTTAAAACATCATCTTCTTCTTCTTCTTCAATTAGATAACTTTCTTTTTTCTTTTTCCTTCCTAATTATTTCTCTAAGGAATTTACATTCTAGAGATAGAGAGAGAAAGCTGGCTAAAATTAGAAATTGAATCAGAATTTTAGAGATAGAAAAAAGAGAGGAAATTCATGGATTTAATCGAACCCATTCGTAACGTCCTTCCAAAGGAACATCTTCAGCAACGTCGTAATTGTACCTGCACGCAAAGATCATAAAATTAGTCCGACACTCAGTATAAGGAATTTCATTTTTAAAAAAAATTAAGTAACTGCCCGTTCGGGATAGCTTTTGAAAGTGTTTAAAATGTTTTTGATAACTGTTACGAATACATTTATTAACATTTTTAAAAGTTATCTCAAACGGGTCTTCAACGGTCACTTACTTCTTAGTAAAACGTTTTTGAATATCTTTCTCAGCAGTTATGAAAAATTCTTCAAGCTCGGAATGTGTAGGCATCTTTTCAGAACCAGAAACAGAAGAAGAAGCTGCTCCGTTTTTAATTTTTTCTGATGCTGTTGATTCCATATCTTCTGATCGAAACTGACTAGACGGCGTTGTTTCTCTCCTGAAAAAAAGAATTATAAAAACAACAACGCGATTGTAGTTTTTATATATTAGCCGAATGGTAGTATTTATGGACGTGAAATAGAGAGAGAATTTAAAAAAAAAAACGTGAAAACGTAAATCGTTTTTTAATTTCTAATTCAATGGTGGAAGTCCGTTTCCAAAAACACTACAAATTCAGTTTTTCAAATTCAAAAAAAGTGTTTTTTTTTTTTACCTTTCTCTTGTGGAATTGTATGAAACTCCTTCAACTTCATCATTCTCATCCTTCAAAACCAAAACAAAATATTTTACAACTAGAAAAAAAAATCTTGAAGAAATTAAAAAAAAAAAAAATCACCTTAAGATCTACAAACTTAATACTGTATTCGTCAACAAGTTGAGTAGAGTAACAAAGAGTGGAAATATCATTATCATAAGAGCAAGGGCTTGGGCTAGAGCTGCTTCTAGTGGTCTCCGGTAAAATAACTCGACGTCTCGGTCTCGGTTTCGGTTTCGGTCTGGGTCTCTTTCGGAGATTAAAATAGGATGTAGAAAACTCAAATTGATGATCTCCGGTATTAATTTTCCTTTTCTTACCAGAAAAAGCAAGACTTGAGCTAGAAGAAGCCTCTTGTAAATCCAAATGAGGAGCAGCTTCATCAACTGATCTTTTCCTCACATCCACACCTTTCATAACTGTAACTCCTCTTCTACATTTCCTCACCATTTTTTTTTTAATTTTTTTCTTTCTCTCTCTAAGTCTTGAGAGAGAATTGGTTTTTTGATAGAAAGAAAAAGAAAGAGACTGCGTGTAAGTGTACTGTGTGATGGTGATTGTGAGATTGGTGATAGACTCTGTTTTCAACGGTTTAGATTTCTTTTTTTTTTACCTCATTTTCAACCATCCATCCATACTAAAGGGAATCTTTCAAACGGGGAATTTGACGGCGCCGTTATATACACTTGTGGGCTCCACTTCTGAATTTTACACCAATTATATATTGCCACGTAAGATTGTTACGGTGTTGAGTACCGTAGAGGAATACAGCCGGTAATCGAAGAAAAATGAGACGGAGATATTATAAATTAACAGAGTTTGGAGGATACGAATCGTGCGGTTAAAATCCCGTTCGGTTAGGAACAAGTCTAATTTACTAACTTGTCCTTGGTGTAGCTTTGAACTACATGATAGTAATTTATCTCTCTATACCCCCCTTTGGAAACCTATTTTATGAGAAATTTGGTAGTACTTATTTGAGATAATGATAAAAATAGTCACTTTTTAGGAATATGTATCAAAATATAACCACCACTTTTGAGAATATAAAATTTAGCCAATATAATCATTATCATTAGTTGTCCATGCCCATTATACCCCTCAGCTGAAAGTACCATTTGCAAAACCAATGTTTGAAGCAAACATTATAAGTTGGTGAAGATTTCAAATCCAATCAGTTAGAGTACGAGTTATGCGCGAATTTTGAAACCTTTTTTAGCTCATTCTCTTAGAAGTTTGGTCATATCTCTCCTTCACATCCTCTCCCACGAATTCCTCTCCTTTTCTAAAATTGTTTTATACTCAGATTGTCAGATGGAAGTGGATACAACCTCAAGAGAGGTGTAGATGGTACTAGTTCAACTTAGAGGCGTAGTATACGTAATTTATGAGACGACCACCATTACCAACAATATCAGAATAACATGAAGATCTATTGGAAGACGATGGTCAAAATGATGGCGGTTACGGCTCAGAGGCTGAGGACGAGGACGATATTATGATGAAATCACAACATCTGATTGAACCAGGTATATATTCTGGATGGCTATCGCTTCATAGACACACTTGACTTGTGTGAGTATCGATCTAACTTTAATGTTTTTATTGGGTGTAGTTATTTTGTAAATGGTGTGGTGTGTTGTTGGTTCTTTGGTACGTCATGTGAACACAACAATGTGCGATGAGTGTATTGTACCGCACACGCCTTTTATTTTGTGTTCCTTATTACACGCCTGAACCCGTAACTATTTTTGTGATGTTATCACATTTACAAATTGGTACAATTTATATAAGAGTTTCAATCCAATCAGCATCTTGTGGTATAATATGGCAAATATTACGTACAGTGTATATTAAGATGTAAGTTTGTTGTTTTAACTATAAGAGAAACTGGACACACTTTTTTGAATGGTAAACACTGATGCATTCGTATTGAATATCATATATGGAGTACCGCATATACACGATGCAAATACGTAATTATATAGGTATGATAATACATAAGTATATAATTTTAGTTAAACTAAAACAGTTATTTGAATACGTCTAATACAGACTATACTCACATTGAACTAGTTAAGACATAGAAGCCCCATACCAACATATTTACGTATACGTACAAAATAAAGTACATATAGTACTAATTATACTACTCGATGTATATACACAATACACGCTTTTCACATCCAAAAGTATCACAAATACCCCAAAACATGTAATATATATATATATATAAACTTTTGCACGAAAGTTATAGTGTTTTGGGTTTTTACGACCGGAACAACACAATTCATACAAAATCTTGTACACATAGTACCAGATACACGTATTGTACATATATTACACAACTTTATCAGCAAAACAAAACATCATTAAAAATTTTATACACATAATACCATTTATACATACAGTAGTATACCTTAAGAAGAGGTTACAGATAGTAAGAGTCTCAATAGGTCCAATCAGAGTATACGCAATACGTAATACCACTCATACGTAGTATACCTTTAGACGGACATTGATTTTCTTTTTTCATCAGTCGAACTGTTAACGTTCAGAATGTACCATTGAAATGCCAAAAAATTCAAACATCCATCATGTAATTCGACCAAAAAAACAAAATTTTCGAGATTGGAGATAACTTTTACACACCAAATTAGTACTATCTGGACTAAACGAATGTTCAAAGCCATATTTCTTCTCCTTTGTTCGATTCTGAATGTTATCAAGGTAATCCTTAGAAAGATCGGGATCCAGAATAAGCACCTCCTAAAATTTAAAAATCCAACATAATCAAATATCTCATTCTCAGGTTTGGTTGATAAATTGCAGAAGCAAGGTGTAAAATTTAAAACCGCAGTCTGCTGACCTAACCTTATTGTCAATAACTCGAACAATATCACAGCCACGCTCTCTCTCCCTCAACGACCAGCATTTCACCGCAACCTAAAGAACAAAATGTGATAAAAACATGACGAATTAAATAACGTACCAAAACACAAGCTTTTGCCGGAATCAGACAAACAAAAGCAAACCGTAAGAGTAGTGGATTTCTTTGTGGCCGGTACTCTAATGCTAGGCATATTTGACGGACATTGATTTCCTTTTTCTCGAAATAGCCACATTGCTAGAACAAAAAATCTCATAAACTCATAATCTTAGATCATGAAAACGCCTAAACTCAGAAACACGAACTCAAAAAATAGCACTTTTATGAAATAGCCACACGAATTCTCACAAACTCAGCATTTTTGGGTTTGAAAACGTCTATTATGACATTTTTGTAGTCTGGTTTTGAAACAAAATCAAGCAAAAAAACAATTAACTTTTGAAGATGGTGTTTTACCTTTTGTCCCTTTTTAAAAAAAAAAGATTTTAAAAATGATGGAAGTTCCCTTGGATTTAGATGTGAGAGAGAATGAACAAATAGAGAGAGGGACTGGAAAGAGAGAGAGAAAGAAAATGAAAAATGAATTTTGATTTTGAAATGTGAGGGAAAATCCCACTACCGCATGGCTTGAAACGAGAATAATGGTAATAAAACTGACGATGGTTCGCTTCCCTATACACGTCATCATCATACTCCGTCATATGACACGTCTACGCAGAATGGGTTTTTGATTTTGACAATACCAAAGGCAAAACAGTAATCACGTCTCCCTTCCCCATACTTTTTGCAATTAATTTGGCTATTTTTTACTATTTTGAACCTCATTGGACATTTTTTATTATTTCCCCTCTAAAGTGGCTAGTACCATTGTTAACCCTAGTTATTTTTAGATATTATTTATATATATAACTTTTAATTTTTTAATCTTCATTTATGTGAATCAATGATAAAATATAAGAAGATAAAATCGGTGATTATAAATGTAGCGAATCAATGATTATTTACATGCAATTATTAGGAATTTTGTAATATTATATGTGTGAATCTGAATTTTATATTAGATTTGGAAATAAGTTTTTGTGCTGCTATTCATATAAATATTGGGTCGGATTCTACAATATGTGCAATAATCCATTTTTATATAAATACAAAGTTTTGGCTGGTCCTAAAGGTTTTTATTTTATTTCTAATTTACTTTTTCCAAATTTAAACTAACATTTCAATTAATTTTAAATATAGTCGTTGCTCTTAATATATATATATATATATATATTAAAAATTATAGTTAAATTTTTATATTTTTGATAAAATATAGTCAATTTTATTATTGATATGGATTATAGTCAGATAACCTTTTTTTTAATAAAAGTTCAAATAAAAGCATTAAAGACATTTAGAATTTACTAGTACACGTGCGTTGCACGTTATTGATTTACGATGTTAAATATATTGAAAAAAATACATCTCTATAAATATACTCTATAATATGATGGTTAAAAAATTAAATACCAAAATCTTTTGTAAATTTAATTTCACATCATATATGGAAAATAAACATAAAAATAGTTTACTATGTGTTAGAGTGAATAGGATTTAGAGAATGATTAGCCTATTTTAGCATTTTTAATTTTATTTTTATGTTTGTTATTTTCCTTACAAACCATGTTATGACAAGTGGATTTACTTTCCTTATCAAATGAAAGTTTGGCCTCAACACAATTATGTTGAGCCTTTCCATTTTCCTTTTCTCTTAAATTTACATGTTATCAAAGCTATGGCGGCTCAAAAAAAATGGAGTAACTTCTATTTGATCTTGGAAATGAGTTTTTCATTTCATCATTCTTTCTAAGATGGCTCAACATCACTCCTTCTAATAATATTAAAATAGAAGTGGTTATTTAAATATGTATGGTATTTTTTTTAATAATTTTAAAATAAAAGAGTAATTAAATGATAAGAGGCTTAAAGGGAAATCAAAAGTTTTTCCATTCAAGCCACTTTTTAGATAGTACAGATCATCATTCTTTCTAAGATGGCTCAACATCACTCCTTTTAATAATATTAAAATGGAAGTGGTTATTTAAATATGTATGGTATTTTTTTTAATAATTTTAAAATAAATGAGTAATTAAATGATAAGGGGCTTAAAGGGAAATCAAAAGTTTTTCCCATCAAGCCACTTTTTAGATAGTATAGATTTAATTTTATTATTATGTTTGTTATTTTCCCTACAAACTATGTTATGGCAAGTGTATTTACTTTCCTTATATAATGAAGGTTTAGCCTCAACACAACTATGTTGAGCCTTTCCATTTTCCATTTCAATTATCACTTTCTCTTAAATTTACATGGTATAAGAGATATGGCGGCTCAAAAAAAATGGAGTAACTTCCATTTGATCTTGGGAATGAGTTTTTCATTTCATCATTCTTTCTAAAATGGCTCAACATCACTCCTTTTAATAATATTAAAATGGAAGTGGTTATTTAAATATGTATGGTATATTTTTTAATAATTTTAAAATAAAAGAGTAATTAAATGATAAGGGGCTTAAAGGGAAATCAAAAGTTTTTCCCTTCAAGCCACTTTTTAGATAGTATAGATCATCATTCTTTCTAAGATGGCTCAACATCACTCCTTTTAATAATATTAAAATGGAAGTGGTTATTTAAATATGTATGGTATTTTTTTAATAATTTTAAAATAAAAGAGTAATTAAATGATAAAGGGCTTAAAGGGAAATCAAAAGTTTTTCCCTTCAAGCCACTTTTTAGATAGTATAGATCATCATTCTTTCTAAGATGGCTCAACATCACTCCTTTTAATAATATTAAAATGGAAGTGGTTATTTAAATATGTATGGTATTTTTTTAATAATTTTAAAATAAAAGAGTAATTAAATGATAAGGGGCTTAAAGGGAAATCAAAAGTTTTTCCCTTCAAGCCACTTTTTAGATAGTATAGATTTAATTTAATTTTTATATTTTTTATTTTCCCTACAAACTATGTTATGGCAAGTGTATTTACTTTCCTTATATAATGAAGGTTTGGCCTCAACACAATTATGTTGAGCCTTTCCATTTTCCATTTCAATTTTCCCTTTCTCTTGAATTTACATGGTATCAGAGATATGGCGGCTCAAAAAAAATGGAGTAACTTCCGTATGATCTTGGGAATGAGTTTTTCATTTCATCATTCTTTCTAAGAGGGCTCAACATCACTCATTTTAATAATATTAAAATGGAAGTGGTTATTTAAATATGTATGGTATTTTTTTTAATAATTTTAAAATAAAAGAGTAATTAAATGATAAGGGGCTTAAATAGAAATCAAAAGTTTTTCCCTTCAAGCCACTTTTTAGATAGTATAAATTTTATTTTATTTTTATTTTTGTTATTTTCCCTACAAACTATGTTATGGCAAGTGTATTTACTTTCCTTATATAATGAAGGTTTAGCCTTAACACAATTATGTTGAGCCTTTCCATTTTCCATTTCAATTATCTCTTTCTCTTAAATTTACATAGTATCAGAGATATGGCGGCTCAAAAAAAATGGAGTAACTTCCATTTGATCTTGGGAATGAGTTTTTCATTTCATCATTCTTTCTAAGATGGCTCAACATCACTCCTTTTAATAATATTAAAATGGAAGTGGTTATTTAAATATGTATGGCATATATTTTAATAATTTTAAAATAAAAGAGTAATTAAATGATAAGGGGCTTAAAGGGAAATCAAAAGTTTTTCCCTTCAAGCCACTTTTTAGATAGTATAGATCATCATTCTTTCTAAGATGGCTCAACATCACTCCTTTTAATAATATTAAAATGGAAGTGGTTATTTAAATATGTATGGTATTTTTTTTAATAATTTTAAAATAAAAGAGTAATTAAATGATAAGGGGCTTAAAGGGAAATCAAAAGTTTTTCCCTTCAAGCCACTTTTTAGATAGTATAGATCATCATTCTTTCTAAGATGGCTCAACATCACTCCTTTTAATAATATTAAAATGGAAGTGGTTATTTAAATATGTATGGTATTTTTTTAATAATTTTAAAATAAAAGAGTAATTAAATGATAAGGGGCTTAAAGGGAAATCAAAAGTTTTTCCCTTCAAGCCACTTTTTAGATAGTATAGATCATCATTCTTTCTAAGATGGCTCAACATCACTCCTTTTAATAATATTAAAATGGAAGTGGTTATTTAAATATGTATGGTATTTTTTTAATAATTTTAAAATAAAAGAGTAATTAAATGATAAGGGGCTTAAAGGGAAATCAAAAGTTTTTCCCTTCAAGCCACTTTTTAGATAGTATAGATCATCATTCTTTCTAAGATGGCTCAACATCACTCCTTTTAATAATATTAAAATGGAAGTGGTTATTTAAATATGTATGGTATTTTTTTAATAATTTTAAAATAAAAGAGTAATTAAATGATAAGGGGCTTAAAGGGAAATCAAAAGTTTTTCCCTTCAAGCCACTTTTTAGATAGTATAGATTTAATTTAATTTTTATATTTTTTATTTTCCCTACAAACTATGTTATGGCAAGTGTATTTACTTTCCTTATATAATGAAGGTTTGGCCTCAACACAATTATGTTGAGCCTTTCCATTTTCCATTTCAATTTTCCCTTTCTCTTGAATTTACATGGTATCAGAGATATGGCGGCTCAAAAAAAATGGAGTAACTTCCGTATGATCTTGGGAATGAGTTTTTCATTTCATCATTCTTTCTAAGAGGGCTCAACATCACTCCTTTTAATAATATTAAAATGGAAGTGGTTATTTAAATATGTATGGTATTTTTTTTAATAATTTTAAAATAAAAGAGTAATTAAATGATAAGGGGCTTAAAGAGAAATCAAAAGTTTTTCCCTTCAAGCCACTTTTTAGATAGTATAAATTTTATTTTATTTTTATTTTTGTTATTTTCCCTACAAACTATGTTATGGCAAGTGTATTTACTTTCCTTATATAATGAAGGTTTAGCCTTAACACAATTATGTTGAGCCTTTCCATTTTCCATTTCAATTATCTCTTTCTCTTAAATTTACATGGTATCAGAGATATGGCGGCTCAAAAAAAAATGGAGTAACTTCCATTTGATCTTGGGAATGAGTTTTTCATTTCATCATTCTTTCTAAGATGGCTCAACATCACTCCTTTTAATAATATTAAAATGGAAGTGGTTATTTAAATATGTATGGCATATATTTTAATAATTTTAAAATAAAAGAGTAATTAAATGATAAGGGGCTTAAAGGGAAATCAAAAGTTTTTCCCTTCAAGCCACTTTTTAGATAGTATAGATCATCATTCTTTCTAAGATGGCTCAACATCACTCCTTTTAATAATATTAAAATGGAAGTGGTTATTTAAATATGTATGGTATTTTTTTTAATAATTTTAAAATAAAAGAGTAATTAAATGATAAGGGGCTTAAAGGGAAATCAAAAGTTTTTCCCTTCAAGCCACTTTTTAGATAGTATAGATCATCATTCTTTCTAAGATGGCTCAACATCACTCCTTTTAATAATATTAAAATGGAAGTGGTTATTTAAATATGTATGGTATTTTTTTAATAATTTTAAAATAAAAGAGTAATTAAATGATAAGGGGCTTAAAGGGAAATCAAAAGTTTTTCCCTTCAAGCCACTTTTTAGATAGTATAGATCATCATTCTTTCTAAGATGGCTCAACATCACTCCTTTTAATAATATTAAAATGGAAGTGGTTATTTAAATATGTATGGTATTTTTTTAATAATTTTAAAATAAAAGAGTAATTAAATGATAAGGGGCTTAAAGGGAAATCAAAAGTTTTTCCCTTCAAGCCACTTTTTAGATAGTATAGATTTAATTTAATTTTTATATTTTTTATTTTCCCTACAAACTATGTTATGGCAAGTGTATTTACTTTCCTTATATAATGAAGGTTTGGCCTCAACACAATTATGTTGAGCCTTTCCATTTTCCATTTCAATTTTCCCTTTCTCTTGAATTTACATGGTATCGGAGATATGGCGGCTCAAAAAAAAATGGAGTAACTTCGGTATGATCTTGGGAATGAGTTTTTCATTTCATCATTCTTTCTAAGAGGGCTCAACATCACTCCTTTTAATAATATTAAAATGGAAGTGGTTATTTAAATATGTATGGTATTTTTTTTAATAATTTTAAAATAAAAGAGTAATTAAATGATAAGGGGCTTAAAGAGAAATCAAAAGTTTTTCCCTTCAAGCCACTTTTTAGATAGTATAAATTTTATTTTATTTTTATTTTTGTTATTTTCCCTACAAACTATGTTATGGCAAGTGTATTTACTTTCCTTATATAATGAAGGTTTAGCCTTAACACAATTATGTTGAGCCTTTCCATTTTCCATTTCAATTATCTCTTTCTCTTAAATTTACATGGTATCAGAGATATGGCGGCTCAAAAAAAATGGAGTAACTTCCATTTGATCTTGGGAATGAGTTTTTCATTTCATCATTCTTTCTAAGATGGCTCAACATCACTCCTTTTAATAATATTAAAATGGAAGTGGTTATTTAAATATGTATGGCATATATTTTAATAATTTTAAAATAAAAGAGTAATTAAATGATAAGGGGCTTAAAGGGAAATCAAAAGTTTTTCCCTTCAAGCCACTTTTTAGATAGTATAGATCATCATTCTTTCTAAGATGGCTCAACATCACTCCTTTTAATAATATTAAAATGGAAGTGGTTATTTAAATATGTATGGTATTTTTTTTAATAATTTTAAAATAAAAGAGTAATTAAATGATAAGGGGCTTAAAGGGAAATCAAAAGTTTTTCCCTTCAAGCCACTTTTTAGATAGTATAGATTTAATTTAATTTTTATATTTTTTATTTTCCCTACAAACTATGTTATGGCAAGTGTATTTACTTTCCTTATATAATAAAGGTTTGGCCTCAACACAATTATGTTGAGCCTTTCCATTTTCCATTTCAATTTTCCCTTTCTCTTGAATTTACATGGTATCAGAGATATGGCGGCTCAAAAAAAATGGAGTAACTTCCGTATGATCTTGGGAATGAGTTTTTCATTTTATCATTCTTTCTAAGATGGCTCAACATCACTCCTTTTAATAATATTAAAATGGAAGTGGTTATTTAAATATGTATGGTATATTTTTTAATAATTTTAAAATAAAAGAGTAATTAAATGATAAGGGGCTTAAAGGGAAATCAAAAGTTTTTCCCTTCAAGCCACTTTTTAGATAGTATAGATTAAAATTTAAGTTTTAAAGTATTAAAATATCAAACTAGGTAATTTTTTTTCTTTTCTTGCTTTTATCTTCTTCCTTTTTTTCAATAAATAAAATAGAAATATATCTAATCATTATTTCGCATTTTTTTATTTCTAAATTTTTAATGTAAAAGAAATAATATTTTATTCAAACTAATATTTTAAAATGAGATTATTAAAATTATCGTATCATTTTATGTTTTTAATATTTACTGTGTAATATATAAATCGTGAATGATAAAATAATTTTTTTTATTAATCTATTCAAGAAAACTGACATATGATTGGGATATAAGACAATTTTTTTGTTCAATATTTCTACATAATTTTAAAAATATTTTTTGAAAGTAAAAAATGAGAAATAGAAATTCATTACAAGAAAAACTGGAATTAACAACCAATTGTTAGCGACAATGTGAAATGGGACGTTGGTTAGCGTTGCAATGTGTCGCTGACACTGTGTTTGACTTTTAGCGACGCATATAATCGTTATCTAGCGTCATAAATCACTACATCGCAATCTCTGTTATTATAGAGACATATTTCATCGCTAATTAGTGTCCAAAATGGATCCATCGTTATTGTTTGGTCTTAAGAAAAGGTGCGCAACTTCCCACCAAATTAGTGACTCTTTTAGACTCTAAATTAGCCATGAAATGCATTTCACACTACAAGAAATAACCGTAATAGCTATGGAAGACATTGCGTCCTTACGTAGCGACGGATTCTGTTGCCCAAACGAGCGTTGACTATTAGTGATGCCTTCCTTCGTCTGTTTGGTCGAAGATGTTGGGCCCAAGAAAGTGCTCTAGACGTACTAACGCAATTCGTCGCTAAAAATGGCGCTAAAATTTCTTGCGAAAACAATAAACGACTAAATACATCGTTGTAAATGGCGTAAATGTTCCCTCCATATTTGGTGACGGAATCCGTCGCCCCTTAATATGGCAAGAAAACTTCCCGCCATATGGATGACGAATTGCGTCGCTAACATTGCAATCTAGAAATAAAAGTGTTGAGCAATCATATATGATCATCATAAAAAACATTTCTTACTTCTTTTTGCGATTTTTCATTTCGAGAGAATCAGAGTTGTGTTTGTTATTTTGTCTAAAAAATGTGTGAATGGATGTATATTCGTCTGTTAGAAGGCTATTTGAACAATCGGTTCGTTGCAGGGGTTGAACAGTTCGTAGAGTTTTGTGAAAGTACTGATTCCGTTGATCGCAATGGAAAGATGATACGATGTCCATGCATAAAGTATAAAAATAAGAAGATATTTTTGTCATTTGATGTGAAGAAACACCTGTATAGTCGTGGCTTTTTGGAGAATTATTATCAGTGGGTGTTTTGAGTTATAATCTGCAAACTGGAGCGAATGTTTCCACCTATTTTTCTATTCAATGGAGCATTTTCTGGTGCATCTACCATATGAGGCACTACTAGGCGGTCCTGTTTATTAAGTGATTAGCGACGGAGGATTAAAACCCCACAATGGCTGCCATTTTCACCTTTCTTCTTTCTTCTTTTCTCTCAATTCCTTCATTTCGTTTCTCTCAATTCCTTCCTTTCAGTTCCTAATCTTTCCTTAAAGTACGTTTCTTTTTTCCATTTTTTTATGTGTTTATTTTCTTTTAATTTAGTTTAATTTAGTGTTAATATTAATTTAATGTTTATGTTAATTTATTTTAATTTTCGTGTTAATATTAGTTTTAATATTTTAGTTAATTTAGGTTAATGTTTATGATTTAAGTTTAATGTGTATGTTAATTTAGGTTAATTGTTATGTTAATTTAGTTTAATTTTTATGTTAATTTAGTTTAATTCAATTTTTATATTAGTTTTGTAGTTTAGTTTAATATTTTTTTATAAATTAATTTAATTTAGTTAATATTAATATTAGTGAAAATTTGCTTATTTTATTTTATTTAGGTCATGTCTCGTGGACGTGCACCATTACCTTCTGACACCCAGGGGCCAAGTAGCTCAGACAATCAGCCCCCTGAGGATGTCTGGCCTGGGGATGACCCAGACACGCCGATTGAACGGGAGAGCGACCACGATGAGGTGCCCGAGCAGCTCTCCATTACTAGGTGTGTTTGCCTGACCTTGGGGAACGGCAAGTAAATTTTTTTTAATAGGTTTTCTTTTTTTTAAACTAATATTAATTAAATTAAATCATAACATTTACACTTTAATAGGTTATAATTCTCACGGAGCATATCAGCGAGAATTATAGAGGTGCTGAAGATGAGTCCAGTCCCAGGACACCCACGCTAGCAGAGCGTCACGCCTCCGACCAAGCTGTGATTGTCCGCATCTTGGAAGGTAAAGTACTATTTATCATAACTTTTTTCATTTTTAATTTATTCATTTACTTAAAATGTATATAAATTAAACGTAATTCTTTTTTAGCAATTTTTTTATATTCCTTTTGAGCTCGCCAATGAGGTCATATACGCTCCCAAGAATTATAAGGCCATCATACGTTATTGAGATATTGGTTATAATGTTCACCATGCTTCTGCTAATAAAAGGTCGGCGCATATTTCTGCCAAGGAGCTCAAGAAGATCATGCGATGTAGCCAGACGAATGAAGCACTACGTATTTCTGCCATCTACAGTGCTAACCGTAATGTGAACCCTTCGAAGCACACTAGATGGTCGATCTCAGCCTACGAGCACCATAAGAGGCTTGTAAGTTATTTACTTTTTCAACTAATCACTATATTTTAAGTTTATCAGGAACAAAAACTGAACTGCCCAGTTTATGTTGCAGAGCTGTTTCTTGTTCTGCATGGAGATAAAGAGTCTTTTTTCGATGATAAGGTAAAAGAAAGAACGGTAAGTATCTGAATTACATAATTTATTACTGTTTCAATTTTTTTTAATAATATGTTTTAACAAACAAAACTATTTATTCAGGCTCGTTACACCAAGATCTTCGCTGAGCGGTTACCAAGTTCCGACACTCTACCGACTAAGAAGGATATCGAGTCTGCCTATCTCGATGCAGCTGGAGGCCGACATCTAGACGATAGTCTTCCTGGACTCGGCAACCTTGGCTCCATCCTTTACATTGAGCAGCTTCACTTGTCACATTCACCTCATACGAGTAGAGAGACCGCAGAGCTTAGAGAGAGCAACGAGTTGCTCAGGGATATGGTGATGGTGCTACAAACTCGTCTCGATCAAGAGTCACAGGCTCGATGCGAGTTCGAGCTCTCGATGAAGGCTATGATGGATACTATGTTGGCTCAAATGCGAGGCGACGCTTCTTCATCATCGGTTATTACTCCGCCAGATCCTCCTACTGATCCGTAGTAGTTTTCTGATATATATTTTTTCTGAACATTTTGTATTTTTGTGGATACTTTTTATTATTAATATAATATTTTTTTTGTTATTACCTTTTCATTCATTAATCATCATTTTATAATTCTAAATAACAATTTAATTATTTTGCAATTCTAAATAATAATTAAATTTTTAAAAGAAATATAATATACGTAGGCGAAGAAATGCGTTGTTAGACTAAAAGTTATTCTTTGACTTCCAGGCTACGCAATGCGTCGTTAATGTAAAAGTTGTACTTTGACATATAGACGACGCAATGCGTCGTTAGAGTCAAAGTTGTACTTTGACTTATAGACTACGTAATGTGTCGTTAGAGTCAAAGTTGTACTTTGATCTATAGACGATGCAATGCATCGTTCATATTTTGGTCAACATTTTCTGGATATGAAAAACTATTCCATAGCTACGAAACGACGCAATACGTCGTTAATGTCTGATAACGATGACCAAAATAACTACAGGCCTTGTCATCAATGATTCCGTCGCTAATTGGTACTTAGCGACGTAATCGACCTTGTTTTGTCGCTAATCCTCTGTCATTAAATTGCTGTTTTCTTATAGTGTCAAAAGATTCGTCTCACAAAAGAATTGGCCGAACATTTCCTGCCTTATTTAGAGACGAAGTCCATCGCTGACGAAACCTATTTACTTTATTTAGAAATACATTTCATTGCTAAAAATGGCAAAAAAATTTCCCTCCATTTGTTTAGACAAAATTCATCTCTGTTTTATGGAGGAAATATTTCTCGTTGAGTTAGAGACAAATTTAGTCGCGAGAGAGCAGTAGAAAAGATAATAAATTGTCGTGTAGAATCATTGTTCAAACACAAGTAAATTTCATAAACCATATTACCGAGATAAAAAATGCGTGAGTGGATGTATGTCTGTTTGGTTGAAGGTTTTGTTAAAGACCAATTTGTAGCCGGGGTCGAAGAGTTTGTTGGATTCTGTCAATCCATCATGTTCTTTGATCACTATGGACAGAAGATACGATGTACATGTAAAAAGTGTAGAAATAAGAAGCTATTACTGATAGATGATGTGAAGTTACACTTGTACAGTCGTGGTTTCGTAGATAATTATTATCATTGGGTTTATCAAGGAGAATCTGAAGAAACATTCAATGCAGCAAGAGATGAGTGAGTTCAAAATGAAGGAATCAACTCGCAGTTCAATTCGAATGTGAATGAGAATTCAGATAACTTACAACATCAGTACAGTCAGCAAAAAATATGGTTTTTAACGGTTACAGTTATAATACATTCAATCGAGGAGATGATCCTTAAAACTTTTGTTAATGAATATTTGAACCCAGATGTGCAAAGAATGTTTCAGATGATAGAATCAGCGAGTAGGCCGTTGTACGCAGATGTGATGTCACACAACTTGCAGCTGCAACTCGATTTCATAATGGTTTCATCGGTGAGCTCCTTTAGACAACATATTGTCACAGAGTTCGTACGACACGAAGAAATTAGTGGAGGATCTTGATTTACCAGTGGAGAAAATCGAGTTTTTCCCTAACGGATGCATGATATATTGGTGCGCAGATGTAATTCCTCATCAGTGTAAAATATGCAATCATACGAAATACAAACAAGGTAAAAAAAAAGCCTTATTCTATATACCCACATATTTTATTTACCGATTACGCAACATCTGCAATGATTGTACACGTCAAAAGTCACAGCTTCTCACATGCGGTGGCATCATGAGCACTCTTAGGATGATGGAATAATGAGACATTCTTCCAATATTGAGGCGTGGAAACATTTAAATTGTTATCATTTAGAATTTGTGTGAGAAATAAGAAACGTTAGATTTGGTTTATGTACTGACGGGTTTAACACTTTCGGGGCTTCATAAGCTCAAATCTCATTGTAGCCAGTTATGTTGACGCCATATAACTTGCCTCCATCGATGTGCATGAAAGATTCTGTGATTTTATTAACGGTAATTGTACGAGGCCCGAAAAGTCTGAAACAAAAACTGGATGTGTACCTTCAATCATTAATTTCTGAGATTCGTGGTTTATGGAATGAAGGAGTAGTGATGTATGATGTTTCACAAAAACATAATTTCGTGATGTGAGCAGTAGTTATTTGGACGATAACTGACTTCCCAACATATTCAATGTTGTCAGGTATATTTGTAAATTAATTCATATGAAATGTATATTTTCATACTTTTATAAGTTATAGTTTTCACGATTTAGATTAAAGTTTATGCTTTTACCCAACGTAACGAATTTTACCAACTAAATTCGTTAGGGTAGAGCACTTCGGAAAAGCTTGCATGCCCTCACTTCATGGACGATTCTGGTGCCTTCTCGTTGGTGCATGGTTGAAAAACGTGTTAGTTTGATTGTCATAAAAGGTTTTTACCGCTAAATCATTCATTTTGAACAAACAAAACTGAATGGTATAAAGGGCAGAGTGTAAAAAATGAAGGCCCTCCTGTAGTTATCAATGGATACCAAATACTGCAATGGTTAGTTGCGTTTGACATGCGAAGTGTTACAGAGATTGGTGGTGAGACTTGGAATAAGACGGCAGGGAAAAATACAGATTGGAATAAGAGGAATATTTTATGGGAGCTACCGTATTGAAGAGATTTAATGATCAGGCATAACCTAGAAGTCATGCAACAATGTCTTCAACAAGGTTCTAAATATACCGAAAAAATGAAAGACAATCTGAAATCACATTACAACATTCGAGAAATTTGGCATCGACTTGAATTAGAGCTGGACAACACTAGAAAAAAATACGCGAAGGCAAAGTACATGCTAAATTTGGATCAGAAGAAAATATTATTCAAGTGGAAGAGATCGATTAAATTTCTTGATGGCTATGTATCAAATCTGAGCAGTGTAAGTGATGTGCAGAGCCATACTGTGTTTGGGATGAAATGTCACGATTGTCACGTACTTATGCAACGACTTATGTCAGCTGCATTCAGATCATTCCTCGAGCAGAACATTGGGAACCGTTGGCATAATTGAGTAGAGTTAACATGCGCAGAGCTGTCCCAAGCCACTGTCGAATCATTGAGTAGGAAGCTTGCCTTCATAATTTACAAGTTAGAGAGAATGTTTTCACCATCCTTTTTTGACTCGATGGAGCAGCTACCAGTGCATCTACCATACGAGGCATATTTAGGAGGTCCAGTTCAATACCGATGGATGTATCAATATGAAAGGTAAATAATTTTACTGTTTCTATTATTATATCCTAAATTACTGGAGATTCATTTTGATGTTCATATGTTTGCGTAAGCTAAAAAGAACTGTCAGAAATAAGGCTAGAGTGGAAGGATTTATATGCAATGCATACCCAAATACATGAGACGAATTGCAGAACAATACAAAATAGTAAAGATACAATTTCTCCGACAGTCGATCCAAATTATTTGTCTATTTTTACAGTATTAGGAAGACCCCTTGGAAAATCCGTGAGGAGAGCGTTAAATGAGGAAGAGTATCACATGGCACAGATGTACGTGTTATGTAATTGGAAGGAGGTGGAACCATATATCTGTTGGGATTGAGGCCTCTAAAAGTGTTCTCAAACAGAAGTCATAATGATATTTCCTTGCAGTATAATTTTGTTCAAAAGCAAATGCATAAATAAGAATACTAACCCTTGTCGAGAAGTGTCTGGCTTTTCCTCCTCGTTCTTGGTTACGATCCTGAGACCACCTAAAAGTTCTTCCTCACTAAGCACAAAAGTGAATCAGTGCAAGGACACTATCCTCTTTGGAAAAAGGAAGAGGGAAGAAAAAAATTTCTTCCCTATACCCTAGGGGCAGCGGCGGCAACAGAGAGAGAGGGAGGAGAAGAATTTTCCTGAGCCTTTTCTTTTGCTCTCTTAGTTTTGTGTTTTGGGGTCACCCCAAGGTTCCTATTCATAGGAAAACTAAGGCCTCGGAAAATCTTTGAATATCTTTTTAATTATCAAATAATTAAATTAAGATATTATAAAATATATTTTGAATAATTAAGATATAATATCTTATTCCATAATAATATATCATCATATCACAATTTAAATTAACCATTATTAATTTAAATTAATTATTCCATATCTTACTCATTTAAATTAATCATATAAATTTAAATTAAGATCTTCCACATATTTTAAATAAAATAAAATGCAAACAATTAGTTAAAAAATAACCAAAGTGGCGTGTGACCCTACCCATGGGTCACACCCCCACATTATCATCTCCATGACAATATTGGGTATTTTATTTTTCCTTTTTATTTAATAGAACAATTCAATTAAATATTTAAATAAATAAAACTACTTTTTATTTATTTAATTCCTCTTTAATTTGACTATCTCAAATTAAATATTTAAATAGACTCCTCTATTTAAATCCCCATTAATTTTGGACAGCTGCAAAATTAATTTAAATAAATAGACTCTTCTATTTAATCTCTCTATTAAAATAATTAAATAGACTTTCTATTTAATAAATAATTAAATAGACTCTTATATTTAATTTCACCATTAATTAAATAATTAAATAGAATCTTCTAATTAATTTCATTTAATCAAATAGGCTCCTATATTTGTATTCGCCACAATTAATTTGACAACTTCAAACTAAATACTTGAAACCATTTTTCCAGAAAAATTAATCCATAATAATTTATATTCTCAATTACATATGTTAGCTCGGAGGACTTAATGAACCTATAGGACTAAGCTTCTAGAATTACATTGATCAAACGTCATTAATCAATTAATTCTTATTCATTAACTCATAGATAACTCCACCAAATATCTAAAGTTGCACTCTTAGTACTAAAGACATAGTTATGACCATTGGCTAATATCATTAACTACACTTTGATCCTTCATAAGTAGTTCATATCTATGGCTAGTTAATTTTACCGTATTAACCTCCATGATACATCTTGTTCCTTAAGCCGAACTGATTCTCTAATGAACAACCTTACATAATCTCCATTATGCGTCTTTGCTTTTTCCTTGATCAGAGGAATATGGGGCCCCAGTGTTCAAGCATCGTATCAGTCCATAAGGGAACTACTTATCTATTTTCATATATAGAAAAGAGTGAATTCCAATATTGTGTAATTACGTTCACAGCTATAAGTAAGATCCAATCCCCAAAGTGGGAGGCTTATTGAGCGAACTATATCGAGTCACCTAGTCTTTTGCAAACAGGAGTTCGTAATCCACTCAGGATTAAGATCAATTATACATGATCAACCGATTAATATACAATGTGTCTTTCTGTAACAGTTTTACCAAAAGATAGTAAGTATATCTTAGTACAGTCTACTACAATCTCTATTGCAACAACACCCCCACTCAAATGTCTCTACATGAGCTATCCAGATGAAATCACTTGTGCCAATGCCCAAGTGGGCCGTGTTAGTGGTGTTACCAGAAATAAAGGCACCCAACCTTTATTCATATACCACATACTATTTGAGTTACAACTTAAATGAATCTTCCCATATCGCATGTTGACTTTAAGTTATCATTAGTAACTTTGGATCTTATGATGGATTGCATTTATTAAACAATAATAAATGACAATGTAAATATTACTAATTAATAATTTTTTATATATTTATAGTTTAATTAGATTACATAAGATTTAGGGAAAAAACCCCAACAATATCGAGTGAGGATCAACTAAATTAACATGTCAAAGTGTTATATTAATTGTCTTTCACAATATACTATTTTCAATTATAGGTTATTCGTACGACTGACTCATCCTGGAGCTAACGCAGCTGGGGAGGGGATCATAATTGATAGAGACTTATGTTCATGGTTTTATGCTTAAGTGTTACAGTTGATCATATTAACTAAAATGATGTAATTTCTCAATCCACGTTCATTGTCGTACATGTTGATTTGCCCACGATCTCAGTTACAAACAAACACATAGTCTTGTTGGCAAAAGAACCTGGAAGAATTACCAAATCATATTGTGGGTATCTTGGGAAGGGATACAAATTTCAAACAAAAAAACTTGCACAGAATAGAGCAAGAGACAGCAGCGGCATATGCATAAAGGGTCAATTGTTCGGAAACAGTGAAGAGGATTTCTTTAGAGTTATTGATGAAATTATTGAGCTTGAATATGCAAAAAGTAGTGTAAAGCGTACCGTATTGTTTAACTGCACATGGTTTGAGATAATGCGGCGAGATGAGATATGAAAGATACCACATTTACAGATTATAGAGGTAAATAAAAGAAAGCGATACGGACAAAAGATCGATTTGTATTGGCACAACAACTGATTCAAACGTATTTTCTGCATTATCTGTTTTCTAGACAATTTAATGATTGGTTAGTGGTTTGCAAAGTGAGGCCGTGTCACATAGATGAAAGTCTTCCAGATAAAGATGGGGAGGATTTTGTTGCTTTCCAAGAAGATGAGGTGTAGACTCATGAAATCGATGAAGGAATAAACTATGAAATTGTCCGACAATTAAATGACATAGAAGAAACTCTGTTTAATCTTGATGGTTTATATATTGATCTTTCTATTATTGAAGATGAAGGGATTGATCTACTAAATTAGCGGAATATCATTTAGTAATCTAATTAACATTTAATTACGGATCTATTAATATCATACAATTTGTGATAAAAACATGTAAATTCATGCTTGTTTCAAAAAATAAAAGGTTATTCACTTACATTGAGTAATAAATGGAGTATTGGTTGGAGGTTTCTTTACATTATCAAATCCTCAGCAACACCGAATCTTCTGCACTATATCTCGATTGATCAAACGAAATGTGATTGTGGGATCGAACTTTAGAAGAAAAACTCTTTTTCTTACTAAAATATGATGCCAAAATCGGCAAAGGCAGGGGGTGAAAGGAGAAGAGAGATTTTCAATTTCTAGGGAATTGAATTGTATATTTATGAATGACCCAAGCCTCCTATTTACAGGCTAATGGAAAACCTAATCTCATTAAGATATTCCATAGAGATAAATACAAGAAGAAAAAGATATTCTCTTTCAATTTTGGTATTTTTGAAAATACCATAGATAAATAAGAGGATATTTTCTTTTCTTTTATTTAATTTATCTTGGGTAAATAAATCTATGTAATTATTTTAGGACTAAAATACTATACATGGCCGAAAATTTGATGATAATAATTAATAAATCAAATTTATTTAATTAATTGTTTTGGGCCAACTTTAATTGAGTTCATTAATCCAATTGGGCTTGAAACTCTCTCTTAAATTAATAAGTCCAACTTAATTAATTTATTTATTAATTACCATTTAAATAAAATAATTTATTTAAATAATTAATAATATTGATATTTTCTCCCGACTAAATATTATCAAATGATATTTAATTATTAATTTCCATTTAAATAATTTTCATTATTTAAACAATTAATAATAATTCAATTGATAATACTTTACTAGTAATTAATAATATTAATTTAACTATTAATTTCCATTTAAATAAAATTAATTATTTAAACAATTAATAGTTATCAATTAATTTCAAATTATTAATTACCATTTAAATATACTCAATATTTCAATAATTTGTCTAATTAATAATATTTTATTATTAATTTCCTGTTTAAATAAACTCATTACTTAAACAATTAATAATGTTTATATTAATTACCATTTAAATATACTCAATATTTAAACAATTAATATTGCCTATTTAAGTAATTCACTTTACTTATAATTTCTATTTCTTCTACTTGATTTCGCAACTACGATATTTGGGCTAGCATAGGAACCCGTGAACCTATAGATCACGGGCTTAATAATTAGTCAATTAAGTGATTAACTCATAATCAGTTAATTACTTATTATCTAACTATGAATAATTTCACTATAGATTCATAGCTGAACTCCCCTCACTACAGATGAGTTATGTCCATTTAGTTTATCTTTATTTATATCTGAGATATATCTTTCACATGGAACCCTCGTAATTACAGGCGGATTAAATTTACCGTTTTGCCCCTGTAAATACGTTTTTACTCTTGTGTTCCCACTGATTCTCCAATAAACTTTATCTTTAGTCGAACTAGAGATATGTACTTCTGTGATCAATAGAAGCGTGACGTCACTTGTTCATGTCTAGAATCACATCAAGGGAGTTTCCTAAAGTTCCTAAAATGTTAGGTATCAGACTGATACCGTTAATTTATAGGAAAGTTATGAATTTCATCCCGTGAAAATGTGTTCCCAGCTACTTAACTAGTTATGTTCCCAAAGCAGAAGTGTATTGAGCATTCTTACAAATCGCTCTCAACCATGTGAATGAAAGAACATAACTCCACAAATAGGAGTCCACATTTCACTTAGGATTGAGGTCTATCACGGTTGATAAACTTAGTTCGATATTCTATCATTTCTCGTAAAAGGTACTAATGAGAAATTTGATCAAACATCGTGGTTTTGTCTTATACAATCAATATTGTATATGATACATTCATTTCATGTCACCCACATGAATGATCAGGATTAGATCATTTGTCTATAAACAAAATGTGAAGCCATCAACAGTGACCAGGATAAGGTTCCCAAACGTTCTCCATTTACCGTAGACACTTTTAAGTAACTCATCTCAACTTTTAATCCTCTTGCATGACTCACATGTTTAGTCGTGATTTCATACGAGTAACTTAGGGTTTTAGTGTTTGAATGTTTGATATTAATATATTTTCATGTATTCCTAATATCGTCAATTGACTTAGTTTAGATAATATAAAGAACTTATGTTTATTTATTTAATTTATTCGACAGAAATTATATTATTAAATAATTACAAGTTCTAGGACACCATTCCTAACAGAAGAACCATCCTCTAACTATTCTGAGGATGAAAAAGACACTTAGGACAACAGTTCTAAATCTAACACCGATGAGTTTGAATATGAAGGATAAAGTAACCAGGAAATTGAAAAACGTGTAAAAAAATAAATAAAACAAGGATATTGGCGATAAACTATGTGACTATTAGTGACTGAATGAGTCGCTATAAATATTTTAGCGACTCTTTGTATCGCTAACGGGGACAGAAATATTGAATATTTATCACTCTCATTTTAGCGATGCATTTCATCGCTAAGTTCCTCATGGAGAAATGCATCTATGTGGCTTATAGAACGTTCACTTTTGAGCGACACAATAAAAGGCGCGATATTAATTTTTCAACGAATATTTTCATTTTAGCGACACAGTTCGTCGCTAAACAAATAATTAATGGAGGTTGTTTAAAAAATTTAAACGATTATTTTTATTTTAGCGTCACAATTCTTCGACACACTTGGTCGCTAAAGTGAAAATTAATCGCGCATGGTTTAAAAATTTGTGCAACAGCTGGCACCTTTTCTGTACTCTTAGTGTCGGATTTCGTCGCTAATAAAAATATATATAGGGGTTCAGCAGACCTCTCCCCCCTTCACCCTCTCATTTCCTCTCTTCTCGTCATTTCTCTTTTTCTGTTCTCTTCTCTTGTCTTTTTGTTTCGCTTCTCTTTTTTTTTCAATTTCCCGTCAAAGCATCTGTGAATGATAATTTCTTTTTCTCTTTCTTTTTTTATATTTATTTTTATGTAATTAGGTAAATTCAAAGTATTAGCATGTTAATTAGTTAATTTGCATGTTAAATAGTTATTTTAAATTAATTAGTGTTTAATTAGTTAAGTAAAATTTAATTAATTAGCATGTTAATTAATATGTATGTAGTTTAATTTGATTAATTATAGGGTTAAAAGCATTAATGACCCCTACACTTTTATGATTTTTTTAATTTACATCCCTGCACTCTTAATTAAAAAAAAATGACCTCTGCACTATTATAAGCCAACATCTGTTAAAAATAACATCCAAAATTAACAGCCACTAATATTTTATTATTATATTTAACCATTTAAATATTGTATTATTAAAAACTTACCTCGAGTTAAATTCCTCCTCTCCCCCCTTCATCGTCGTCAACATTCACGAATTTTAGGTGAAATTTAAATTTTTTGTTTATTTACATTTTTTTAATTTCTAACAAATTTTAGATTTTTACTGCTTTTACAGACACACTTTACGATCCTTGCACATCTCACTGATGAGATTACTTACCCCCTGTAGAGCAAATAGGCGGGGAAGTAGGGATACCATCCACGAAGCCAAGAAGAAAGACGTCGAAAATTTTTTATAGTTGGGTGAGCAAGATTGTCAGAGGCTGACTGGGGAGAGTCAGACTCTCGAGGAGTTGCGCATCTCCAAGATCAACTCAGACAATTGGAGGATGAACCAGTCTCTACACACTGGCATTACTGTCAGCCACGGCGAGCATTACGAAAGATTGGTAAGTACTTTTAATCTTTCGTTTCTATCTCTACTGTTTTTATATGATTGCTATACTAATCTTTTACTTTTGCTGTTCTCATTTTCACAGACTCAGGATGGACGTGTCATCACTCCGATTGAGTTGCATCTCCATCTGTACATGAAGGGCCACAATAGGAGTACTTTCGACGATGAGCGAGCGAGGGCATTAGCGGTTAGTTTATTTATTTCGATGCTTTCAAATAAATTAAATAATATTCATTTTTTTTAACTTACTCAAATAAATTTTTGATTAATTTTTTTAGGAAAAAGTTAAAGAAACGCTCGAAGTGTGGTTGCCTACTCCTGAGTCTCAGCCTACTAAGGAGAACCATCAGGAGCCGGTGGTGTTTGTCCCGATGGCTTAGTCCCGAGTCTTGGTGCTTATGGGAAGGATCGTTATGCAGACTAGCAGCGTGCTTTGAGTTCTGCTCGTGTTGAGACAGAGTCTTTGAGGCGAGACAACACCCTATTGCGCAAATAGATTGAGGAGATCAAGCAAAACACTAAAGTTTTCAAAGATGATCTCCACTCAGCATGATCAGTTGAAGGCTCAAGTCATAGGCTGGTTGAACCTCAATAGGGAGGCCGGCTCCGGATCTACTTCTCGACATCCAGATTCCGAGCATACAAACCCTCTCTAGTTTTTTTAGGATTTTTTTCCCTTCGATTTTTTTGTATTTTTTTAATATTAATATTTAATGAATTTTTTTATTATATATTTCATTTTTTTATTATTTTATTTTTGTTTGAATATTAAAATTAATATTAAAAGGATTTTTAAAAAATAAATATATATATATATATTAGCAACGTACTACATCGCTTTTATCTATTTTATAATATTTTAAATGTTATGATTGCGATGGATTCCGTCAATAAAGTCAAACAATTGACTTTATGAGCAAACAAATATGTCTATAAGCGATGGATTGTGTCGCTAACTTGTTCGAATAACTGTGTCGCTCGATTCAGCGATCGAGTGCGTCGCTAAAGTAGTTAACATTTATCAGTGACCCATTATTTTCCCTTCACTAGTAGCAAAACAATTCGTCGCTAAGTCAGCGAGTGATGTCTTTTTTTTTGCGATCATCCCATTCATCACTATTTTCGTCACTAAGTTAAATTAGCGACGCAATCAAGGTGATTACGTCGCTAATTCTTGCATTTCTTGTAGTGATCATTGTCATTACGAAACACACTTGTTTCTCAAAATCTAAACACAATATAAAGGAAACAGGAAATAACAACGTCACCAAATTTTCGCTTATGAATAAAAACTATAATTCAGTGTTTGTTATATTATAAAGTTTTGATATAAATTTATTTATTATATTTACTGTTACATCGATAAAATTGTACTTCAAAAAATTAATTACACATGTTATGTTATGCTACATTACGAGTCTTATGACAGTAAAAGTACAGAAGGTTAAAAGTTCAATAGAAAAAGTACATAAAAGCTTGAATGTGAGAGATTTAATTAACAAACAAACCAAAAACTACCTAAAAATTGTTTAAACAGTGTCTTGCTTTTATTACTCGTGCAATATATACTTTTTTCATAATCAAAATGATCATTTATAAGTCTCTTTTTTAATAATCATTTCATTCTTTTTTTTTTTTTTTTTTTAAAGTTATTGAAGTATTAACTGAATTTCAAAAACTTATGTTCATTTGAAGTTAATTATTATTTTTAAAACTAAGTATTAAACTTATGTATTAAATTTTCTAAAGAAAAAAATTAAAATTTCTTGTTTAGCTTTTAAAATCTCAAGAATGTTTTGAAAAATAGATTGTAAAAGAGATAAAACTGCAAATTGAAAGTTTCATTTTCAAGACCTTAAAAAAATTTAACCGTCTTAAAAAAAACTATCTCTCTTTTAAAAGTTAGCTAAAGTTTCAAAAACTCACTTTAAAAATATAAAACAAGTAAACGACTTAGTTACTAAAATTATTGATTTTTTTTTAATAAAAATAGGATAAAAACAGAACGGGCCTTTTATATTTTGGAATTGAAAACTATCAATTTTAAAATTCAAGGGATAAAATTTAAAAATAGGTTCAAATCTTATTTCCTTCAATTTGTAATATGATATTTTAAAATAATAAAATTAAATCAATTTGACTAATTTATGGATTGAATGAGTTATAAGCAAGTACCAATCAAATTTCAATTGAAAAGAATCAATCTTTCTACTCTCGATCTATTGTTTTTTTTCTTTTCAAACGGACATAGATCAAATTAACATCAATTCTTTTTTTTTAAGTTCAAACTGAATTAATCCAATATACCTACTTTCACGTTCTTAAATCTAGCTACCATTTATAGTTTTATAAATTTTGACATATTTACATTAAATATAGAATTAAAAAAGGAAATTGATTTTTTTTATAAGAATTTAAGAGATTATAAGGTTTAAAGAGATTTTTTTAAATATTATATCAAATGAGGATAGAAACTCGAATTTTTGAACTTTGAGAAAAAAAAAACAGTTGTCTAACCATTTGAACTATTTTTATGTTCACATGGAAAGAGGGGAGAGACATAGGACACATGGAACAATAAATTAAGGGCCATAAGAGGCATTATAATTTGTTAGGTAAAGTAAGGCTAATAATTGTTTGGGGAAAATATCTGACATTGCCTCCATACGGTTACTTTTTCCATGTCCATGGTATTTCTGGCCCCGCACGTGCCAATTTAATTTCTCTCCATCGACTGTCTAAATTGTGGGCGACACTTGGATTACGACCCCCGCACCTCTCGCTTCCAAATATTGTGCTCTCCCATCTCACCACAACGGTGAATTTGTCTCATTAACCACAAATTTTTTTTTCTAAAATTTGTGTTACCTCTCTTCTCACCATGTTCATTTTTTTTGCCACATGACTCTATTTTCACCACAACTAAAGTCTCATCTTTTAATCATCTCATCTCTCATTCAAATCCTTGAAATCTAAAAAAATCGTTTAAATACATCTGACACGAATTCACATAAATTCATATAATTAGATCTAGAACATCAAAAAATCGTTAAAAAAAATCCAAAAAATCCATCTCGATATGAAATTCTCATCTTGATCCATCTCAGAAGCTCATCTCATTCCAAAAGCTCCCATCTTGGAAGCTTGTTTTGGTAAAAAAAAATCTCATCTCAGTCCAATATTCACATTTCAAAAGCTTGTCTCAATTCATCTCAAAAGCTCGTTTCGGTCCAAAAATCCCATCTCAGAAGCTAATCTCGGTCTAAAATTCTCATCTCGGTCCAAAATTTCAATCTTTTTTTAATGAACAAATCACTTAAATTCAGATGAATTGAAAAGTTTGTAGATGTGAATCCCTCTTATAGAATAGTTTGTAGAGAGATAGAGTGTTGAGATTAAAGAAAAAAAAGTAAGATAATAAATGAAATAATATAAATTGTTTGGAAGTATAGTTTTTGAGAGAGATGAGATAGATGGGAGCAATGAGAAAGATGAGAGGGAAATGAAGTAAGAGAGATATAAGAGTTTTTTTAGGGGATAAAGTAAGGATATTTTTGTATTTTCGTCTCAAAACAGCAGAAAAACTGCCTTCTGAAGGGACTACTTTACTAAATTAGCAGAATTTTATTTAGTAAAGTAGGACCAGAACCACATGCAAGTGTATATAATTCATCAGATATTCTCTCTTCATGCTTTAGACTTTGTGCCTATTCATGCAATGAGAGGATAAATTATTAATTTGGTCATCTGATTACTCTTATACAAATCAAGCTTAACGTACACGTATTTTGAACCATTTTGGAAACTCCACTTCATGCCTCTATTCTATGTTGCACATCCCCTTGTTGAAGTAAGGTCATATGTTCCCTGATGAAATTATAGATTTCTTTGTCAACTTTGATTAATAAAAATATATTAATATCATAAGAAATACTTACCTATGATAAGATTCTATCTCTTCACAATTATTTAACGTATACCAATGTACTTTAATTGATTCAAAAAGAGATAATACACGTAATTGTCCTCCTCCAAAAGGTCGAGCATGTTGGGAGAATACCGATATATTTCCATTACTGTCATCATCTTCTAAGGTATCATCATTACGCTCTGGCCTATTGAATCTTGTCTCAATCCCATGAAGATACAACGAACAGAACTTAAGGAATTCATTCACAATATATGCTTCAACAATTGATCCTTCTGGGCGAGCTTTATTTTTCACATATTGTTTTAAGTATCGTAAGCTCCTATATTGAATATAAGTATTCAATGTGACTACTATAGTGGAATATATCAAACAAAATTCAAATTTTTCTTTAGAACATACCTTTCAATGGGATACATCCAACTGTATCCTACAGATCCAACAATCTTTATTTTCCATGGTAGATGTACTATAAGATGGACCATCACGTCAAAAAAGGCTGGTGGGAATAACATAAAATAATGACTATGTTTGCTTGCAGATTATCGAGGTCAGACAGTTGTAGTCTCTTTGCACATAACTCATGAAAGAAGCTACAGAATTCAATTATCATAGTACAAATATCCTTCCGTAAGTAAGCTCGAAGACCGATAAGGAGGAGTCTTTGTATAAGAACATGACAATCATGGCTTTTCAAACCTGATATCTTTCAATAACACATCAAGATATATTTGAGGCGAATCCATCCAGAAATTTCACTGACTTCAAAAATTTACAAAAGTCAACCCTTTTACTGATTGATAATGCATATGAGGCATGAGGCTTTACTAATCTATTTCCATCTTATTGGAGTTGGAGTTCCTTCCAAATTTTTAGATCAGCCAAGTCTAATCAAGCTTTGATAGTGTCCTTAGTCTTACCATTTGTCAGAGAGATCATAGAGAAGGAAGCTATTGATATCATTAAGATTCATACTACTCTCAACCCAATTGATATGATCACAAAAATAGTACCTTATCAAAATTCAAGTTTTGTCTAAATGAGATAAAGGCCTGTGAGCCAATAAAGACTTAGTGTCCTGTAGTCAGCTAGTCATATTAACTTTTATGATTAAGGCTTCAGCTCTTTAGGCCAAGGCCAAGCCTATTTGCTTTGTTATTTTCAGCTCATTGTCACGTGGAAATAACTTGCACTGAATCTAAGGGAATATTTGATGGTGACTCAGCTCATTATCTGTCAAGCTGAGCAGAAACGGTTAGGGAAGGGGAATAAAAGCTCATATGCATTCGGTGAGCAGATTGATCGCAAAGCAAAGAGAGAAAGGAAGTTGAGAGAGAAAAGAGAGTGGGTTGAGAAAAATGGAAATTGTCCTTCATTATTGTTATTGAGAAGCTTTAAATTTTAAGTTTTTTCATCTTGTAATTGCAAATCCTTGTTATCTATGGTGCATCAGTAATGAGAATGGAGTTATGGCTATCTAAGTGGATCTAGGAAACCTTTAGCAGAACCACTATAAAATATGTCCGGTTTATTTATTCCATGATTAGTGTGTGGTGTATTTGGATTGATTCTTGCATGTTGTATCCTTGTGCATAACACACACACAATTTTATATATATATGTTAGGAATGGTGTCCTAGAACTTTTAATTATTTAATTATAATAATTTATTTCGAATAAATTAAATAAATAAACATAAGTTCTTTAAAATTATCTAGACTAATTCAACTGACGATATTAGGAATAAATGGAAATATATAAATATCAAACATTCAAATAGTAAAACCTTAAGTCACTCTTATGAAATCACGACTTAGTATGTGAGTCATACGAGAGGATTAAAGTCGAGATGAGTAACTTAAAAGTGTCTACAGTAAATGGATAACGTTTGAGAACCTTATCCTGGTAACACTGTTGATAGCTTCGCATTTTGTTTATAGACAAATGATCTAATCCGGATCATTCATATGGGAGACATGAAATGGAAGTATCATATGCAATGTTGATTGTATAAGACAGGACCATGATGTTCGATCAAATTTCTTATTAGTAGCGTTTACGAGAAATAATCGAATATCAAACTAAGTTTATCAACCGTGATAGATCTCAATCCTGAGTGAAATGCGGACTCCTATTTGTGGAGTTATGTTCTTTGATTCACATAGTTGAGAGCGATCTGTAAGAACACTCAATACACTCCTGTTTTGGGAACATGACTAGATAAGTAGCTGGGAACTCATTTTCACGAGATGGAATTCATAACTTTCCTATAAATGAACGGTATCAGTGCGATACCTAAATATTTTAGGAACTTTAGGAAACTCCCTTGATGTACTGATTCGAGACATGAACAAGTGACGTCACGACTTCTATTGATCACAGGAGTATCTTATCTCTAGTTCGACTAAAGATAAAGTTCATTGGAGAATCAGTGGGAACACAAGGATAAAGCGGTAATTACAGGGGCAAAACGGTAAATTTATCCACCTGTAATTATGAGGGTTCCACGTGAAGGATGATATCACAGATATAAATAATGATAAACTAAATGGACAATAAGTCATCTATAGTGAAGGGAGTTCAGCTATGAATCTATAGTGGAATTATTCATAGTTAGATAATAAGTAATTAACTGATTATGTGTTAATCACTTAATTGACTAATTATTAAGCCCATGATCTATAGGTCCATCGGGTCCCTATGCTAGCCCATATATCGTAGTCGCGAAATCAAGTAGAAGAAATGGAAATTTTAAGTAAACTGAATTACTTAAAATAGGCAATATTAATTGTTTAAATATTGAGTATATTTAAACGGTAATTAATATAAACATTATTAATTTTTTAAATAATGAGTTTATTTAAACAGGAAATTAATAATGAAATATTATTAATTATTTAAATATTGAGTATATTTAAATGGTAATTAATAATTTAAAATTAATTAACAATTATTAATTGTTTAAATAATTAATTTTATTTGAACGAAATTAATAATTAAAATTAATTAATTAATAATAAAATGTTATCAATAAAATTATTAATTAAATAATGAGTTTATTTAATGGAAATTAATAATTAAAATATTTATTATTAATTATTTAAATAATGAAAATTATTAAATGGAAATTAATAATTAAATATAATTTGATAATATTTAGTCGGGAGAAAATATTAATATTATTAATTGTTTAAATAAAATATTTTATTTAAATGGTAATTAATAAATAAATTAATTAAGTTGGACTTATTAATTTAAGAGAGAGTTTCAAGCCCAATTGGATTAATGAACTCAATTGAGATTGGCCCAAAATAATTAATTAACTAGATTAGAATTATTTATTAATTATTAATGGTAATTTCGGCCATGCCATGTAATTATGGAGGAGATAATTGTTTGAATTATATCCTAAAATAATTACATAGATTTATTTACCCAAGATAAATAAAATAAAGAAAATAAAATAATCTCCTATTTATCTATGGCATTTTCGAAATTGCAAGATAAAGGAAAGAGATATTTTTTTTTTCTTTTTGTATTTATCTCTATAGATTAATCCTAATGTGATTAGGATTCTTATTTTCCTATAAATAGGAGGGTTGGGTCATTCATAAATCACACAATTCAATTCCATAGAAAATTGGAAATCTCTCTCCCTCCCTTTCTCCCCTTAGTGCCGATTTTGCTTAGCCATTGGGAAGAAAATAATTTTTCTTCTTCCCAATTTCTTCTTAAGTTCGATCCCACAATCGGGTTTCGTTTGATCGATCGGGATATAGCATAGAATATCTGGTGTTGCTGAGGATTTGATGCTGTAAAGAAACCTCCAACCAATTCTCCATATTTTACTCAATGTAAGTTCCGATTTGATTTTAATTTTCAAAAATATAAGCATGAATCTACATGTTTTTCACAAATTGCATGATGTTAATAGATCCGTTATTAAATGTTAATAAGTTTACTAAATAAATTTCCGCTAGTTTAGTAAATCATCCCTTCAATATATATATATATATATATATATATATATATATATATATATATATATATATATATATTTCTGAATAAAATTAAATGTGATTTTAGTTTTTGACTTTAACTTAATACCAACTTACTTTAAAACATTATTATATATATTATATATATAATTCCAACGACAATTAAGAAGATAGCATGAGTATTAGGGAGATGACATGTGTATAAAGAGACCAAATTGTATAAAGTGAGAGAAAGTGTGTAAAAATATTTAAGGAAAATATCTATATACTTGCTTTTGTTTTTATTTTATTTTTAATTACTTTTAAAGTTACTAGTTTTTTACCACGTGCGTTGCACGCTATTTGTTAATATTATTTGTATTGTATTTTTTAATATTTTATAAAAACACCTATTTTTTGTATAAATTTCTTCCATCTCTTTTTAATTTTTAATTTAATATTGATTAAAGATTAGTGTATGCATATAGCAGGGTACTATTCCTTTTTTAAAGTACTATACTGTAAAGAAAGATCCTTGGGACTTCCGTTTGAGAACTCTTTTAGAGACCTCAATCCCAACAACTTATGCATGCCAATATAGCTCCAAGAGCTATCAAGTCATCTCCTAGAGGTGAGACAATCTTGATCGAAGTCAACAAGGAGAAATTCACTGTAACTATCCCAAAAAGATTATCATGGGAAGAAGTTAGAAAAAGGTCAAGTTGGATGCTTGAAGGAGCCACAAAGCCTCTACCAAAAAACAAAACCTTAACTCAAATAATAGAGCACCCTGATGGCCGTGTTGAGCTCAAATATTCATATGACTCTATTACAACCCCAACAGTCAAGGATTTTATGAAATCAAGACCAAGCACTTCTGCATACAGATCAGAAGCTCAAGAAAGGATTGCAAGATGTAATTCTATGAACTTCAAGTTTGTGGACTTTAACCAAATTATCCCTGACATCAAGTATAAAGAAGGTCAAGGATCAGGTTCTCCGACTCAAACTGACATGGAAACACCGTCAGTTGTCAATTCAATTAATTTCTTAACGACGCCTTTTTCTCCTGACATGGAGAAACTTATAGCAGAATTCCTTTCTAAGGACAATAAATTCTGCAGAAGATCTTCTTTCGTGCCTATAACACTGAAGAAAGAGAATAATTCAAATTTAGCTAGAAAGAAACCATGCAAGAGCTAGAAGAAGAAATTCCCTTCTTCTGTTGGTTTGCTGTAAAAGATAAATACGCAAAGAAATTGAATCACATCAAAGAGTCTCAATGGAAGACTAAAAAAGGAATGGTGTCCTCTTACCATCCACCACTCGAAGAGATCGAGTTTCAATCTACCTATGGTCATACGATCACATGCAGTCCCTTCAAACAAATGGACAAGAAAGATGTCGTTGACCTGGTTTCAAAGGGAATACTCAATGTCCAAATTCAAAAAAATTATTCTAACAAGTTGCTTTCTACCATGGAAAATCAACTTGATCGAATAGAAGATTCAATTCAGGGGAATAATTCAAAGATCCCAACAAATTTCAAGAACGGGATCTACCCTGAAGTAGATCCAACGATACCTCTGTTTCGTCCAACTAAGGTAGACATCAAGATGATCCCTAGAGATCAAGAAATGTTGAGTAAAATCAAAGAACGGCTAAAGAAGCTTAATATATCTTCGACATCAAAGGCATCTTCATCTTCTCAAGTGAATGTTCTACATGAGCAAGATGAATTAATAGAGCAAATGATCTGGGGAGTAAAAAATTTATCTTTACTCTCTGAGGAAGTCCAAGGCTTTGAATCAGAAGCCAAAAAGGAAAATCAAATTCAAAGAATTTTCAGACCAAAGAACCAATCACACGAAAATACCAGCAATTGGTATTGAAGATCGACTTTTCTAGACTTACAGTTCGAAGAAAAACCGTTCATTACCGCAAACTCTTACGATGGTCAATCAATTATTGAGTGGAATATTGACGGATTATCACAGTATATGATCTCAATGTTCTCCATGAAATGTTAATGGTCGCCTCTGCTTTCAAATTAAAGGGGCATGGCGATCATACAATTACTAGAATTCTATTCACGGAATTCTCTGGACAACTCAAAGGCTGGTGGGACAGTTGTCTCTCATCTGAAGAGAGAAGCCAAGTCTTAAGCCACACTACAATGTCAAGTAAAAGAAGAGAAATGTCAAGGGGCAGCCTTCAAGATGGGAAATCCATGAAGAACCAATTCCTGATCCTGTCAACTCTCTTCTATAGTTGATAACAAAGAACTTTGTAGAAGACCCTACAAGTCATCAACAAAGAGCTGGAAGCCATCTTCAAAACCTTCATTGTCCAACCCTTTAGGACTTTAGATGGTACAAGGATACTTTTCTTTCAGAAGTATTTTTGAGAACAGACTGCAACTCTCCTTTTTGGAAAGAATGTTTCGTTCCAGGCTTACCTAAGCTCTTCGCAGAAAGACTTAGGATATTTCTCAATGACAAATTCCAGAGAAGTATTCCATGGGAAACTCTAACCTATGGTGAGCTTATTAATTTTGTTGTCACCGAAGGCATGAAGCTGTGCATCGAAGTAAAGATTCAAAATAAGATCTCTCATTCCAAGGGATCAGAAAACGTGAATTAGGCGCCTTTGTGAGCAATATGGCTACCCTAAAGTTAAAGCCCCTTCTAGAATTAGAAGAAGGCAGGCCAAGAAATTCTCAAAGAAGAATTTTTCAAAAGGAAGTAACTATCGCAGATCCAGTTCTAGCAAAAACTTCCAAAGAGTTTGTTTTGAAAAAAATAAAGCGACTGGCCAACATCGCCAGAATAATCGCAAGAGAAAATACTCATCTTCTCGCGACAAGAAGGAATTCCAATATTACAAGTGTAGAGGTTATGGTCATTACGCTACAGCTTGTAAAATGAAAGCGAAAGTCAATCAACTCAGGATCGATGAAAATCTCAAACAATAGTTATTTCAGATGGTCAAAACTGATTAAGAATATTCTGAAAAAGAAGATAACCAGGCGTTAGCCATGGAAAACCAATCTGGTTCTTAGTCAAAGCAAAGCTTAGATAATTGTGGTTGCAGAAAATTCTTTTGTGACTGTAACAATTCTATCAAGGTCCTTACATAGGATCAAGAACTTTTATTTGAGGTAGTCTCAAAGCTTGATGATAAAGATCTCAAATTCTCTATCCTCAATCACCTCAAATAATCGATCAATTCCAACGCATCTAGGAGAGAAGAAGACCTTACTCCCTTCTCTATGAAAGATGTGTATGAAAAGTTCAAAGCTCCAAGAGAAACAACGATAACTGATCTTCAAAAAGAAATTAACGACTTAAAAAGAAAGGTGTCTCAACTTCATAGTGACATCAACAAGGATCTAGTTCATGTCCATTTTTAGTTAGCCATTCTCAAATAGACTAAGGGAAAAGAGAAAGTAGAGTCTTCATATTTCTCTGATGAAGAACCTGCAAAACCCTCTGGTATTAAAGATGCTACTTCAAAAAAAAAAAGCATTCATCAACACAATTACTCAAATTAGAATTCAGAAGTGGTATTCTGAAGTTACCCTCAGAATTCATGATCACAAATTTATTGTGATTGCACTTATTGATGCAGGAGCATATCAGAACTCCATTCTGAAAGGAATAATTCCATCAAAATACTTTGAGAAGACTACTGAGAATCTCACAGGTGCCAATGGACAGTCGATGAATATCAAGCATAAACTGTCAAAAGTTCATATCTGCAATCAAGGTGATTGTTTCCAAAATACTTTTCTATTGGTGAAGAACCTAAATCAACCCGTGATTCTAGGAACTCCATTCATCACCCAACTTTTTCCAATTCGTGGTATTAATGAAAAAGGAATCATCTTAACCGTTGCGGGAAGAGAAATTTTATTCAAAATTATTAAGCCTCCAAGATGTTACAAGGTTAATTCTGTCAATACCACTCAAAGAAAGGAGAAGCAAAACGCTTTCCTCAAAGAAGAAATTAGTTTCAAACTGGTTGAGGAAAATCTTAAAAGCCCAATCCTTTAGAAGAAGATCAAAGACTTTCAATCCAAGATTGAAAAAGAAGTTTGTTCAAATAACCCAAATGCATTTTAGGCCAAGAAGCAACATGTTGTTTGGCTTCCCTATATCAAGATGTTCAAAGAGGCCCAAATCCCTACGAAAGCTAGGCCTATTCAAATGAACAGTGATCTCTTAGCCCACTGTACAAAAGAAATTGATGACCTTCTCAATAGAAAGCTGATCAGGCCCAGTAAGAGCCCGTGGTCATGTGCAACATTCTATGTCAACAACGCCACTGAACAAGAAAGAGGCGTACCATGGTTGGTAATCAACTACAAACCTCTAAATTCTGTTTTAGAATGGATTAGATATTCAATCCTCAATATAACAGATATACTAAAGAGGATTTCAAATGCCAAAGTATTCTCAAAATTTGACATGAAGTCAGGATTTTGGAAAATTGAAAGAGCTGAGCAAGATAAATACAAAACAACTTTCAATGTCCTTTTTAGACAATATGAGTGGAACGTTATGCCATTCGGGCTAAAAAACGCTCCGTCTGAATTCCAAAAAATCATGAATGACATCCTAAATCCCATTCAAGATTATTCAATTGTCTATATTGATGATGTCTTCATTTTCACATCAAATATAGATCAACATTTCAAACATCTTCATAGATTCATTGAAATTATTAAACTTAACGATTTAGTTATTTCATTACCAAAGATTAAACTATTCCAAACAAACATCCGTTTTCTTGGTTTTGAAATCCATTTCGAATTGATTAAACCCATTCAAAGATCCATTGAGTTTACTTCCAAATTTCCATATTAGATTTTGGATAAGACCCAACTCCAAAGATTCCTTAGGTGTCTCAATTATGTGTCTGAATTCATTAAAGATCTCATGCCCATTTGCAAGCCACTTTTTCAAAGGCTGAAAAAGCAGCTAGTACCATGGACTGATAAGCATACTCAAACCGTCAAAACAATCAAATCATTAGTAGAAAAGATTCCCTGCCTCAGTCTCATCAATGAAAAAGTAGAGCTAATTGTGGAGACAGACGCATCCGATATTGGATATGGAGGAATTCTGAAACAATGTAGAGATAACAAAGAATCTGTAGTACGTTTCCACTCTGACATATGGAACAGTGCTCAGTAAAATTACTCTACAGTGAAGAAAGAAATTCTGGCAATTATTCTATGTCCAGAAATTTCAAGCAGATTTAATCAATAAATCTTTTACAATAAAGACGGATTCAAGAGCATCTACTTTCACCTTACAAAAGGATGTAAAGAATTTGGTTTCCAAACAAATTTTTACTAGGTGGCAAGCCATCTTGTCTTGCTTCAACTTCAAAATTTTGCCTATAAAAGGCACTAATAATCCTCTATCAGATTATCTATCAAGATAATATCTCTCAAATGAGCATCCCTCCTAAACCTCCCAATTCATCTTTCTCTATAACAAATAGAAAGAAAAAAACCCAACAATTTTGCCTCTTCCTCTTCAAAAGGGAAGGCACCAGCAAATAAATCACCCTCTCCCATGAGAGTGGATCAATACGCTGTCACTGACGACGAAGGTTTTACACCTGTTTTCTGAGACCGTTGCCACGGTAAAGGAATTCAAATAGAGTCATCGACTCCACCGATGCCTTCAGCATCATTAATATCTTCAAAAAGGGGTTCTTCAAAACCCAAATCCTTTTCTCAAGCGGTTATTCCATTACCTCGGTTCATCCCTCAGCCTGAGATTACATGATATTTCAAAAAGTCAAGGCCAATTTCTGAATGTCAGCTTGAACTCAAATTCGAAGTTGAATCCATTAAGGATATCACATCACCTGTTTATCCTAAAAATTTCAATTTCCTTCCTTTTTCTATTCTCAGTGATAACTTATAAGGTAATGAATAATAATTTATTAGGTAATCAATGATTACATGCATGAAATATCAGTTGGTACAATGAATCAATAAAATGAGTGATTACATATGTGTTGAATCAGTGATTACTCGTGCAAAAATCAATAACTACTTACGAGAAACATATGAAAATTTTGTAATATTTTAGGCGCGAATTTTATTTTTATTTTTATTTTTACAAATAAGTTTTTTGACTATCATTTTTGTAAATATTTGACCTGATTCTGCTATATATGCAAAATCCCTAATTTTTGTATGTTTTGAAACGAGAGAGAGAGATTTCCACGTACCCTACAAATACACTACAATGGAACCTACCCTACAAATACATTACAAAGGAGATAAAATTTGTTCAAACTTTAATTAGAACTCAAATAATGGACAAGAAATCCACTTAGAATTACCCAGTTTAGGGAATATTTTGATATATTTGATTATAGAAAGTACAAACCGATGACTCCCAATTTAAAGAGAGAATAATTATATTTGATTATAGAAAGTACAAAATGGATGACTCCCAATTTAAAGAGAGAATAATAAAGCAAGATTTGATGATCTATGGATGTATGGATGTATTTTGTTAATAAATAAATCAAGAAAAAGGCATTAGACAAAGGCACATGCTTCAGTTCGGGTAAAATGGAAATATTTCAGTGATTTTTTTTCAAATGTATGAACACCCCCTTTGGTTTAAAAATGATAAATCATTCCCTGTAATTCTAAATTATTTCAATGAGACCCCTCCCTTTTAAAGTCATTAATTTTTTTTTAACCATAACTTTTTCGTTTGAACTCTGATTTGGATGAATTAAAATGTTTTTTTGAATCCTTATCTCGAGCTCTACATTATGGTTAATTCAAATATTCTAAATCATCAGTAACTAAAAGCGTTTATGGTGTAAATCATACATAGTATTTTGATGATAATAAACACTTTTATTTATTAACGATTTTGAAGGTACCATGATGTAGAGCTCGGAACGATGATTCCAAAATATCTTGAATCATCCAAATCAATATTTAAACGAAAAAGTTATGGTTAAAAAAAAATTATGACGTTAAATGAGAGGAGTTTCATTAGAATAATTTAAAACTATAAAAGTATGATTTGTCATTATTAAACCACGAGAAGTGTTCATACATTAAAAAAAAAAAAAACAAGAGGAGTCTTATTTCCATTTTACCCACTCTTTTAATCAAATTGTTTGTAGTTGTAGGCACAGAAAACTAGAACGGAAGTGATGGATAGTTTTGATATTTTATTTAAAGTGGATCGGAAAAAAAAAATTCCTTATTTCCCTTAATTTCCAATTACATCCCCTAACATTTTTTTATATTTATGGATATTCCACCATATTCGTTCAATAATTCAACCTATCCTAGCTGACTCTACTTAATATGAATAATTTAATTACATTGTAGACCCATATCCTAATCATTTTATTTTTCAAAAACAATTTATATGATAACAATTGCTCTCTCTCATACTTTTTCTAAATATTTTGAAATCCTTGCAAAATATCGGAAAAAGAAATCGCTTTTATTTTATTTTTTTACTATAATTCAACTAAACCAAAAAATGCGAGAAAAGGAAGTTATTACTAAAAAGGTTTATTTTGAAAAACATAAATGAATAAAAGGATATAAAGTGGACCAATAGAAACCGTTTGAGGGTTTTTCCTTTAGCCCCCATTTTAGTTCGTTGTAATCTAAGACTCTCTTATAAGGTACATTTAATTACATTGTTTGTTGGGACAGTTAGTGAAATAACATATTTTTACATACTAATTACTAAAATGTTAGAACTTTTCAAAAAATAAAAAATAGTATAATTATAGTCCAATAATTTAATGAATTATAATTCAATAATTTATTGAACTAAAAAAAGTAAAAATAAAACAAACAAATTTATTGAAAGTAATAATGAAAGATAATCAAATAGCTTAATAAATTATTGAATTTGCACTATTAAAGGTAAAAAAAACATACAAATTCATTAGATACCCATGAAAAATAGTTCAATAATTTATTGAACTATAGTTCAATAATTTGATGAATTATAATTATGCTATTTGAGTAGTTTTTAAAAAGTTCTGACATTTTATTAATTAGTAATCAGAATTATGCTATTTGAGACAAATTCTCTTGTTTGTTTGGGGGTTATTTAAAAATATCTCGATAATATAAAATTTCCGCAATCTGACCCTATTTTTACCTATTTTCCCAACTTGTTTCACTGGTTTTCTGATGAAATTTGAAATTTTTAGATGAGACCTCTCCCGACTTCGTAAATCAATATATCAGTGATGGTAAATCAGTAATAGTATATCATGGAAAATCAGTGATATACAATCATTTTCAATATATCAGTGATAGTATATCATTGTAAATCAGTGATTACCAATCATTTGTAGTATATTAATTATAGTATATAATGATAAATCAGTAGTAATCAATCACTGATTGTTGAGAATCCCACATTGGAAAGATGTAGGGAACTCACAAGGTTTATAAACTCTAAGGGCCTCTCCTCTCATAACCAAATTGGTTATGAGATGGATGCCCAAATTATTAATATGGTATCAGAGCCCAACAAGCCCAAACGGGCATTCAATCCAAAAATGGGATTCGACTCAAGAATGGTTGTAACATCCCATTACTTTTTGAGGTAAATTTTTTTTTATTTAATTAAAGTTTTTAAGATTAGTTTAAATTCAGAAATTTCGATTTTAGTAGCTATTTTCGTCCGAAATTCTTTTTTAATCGTTTTAATACTTTAAATACGCTTCGGTGACATTAATAATTATTAACGGGCCAATTAATAATTATTAATCACCTTTAGATTCATTTAAGAGCTTCGGGTTTCGTTTTTAAAGTAAAAACAAAAGAGGGACGTAGGCGTCATTTCCCAAATTCTTAAATATCTAAAATTTACTATTCATCATCTTTTAAATATCCAAACAAAGGCAAAATTGGTCATTTTTCTTTCTCTTCTTCTCCTTGGGGTCGAGAGTAGCAAGGAAGGAATAGAAAATTTTGGGTTTTCTTTAATACTCGGCGGATCGTATCGATTCTACAACCATTGGAAAGCCCTTGGCCCGTAGATCATTTCCAACCTACCGATCGAGATTTTCGCTCATTTTCTCGAGGCCTTAAGGTATGTCAAAGTTTCTAAAACTTGAGATGAATAGTGTTTTAATGGAGGTTTTGAGTTGTAATCTTCGAATTCGTTCACCGAAGCTTGAAGGTTTCATTCGGGGAAGTCTTTATAGTCAATTTTAGAAACTTTCCTTAAACCCTAAAACCGAGTTTGAGCCGGAAACCCGTCCCTTGTGATTTTCCCTCTTTTGGCCTTGTTTAGGATGTTAGGTTTATTGTGTTTTTGCTTTTTACTTAATTTTTCGAAAATCGATTGTTGATCAAAACCCTAAATTACAGATACCCATTGTAGTTACGAACGTCCAAAGAATCCGAAATCACCCCGAAACACATCTATAGTGCATAAAAGCCGGAAAACCAAACCCGAACCCTATTTTTCCTTGTATGGCCGAGAGTACCATAGGGAGGAAATCCGGGATTTTCGTTGTTTTATGCGTTTAGATGTAGTTTGAATGTTTTCCGGTTAATTAATTTTATTTAGGTGTAATTCATTTGTAGGATTGTGATTTGATCGTGGAATTGCAACCTCGGATATATCGGAGCTTGTCTACAAGCTAAGGTGAGTTTAAAGCGAAAGTTAGTGGTTTTATGAATTGAGTTTCATTATGTTATTGTCTATCGAGGTTAAGAGGGAGTTAGCTTCTTAGAATTAAGTTTTTGTTGGAGACTTTAATTCAGAAGTGAGTGGAAAGAATTTGGAATTATAATGAGTTCGATGAAAAAGGAAACATTGGAGTGGTTTGGAAGTATTGTAAAGTGATTTGGAGATGTTAGATAAAAGTGGAAGTTAAGTTACTTTGAGAGGTTTGGAAATTAAAGTAGCTTAAATGTTACACTTGAGTGATGACTCGTGTAATCTAAGTAGTTAGGTTCTTTAATAACTTAGTAGAATTCCTTAGAGGTTATCTAACTTATTGGAGAGCTTGATCACATTGATTCGGCACATGATAGTATGTTGATATCGATCCATACGTATCATGGTGCGATGATTTGTGGAGACAGTGGCACATTGATTCGGCACATGATAGTATGTTGATTTTGATCCATACGTATCATGGTGCGATGATTTGTGGAGACAGTGAGCATAATTGATATGGTATATGATAGTATCTTGACTCCGGTCCATACGGTATCATGGTACGGTAACTTGAGACATGGTACGACCGTACGTGGTATGTTGATTTCAATCCATACAATAGCACGATACGATGAACTTGTTTGGTAATAAAGATAGTTAATGTTACCTTTACATATTCTTTAGAATTGTGTAGTAAGACTTAGTAGTGAATGTTACTTTACTTTAAGTTTTTATATCTATCTCATGGTTTTGAATGATGATTACGGGTAATATATGACTATCAAATGATTGTATGGAATTGGAAGTGTGGATGTGGGTAGTATTGAGCATTATAGGCCTTTGGACACGATTTCGGTTATGAGATTTTGTTCATAGGATTACTTGCTTTCGTTTTACTCTCACTAGCATTTTATGCTAATGGTGCTACACTTACAAATTTTCAGGTAAACCTCGAGCTAAGAAGCGTGGTAGAGGAGGTGGAGCCGCGTGACTAGTCAAGATGGTGTATGGACAATGTTAAAGACATCTTTTGGTTTAGCATTTGTTAAAATGCTTGTAAATTATTTTCATTTTACATACATGTGTCTTTTTGAGCCCGGAAGGGTATTTTGTGTAAAAATTGTCTATGTCTTATGATTTATTTCTCTTTTGGAATGCGCATTCCCGATTTAAAGCTTTCTCTGGATTTGGGTTGTAAAACAGGTTTTGGTTATTCGATTTTTAAACGAACCCATGCCGTTTTTCTTTAAAAATCTAGTCTTCCGCTGTGGTTTTGAATTTAAAGAATTTAACGGAAAACGGGTCGTTACAATGGTGAACCCAAAAGAGGCACCATCTTGAGGGGGCATGTTGAGAACCCCACATCGGAAAGATGTAGAGAACTCACAAGGTCTATAAACTCTAAGGGCCTCTTCTCTCATAACCAATTGGTTATGAGATGGATGCCCAAATTATTAATACCGATATATTAAGATATTCTATCATTGATGTACAATTAATGAAATGGTAAATTAGTGACTTACTATTATATATTTGCATGAGATAAGGGTATTTTTGTAAGTACTATTTTAAGTTAACAAATTTGTAAATATTATTGCCAATTTTGTAACATATCTGTAAATGCCTCATTTCCTTCTGATTTCTAGTGTCTATTTTGAGTATTTAGTTTATTATTGTTTCAAGTAAAATATATTGTATTTTATAACTATTTCTCTCTCTCCTTTTTATTAAGAAAATATAAATGTATTAAATAATAATTTTTACCTTGGGGTATTTTCAAAATGACACTTTCAATAGTAACTTTTAAAAATAATAAAGGTTTTCAAAAAAATTAAAAATTGATACCTTTTAATAATTAATAAATTTATCAAAATAGTAAAAAGAAGCAAAACTTGAAAAATTATATAATTTTAATTTAAAACATCTTAATAAGCATCATAAAAACTAATGTAATGAGACCCCAATTGTTAGAAATCTTGATTTTATTATATATTTTTTTAAAATAAAATTACTTATTAACTATTTCTTCCGTTTATTATTTACTTTTATTAAAGATTTTTGAAATCCTATCCAAGTTTTTAAAACTAAAAGAAGAAGTTTAGAAAGAAAGAAAGAAAAAATCAATTTCTTTTTCATAAGAAAAAGAAAAGTGAGACCAAAAGATGAAGAAATTATTGATAAATAAACTTAGTTCCTTAAAAAGAGAACTAGTCTATAATTTTTGTTTTCCAAATTTTTGTTTACTATTTTAAGAGGGTTTATTAAAACTAAATGTTAAGGGACAACGGGAATCCACAATCTCCACATTGGTATGATATTGTCTACTTTAGGCCTAGGCCATCATGGCTTTGCTTTTGGTTCCACTCAAAAGGTCTCATACCAATTGAAATGTGTCATTCCCCTTATACACCCATGATCATCTCCTCTCCTAACTAATGTCAGATTTTGTTCGCTGTCCAACAATTCTACCCTCGAACAAATATCCACGGAGTCTCCCCTCCACCCATCAACCTCTATCCAAACCAACTTCCTTTCTTCGAAGATCACCACATATCCAATAGAGCCCACCACAGATTAGGTCTCCAAGGCTCCTCACTTTGTTCGGCACCCGAGGATTTCACCCACATGATTAGGTCGGGGCATGACTTTGATCATATCACTTTTAGAGGACAACTTACCTCCACAGCTCTACATTGATATGTTTGTTGGAAAAAACATTATTATGTTTAAGTTAGTTGGAATAAAACTCCAAAATACATATGTTAATAATAGTTTTATTATAAATTACATTAATAGAAAGTTAACCAAATGGTGGTTATGGAAAACAATCATTTTCGAAAGGGCCCAAAAATAGTCACATATGTGACGTCAATTATTTGAACGATAAAATGCAACTCTTCAACTTTGATAGTTTGAGGTGGTTATCGTCAATGGTTGCGATGATAGGAAGTAACCGTTGGATGTGGTGGTTATATGAATGAATGGATTTCAAAACAATTATGACTTATCACAAAGTGATGCGATGAATGGATGTATTCATTGGATGAATAGTTATATAGTAAATATGTATAGCTATGAGATGTGACTGTTGAATAAAAGTGGTTATTTATTCAATGGATGTAACATTCCATAAAAGTGGTTATTTATTCAACAGATGTAACTTTTCATAAATATAGTTATTTTTTCAATAGTTACATCTTTTTATAAAAGTTGTTACTTATTGAATAGATGCATTTTTTTCATAAAGGTAGTTAATTATTCAATAGTGACAACTTTTCATAAAAGTAGTTACTTATTCAATAGTTACGATCTTTGACATAAAGTCAATTTTAAATGGTGGTTATATTCTAAATGTGGTTATTTACTAATAGATATGACTTTTCACAAAAGTCACATTTAAAAATCATGACTATGTAAAAATCACAAGAGAGAATTTTCTAATCTTTCTCTCTACTTTGACAGACTGTTATTCTACTTGATTTATTCCTCGACTTTTGAATTGAGTTTCGTTCAAGTTTTCGGTTCACCTGTCAAGGTTAGTAAAGTGCTTTATTAACTTTGGTTAGAAGTTTTGTATCTTGGGAGACTATTGTTTATTATCTGTAGCACCTAAGTAGTGGACAAATATTGTCTCAAGGAAATTTGCATATTTGCATGTCTCACTTTGTTTTTAATTTCCTTTGTTTACGTAATTGTTTAATTTACTGCTTCTATATGCAATTCTGCTTTTTTTCTTTTTGTTTAGCATTGTTTAGAATTTCCAACAATGATATTGTCCACTTTGGGCCTAAGCCTGCATGGTTTTGGTTTTGGTTTTAGTTTCACCCAAAATTCTTCATACCAATGAAGATGTGTTCTTCCCCTTATACTCCCATGATCATCCTCTTCCCTAACTGATGTGAGATTTCGTTCGCACTTCAACAATCCTCACCTCAAACAAAGAACCACCGAACCTCCCCTTCATCCGTCCATTCTATCCTAGTCAACTCCTTTTCTCTATAGCGCACCGCCTGTCTGATAGAGCCCACCACGGATCGAGTCTCCGGACTCCTCACTTTGTTCAGCACCCGAGGATTCTACCCACATGGTTAGGTCCGGGGCATGACTCTCTTATACTACTTGTTGGAATATATTGCTCACTTTGGGCCTATGCCCGCATGGATCGGCTTTTGGTTTCACCTAAAATACTTCATATTAATGGAGATGTGTCATGTCCTTTATACACCCATGATCATCTCCTATCATAACCAAAGTAGAATTTTGTTCACACTCCAACACTAAAAAAACAAATGAGAAACATAAAATTTCTCAAATATTGGAAATAAAAAACACGAAAAAGAAACAATAACTTTATCAAACTACCCCTAATTTTCAAATTTAAATTTTGTGCAGCCCCCTTCAACTATATTTTCCCTCTCATTTATCAACTTATTAATTTTAAGTCATCCATTTGTTTTAGTGTCAAAGGTTGATTATAGTTTAAAAATCAATATAAAAAAAACAGCTGTATTTATTTGATAAAAGTTACATTCACAATGACAACATGTGATTGTCCAATTAAAGGTTCAAAAACATTGAATCAAAGAAAGTAACAAAACAAATTAGCTATTAAAAAGAAACAATTATTTGATGCAAATAAAGCAAAACGAGGCTATGATTGACATGCTTTTTAGCCTCACACATTCTCACTTACCAAAAACAACTTTAGGGTTTTCAATCTCTCCTTTTTAACATTAAAAAAAATATAGATTAAAAAAAAGATGTGGTTTTTACATGACTTGCTAAAAGTGATGGGAAAGTATATTGAAAGAAAGAGAAAGAGAGGAATCTCAAGGTATAAAGGTAATAAATATAGAAGTTGTGATTGCAATTTATTTTATTATATATATATATATATATATATATATTGAAGAATTGAAAGAATTTCATTTGATGGAAATAAATATGAGTTCAAGAGAGGGTTTTGAGAATGAAAGGATTCCTTTCATGTCCAAGACATGTTTTTTCTCTGATAAAAAAAAGATCGTTTTGCCTTGGAAAATCAGTCCTTAAGGCCCTTTTTGGGACAAACTGCGGCCTATGCTTTTTTTTTCTTCCCTTTATTTTAAAATTTCGAAGTTGGATGGATTGTGGCTTCAATTTGTAGCCAATTTCAATGCATCATCTTTGCTCCATGAACTCATTTTACTTTCTTCACCTTTTGGAACTTTAGGATCTCTCTCAATTTTATCTTTATATGTTTTGATATGCATCAATACAAGAAATAACACTTTTAGTGACGAAGTTGATGAAAACTAAATTCCGTTGCTAAAACTTTGTGACCGAAAAATAATGTCGACGACAATTATGTCGATACAAAATGTATCGGAGTAGATCAATAAAGATGAAAAGTGACAAAAACTTTACTGCTTATAACATTTTTAATTGTTGTGTTCAAATGTAGATTTTTTTTTTAAATGTCACTAAAACTGAATTTTGCCGTCATCAGTATCTACTACTCTACTTTTACTTCTTTTAAAAATTTGAGTGAGTAGCTTTGTTTTATAATAATTTAGTTTTTTTAAGATTAATAATTTTAGCTCATATGTTACAATTTTAGAAATATAATAATAAAGTCTGTGTTAAAATGTCATTTATAATTGGATTATATGAAATAATTATTGAAGTTATCACAATTAAATGATTTATGGGGTATTTTCAAAAATAGTATTTTTGAATTGTAAATTTCAAAAATATCAAAAAATTTCAGAATTTTCTTAGTTGTGATTATTCTAATGAAAGTTTCAAAAGCATAAAAACTAACCAAATTTAATTTTTGAGTTTTAAATAAAAACACATCTCAATTAGAAACATAGAATATAAAAGTAGTATTATCATTCAATACTACAATAATTTTTTTTAATGAAAATTAATTTTCAACTTTCAATAAATTTAGTGGAAAAAAAATGTCATTTTTAAAGATTTTTACTTTTTTTTTTAAGTATCAATTTAAAAAGTGACATACGGTAGATTTTTTCCCCTTTTTATTACTGTAAAGGTTTACTTATTTTATTTGTTTCCATTGATTTCATGTATATAATTATGATGAGTTTTATAATAAGATTTTTAACATTAAGTACTAAACCATAACATTTTTAAATTATAGAAATTGAATTATTATGGAAATAAAATAAGGACTAAAACATCATAACTCATAAGAGTGAAAATAACTAGGTTTTTTTTTTTTTTGAAAAATAATATAATATCAGTCATTATTATTTTCTAAAAGGGACATACATGCACAAGCCTTTTGGTGTAAGGAAAAATAGAAATAATTACTTCATCATTGTAGAAGGTCTCTATAATTTATAAATAAAAGAAATTATGGAATTTATAAAAGCTGTAAAAACATCTAGTCAACCAAGAAAGCTATTCTCACCACTTTATTTTCTCGATCTTCAAAAACCTTATCCAATTTCTTCAAGAAAAAAAAGAAAAGAACAAACCCCACATGCAACTGGCAAAAGGATCTCTTATTTTCTACACACAATGTGGTCCACAAATCCATGTATATTTTCGTAAAATAATACGTCAAAAAAAATTAAAAACGAGAGAAAATGATAGGTTGTGTTTTGTTTGACAAATAAAAAGATGTGAGAGAGGGAGAGAGAAAGAAGGGAATAATGTGAGGTAATTTTAAGGGCCATGTGCATGCCCAATGAGCAAAAAGGACTTTTGATTTGAGTTGGTGTCTTAAATTTGTTGTTGTGTGGTCCAATTGAAAGGGTTGTGACCCTTAATTTGTAGGGATACTGCCCTTTGGCTGGTCACTATTTTACTCTCTTGAAATTTGTAGGGACTATTGTCCTTAGCACGAACTAGTCAAATTTGTTCACTATAAGAAATATGGGATTAGGTGACACTAAGAATTTTAATAGGTTACGCTTAATATTAAAAACCGGATGAACAGTAAAAAAATAAAATAAAGACGTCACCTTTACTTTACCAAAAAAATTAGAAAACTGAAATAAATTTCAAGCTCATGCTCAAATCCCTCAATCTCGCACTCTAGATCTCGAGAGTTTGGCACCCACTCTCTCTCTTCTCCAAATCTCATGAAATCTCTTTGATTTCTGCGGAAATTTTATAAGATTTTTGCCTGCTCTCTCTTTTTCTCTCGCTTTTGCTCTCGATCTCCAACGAGATTCATGAAAATGATGAATTTTTCTTACTCTGATCAGTAGGTTTAGGGTTTTTTTCTTGCTTAATATCTAGGTTTTTGTTTCTCTAGCTCGAACTCCCCCTCTCGTTGTTCATGTGGTGCCTCCTTTATCATAAAATTATTTGAGTGAAGAGGTTTGTTGAATTATTTTGAGGATTTATTATTCGTGAATCTACGATTAGAGATTGACTTTTTGTTTTATAGCATGAAGTTTATTGAGTCTTAGTGATTTCTTTTTTAGTTTTTTTTCCTAGATCTGTACTACGATTTTAGGTTTCAGATTTACGAGTTAATGATTCAAATTTTGTTCTTTTTTCTGTTTAGTTTGATTCTGTTTTGAACTTATGGTCTTAATATTTACTTAGATTTATTGTTTCGTAGGCGATCTTCTGGTTTTGAAAGATCTGATCCCTTTCTTGTTTTGTTCTCTTGAATTATTTTGAGTTTTCTTTTCTTACTGGATCTGATTTTTGGTGTTTTTTTTGTGTGGTGAAAAAGGTTATATCCTGTCTATGCCTATCATCATCTTCAAATTAAGTTTTGTGCTAGTGAGCTTCTTAAATTGAAAGTGTTTGGCTAATCAATTTCATTAATTGAGGTATTTTTTCATGCATTACAAAAGCATCTTTATTGTCATTGTTCATACTAAGACTAACTTGGTTGTCCAGATTTGATAGAGTGGATCTGTAGAGTAGCTGTTTACACGGGCAAGTTATATATATTAGAGATATTTAGTTCATTGGTTTCATAGAACAACTATTTTCTTCCTGATTGAAAAAAAAAACTCAGAATATTAATTGGTAATTGGCTGGAATTATTTAAGTAACATCCTCTGCACTTGATGCCTTCTATGGATAAAAGTATCTTAGAGGAAACTACACATTTATATGGCCAGGATTTAAAGTATATTATATCATTTACCTGAGTACCAACCCTGTGAAGAGTGAAAGACTTTCATTGAACATTTATAGCTTTGTTTGTAGCTTCAAAATTTGGTTGGACAATTAAGTTCTTTTTCAACTTTTTTTTATTTCTTGTTGGAATAAAGAGGTAGCAATGCCGAATTACGAAGCTAAACTTTTTAACATGTAGCAGAATTAAGGTTTTTTTTATTTTATTTTTAATTTTAATCAGTTTACTCCATATGTTTGATATTTTCAGGCAATGAAACCAAGCTTGTAATGAACATGGGTGTTCAAGAACCTAAACTCACAGCTATGGATGCAATGATTGACAAGTTAACTGGCTCGATATTTATGTGATTACTATTGCCTCATATTTTAGATTTGTAGTAAAAGGTATACGCCAATAGAGACTGATACGAAACCCAATGATTAATCGGGTTTATAATTGTTTAGGTCTTGTGTTTATGAACTTTATCAACCTTTTCTAACTTATATGTTGTTAATTGAAGTTAGTCTTTTCACCTTGTCCTCATTTCATTTATTGTAATTACAGGTAGAGTCAACACTAGCAGCTATTTCCCAAAACTTGGATTTATTTGTATTTAATCTCAATTTTATACATGTCTGATGTTATAGTAAGCAAAACTTGGATTGAACCATGGATTTGTTTTTTGTTTGATGAAAATTTTGATGAAGGGTTGACAAAGAATCAAATGACTTAACATATGGAAGATTTCCTACTCATGGAGTCTGTGAAGAAGGCTTGAGGAGATATGAAAGATCATTATTAACAATGGAAGACAAGTATACATGGATGGGGCAAACATGAATGCACAGGTCTGTCATCTCTTATCGTTTCTCTACTTTCACATGTAATTGTTTTTTTTTTTAAAGAATGTCAAATTTATATGGTGCTTACATTGAAAAGATATATCATGTCTTTGATGTTATGTAGATAGACAAGTTCCAGCCTCTTGCAAAAGACTCAATATTCCTTTTCCATCAACCTGTGGTTATATTCTTTTTCAATAGAAATATTTGTTCCAAGGTTATATTATTTTCTTTTGATTTTTAATAGTATTTTTTTTCTAACATAGGTTACAGCTAGCTTATTGGAGTGATAAACAGAGGTTCTTTTCAAAATCCAATGTCCTTCACCCAGTGTGTAAGTTTAATCTTGGTTTTTTCAACTAAATCAGATTATGTTATATAAAATAACTTTATTTTTTAAAAAATACAGAGACGCTTTTGACTGGGGCATTGCAATTTGGTTGATGAGGGAGGCAAAAGAAGATGTGAAATATCTAGGTAGGTAATGTGTGGGGGAATGGTTAGTTTTTAAAAAATGATACAACACTTATATTATATAGTTATCTAATTCTTTAGGTTGGTAGATTTCATGATCCAAAGGCGTGTTTATGTCTATGTCTATGCCCACTCTTTTGAAATGAAATGAAATCTAAATGAAATGTAAAGTCGTGATAAACACATATATGTCATCACAAATAAAAAAAAAAGCTTTACCATATCATCTTTTGTGATTTATGGATGGCTCACACCTTTTAAAAAAAATATTAGTTCTATTATATCTGTTTTGTTTCTTGCTTCCTTTTAAATTGTTGTCTATACCTCTACAAGTGTACTTTATAATAATTTTATGGATATTTAAGTTATTATGAGCGGGTTGAGACTATTTTCCACGAGCTTGGTCATGCCCTTCAGGATTTGTTGACTAAGCAAGATGAAAGATGGAAGCTCAATTTTGATATTGACCATGGCTTGTCTGCTAGGTGTTTGTGAATATGTCCGAGAGGATTCAGGAGAAGGTAGCTGTAGATTAAACACCATAATTTGAGGTTTGTCACACCATAATCAATCATCTATGTCTCTTCCTTCTTGTCTCCTTGGATTTATTTCACTTAACGGATCCTGCATTATTATGGTTGGGATGGCTTCAAGAAATATGACATGATAATAAAAAGTTAAAAGCATCTGAAGCAATTTAAATCAATAGCCTCCAAATTTCTCTTATATATTTACCTACTAATTGAATATCATAAGTAGTTATAACCATTTCCTTTCCCTATTAGATTAAATCCCATGTATTTTTCAGGAAAGTTCGGCACAAAAATGTTATTCAATTTAAGTATTAATCTGTTATGTGACTTTCTACTTTGGTTTATTACTTAATTCTTATTGCAGACTACTGTCATTTCATCCACATTTCTTTTATTGAGTTCACTATGGTACCATTCCTACTCCACACAAATTTTTTTCCATTTTGTTTTCATTTTGTTTTAAAAAAGAACGTGTTTAAAATTTCCTCAAGTACTTGCTTTATTATATTTTTTGGCTTGTTTATTTTACCAAAGCTATTGTAGATTTTTCTTGTGGCCATCATACAGTAATGGTAAACCATAGCTATTGTAGAACTTATTTACTTAGGAACACAACCATGTAGTTCTAGAGGTTAGATTGCACTATTATGCAAAAGCATCTCTTAGTTTTTCAATCACCTGACTTTTGATTTTTTCTTAACACAATTCATTTATAAAGGATATCATGTTTTCTTTTAGGACCAAATCGATACCAATGACCTATTATGCAAATGTGTGATCGATTTCTTTATCAACATATTCAGGTATAGAGTTACATCTCCGGTCAAGAAGTGGCATTAAAGACATCGACTTTGGAGGAGAAATGGTTCCAATTTAGAGTAAACAAGTTTAATGGTAAGTAATATTTTCTCAAAGTCTTCCAATGTGGTGGGGCTATAGTTTATTCAAAGAAAAATAAAGAGTTGTCTCTATTAAGAAAAGGAAATATATAGAAAAAGTGGTATTGTACATCCGAATTAAAAAAATGATGATTTTGTTATATATTTATGCAACCTTGTGAGTGAAAGGAAATAACGAAAACCTCTTAAAATCCTCATTGATTTGTCTCATTAAGGAATATTTTTGTGATCTATGGAACTGAGTTGATGGAAACAAATGCACAACTTTAGTATATCATCGGGAATATATATCAAATTATGAGGTTTGTGTTATCTTTCTTCTTCTTCTTCTTCTTCTTTTAAATAAGTTGTCATCCCCTCTTATTGTCATATACGGTTTTTATTAAAATCTGAATTATTGTTTTCAACTGTGTATTGTTATGTCATGTTTCTTCTGAATGTTGGAAAAACTATTAATATTCTATCGTAAATTTGAAAGACTCTTACGCACTATCTTATTGAATGTAAATGATAGGATTATTCTTATGTAATCAAAGGCAGTTTATTTTATTTTTGGTGCAGGAGTGAGGTATGGAAATTGTAGATTTGATTTCTTTCTGCTAGAGCTTAGTTTTCATATCCTGGAGAGGTATCAATTGCTTTGATTATGTTTTTTAATTTTTATATTCTTTAATTGCATCTCATCTTTCTTTGTTGTGTCATATCACTGAACTCTCTTTTAACTCTTTTTGTTTCCTATCATTTTAAATACCAGGTTTAAATTGGGTTAAGGTTGCAAGCCTATGATCTATGGTGCAACTAGGTTATTCTTCAAAATCAGACATTTTTTTTTATAAAGTATACTAATCGAAAAAACTTCTTCTTGCTTTCTAAACAATTCAAAAGCCGTTTTTTTATTGTGTTTGCTCCTGCATGATTAACTTCCAATTTAAATTTGTAAGTAGAGTTGTGTCTCTTGTTTGCAGGTGGATAGCGGTTTTATTGTCATTGGTTGCAGTGATAATTCTGTTCATGTGTGGGATATTTCTAAGTTTAGAATGATTTTTCATGTTGAATCACCAGGTTAGAGCTCTAAATCTCCACTTGCTAATTTTATTTGAAAAATTACTTGTATTGGGAATGTTGAAATAAATTGTTGCTGTTTTTTGAATTAGGAAACACTAGAGTAGCTTTTGTTTTTGTTCCTTTTTTTTTTTGCTTCTGACTTTGTTTATATTTATGTATGGTAGAGTGGTGTCTTCTGTATTCAATGCGGTTCTTTGATTCTAGAAAAAGGCCTTTATAATTGTAAATGTTTTCTTCATCGTGGTTAATTGTTCTCTGTTATTTTTTTACCACCTTGTGTTGTTTTGCAGGTCAGTTTTCTTCCCAGGCTTATGCTGACAAAAATGTTGCTTCTAGTCCATTAAAAAATGTGGAGAAGGGAATTTTTAATAAGTATTGGACAAAATGGAAGACATTACCCATAGTAGTTGAGGGTATGCATATCTTTTATTTTTGTGCTAGTATAATAAGAACTCATTTAAAGATCTTGAATGGTCCGATTTTTTACTTTGAAAATTACCGTAGTTTTTCGATTTATGTTTATTTTCAAAGCATTTGTTCATGATATAAATGAATTTTAACTTAAAGTAGAAGAACATTGTTGGGTTGAAGTTTTTCTTTCTATTTTCTCACTCTCTGCTTCTATTTTCAAGTGTTAATTTTTTATTTCTGCTTTTTTTTTTCACTCTCTTCCTCTGGTTCTGGATTTTAGGTGTCTCAAAATTGATGCTTCTGGGATTTTTCTCCTTCTAGTCACTGTCTATTTCAAGGTGTGTCTTCTTACTATTTTGCCCCAAGAATTCTTCTAAACATTTACTTTCATGTTATCTATGAAATATGATTCATCCTCCTGAAATATTTATTTTGTTTTGTTTCTCCTGATTACATTTGATTGTAAAATACACCTTATGTTTTCTTGTCTAAGTGTAATTGAATTTATAGTCCTTTATTTGAACTCATTTTCTACTTAGTAATTCCAAGAGATTCTAATAAAAAGTTGTGCGTTTGATTGTAAAATACTTACCTTTTTTTTCGGATGTGACGACTAATTTTGAGTGGTTAAATGGTTAATATTTTATCCTTGTATGGCATTGTCGATAACATCATCGGTATATCTTTCATACTATTAAGTAAGTTCATGTCATTCAACATAGCGAGAAAATATATTGTTATTCGATATGAGTTATTTTTTCAATATTAAAATCTTTCTTGTGCGATTTAAAATCATCAAAATGAAAATGAATGAACCTTCCATTCCCATTTCTTAATTGGTGAATGTTTGATTTCATCCTCATTGATTAATATCATTGGGAGGTATGGGATTTTTTTAGTTAAGGAGATTTCGTTACGGTCCGATTCTTTCTTCGAGGCGCAAGGCCAGTTACAAGATTTGAATATTAAGATTGTTGAGGGTTGTAGTCGGATACGGGAATTAAAGGAGACTATTCGGCTTTTGGATATTGATTTAGTTGATTCTGCTAGGGAAATTCAGAAGGAGAATGCTACTAGGAATAATTTATTGGCTCTTCAGCAGAAATTGAAGCTTATTTTATATGTTAATCAAGCTATTTCAGCTCTTAAATTGGTAAGTAGGTACTTAATCAATTTACTTCTTTTACTTAGTTGTGGTTGATAAGTGTTAAATTTCTCTTTTTTTCTATTTCTGGGTGATAGTAAGACTCGATTCTGCATTTCTTTTTACTCTTAGGAAGCTTTAGGCTGTATGACTCATATTATTTGAGGGTGTGGATTGATTAATCTTTTTGTCATACAGCTTGTAGCATCTGCAGATTGTGCTGGAGCTTTAGATGTCACCGATGATTTCATCGCATCTCCTGGTATATTCTCATCATATGGTGTCTTTGTGGAGTTTTTTATTTTTTAAATCTAAAATTTTAGATTTATGAATTTTTAAATTATTATATTTTAGTTCAATGGCTTTTACGGTGGTTAATGTTGTTCAATGGCTTTTTGTGGAGGTTTAGAAATTCTTGTGTATATTCTAGTTTTTGAAAAGCATCGTTTGTAATATTGTACTCTAAATTTGTGACGTATTCTTGTTATATATTGTATATAAAGTTTGTGGCTTATTCTTGTAATGACCATGTATTTACTCTTTATTATGTTGATTGATCAATATAAGGTTCATGGGAATCAAAAAGTCACTAAATGGTGGTATTATTAAAATATAATAGGTGACGGGTAAAACAGGTAAAACGGGTAAAACCTGCTGACGGGTAAAACGGGTCACCCATTGGGTGACGTTTTTTTGGCGTCACCCATTCGAATGGGTGACGTTTTTTTGGCGTCACCCATTCGAATGGGTGGCGTTTTTTGGCGTCACCCATTCGAATGGGTGGCGTTTTTTAGCGTCACCCATTCGAATGGGTGACCCGTTTTGACGTCACCCATTCGAATGGGTGACCGTTGACGTCACCCATTCGAATGGGTGGCGTTTTTTAGCGTCACCCATTCGAATGGGTGGCGTTTTTTAGCGTCACCCATTCGAATAGGTGACGCTTTTTTTAGACGTCACCTATTCGAATAGGTGACACTGCCATAGGTGACGCCCAGAAAAGCGTCACCTATTCGAATAGGTGACGCCAAAAAAACGTCACCTATTCCAAAATTTCTTATAGTGGTTGTTGCTGAAGAACCATTTATTGCAAAATATTTTCACCATCTTGCCATCGATCAGCTCTTTTGTTCACATTCAACTTCTGTATATAATCTATGTTAATTATAAAAATTAAAAAAAAAAAAAACTATATATACACTCGTAAATTAGCAGTTTTGTTTTTTGTTTTTTTAATATTCGTGAATATATATGTTTATAGTAAAATTGATTGTAAATATTCTCTCATTTTAGAAAGTAATTGTAATTGTTGATGCGTAAAAATGGAAAGTTGCATAGGAAATGAACAGAGGCACCTGTGTGGTGCCGGCCTAACCTCCTCCGATGCTTGAGTCAGAGTTAGTATGCCAAAGAGAATTATATTACAATAAGTTACCTTATTGGTCAAGTTTTTCTCCTATTTATAGTAGAAGAAGATGATGACACCATCGTGTCACAGGTCGTGTCGGGATTGGGCCATGTGTTGCTTCTCAATTACGTATCACCAAGGCCGGCCCTGGGCCTGTTCAACATGTGCGACAGAACAGGACCCCCAAATATTGAGGTCCCAAAATAAGAGACGGGTCTATATAATGTTTCAAATTATTAAGTTTTTAAATATAATTAAAAAGAGGGAATCCTTACAACAAATAGCTAAATGGCTGATTGGTTTCATTACTAACTCTTGATATGCCCCAGGTTCTGGGTTTGATCCCTGCTGGTGTACGTTGATTTTTTTTTTTGAGATTTTTTATGCTATTTTTTCATTTGTTATATATTATTTTAGATTTAACAAAAAAATTATAATTAAAGAATTTACCACTCACTTTATCTATTTCAAATTTACCATATATAGTGAAAAGTATTTTCCAATAGATTTTTAACCTTAATTTATAATATAAGAGAAAAAAAATTGTTTTTTTTAATTTCACTTTATCTATTTCATTAGTTTTGTAAGTTTGTTAATTTGGTCTTATTATAAATTTATTGATTTAATATTTTTATTTGATAATTTTTTTGAAAAAATTAACCTCTCACTTTATCTATTTCAAATTTACCATATATAATGAAAATTTTCGCCCAATAAATTTTTAACTTAATTTATAATATAAGAGAAAAAAAATTGTTTTTTTTTAAATCTCACATTATCTATTTCATTAATTTTTTTTTAAGTTTGTTAGTTTAATATGTTGTTATAAATATATTGATTTAATGTTTTTCTTTCATCCATTTGAACATTTAAAAAATATAATTTTATAACATTCTAAAATATTATGCTATTATTTGAAATATACTTAGAAAAAGTTATCTTTTAATATGTCATTATTATGGTTATACTAAGTTAAATATGTATACAGATCGTAATCATTGTACTCTTAATCATATATTTGTTAATGCCTAAATAAATTGAAAAAAAAATATTATATATATTTTTTAAAAAGAAAACTTCATTTTTTATTTATGTGGAATAAGGAAAAATATATTTCTAAAATTCAATTTTCTAAAATGCTTGTACTCTATAATTTTCTTGTTATTGCGTTTTAATAAAAAAAAATAGTTTTTTTTTGGTAATTTTTTATATTAAAAATTATATGATAGAGGGTCCGAAACTATATTTTCGCACCGGTCCCTTATTTTCTTAGGACCGGCCCTGCGTGTCACTTGTGAGTTACGCCACGTATCATCTCCTGATTGAATACTTGTATTTGGTCTTAAGTATGTAGGTCTGCTAAAGACTGCGTAATGCGCAGACATTTTCACCCGGTGCATAAACATTTTCACCAGATACGTAGGCAAGGTGCGTAGGCATTTTCACCAAATGCATAGACATTTTTTCTAAATTGTAAAATTTCACGTGTTATCAAATTTACCCACTACAATAATATAACTTTTTTTTTAAATCATAAGAGGTATTTTTAGAAAATTAGTACTTTAAATTAAAAAAAAATAGAATTTTTAAAAACAACACTTTTTTTAATTAAATAATAAAAAAAATTCATTATATAATGAAATTATCAAATTCGTAAAACGTAATAAAACTTAAAATTATATAATTTTAATTTAAAACATCTCAATATTAAAATAAAATAAATTATATAAATTAAAAAGATTGTTATTAATTTATTACAAAACAAGAATACAAAATACATAAGGGTTGAGTTTGTATTAGATAACTCTCACCCAATCTCAAAAAAAAAAAAAAAAAAAAATATAACTCTCACCCAGTGGCGGACTACCTTGGGACCAGGGGCAGATTTGAATATAGTTTTTTTTATATACATTACATTCGGTAGAAATCAACTTGGTTCAGCGGAAGTTGCCCTCATTGTCATTCACCACTAAACCATTCAAGGTTGATCCCTAGCTAATACGTCCGCTATAATTCTTTTACAATTTTAGGGTATTTTTTACTTTTTCGAATTTCAAATTAAAATTCTTTCAATTAATTAAATTATTATAACATAAAACCTAATGACACTACAAAAAAAATTTACCGCAATAGCGACGAAACATTAGCGACGGAAAGTAATGCGTCCCTATTTAGCAACGTATTACGTCGCCCATAAAATGGTTGACTTTTAACGACGTCTTCCATCGTCTGTTTGGTCGGAGATTTTGGGCAAAAGAAATTGCTCAACTTGTGCCAACACATTTCGTCACTAAAAATGGCGTCAAAATTTCCCGCGAAAATAATGAACGACTGAATACGCGTCTTAAATGGCATGAAACTTCCCACCAAAGTTGGCGACAGAATGCATCGCCCGTGAGCCATATGGACGACGGATTCTGCGCCCCTTAATATGGAGGGAAAACTTTCCGCCATATGAACAACACATTTCGTCACTAACATTACAGTTTATAAATAGAAGTGTTGAGCAATCAGATATAATCATCATAAAAAATATTTCATACTTCTTTTTACGATTTTGTATTTCGAGAGAATCAGAGTTGTGTTTGTTATATTGTCTACAAAAATACGTGAATGGATGTATGTTCGTCTGTTAGAAGGCTATTTGAATGATTAGTTTGTAGCAGAGGTTGAAGAATTCGTAGAGTTTTGTAAAAGTACCGATTCTTATGATCGCAATGGAAAAATGATATGATGCCCATAAAAATAAGAAGATATTTTCGTCATTTGATGTGAAGAAACATCTGTATAGTCGTGGGTTTGTGGAGATTATTACTAGTGGATTTATCAAAGGGAATCTGATGATCAGTATAATGCGGCGTTTGAGCGAGTTGTGTTGTACGAAGGCAGCATCTTAAATGCAGTGCCAATTGTGGAAGAACATTGTGATGACAGACAACAAAAGTATGGACAAATGCATCATATGATATTTAAATGTACGTTTAATCATACTCAAGATGATAGGCATACTATTCTAGAGGAGGAAGAAATGAATCCAGAAGCACAACGAATGTACCATATGCTCGAATCAGCAAGTAGGTCATTGTACCTGCGTTGTGACGTCAATCAACTAGATGCAGCTACGGAGCTTCTTAATATAAAAGCTGAAGGAATGATTTACTAAATTAGCGAAAATTTATTCAGTAAACTTATTAACATTTAATAACGAATCTATTAACATCATGCAATTTGTGATAAAAAAAAACATGTAAATTCATGCTTATATTTTCGAAAATTAAAATCAATTATATTTAAATTGAGTAGTTAATGGAGAATCGGTTGGAGGTTTCTTTACAGCAACACCGGATCTTCTATGCTATATCTCGATCGATCAAACGAAACCTGATTGTGGGATCGAACTTAAAAAGAAATTGGGAAGAAAAAAAATATTTTTCTTCCCAATGGACTAGGGAAATCGGCACTAAGGGGGGAGGGAGAAGGAAGAGAGAATTTCGAATTTCTAAGGAATTTAATTGTGTGATTTATGAATGAACCAAGCCTCCTATTTATAGGAAAATAGGAATCCTAATCACATTAGGATTAATCCATGGAGATAAATACAAAAAGAAAAAAGAATTATCTCTTTCCTTTATTTTGGTATTTCTAAAATGCCATAGATAAATAAGAGAATATTTTCTTTTCTTTATTTTATTTATCTTGGGTAAATAAATCTATATAATTATTATAGGATATAATTCAAATAATTATCTCCTACAAATTATCTATGATGGCCAAAATTAATAATAAATAATTAATAAATCAAATTTATTTAATTAATTATTTTGGGCCAATTTCAATTGGGTTCATTAATCTAATTGGGCTTGAAACTCTTTCTTAAATTAATAAGTCCAACTTAATTAATTTATTTATTAATTACCATTTAAATAAAATATTTTATTTAAACAATTAATAATATTAATATTTTCTCCCGACTAAATATTATCAAATTATATTTAATTATTAATTTCCATTTAAATAATTTTCATTATTTAAATAATTAATAATAAATATTTTAATTATTAATTTCCATTAAATAAACTCATTATTTAATTAATAACTTTATTGATGATATTTTATTATTAATTAATTAATTTTAATTATTAATTTCCGTTCAAATAAAATTAATTATTTAAACAATTAATAATTGTCAATTAATTTCAAATTATTAATTACCATTTAAATATACTCAATATTTAAATAATTAATAATATTTCATTATTAATTTTCTGTTTAAATAAACTCATTATTTAAACAATTAATAATGTTTATATTAATTACCGTTTAAATATACTCAATATTTAAACAATTAATATTGCCTATTTAAGTAATTCACTTTACTTAAACTTTCCATTTCTTCTACTTGATTTCGAAACTACGATATTTGGGCTAGCATAGGGACCCGATGGACCTATAGATCATAGGCTTAATAATTAGTCAATTAAGTGATTAACTCATAATCAGTTAATTACTTATTATCTAACCATGAATAATTCCACTATAGATTCATAGCTGAACTCCCCTTACTATAGATGTGTTATGTCCATTTAGTTTATCTTTATTTATATCTGTGATATAATCCTTCACGTGGAACCCTCATAATTACAGGCGGATAAATTTACCGTTTTGCCTCTGTAATTACCGCTTTATCCTTGTGTTCCCACTGATTCTCCAATGAACTTTATCTTTAGTCGAACTTGAGATAAGGTACTTCTGTGATCAATAGAAGTCGTGGCGCCACTTGTTCATGTCTCGAATCAGTACATCAAGGGAGTTTCCTAAAGTTCCTAAAATGTTTATGTATCGCACTGATACCGTTAATTTATAGGAATGTTATGAATTCCATCTCGTGAAAATGAGTTCCCAACTACTTATCTAGCCATGTTCCCAAAACAGGAGTGTATTGAGTGTTCTTACAGATCGCTCTCAACCATGTGAATCAAAGAACATAACTCCATAAATAGGAGTCCGCATTTCACTCAGGATTGAGATCTATCACGGTTGATAAACTTAGTTTGATATTCGATCATTTCTCGTAAACGGTACTAATGAGAAATTTGATCGAATATCGTGGTCATGTCTTATACAATCAACATTACATATGATACTTCCATTTCATGTCTCCCGTATGAATGATCAGGATTATATCATTTGTTTATAAACAAAATGCGAAGCTATCAACAGTGTTACTAGGATAAGGTTCCCAAACGTTATTCATTTACTGTAGACACTTTTAAGTTACTCATCTCGACTTTAATCCTCTCGTATGACTCACATACTAAGTCGTGATTTCATAAGAGTAACTCATGGTTTACTATTTGAATGTTTGATATTAATATATTTCCATATATTTCTAATATCGTCAATTGAATCAATCTAGATAATATAAAGAACTTATGTTTATTTATTCGAAATAAACTATTATAATTCAATAATTACAAGTTCTAGGACACCATTCCTAACAAAAGCGTCATATCATATCCTAGAGAGAGGCTTTAATTCGATTTCACAATGGTTTCATCATTGCGCCCCTGTGAACAACACGTTGCCTGAAAGTCTATATGACAAGAAGAAATTAGTGGAGGGTCTCGGATTGCCTGTTGAGAAGACTGATTGTTGTCCGAACAGATGCATGATATTCTAGGGGGACGGAGATTCGAGTATTCATAATTGTAAATTATGTTTCCATCTGAGATATAAACAAGGTAAACACACTCTCATTCCGCATACACGTATGTTTTATTTACCGATCACTCATCGTCTTCAACGATTGTATGCATCGGAAGTCACAATGTGACGACCCGTCACTTTTAAATAAATTAAATCAGAGAAAAACAGCGGAAGTCTTTTATTTCTAGAAAATTTTGCGTGGTTTTGTTTGAAAATTGGCATGCCGAAAACCTGTTTACATCCTAATTTTTCAATCTAATAAATTCACATGAACTTTAAGTCCAAATCAGGAGTTCAAATAAATCATATCATAAAAACCACATCAAAAGCTCTTATGAGCTAAATACAACATCAAAGTATTGGAAATTCACAAAAATATTTACATATACTTTACAAAAACAAGTCCATCTCGAGGTCAGCATCCCTCGATCACGCAGCACCACCTCCCCTTCCACGGCCTCTAGCCAGGGCATTACCTGAAATTGGTTGTAATATCATGAGCTAACAACTTAAGCCCAGTGAGAATAATAAGCATAAAAAGTAAAGACAGGACCTCAAACTCGCATTTCGATTTGTGTCCAATAAACCGACACAATTCACTCCTAAAGTCCTCCAAACTCTAGGTAATTCTAATTCCATATTCTCCAATTGATGATACAAACTAGCACACTTAGTCTAATTGTTCATCCAATAACTTGTCATAACATGAGTAAGAAAAGTAAATAAATAAACTTTGCATAATTATAACATCTCGATTCTCTTTCTCGTCTATCATATGCATAAAAGTAATGAGTACATCCCGTAGGATACGCATTCGCCATTTATGCATGAAATGGAGGTAATGTGGATTTTTACATACTATCCACCCTTATCCTTATGTATGAAGTAGTGTGGACAATTATCGTATTCCACCAGTACTTATGTATGAAAGTAGTGTGGGCAATTATCATGTCCCACCAGTACTTATGTATGAAAGTAGTGTGGGCAATTATCATGTCCCACCAGTACTTATGCATGAAAGTAGTGTGGACTTTCTCGTATTCCACCATTAACCTTTCGTTTTTCTTCCTCACTTTCTTTTCTTTTCAATAATGTGAGATGTTATACATATGCTTGCAAAAGTAAATAAAGTAAATGTAAATGATAAAGCAACCGAAATATGCATAAAGTAAATGAGTAAAGTAAAGACATAAAGTAAAGGACATAGATAAAATAGATAGGAATCTCGGACGAACGATATGTCGATCGAACTCCGGCATCAATAATAAAAGTAGAATCATAACTCGAACAATAATTCTATTAACCATTCTAAAAACAAGCTTGGATCTTCTAACCTCCAATGATCCAATCTAAGCTTAGAAACGAATCTAACTTAGAATCTTCTAAGATTCGATACTTTCCTTGAGAACTCCTAAGTTCTCACTTAAAGGATTAACTCTTAATCCTAAGGGCACTAACTCTCAAGCCTCTAATCTTATACTCGGTTTCTAGTCATAGTTTCAACTCTACAAACCTTCACACTTATTCGATTTCTATAATTACTTTAAATCCTAACTATTCTCACCTTAATTAAAAGATGACCTTGCTCCTAAGTCCGGTAGAGCAATCAAACAAGCGGTTCAAAAACACCTACAAAAGGATTAATATCCCGAAAATTAATAAATCACCAACTAACGATTAAACAACGACTAAACAAGCAAAAAGACGGAAAATCCACCAATCCTTCCCCTTGGAGGCTCTCGGCCCTCCCTAAACAAAGGGGTTCGGGTTTGCTTTTTTGGCTTTTTGGCAATTTAAATACGTTTTGAGTTGGTTTTAAGCAAATTCGATAATCCCGATTTCAATGGGTATCGATAAATAGGGTTTTTGAACATTAATCCCTTTCCCGAATTGAATTTAAATAAACATTCATTCATTAAATTCTAACCCAAAATCAAACCCAAAAGGGTAAATTTCAAACGGAAAGGGTTTCGACTGAAACTTGGTTTTAGGGTTATGGAATAGTTTCCAAAAACACGTAAAACTACTCCCGAGTTTACAAACACCGAGTTCTACAAACACGAAATCGAAGGAAATCAATGAAAACTCCATTAAAACACTATTTGGAGCTTAGGGTTTCAAGAAAAACTTACCGAGAACTCCGCAAAACATGAGTGGCAAGTACGAAGGCTAGGTGGAAAAGATTTGTATGACCGATACCTTTCCAAAGGACCCAGAATCAAGTCGATCAGGCAAGAAACGAACAAAATATAAAATTTCCTTTTCTCTCTTTGAGACCCACGGGTATGGAGGAAGAAAAATGAAGAGATTTGGTCAACTTTTGGTCAATGATAGTTTAAGAAGATGAAGAGAAGAATATCTAGATATTTAGGGTAGTTGGAAATTACGAAAATGCCCTTTTTGATGACTTTTAACTTAAAAACGAAACCCGATGATCTCAAACTATCCCAATGGTGATTAATAATTATTAATTGGCCCGTTAATAATTATTAATACCATTAAAACGTATTTAAACAAATAAAGCCATTAAAAAGAATTAAAATGAAATAAACTACTAAATTCTAATTCAAGGATAAATAAATAAACTTTAATTACTTAAATTAAAATAAAATAAATAAAAGTTTTTTTTTATCACAAAATAACGGGACGTTACACACAACTTCTCACATGAGATGGCATTACGAGCATTCCCAAGAGAATGGTCATATGAAACATTCATCTGATGCTGACACGTGGAGCATTTAGATCCTTGTCCTCCATAATTTGCAAGGGAGATTAGAAATGTCAGATTAGGGTTTGCACTGACGGTTTTAACTCGTTCTGCGATTCTGGTGCACAATGCTCTTTCAGGCCTGTTATGTTGACACCGTATATCCAGCCCCCATCGATGTACATGAAATATCCTATTATATTCTTAATGGTCGTCTTACCAGTTCAAAAGAGTCCGAAACAAATGTTAGATGTCTACCTTCAACCTCTTATTGCTGAATTGATTAATTTGTATAATAAGGGAGCACTGATTTATGATGTATCGAGAAAACAAAATTTCTAGATGAGAGCCACTATAATTTGGATGGTCAATGACTTCCCGACATATTCAATGTTATTTGATAAGAACACTTATTATTAATTATTTTAATTTTGAGGTAACTGCATAATAATAAAATTTACACTTACCGTAGGTTGGAGAACATCCGGAAAGTTTGTTTGTCCTCATTGCATGATTGACACTGGAGCTTTCTCATTGAAACATGGACGAAAAACTTGTTGGTTCGATTGTCATAGAAGATTCTTATCAAGTGACTATTCGTTTTGAACAAACAAGTCAGATTGATATAAGGGTCAAAAAGTAAGCAACCAAGGCCCTCCCCAAGTTTTCAACGGAATCGAAATCTTCACAGGTTGGATTCTATTGGTATGAAAAAAATTACTGAGATTGGGGCTGAGGTTGCAAAGTATTTTTTATTGGTATAAAAACAGTAGTTGGAACAAACGAAGTATTTTTTGGGATTTACCGTATTGGGGAGATTTACTGATCAAAACAACTTGGGTGTCGTGCATATCCAAAAAAACGTGTTCGACAATGTCTTCAATACAGTTTTAAATATGCCAAATAAGACAAAAGACAACTTGAAGGCATGGTATGACATGCAGGAAATATGTCGTCGCCCTGAGTTAGAGCCGAATGAAAGTGGACATTACGCCAAGGCCAAATACATGTTAAATATATAAGAGAAGAAATTACTGTTTGAATGGATGCAATCAATTAAATTCCCTGATGGTTACGTTTCTAATCTCTCTAGATGCATTGACGTGCAGAGTCATTCTGTGTTCGGAATGAAGAGTCACGATTGTCATATTTTCATGCAACAATTAATGTATGTTGCATTTAGACCATTCCTCGAGCAGAAACATTGTGAACCATTAGCGCAGTTAAGTGTTCAGAGAGTTGACATGCGCTTATTTAACACGAGAGACAATCGAATCATTAAACCGAGAGATTCCAGTTATAATATGCAAACTGAAGTAAATGTTTTCACCTGCTTTTTTTGATTCAATGGAGCATCTTCCGGTGCATCTACCATATGAGGCACTACTAGGCAGTCATGTTCAATACAGATAGATGTATCCACTTGAAGGTAAAATATAATATATATATATATATTCACTTTTTATTATATTAATATGATGTGTTGCATATGAATATGTATATTTGATCTGCACAATTCTCAGATACTTGCATAGATTGAAGAAAACTGTTGGAAATAAAGCTAGAGTGGAAGGATCGATTTGTAATGCTACCTGGTACACGAGACAATTACGTTCCGTTCATATTACTTCGAACAACATATCACCGACTAGTTTCGCCTAGTGAAGTGTAATATGGTTAACATTCTTCCAGAAGGTGTAGACTTGAACAACCTAAGTATTTTTACCATACCAGGCAAAGCTTTAAGTAAATCTATGTGGAGACCCTTAAGCACTGAGGAGTACCATGTCATCCAGACTTATTTATTATGCAATTGTGAAGAAGTTGAGTCGTATATTGAGTAAGTTCTTCTAATTTAAGAAAATATTTTGTTTTATGTAAAAACTGAATTTTGTTTTAAAGCCTTCTTCCTGCATTTTATGTAGATTATTTGTGAATTTCTTTGTACGACCATCGCACCCTAGTATTACTAAATCAGAAGAAAGGAACATCATCAATAAAGATTTTCATTCATGGTTTTACAATTGCATTGATTCCCCCACACTACCGATATCTGATCCACGCATAATATGGATCGCAAAAGGTCCATCAAGAATCGCAAGAGCTTACACCGATTATCGCGTTCAAGGTTACAGATTCCAAACCAAAGCTCATTTAGTGAACCGAGCAACAAACAACAGCAGCGTGTGCATAGAGGGTCACATGTTTGAGAACAATGCAGAAGATTTCTATGGAATTATTGATGAGATTATTGAGCTTTAATTTGCAGGTCTGAGTCTTAAGTGTACAATTGTATTTAACTGTACATGGTTTGAAATAACGAGACGATGCGGGATTCACAAACATACGAATCTTAAAATTATTTAGGTAAACTGGACAAAACACATGCGTACTTGGTATCATTTTGTTTTGGCACAACAAGATATTCAGGTTTACTATTTAAATTATCCTAAGCATTGTAGAGATCTGTCTGATTGGTTAGTTGTCTCAAAAGTAAGACTAATGATAATAGATGATAGCCTTCGTGACAAAGATAGTGAGAATTACGTTGCATTCCAGGAGGATGAAGTACAATATCATGAAATCGATGAAAGTATTAATTCTGACACTGCTCGTCCGTTGAACGATGCAGCAGAGACACTTTTTGATGAAACGAATGCATATGTTCCTCCTGAAAATGACAAAGAATCTTCACCAGATCAAACAAATGAAGAAGCTAAAGAAGACAGTATTGATTCAAGAAAAACTAAAGATTCTGATGAGGATGATTGAATTGTTTTATTTGTAGTAAAAGTTAAAAAAAAAAAAGGTAATGGAAAAAATTGCAAAAAAAAAAGTGATATTAACGATGGATGACGTCGTGATATAATAAAAGAAAAGTGTTATTAACGACGTATGGCGTCGTTAAGTTCACTATACAGAGAGTGGTTGAAATTTTTTCTAAGTGTTGATGAGATTTAAACTACGAAATGCGTCATTAAGTTCATTGGATAGACAGTTGTTCAAAAAATTTCTAAGTGTTGAGTTGATATTAACAACGAAATGCGTCGTCCAGCCTAGTGTAACAGATAGAATTTTAGTGACTGTCCATATTCTAGGACGACGGAATGCGTCGCTAAAGGTAATTAATAGGCGTGAAGCAAAAAAATTTCACAAAATTTTTGGCAGGGATTGGGTGACGAAATTCGTCGCCCAAGAAGATGGACAGTCACCAAGTCTGAAATTTGATTTGAATCTTAGCGACGAACGACGTCGTCTGCTTCAGGTCATCGATCGTTTGCATCATCTTCTTCATTTTTATGAGAATACAGACGACGTACTTCATAGCTGTTGGCGAAGCGTTTTTAAGTGATTAGCGACACATTCCGTTGCCAAATAGCGAATAAAACCCCACCATGGCTTCCATTTTCACCATATTTCTTTACTTTTTCTTCTTTCTCTCTAATCATTCATTTCCATTTCTCTCAATTCCTTCCCCTCTCTCAATTCCTTCCCCTCTCTCAATTCCTTCCTATTCTTTCCTTAAATCCCTCCATCCTTGAAACGATTTCGAGTAAGTTTGTTTTTTCTTTCATTTTCATTTTTATAATGTTTATGGTTTATGTAATTTGCATGTTTGTTTGTTTTTCTTTTCTTAAAATCTTATGTAATTTTCATGTTAATTAGTTAATTTAAAGTAATTAGTATGTTAATTAGTTAATTTCAATTAAATTAGCATGTTAATTAGTATTGTGTTTCAATTAATTAGTATGTAATTAGTTAATTTAATTATTAAATAAATTAGCATGTTAATTACTTAGTTTAAACTAATTAGTATGTTTATTAGTTAATTTCAATTAATTTGCATGTTAAAATTATTTCAATTAATTAGTATATAAAAGTAATTTGCATGTTAATTAGTTTCAAGTAATTAGTACTTAATTAGTTAATTTCATTAGTATTTAGTTAATTTTAATTAGTATTAAAATTATTTTCAATTAATTAGTTTAAATTAATTAGTATATAAAATTAATTAGCTTGTTAATTAATTAGTATGTTTAATAGTTAATTTCAATTAATTTGCATGTTAATTGGTATATAAAATTTAATTTCTATATTAGTTTTATAGTTTAGTTTAATATAATTTAATTTAGTTAATATTAATGTTAGTGAATTTTATTTTATTTTATTGTATGTAGGTCATGCCTCGTAGATATACTCCATTGCCTTCTAACACCCAGGGGGACCAGTAGCTCAGGCAGTCAGCCCCCTGAGGATGTCCGCCTCAGGGATGACCCAGACACGCCCATTGAGCGGGAGGGCGACCCCGATCAAGCGCCCGAGCAGCTATCTATCACTGGGCGTGTTCGCCTGACCTTTGAGACCGACAAGTTTTTTTTAATAGTTTTTTTCATTCATTATTTATTATTTTAAAATTCTAAATAACATTCATTATTTCCATTCACTTTAATAGGTTACAACCCTCGTGGAGTGTATCAGCGAGGATTACAGAGGTGCTAAAGATGAGTCCTGTCCCGAAACACCCTCACTGGCAAAGCGTTGTGCCTCCGACCAAGCTACGATTGTTCACATCTTATAAGGTAAATAACTTAATATTTTTTCGTTTTGTATTCATTTATTTATTTAAAATATTTATAAATTTAACGTAATTCTTTTTCAGTAATTTTTTTATATTCCCACTGAGTTGACCGACGAGGTCATATATGCTCCTTAGTATCAGCAAGCCGGCGATCCTTCCAAAGATATGTGCTACAATGTTCGCCATGCTCCTGATGATAAAAGGTCAGCCCATATTTCTACCGATGAGCTCGAGGAGATCATGCGGCGTACCTAGACGGAGGAGGCACCACGTAGTTGTGCCATCAATAGTGCTAACCGGAACACAAACTCTTAAAAGCACACTGAAGGGTCGATCTCAATCTACGAGCACCAGAAGAGGCTTGTAAGTTATTTACCTTTTTCTAATATATCACTTTATTTTAAGTTTATGATTTACTAATTTTTAAGTTTTGTAGGAACAAAAACTAAACCGCCCGATTCATGCTACGAAGCTGTTTCTAGTTCTCCACACCAAGCATGGAGATAAGGAGATTTTTGTCGATGATAAGGCAAAAGAGAGAGCGGTAAGTGTTTGAATTAAGAATTTATAATTGTTTCAATTTTATTTAATTATATATTTTAACTAACGAAATTATTTATTCTCTTTCTTTGCTCGTTACAACGAGATCCTCGCTGAGCGTTCTGACACTCTACCGACTTTCTTTAGGCTCATTACAGGAGGATATAGAGTTTACCTATATTGAGACAGCTGGAAGCCAACGTCCAGACGACAGTGTTCCTAGACTCGGCAACCTCGACCCCATCCTTTACGTTGGCAGCCTCGCTCGTCACAGGTAGCTCGGTCGAGTAGATAGAGCGCGGAGGTTAGATAGAGCAACGAGACACTCAAGGACAAGGCCAAGCTGCTAGAGACTCGTTTCGATGAGTCAGAGCGGGTTCGACACGAGTTCGAGCTCTCGATGAAGGCTACGATGGATAGTCTGTTGGCTCATATGCTAGGCGAGGGTTCTTCATGGTCGGTTATTCCTCCTGCAGATCCTCCTCCTGAGTAGTTTTTTTTATATATTTATTTCCAAACATTTTGTATTTTTTGTGGATATTTATTATTATTTATATAATATTTTTTGTTATTAATTTTTGATTTATTATCTTATAATTCTAAATAATAATTTAATTATTTTGCAATTATAAATAATAAAAAATTATTATTTTGCTCTGATACCAATTGTAGGACCGAATGGCAACACTAGAGGGGGTGAATAGGGTTGCTTTAAAAAATTATAAATTTATTAAGCGAATTTCAGAACAATAAAGTTTTTTAAATCGATCAACAAAATTAAAGATATATAAATCAAGTTGCAAATTAATGAATTAATTAAATCGACAATATTTTTCTAGACAAGATTAATGCAAGCAATTAATTGACACACAAACAAACACAAATCAATAAAATAAAAGATGCGGAAATTAAAAAGTTTAGGGAAAGAAGACACCGAAGATTTTTGTAGTGGTTCGACAAGCCTATGTCCACTCCCCAAGGCTCCTCCTTGAGATTTTTCCATATCACTGATTCTCTTGAGGGTGAGAACCAAACCGGTACAATCTCCCTGCTAACTCTCTAAACACTCCCTCTTTAATTTCAAGGGGAAAAAGAGAACACCACGATTCTTTTCTTTGGTTCAGGATTTAACCAATTTCTTTTTCGCACCCCAAGGTGTTCCCACACCTTAATACAAATCCCAATTAAATTTGAAAAATAAAGTTCTCACAAATCCTCTCAAATAGGAGATACACAAATTTTGTACCGTTAAAAAGATTACAATTTCCTCACACAATAAATCTCTCACAAAAATAATTAAAAAAAAAGGATTAAATGAGAGAATTGAAGAATGAAGCTATTGGGAATTTTGGGCAGCAAGTTAGAACAGATTTTGGAGCATTATGTGGTATTTTAGATTTGAAAATAGGGTTTAAGAGTAGCCAAAAACGTATTTAAAGTTCAGGTTAAATCTGGACCATTGATGGAGTAATATTGATCTAAGAGCTCCTAAAAATTGGAGGAAATTTGGCAGGAAAATGGCAAAAAAAAAAAGAAATAATGCTTCAGCTCCGTAGAAATTAACCACCCCCAGTCTCGAGAGTATGAAAAGAGACGCTACTCTTACTTCAGCGAAAAGGAAAGCGCCCCGGCTGGCGCGTGTAATGCACGCGGTCCGTCGGCGTGTGAATCGCATCCCTTTAGTAGCATTTCCTTTTTTTTTTTAATTTAAACTCTTTGCCACCGGTCACTTTTTCGTTCCTCCGTTGTGCGTGCATCAGCGTCAGTCAATAAAGGCTGGTCAATGGACAGTCAGCTTCATTGTCCACGTGTCAACTTCTGGTTGGTTCTTCATTGCCACGTCATTGTCCACGTATATTGCCACGTCATCACAAATGTTATCGTTTAAAGCACCACGTCAGTTGCCACATCATCAATAGTTGACCATTGACTTTTTCACATCATTCTTTGTGCCACGTGTCAATTTCTGATTCATCTTTTTTGTCCATGTCACGTGATGATGTCATCCGGGATTGTGTATTTGGCTCTAAACTTCTTTTGTCCATAACTTCTTCGTTTGGACTCTAATTTAACCGATTCAAGATGCGTTGGAATCCTTGTTTCGAGCTCTACAACATAAACACTTAAAAACTTTGCAACCAGTAGTATATATTTGGTTTGTTATCATCAAAATATTAGATATGATTGAAGCCCATAAAGCTAACAATAATATATGTGGGCGACGCAATGCGTCGTTAGCGTCAAAACTACACTTTGACTTACGAGCGATGCAATGCGTAGTTAGGTCTAAGAAATATCTTGACTTAATAGGTGATGAAAGGCGTCGTTAAAGTCAAAGTTGTACTTTGACTCTAAAGCGACGCAATGCATCGTTACAGTCAAATCTCTACTTTGACTTATACAGCGACGCACTTCGTCGTTCATATTCTAGTCAACATTTTCTGGCGATGGAATAGTTTTCCCACTCTACTGAATGACACATTGCGTCGTTAATATCTGGTAACAATGGTCAAAATAACGTTAGGTCGTTTCGTCATTGATTCTGTTGCTAATTGGTACCTAGCGACGGAATGTACCTCATATGCGTCGCTAAACTGTTGTTTTCTTGTTGCATGAAACTAAAAAATTATTACTGATTTATAAGTTTTAATTTGATATATCTCATAACTAAAATGACCTAAAAAAATACTGTTTTTCAAAAAAAAAAACCAAATTTTTATTTAATCAAAATTTAAACAGAAAGTTTATTAATGTAATATATATTCTAGTTTATAATTTTATTTAAAAGTCATATTTTTTTAATTCTTTTATACTATGGGTTTCATATGAATCATATGTGTGTTTCTTGTTTGTTAATTGTTAAATTATAACATTATCAAAATTTATATTTAATCTTTTTAATAAAATTTTAAGTAAAAAATTTAATAATTTCTTTTCACAATATATTATCTTTGTATATATATAATTATTAAAAATAAATATGATTCAAATGGTTTTTCAATATCATATTTAAATAGATTAAAGTTTATAAACATTTACTTTATTTATTTTTTATCAAATAAAATATATCGATCAATAAATTAAAATAAAAGTTTTTTTTATAGATTGATATTTAATTTATAATCATATCGGCCTGAATATTACTATAGACTTGTTGTGCCCGAGCCCGACCCGGAGTCTATAATGATTGGGCTTGGCTCAACCCATGAATATGCTTATATGGATAGTGTGCCGCCTTAAACTTGAATCATGGTTCCACCACTGCTCTCAACCATGTGAATCAAATGACACAACTCCACAAGTAGGAGTTTATAACACACTTAAGATTAAGATCTATCACGCTTGATAATCTGAGTGATGTTTGAAGGATGTTACTGTTAGGAATGGTGTCCTAGAACTTGTAATTATTTAATTATAATAATTTATTTCGAATAAATTAAATAAATAAACATAAGTTCTTTATATTATCTAGATTGATTCAATTAATGATATTAGGAATATATGGAAATATAAAAATATCAAACATTCAAATAGTAAACCCTAAGTTACTCTTATGAAATCACGACTTAGTATGTGAGTCATACAAGAGGATTAAAGTCGAGATGAGTAACTTAAACATGTCTACAGTAAACGGATAACGTTTGAAAACCTTATCCTGGTAACACTGTTGATAGCTTCGCATTTTGTTTATAGACAAATGATCGAATCCTGATCATTCATGTGGGAGACATGAAATGGAAGTATCATATGCAATGTTGATTGTATAAGGCAGGACCACGATGTTCGATCAAATTTCTCATTAGTACTGTTTACGAGAAATGATCGAATATCAAACTAAGTTTATCAACCGTGATAGATCTCAATCCTGAGTGAAATGCGGACTCCTATTTGTGGAGTTATGTTCTCTGATTCACATGGTTGAGAGCGATCTGTAAGAACGCTCAATACACTTATGTTTTGGGAACATGACTTGATAAGTAGCTGGGAACTCATCTTCACGAGATGGAATTCATAACTTTCCTATAAATTAACGGTATCAGTGCGATACCTAAATATTTTAGGAACTTTAGGAAACTCCCTTGATGTACTGATTCGAGACATGAACAAGTGGCGCCACGACTTCTATTGATCACAGAAGCATATTATCTATAGTTCGACTAAAGATAAAGTTCATTGGAGAATCAACGGGAACACAAGGATAAAGTGGTAATTACAGGGGGCAAAACGGTAAATTTATCCGCCTGTAATTATGAGGGTTCCACGTGAAGGATATATCACAGATATAAATAAAGATAAACTAAATGGACATAACTCATCTATTGTGAGGGGAGTTCAGCTATGAATCTATAGTGGAATTATTCATAGTTAAATAATAAGTAATTAACTGATTATGAGTTAATCACTTAATTGACTAATTATTAAGCCCATGATCTATAGGTCCATCGGGTCCTTTTGCTAGCCCAAATATCGTTGTAGCAAAACTAAGTTATTAATTTAACTTAGGAAGAACAAATAATTTAAGTAATTGTATTTACTTAAATTAGGCGATATTAATTATTTAAATAATGAGATTATTTAAATGATAATTAATATAAATATTATTAATATTGATACAATATTAATTGTTTAAATAAAGAGCTGGAAATTAATATAACATTATAAATTATAATATTTTGAGGCAAAATTAATTGTTTAAATAAATAAATTATTTAAACGGGAATTAATATTATTAATTATTTAAATAATGAGTTTATTTAAATGGAAATTAATAATTAGTATTATTAATTAAATAATGAGTTTATTTAATTTAATAATAAATATTAGAGAGAATTAAATACAATTGGTTTAAGAAACAAATTGGTTTTGGCCCAAAATAATTAATTAATTGAATTAGATTTAATGGTAATTAATATATTAATTTTTGGCTAAATATATTTAATAAGAAATTATTATTTGAATTTTTTCTAATTATATATATATATATATATATATATATATATATATATATATGTAAGTCTTTAAATTTGGCACGTCAGCGTGAAATGTCATAGTGCAAACGAATTTGAAAGATTATTATAAATATATTTTTATTTATTTATTTTCTATTATCTAATAATTAATAGATAAGCATATTTAATTAGATTAGATATCATATTTTTCTATAAATATGACCATTGGGATTCATATTTTATACACTCCTCACTTTAATTAGAAAAGTGAAAATTCTCTCTCAAGTTTTTGCCCAATTGCCGATTTTCCTTGGGGAAAATTTAGAAGAAATTTCTTCTTCTTTTGTTCTTCCAATTCGATTCCCACAAGTCGGTTTTGCTTTCGATTGTGATATAGCATAGAAGATCCGGTGTTGCTGAGGAATTGATGCTGTAAAGAAACCTCCAACCGATTCTTCATATATTACTCAATGTAAGTTTTAGAGTTTTAATTTTCAAAATTAAGCATGAATCTACATGTTTTTATCACAAATTGCATGATATTAATAGATCCGTTATTAAATGTTAATAAGTTTGCTAAATAAATTTCCGCTAATTTAGTAATCATCCCTTCAGTTACAAGTAATAAAAAACCTACCATCATCTTCAACTTACACAAAGTTTCCTTGGATTAAGAAATAAAAGTCAAACAAACAACTACTGAATGTGACAAATTCAAAATAAAATACCTCTCAACTCTGCCAACAATAATTTGTTATCAAAATATGAGGCCACGATGACCAACCAAGAATCACTATAGACAACAACCAAAAATATCCAATCATTTTCTAGCATGCTATCTCTTGTAAAAATATTACATGAAATATAGGGTATTGGAGTTCCAGTGGTACTTCTTCAACATGAAAATTAGCTTTCCCTTGCCCAATTGGAAAACCATACTAGCATAAGTTTTCCTTCTTTGTAAGTACCAAATAACCTCTTTGAAATAGCTAAGAAGGGGATGTTAATGTTAAAACTAAGAATGCACAACATGGTGTAATAGCCAAAAACCTAAAGGACAAAAAAACACAAATTACATGTACATAAAATTGAAACTGATGGGGATTGAGTAGACAGGTCACATTAAAGAAAAGAACTCTAATTATTATGACCACAATGAATTCATACGTAAGAAGTAAAGTAGTGCATAGTTGTTAGTAAAAGTATGAAGCACGATCACATTGTTGAATAAAAGTCGACAAGATCTGCAACAACAAAACTAAAAAAAAAAAAAAAAACATGGGACTCCTTAATTTAACAAAAAATCCTAGATAAAAAATGGTTGTCAATTAAATTAAAAAGGAATAAAACATCAAGCCACTTTTTTTCATAAACCACATAATCGGTAAAGAAAAAGAAAATAAGCATGCAAATTAAAAAAAAATAAAGACCTCTTCATAATCTAAATAGGATAAATTTACATTCTACTTTTATTTAAAAACATCAATTGAAACAAAAGAAAAATAAACATCATGAATTGAAATAAATTGATCGAACGTTGTAAAGAAAAGAAAAATAATAAGCTCTAACAAATTTAAATTCAAAATGAAAAAAAAAACAACAATGTATAGTAGTTTGATTAAGTTTCCAACCTTTGAAGGATAAACAAATGAGAAAACTTAAAAAAAAAGTACATATTTGAGTTAATGAACTTTAACCAAAAAAAAATATACAGAAATCAAACATGAACCATAGATATAAACACTATGCAAAATGAAAAAAGAAAGAATGGAAACTAATGAAAAGAAAAAAAAGGAATAAACCTCACTTGAAAAAGAAGGTGATTGATGAGAGAGAGAGAAGAGACGAAGTGACCGTGAATACATCGAAGAAAAGTTAGCCCTACCTACTCCATCGTCGATTCGATTGAAGATCTGAAAAATCAAAGGCTTCCTTGTTTGGAAGAGATGAGAGCTTCTAGGAACGAGAAAAAAAAAGGATAGATGAGGCGAGAGTGACGAGAAAAGTGATGGAGAAAACGTGTGGGAAAAAAAAGGGAGACTGTGCAACAAAAATTTCATTCTTATCATCCTTATTTTTTAACCAACTGTCACCTATCTAAAATCCTAGTGTCACCTAATGTCATTTTTCTTACAGTGATCACTGTTGATAAATTTAGTTTGATATTCGATCATTTCTCGTAAAACAATACAATTGAGATATTGATCAAATATCATGGCCCTGTCTTATACAATCAACATTGTATATGATACTTCCATTTCATATCACCCACATGAATGATCCGGATAAGATCATTTATAAACAATACAAAATGGACAACTATCAACAATGTTACCAGAATAAAGTTCCCAAACGTTATCTATTTAATGTAGATACTTTAAGTTACTTATCTCGACTTTAATCTTCTTACATGAATCACATACTTAGTCACGATTTCATAAAAGTAACTTAGGGTTTTACTATTTGAATGTTTGATATGAATATATACATATATTCCTTATATCATCAATGAATCAATATAGATAAAAGAAAGAACTTATGTTTATTTATTTAATTTATTCAAAATAAATTATCTTTATTAAATAATTACAAGTTCTAGGATATTATTCCTAACAGTGAATCTATTGATTGATGGTATATGATTGAAAGTTTGTATATGTGAATCCCCTTGATGGAAATATTTGTAGAAAAGTTTTTAAGAGAGATGAGAGATGAGAGCTAGAGTTTAGTTGGAGAGAAAATGAAGTAAGGTAGAGAGATAAAACTTTGGGGGGGGGGGGAATAGAGTAAGGATATTCATATTTTCACGGGTCATGAGGTCAAAAAAATTAAAATGGTGAGGGGAGAGTCAAATAACCTTATAAGAGAAATTTGGAGGTTATTGGGATAAATTTCCCATGTTGAAGACGTCGACAATGGATTGTTTATCTAGGGTTGAGTTTCGTTTAATGTGATTCCTTAGTTGCTAGAAATAGTTATGCATCTCCACTTTTTCTTTCCAACCTTTTTCACTGTTTAAGGTTTTTTCATTTTATTAAAGTTTGCATTTTTTTATTTTAAAAAATATAATTTTTTGAGTTCATAAATGAATTATTTTCATTAAATTAATGTTTTATTTTCCTTAAATTTTTTTCTCTTGTACTATTGAATGATCAATATTTTTTTTTTAATTTTTCTATTTGAGATATACTAAATTATTCAATAGTTTTTTTCAATTTGATTAGTTTTTGCGATTTTGATAAATTCGTTACATATTAAATTCAATTAATTATATAATAAAAGTGCTATTTTTTAAATCTTTTACAATTTTTAAAGTTTATAATTTAAAATATATCATTGTTAAAAATACCCCTTAATAATGTCAATTTTTTAAAATACTACTTAAAATTTCGCTTGTAAATATTAAATTGAGAAATTCTACCATATGACCATTTTTAAATTGTTCATGGTTAGGCATTGGCTTGACTAGGGCGCGGTAGGTACGTAGGAAGATCTCTTTACTATAAAGATGGTCAATACCTTTCAATCGGCTCTCTTGAATCTAGTATACCCAAGATGGCATGAATACACGGCATCCCTGTAAGATCTTATTGCCTACATCCACACGTTCTTCTCATTAAGTCAACTATGAATCGTTGACTTAATGTTCCAACTGTAAAAATGTTCCATCTCGTAAGCTCTGTCACCACCATCATGTGGAATGTAACTTGATATATTCATCTTTATTTTTTCTACTTTCTTCTCAATCCTTGGGCAAATTGTTCTCTCTCTAAAACGCATACCATCCATCTTTCTTTGAAATCTCTTCATCAAAAATCGTCTTATTGTTTCAAGCATAGAAATAATAGGCTTATCTCTAGCACATCGAATGAAGTTGTTGAGACTCTCAGCAATATTATTAGTTAAGATGTCAGATTTGACTACTGGACTGAACACATGTCTAGACCACGAACATGGGTCAAGCTTCTGTAACCATTCATAAGCGCCTCTATTCAAGTCTTTAATCCTCTGCATACTTGCTTGAAATGAACTTTCAATCGATGCTCTAGCTGAGGCCCACAGAAGATCTTTCAAAGCCTTTCCCTTGAAAAGTTCGTTAAAATTTACATACAATTGCCTTACACAAAACCTGTGTCGTGCGATAGGCATCAAGTTCTTGCATGTCTCCACCAACCCCTAAAAAAAGTATTGTATATGGTTATAAAATAATATATTATAAAGCATAGTGTATGGTCAACTAATAGAGTAAATATACTTTTAAAAACATTACCTTTTGTTGATTTGACATTATCATCCAAGAATTATCCTCTATTGAATCGATATCCTCTAGTAGTATTGTTAAAAACCATGTCCATGATTCCTTTGTCTCTGCCTCAATAGTGGCGTATGCAATTGGAAATATGCCATTGTTGGCATCTTGACCAACAACGCATAAAAGTTGCCCGATGTAGGTTCCTTTCAAATGACATCCATCAAGGTAAATTATGGGTCTAATTTTTTTAAACTCAATTCTACAAGCATTCAAACATACATATAACCTTTGAAATACATTCCCATCAGTTTTCATCAAAATCGTTGATCATGGATTCCATTTTCTTAATGCTTCGCAATACGACCAAAGCTGACCGTATTGTTTTTCCTCATCCCCATACAGGGCCGGTCCTAAGAAAATAGAGGCCCGGTACGAAAATATGGTTTTAGGCCCTCTTTTTTTAGCGAGTTTTGTACCCTCTGTTATATGATATTTTTTTAACATCATTTATTGAATGAAAGAAAAATAATAAATTTATAAAAATATTAAAACTATCAAACTTATTAAAATAAATAATTCTAATACAAAACATATTCATTATAAAAAAATGACAACAAGCTAGATAAATCGATGATATAAGAGGAAATTTTTAAAAAAAATCAAAATTTTTTATATTAGAAAAGCTAAAAATACTATTCGACGTAATTTTATCATAATAACTAAAAAATTATTTTAATTATAATTAAATAAATTCAAACTAAATATTTTTTTTATCAGTTTAATTTAAAATCATTCAATACATATAATAATAATAATAAATAATTAAAAATTATAAGAAAAAAAATATCATGATATATACTTTAAGTTATATAATTTATATATTATACATTTTAAGTAGATAAATTAATTTATAAATTCTTTAATCATATTTAAATAATTTCTTTTTTCACCCCATGTCTTCCGAAATCTTGACACAAAAACAAAATTTATACAAAAAATTTAAAAAAACACAATAAGCACTTGCCACGAGTCGAACCTGGATGAAAAGGCAACGCTCTATTAGCATGGCCAACGCGCTATTAACAATCATTGTTAAATTTGTGAAAACGTTTATTTTTATAGTATACAATTTTTTTTTTTTAAAGATTTGGGGCCCCCTTGCCCTGGTTGCACAGCACCAGGGCCGACCCTGCCCATAAATAATGGCAAGTGCCATCCTCTTTGCCTGGTAACACTTAATTTCAGAAACAATGATATTGTAATCCCTTTTGAATTGACCTATTAATGCAGTCAATGGCCAATCAGGGTCATCTCGAAAGTTCTCAATATAGGCGTTGGCAATCCATCTTGCATTCACTTTCTCATTCACCATGGCATTACTACAGTCCACATGATTTGGGTTAAATGATTTGATTTGGAACTCACTTTTATCTTGGTTTAAAGATGCATGCACCCTCCAACCACATAACTTATTAGTGTACGATCTTATACTATACACAGGGTAATTTTTTTGTAAATCATTTTTATAAAATGGAATTAGTGTTTCTTTAGAAAAACTATAATGTGTGTTAATTTTTTTTCTTATGAATCCTTAAGTTATTTTTTTCTTCTTTAATATTTTTTCAAATCCTTATTATCTCTTTCTTCTTCACTAATTTTATGATTCATTGATTTAAGCATTTTCAAAACTCAATTCCCTTTCTTATTTTCTTCTTAATTTAATTAATAAGTATTGTTTGGGTATTTGACATACTAGATAGGTAAAAAAAACCTTATTTTTATGGGTAAACAAAAAAACTTATTAAAAAAAAAGTTACTTGCTGGATTAACCATAATAAAAATGCTTTCTGAAAATTCTTAAACCATTTGCTAAAACCTTAGTGGTGTTTGGTAGGGTGGAAAATAATGGAAAGGAAAAGGAAAAATGGAAAGGAATGCCATTCATGTGTTTGGTTGTCATTTTTTTAAAAAGAATTATTTCCATTTAGTAATCGTTTCCTTCAAAATTGATGGAACGGCTTTCCTTAGTCTAAACTAAGGAAAGTTTTTCCTTTCCTTCTCCCTTTCCATTATTTTATCTTTATTTAATAAATATTAATATTACTAATATATTTATTATATAATATATCAAATAAAATATAAATAATTATGTGATAGTAATATATTTCAATAATATACAGTAATGTAATATATCATAATAATTATAAAATATTATTATTTTCAAAATAATAATTATTATTAAAATTTTATTATTTAATATTAATAATCATTAAAATATTAATATTATTAACAATTAACAATTAACAATTATTATTAAAATATTAATAATGATTCAAATATTGTTTTTTTAATTATAATTATAATTAGAATATTATTATTTTTATAATATTAATTAAAATGTTATTTTTTTTAATAATATTATTTAGAATGTTATTTTTTTAAATAAAAAATATTATTATTATTCTAATATTAATAATAATTAAAATATTATTATAACGTAAAGGATTTAATTTCATGACTAATTCTATCTTTCATTCCATCATTTAACCAAACAAAGTAGTTGATTTCATTAATGATTCAACTCTTTATTCTTAAAATTGTACCAAACAAAGTAATTTACTTTTATATAATATGTCAAATATAAATATTAATTAGTGTCTAATCCTATTATATTTCAATAATGTAGTAATGATTTAAAATATTGTTTTGTTTTATTTTATTAATAATAAAATAAATATTGAACAAAAATATTTTTTTTATTAGCAATATTATAATGACGTTAATAACATATATAATAATAATCAATGACTAAATAAAATTTATTTAATTTATTTATTGATATTAAAAAAATTGTGAAATAACTAATTATTGATCAAATTTACAATATTATAATTGAGTAATTGTTTACAATATTAAATGATAATTAGTGAATATTTATGTTTATAATAAATATTCTAAAATAATATTTGAAAAACATTATTTAATTAGTTAAAATAATATTACATATTTAAAATATTTTTTAATTATTTATTTGATTCATTTGTAGAATATGTCATCCATTCATTGGCTTCGTTTGACATTGATTTTTGACAGCTTGTTAGAAAATTTAAACTGTTTTGAGTGTTTGGTTAAAGAAAATTTCATAGATTTTAAAAAAATCTTATCACATAACTGCCAGATTTTAGAATCAGGTAGATATGTGCTTTTGCTTTTCAAAAGCAATTCCCTAAAATTTCTCCCCATAACTACGTTGAAAATCCTAAATCTATTTTATAAATCTAAAAAAAGTTTGTACACTATAGAATAAATTAACATTTTTTCCATCACTTCAGAATTAAGTTTAAGTTTAAAATCAGCTTAAAAACATGCAATTAAAAATTTAATTAAATAAATAAAAGCTAGAACGGACTGGGTCAACCTCGAAAAACGGGCCCGACCCGACCCAAATCCAGAAAATGGGTCTGACTCGTATTTTTATCTCATGTGTTCAAACCCGTGGATTAAATTGTGTGGGTGAGGTCAATCTGTGTTTTTCAGTTTTTGAGTTGGATAATTTGGATTCTTGTTTTAGTTGAATTCATTTTTTAGCCTAAAAAAGAAATTAAATCCAAATTGCTTTTTTCTAGATTGTAAACCAAACACGAAACAAAGCAGATTCATTTTATTCATTCAATTCAGATTCATAAAACTGAATCTGGATTGCAAACCAAACAGGCCTTAAGGATTCCACTCATTCCATTTTCGGCAACAAACATAATAATTGATTCCTTTTCCTTTTAATTTTCCCGTTCCATTCCTAATTTCATTCTTTTCCTTTCAAGCAAACCAAACGCCACCATTTCTGAAATTAGATAAACTCTGGTCCGCATAGAGCGAGTGAGAGAGAGAGAATGGCGGGTGCTTTAGTCGTGAAACCAAGAGTGTTCTTCTCATCATTTCTGGGCGTTGGTGGAAACCAGTTCCTTAAATCTCAGCTACCTCTTCACAAAGTCTTTAACTTTAATCCAGGTTTTTCTTTACTTTCATTTCCTTTTATCACTCATATTCATCAATCTTTTTATTTATGATGATTTTTTTTGTTGTAATTCGTTAAATTTACGACCTTAAAATTATCATTTTTATCAAATGTAGTCTCTGAAATGTCCTAGGTTACTGATTAATTAGAGCTGTTTTTTTTTTTCATTCTAATTGGAATTCTAGTCTGAAAGTTACTATAATGTTATGTTATTATTATTCAAGTCGATTTCAAAGTATATCTATATATATATATTTTTCACTTTCCAGGGGGTAAGCATGTCTCAATGCAATTTTCTAGGGCGCTTTCTGGCATAACTAATCTCTTGTTTAATAGAAGGTATGATGCCCCGTTATTTTATGTTTTCGATACATTTTTCTTCAAAAAATTGGAGTTCTTTTTTTATTCTTTGGAATTTTAATGCTTTACTTATGTAAGCCACCATTTATGCTGTTTCTCAATTCGCACTATTTGCCTTGGGTGTTTGTTAGAATTTTTAACGAGCTTTATTCTATAGAAATTTTTTTAGTGAAGAAAATCTAGAAAAGATTGGCTAATTGGAAAAAAGTTACTTTTCAAAGGGGGGGGCAGACTTACTTTGATCCAACCGGGGCTTTGGAATCCCGCTCTATTACTTGTATGAGTTCAGATTACCGGTGGGTGTCAGGAAATGCATTGAAAAATTAATGAGGGGCTTCCTTTGGGAAGGCATAGGTGAGGGTGGTGGCTCTCATCTGTTAAATTGGAACATTGTGTCTCTCTTGCAAGAGGAAGGAGGGCTCAACTTTGGTAATCTGGAAAATAAGAATATCGCTTTGTTATCTGAATGGCTTTAACCCTTTCCTCTTGAATCACAGAGTCTATGGCATAAGATTATATCAAGAAGACACGGTCTCGATCTTTATAGGTGGGATTCGAGGATTATGGTTCAAGGCTCTGGGAGAAGCCCCTGAAGAAAATCTCTAATTGTTTTATTTATTTATTTATTTTATAGGAAACGAGAATTTCATTAAAAAAGCACAAAGGCTTCAAAAGCGGGTGATGAGAAATCGAGCCAAACCAACAAATTACATAAATATTTTCCAGTTGGTGTTAATCATAAGAAAATCATAATTTATATTATGTTTTTCTTTCATTTTATCAATGAAATGGCCTTTTGAGGTGTTCTCTTCGAAAAAAAAAAAAATTACAAAATTTGGAGAAGATAGGTAATGGCCTTTGGCTCAGATTTGGGAAGATCAGTGGTTAGATTAAACTCCCCCCGGAATTGTTTTCCTTCTCTTTATTCATAATCTTCTTTAAAAAACGCCTCGGTTTTCACCTTTGTGGGTAGGGAGATTGTCAACCCCTCTTTTGACCTTCATTTCAGAAGAAACCCTCGGGATAGGAACCTTGAGGATCTCTGCTTTCTTTTGCCTCTTTTGCAACATGTTTCTTTGAGGCTCAATGTTCACGATAAGAGATTATGGACTTTGGATGCCTCTGGCAATTTTTCGTGTAAATCCTTTTGAATTTTTTTGATTTCTCCTCTCCCAACCCTCCCTCCTCCCCGGATTCCCCTTTCTACTCCAACTTGTGGAAGTTGAAGATCCTGAAGAAAATTAAGTCCTTTGTATGGACAATGGCTTATGAGAGAATTAACACCCTTGACTTTCTCCAGTGATCTTCCTCTTTTGTTCTTAGGCCACAATGATGTTGCTTGTGTAAACCAATGTTTTAAAAGTCTTAAGGCGGCCTCGAGGCGTTGTCTCATGAAGAGGCGAGGCGTAAGCCTCAAGGCGGTGTGAGGCGTAAGCCTCATTTTATAATGGAAAAACTAATTAAAAAACATAAAATATAATCACTTTCAATTTTTCATAAAGAATGTTCTAGTTTATTTATAAAAAAGAAAAAATTATACAGTAATACAATTTTGAAAAAAAAAAAATTAAAGAAATAGACTATTATTTTAATCCTATAACATATACTTTAGTTAATGAAAGTGAGATTGGAAAAATAAATTAAAGGTTGTTCAACAAAAAAAAATGTAAGAGAGGTTAGGAAAGAATACTTTAGTTTTGTTTTTACTCAAGGTCCCCACATCGGTTTCTTGTCCGCCACTATCTTCAATTCTCTCAAAGTTGCAAGTTGCAAGTTGAAGTTGAAAACTCAACTCCCCAGATAACAAATGACGTAGGGATAGGGTTTTCCTTCGATTCTCTCAAAGTTGGAAGATGACAAAGAAGAGCAAATGACGTAGGGATAGGGTTTTCTGTCGTAGTACGTAACATACAGACTTAACCTAATGATTGCTTCTTTTAAAATGGTTTATGGGCTTTTTAAATTATTAAATTAAAAGAAGTCCATCGGTGGATTATGTCTCTTCTAAAGGGACCCATCACTTTTTTTTATATATGAAAAGATGAGGCGTGCGATTTTTCCGCCCCTTGTAACCGCCCTAGAGGCTTACGCCTCTAGGATGGGAGGCGTAAGCCTCTTCAAATCCTCCAAAGGCTAACGAATCGAGGCTACTTCTGTCCGCCTCGCCTCGAGGTCGACCGATTTTAACAACATTGGTGTAAACAAGATATCGAGGATTGCAATCATATTCTATGTACCTGTCCTTGTGCTCAGCACGCCTGGGAGGCTTTCTTTGCAGCTTTTGGCTTAAGTTGGGTCTTGAACAAGACTTGTTGTGATATGATATGCGAGGTCGTCCTTAACCCCCCTTTAAACGAATCGTTTACTTTGGCAAGTTGGGTTTTTTAGTATATTATGGAACATTTGGTTGGAAAGTAATAAAACATTTTTCAGGGCACGGAGAGGGAGTGAGATTATACTTGGTAATTGACACATGTCAATACTTCTTTTTGGGTGTAATTTACAATTTATTTTGTAACATTCCACTTTTTGTTTTATTATTAATTGTTGAGCTACATACTTATAATTTGGTTGTGATTTTTATTTTACATCTTCCATTTACTCAATGAAATGGGATTTTGAGCATCTCTTTAAAAAAATAGAGATTTTGGACAAATATTATAACGCTGATTTGGAGGTATTATTACTAACCTTGATGGTATTTCGGTGAGAGAGGGTTCCCCGTAATTAAAACTTTGGTCTCTTAGCCCCACTTATACTTTCTCTTGCAAATCTTTTTTTGATTACCGTAAACCAATTCCTCTTAGTGGTTCCTCTCTCTTCTTCTCCACTTTGTGGAAGATGAAAATCCCGAATAAAGTCAGGTTTTTTATTCGGTCCATGACACTTGGTAAAATAAATACCGTCGTGTTTCTTCAGCGATCTTCTTCCTACACGCTAAACCCTCATTAGTGTAGTTTGTGCAACTTTGGGTCAGAAGACCATAATCACATCATGTGGAAGTGCAAGTTCTCGAGGCTTATATGGCAAAAACAATTTCAGACCTTTGGTGTGACTTGGGTTGAAAATGATACTTTGTGCCAAACTTTGGAGGAAGCCTTACCATACCCTCCATTCAAAGAGGAGGGGAAACCAACCATGGGTTGGCCCAATGGCTAAGAGGTTGTCCTTCCAACCTTGAGGTCATGGGTTCAAATCCATGTGTGGCCACCTACCTAGGATATTATCCTACGAGTTTCCCGATGCCAAGTGTTGTAGGGTCGTGTGGTTGTCCCGTGAGATTAGTTGAGGTGTGCGTAATCTGGCCGGACACTCACGGATATCAAAAAAAAAAAAAAAGGAGGGGAAAATATTATGGGGTGCGGGCTTTTGTGCTATCACTTGCGGGTTATGGTTGGAAAGAAATAGAAGAGTATTTAGGGACGAAAAAAGATTGTGGGAGTATGTTTGGGAGTTGGCGCATGTAAATGTTTCCTTTTGGGCGTCAACTTCCAAAATCTTTCCTAATTATCCTTTAGGAATGATTATAAATTGTTGGCCCGCATACTTGTAATTAAATGGCGGTCTTGGGCTCTTGGGGGTATAGGGTATATGTGTTCTTTTGTTTATGTGGCTTTTGGTATTTATTTGCCACTTTATTTGTATTGTTTTATTTTCTCTTTCTTTCATTATATCAATGAAATGGCCTTGTGAGGTTTCTTTTTTGGTTTCGAGGTATCATATATAATCCCTTGAAATAAAAAGAATTTGCTTAATGAGCAAAATGAGGCAGTTGTTAGGTCTAAAAATATGGTTAAGTTGATGCTTTGGTCGAATATGGATAAAGATATAGTGTGAAAATTTTTAGACAGAAATTTGGTCAAGATTTAAGCATATGGAGGTCTTAGGACAAATGAGAACATAATGAAAAATACTACATATTAGTGAATGTCAAATGGTATGTTGTAACTTGTAATGAAAAATTCCAAACAACGTCTCTTGATGTGGGCACATGGTAATTGGTGGTCATGAACATATCGATTATTTCCTCCTGTGCGATAGATGGAATGGACATATAGTTGAAAACTTGAAATGGTATTAGGATGAGTACTCTTATCAACATTTTACATGTGTTTGGATATGTTAATTACACAACATGAATGGGCTCACTTACACACAAGCTCTGATTAAGTACATGTGGTATGGACTTATGTGTTAGATATACTTTGGATTGCATTTTTTTATTCGGTTTTTGAGGTAGTCATAGCAGGAATCGAAACTTTTGAATGGATGTGCTTGAGAGTTGAATTCATTAATGTTTCCTTTTGCTCAATTTAAGCATCAAACTATTGTTAATTTTTATTAAGCATTGGGTGAACCTTTTTCATTGAAATTAATAGAAATTTGGATGAGATTCCAAACACAAAGCGCAAACGCCTCAGACCTGGAAAAGTTTCTCCTTGTCGGCCCGTTCCAAACCATATACCAAGGCCTCCTTATGTTAATTCTAGAAAACCACCTGGCATTGCTAGTGGACATGAGGTGCATGATGAAAAGGGTATAGAATGTATGAGAGCTTCTGGAAGGCTTGCAGCCCAAGTTCTAGAATATGCAGGGACATTAGTCAAGGTATAATTCTACTTATTCTGGCTTGTGGTGGAATAAATAACATTTATCTATTTGATCTAGTTTCTCCTACTTCCACAAGATACTTTAAACTCCACGTGGCACATTGCTTTATAGATGACACAATATATCAATTAACAAATGAGAAAAGTTACTAAAGAAACCTCTTAAAAAAGGAAAATAAAAACAAGAAAGTACATAGTTTGACCATCTAGAATACACCGAGGAAAAATTAATGCTATAACCTATCACATATTTTGACGAAAAGCGGCGGGTACAACCTGATCAAGCTCAAATTAGATGGATTTTTCTTCACCAACAGATTGCGGGAAAGTTGAAGGTGATCAGACACTACATGAGTTCTAGGCTTACCTCAGACCTATGTAGCACGAATACTTCAGTTTGGGTGATGTATCTGTGTCCAACATGTATCGGATACTCGGACACTCCGGTACTTCTTGGACACGTGTCTGAGAAAAGTAATAAGAGTTGAGATAAAAAAACATCAATATTTTTATTTATTTTGATTCTTTATTTTTAATATAAATATCATAAACTAAAACAAACAAAATTAAAGTGAAAATTATTGTAATGTATAAAATATTCTAATATATCTAAATTAAAATTGTATATTGTAATCAACTTGTCCTTGCCGTGTCTGTATCCTAGTTTTTAGAAAGCGTCATGTCGCCGTGTCTCTATCGTGTCGTGTTCGTATCTCATATCCGTGTCTATGCTTCTTAGCCTTAGACTAATGACCCTTAGTTTTGAGTTTGGAATGGAAGAGGTTAGATTCGGCCCCTTCTTATAGATTTGAATATATGTGGTTACAACATCCTAATTTTAAAAATTCCTCAAGATCTGGTGGGGATCCCGGGGTAATGGAAAATGGGAAGTGTTGAGATTTATGAACAAACTACGATCTCTCAAATCGAAATTCAAGGATTGGCACACGAATACATTTGGGGATCTTTAAGCAAAGAAACGCGAGATCACTCTCGTCTAAAACAGTTAAGACATTTGGGAAGAAAACAGAATTTTAAGTGGGGCAGATAAGGATGAGGGCTGTAGATTAAGAGGAGAATTTGAGGTAGTTAATAGAAACTATGACATCTCTTGGAGACAAAAGGCAAAGGTCAAATGGGTAAAGGATGGAGACTGCAGCAAAACCTTCTTTCACAGGGTGGCTTCTTTGCGTCCATCTATTGAGGCAATGGTACTGTGTTGATGGAGGAGAAAGATATTGAGGATGAGATTATCTCTTTTTTTCTTCTCCCTATATGATCATGATAGGAAACCTGTGGCCTCTATTGAGTGCCTAGTAGACTGGAAGCCGATTAGCAGTTGGCAGAGTGAACCTCTAGAGAGGGCTTTCCAAGTTCAGAAGATAAAGAAAGCCATTTTCAGTTGTGAGGGCAACAAGGCCCCTGGGCCATATGGTTTCACCATGGCCTTCTATCAAGAAAATTTAGAGATTGTGAAAGAGGATTTGATCAGAGTTTTCCAGGAATTTATCAATTGACAAGTTTCTTAGTCAAAAGTATAATATTGAACCATACTTTGATTTAGCTGTTGGAGCATGGGATAGCATTTTGTTTTGGTGTTCGTTGGTTAAGTTTGATTTAGTTTTTTACCAATTCACTAGAATTGATCCATTTTATTTTTTGGAGGGAGAAGTGAACTGAACTATTAGACTCTGATAACCAAACCAAACTATCTTTGCATCACTTGTAATATTTTTCCAATCATTATGTAACTCCTAATTTTCATCATATTTACTTGTTCAAATGAAGTATATGAAAAGTTTAGGTAAACAATATATACAAAATTAATTAATGAATGTCTCTAATGAGAATGAATACTAATTAAATAAGTTATAAATTACAAGTAAACAAATTTGAATCAAAAGAATTTTAATTAACCAAGTTAGTTGGGAAGATAATTTAAAATCGTCTAAATTAATTTTAACCAAGTTAGTTGGACTAATTTATATCATCCAATGGCCATGAAAAAGATAAGTGTTATTATCACGTGGGACTTGGGAGGCATGTGCCAAAGGACTAGTAAGCCTTAAATGGATTTTTTTTTTTGTGTGTGTAAGGTTTTGCAAAATTTAATAGTCCTTTTGTTATTCCTTTTAAACTACTTATGGTTCACCCTTTGTTGAATCTCCAGACTCTAGTTGATGTCACAATTTTGATTCTTGCTTCTATTGGCAGCCAGGTGTTATGACTGATGATATTGACCAAGCTGTTCACCAAATGATAATTGATAACGGGGCCTATCCATCACCTCTTGGTTATGGCGGCTTTCCAAAGAGTGTATGCACATCAGTGAATGAATGTATTTGCCATGGAATTCCAGATTCTCGAGTTCTTGAGGTCTTCTCTATAATTATTTAGTTACAACTTATAGCAGTATTTTTTTTTAGATAAGAACAACTTACATCAAAATTGTTGCCAATCATTAGCTTGTCTCCGTAATTGTGATTTAAGACATCATGTTTTTATTTATTTATTTATTATTTTTCTAAATTTTCAGGATGGTGATATTATCAATATTGACGTCACAGTCTATCTAAATGTAAGAATTTGCAAACTTTGACCTTATGTTAAACCTACATATTTGAAGCTGTACATAATTTACACTAACCTTTTTTTTTTTTACCTTGTACTCCTGATCCTTAAATTGTTTTTGTTGTGTTGTATAAGCTTATGTTGCCATTTTCTCTTATAGATTTTTTTTAATTTCAATAAAAAATATGGATAATTATGTAGAAGCGGTGTAGTTGATGTTTTAACACTCCATAGAAGTGAAAACACTCGGTCGTTAAAGCATCAAGGTTACTAAAAGAGTTAAAGCGTTACAAAATGAGTATTTAAAATTATTGGTAATACCTTAAAATAGTTAGTTTTCCTTAACCTAATAACTTAAGCTTTTGGGTTGGGTAGTGATTTAACATGGTATAGAGCATAATGTCCTGGGTTTAAACTGCCATTGTGTTATTTACTCCCATTTCGTACTATCATGTCGGGCCTTTGTTAATTTCCAAGCCACTATGTTTGGGCTTCATAGCGGGCCTTTTTTAAAAGATGGCATTAACTCTGGTGCAGCTTGTGTATGAAGTGTTTGGAATCCACGGAGCAACTTTTATTTGGTTGTAGCTTCTCTCAAACTCTGTGGCAGTCCCTTCTCAAGATCTTTAACACGTCTTGGGTGTTCCACAAGAATCATAGCTATAACACCTTAGCTTTCCTTGGAGGCGCTTTGCTCTACGACAAGAAGAAAAGAATTCTTTGGGATAACGGGGTTAGAGTTATTGTTTGAAATGTTTGAATTGTGAGGAATAGGAGATTTTTCGAGAGTAAGTCTAGATCTTGGGAGGAGGTATGGGATATTTGTGTTCTTGAAGGAGTGCAATTGTAATTCTTTTAGTAACTATGCTCCCTCTATTATTGCCTCCAATTGGATGGCCTTTTTGTAATATTGTTTGGCCGCCTTTTTGGCTTTTTCATTCATCAATGAAAAGCTTTGTTTACCATAAAAAAAAAAAAAAGAAAAGGAAAAGCTGGCTGATTGCAATAGAGGTTCTGAAAGACCATCTCTTCCCTATGTCAGCTTGAAAAGTTAGAAGCACCCCATCTCCCAAAGGCAGTTGTGGTAAAACTTTTCCTCTTCCGGCTTGAAGTAATTTTAAGGAGAAAACTGATTTCTTCCACGTTTTTGAGCCATTCCCACAGTTCTGTTGCCATTGGATATCTTCTGTATTAAGCAATTATTTCGCCACTGCATCCAAACTAGAGGATTCCCCACCCTGTCAAAAGTCATTAAAAGATGAAATAATGGACTCAGAGGAAGAAATGTCCCATTGTTCCACAAAGTCAACCTGCTTTTAATAGATTGGGGCTTCATCATAAAACAATAACTTGGCCAAGAGTTATTATATCTCACTGAAACTTGGCTGTCTTTCTATATCTTTCTTTATATCTGAGCTTTAGAGCCATCTTTTTTTTTTAAAAAAAAGCCGAACTTTCACATATCATATGGACATTCATACATATAACTCATCTAGCGAGGTAGGGAAGCAATCAATGTGTCCTTTTAACATTTCACTGATTAATTTAGACTAGGGTGTTTTGGTTGATCCCTCCTCTTAGGCAACGGGACTCCTTGTGTCCTTGGTCCTTAGGCTGATTTTTTTTAATGAAAGTCTTTTTTTCTTTTATAAAAAATCAGTGTCCTTTTCTGTGTTATTTTAATGAAATACATGTTTGTAGCTATTAAAATTAAGGATGGTATTTATGATCAATCATCATAGGGGTACCATGGCGATACTTCAGCAACTTTCTTTTGTGGAGATGTTGATGATGAAGCCAGAAACCTCATTCAGGTAGCTATTTCAGTTGGAGAGTGTCTTGTCGTACTCACTATCTGCTAATAAGTAGAAATATTTAAGGTTTTTAAATATTGATAACAAAATTGTGGTTTTTACAAGGACTTGTCTAAAACTATTATACATGGTTTATGGATGACAATGTAATCCTGTTCCTGCAAGAATCAAATTTGCTTTATGTTTTATGTTTTTTTTTTCTTTTATTTATAAAAACACAAAGGCCATTTCATTGATAAAATGAAAGAAACAAAGTAATAGGTACAATATTAAAGCGACATAACAAATCAAAAGCCACATAATCAAGGTACAGTGTATACCTCAAACCAAAAAACCCGAACCGCCACCTAATTACAGCTATGCTGGCCACCTATTAATAATTAGTCCTAACGAATAATTATAAAAATCATTGGAAGTTGACACCCAAAAGGAAGTATTTACATGTGGCAACACTCAAACATAATCCCACGATCTAACTTCCTCCCTAAAAATTCTATTTTTTTTCATACCGTGAGTGTCCGGGCCAACTTAAGCGCACGTCGACTAATCTCGGGGGACAACCACACAACCTTAAAACACTTGGCGTCGGTAAACTCGTAGGATAATATCCTAAGTAGGTGGCCAACATGGTTTGGACCCATGACCTCAAGGTTGGAAAGCAACCTCTTGACCACTAGGCCAACCAAAATTCTTCTATTTCTTTCTAGCCAAATATCCCATACAATTGCACACCAACTTGCAATCCATAAACGATTCCCGTTATCATTAAAAGAGGAGAAGACAAGCATTTCTTCTAAAGAATGACAAATAGATTCATTGTTCACCCATGATATTCCAAAAGTTTGGAAAAATATTTGCCAAATAAGCCTCGAAATCTTGCATTTCTACATGATGTGATTTAGATCTTCTGATTCATGATTGCACAGACTACACCTCTTGGGATTGAGGGTGAAGGGAGAAGATCGTTGAAGAAACTCAAACGTATTGATTTTTCCCAATGCGTATTGTTTTAGGCTAAAGATTTGTTAAATTCTTTGGTCCATTTTCCTTATTTAACTCTAAATTCCACAAATCTTGATTTTGACCCTGTTTGTTATAAGGAATCTATTGTTCATGGGCCTTATCACCTCCTCCCATATGAGGCCAGCCCATATATTCTTTTTCCAGAAATCCTATCTTACTCTTTTGCATCCTCCAGATCGTCTTCTTTGCTTGAAGAGTCATCCGAAACCTTGTCACCAATTTCTCAGTTTTCTACAACAGTTCAAGTAGATCAAGACTCTACCTCCTCTGATTTTTTAGATGAATCTTGCCATGAACTCAACGCTTCTGAGAATTTTGAAAGTTTAGAATTTGCTGCACATGAAGTTTTTTTTTCAAAATCAGGAACTTTGCCTATACTTATGCTCTCCCCAAATTTATCTCATGATCCTGATTTGTCTTCTCAACATATGAATTTTGATCTTCACAACACTTCCTGGCTATCATGAAGGAAAAAGATAGTTATGATCTTGCCAGCTCACCTGTTATTCAGAGAATTCAATTTTCTGGCTCAAAGGAGAAAACAAGAAAATTGTGGGGAAAAGTCTATTTCAGAAAGAAGTTTCGTTTTGGAAAGTATTTGAAAAGATCTTCAAGGTTAAAGCTCTCCACAAAGTTTGCATGTTATCTACAATCTGGTTTTGGTCTGCAATGTGAGAAGGATATTCGATATGCGCTCTCGGCTGTTCCTTTGATGAACTCAACTAAACAGAATTTTGTGAAAAAGGTTTGTGCTAAAGAGAAAGTTGTGAGTTTATCTTCATGTAAGTCTATTCTTTCTCCTTTAATTCAAAATCAGATTTGTGGAGATTCATATGTGGGTATTTCTTCTTCTGACCCTCTGGGTTCTACAAATACTTTTCATTCTGGAAATTTTTTTGACACTTCTTCTATCCCCATTAATGTCTCCCATCCTTCTCTGAATCCAATTTTGCCCCATCAGGATATTCCAATCAAAAATATTTTTCGATCTCTTTTATTTTCTGTTAATGGAAACAGCTACTCAGAATTTGATTCAACTTTTTCCAAGAATGTCAATTTTTTTAATTCAACATTTCAGGGTTTAAATTGGCTTCTAATTCATAAATTTTTTGAGAATATGAATGTCAAATTTTCTTTCCAACCATCTGATTCTTCTATTTCTTTTTCACTTGGCCATATGGCTGAGGTTTAGTTTTCTTTTTGTTTCTTGTTTTTACACTGTTTGGGATTCATTTGTTTTTGATGCATATTATTAGTTGGAATGTAAGAGGTTTGGGTAAAAGGGACAAGAGAAAAACTATTAGGAACTTCCTTTTTAGTGTAAATCCGGATATCATTGTGCTTCAGGAAACCAAAAAATCTACTTTCACTCGAAGATTTTTGAACAGTATTTGGGGGGTTAGATTTAAGGATTGGGCGTTTCTTCCTTCTTCAGGAGCGGCGGGTGGGATTTTAATCATGTGGGATGTTAGAATTGTCAAAAAAATTGGAAGTTATTGAGGGTTGTTTTTCTTTGTCTATCAATTTTCTATCTCTATCCTCTAATCTCAATTGGTGGTTCACACGAGTTTATGGTCCTTGTTACTCAGGGAGATTGGAATTTTTTTTGGGAAGAATTGACAGATGTTGCAGGTTTTGTTTACCTCTTTGGTGTTTGGGGGGTGATTTCAATGTGGTGAGATTTGCTCATGAGAAATCCAACTCATCTCGATCTTCTAAAAATATGGAGTCTTTTAATGATTTCATTTCTTTTTATGAACTTCGGGATATTACACTAAGGAATGCAAAATTCACATGGGCAAAAGGTAGAGAATCAAATATCAGACGCAAATTGGACAGATTTCTCCTCTCTTGCGATTGGGAATATTCTCTATCCTATCAGACAAGAAGCCCTAGCCAAGGTTGCTTCGGATCATTGTCCCATTTCTTTAGTGTCTTCATCATTCAAATGGGGTCCTACTCCTTTTAGATTTGAGAACATGTGGATTCTCCATCCTTCTTTTCAGCCTCTTTGCAAGAATGTTTGGTCTTCTTGTCATGTTTGAGGTTGGGCTGCACATATCTTTCTTCAAAAGCTTGATGCTTTATAGAAATCCTTGAAACAATGGAATAAGGAAATTTTTGGGAATATCGTAAACGATAAAAAAGTGGTTTTGGAAAAGATCCAAAAATTGGATGATTTGGATAATGTTTTGGATGTTTGATCAATCCTTAGTTGGAAAAAGCTAAACTTTTAGCTGACCTTGATTCTCTATGCCAAAAGGAACAAATATCTTGGAATCAAAAGGTTAAGCGAAATGGTTCAAAGATTGGGAAAATAATTCTAAACTTTTCCATAGAATTGCTAATTCTAGAAAAGGAAAGAAATGGCTGAATAAACTCATTACTAATGATGGAGTGGTTTTGGATTCTCAAAAAGATATCATCAAAGAAGTCATCAACCATTTTGAGAAGCTTTACTCTTTTCTTTGCTAAAGGTTCTTTTTCACTTTCAGGACTTGAGTGGGATCCTATAAGCTTTGACCAAGCTAATTTTTTGAAAAGACCCTTTAGTTTGGAAGAAATAAGAGTTGCTGTTTTTTACTGTGATGGAAATAAATCCCCTGGACCAGATGGTTTTTTCATGGAATTTTTTCAAAAATCTTGGGATTTGATTAAAGTGGACCTTCTTAATGTGTTTTCGGACTTTTATAGGAATGGGGTCATAAATTTGCGTACTAATGCTACTCACATTTGTCTCATACCTAAAAAGAGTAGTGCTGCTTCTTTATTTGATTTTAGACCAATTTCTCTTGTTACTAGCCTATATAAAATCATTGCTAAAGTGCTAGCTTCTCGGTTAAAATCTGTTTTGGGAGCTACTATTGCTCCTTTTCAATCAGCTTTTGTTCAAGGACGACAAATTCTAGATCCTATTTTGATTGCCAATGAAACCATTGAGGAGTATAATCGTAAGAAAAAAGAGGGATTTATTTTTAAGATTGATTTTGAGAAGGCTTTTGATCATGTTGAGTAGGGTTTTTTAGATTTAGTCTTTCTGAACAAGGGTTTTGGTTCAAAATGGAGAAATTGGATTTTAGGCTGTCTAAAAACTGCAAACTTTTCTATTTTTATTAATGGCTGTCCTAAAGGTTTCGTTAAAGCTTCTCGTGGCCTTAGACAAGGTGATCCTCTCTCACCTTTCCTTTTTAATATTGTGAGTGATGTTTTATCTCGTTTGGTGGAAAAGGCTATTTCCTCTCAAGTCATTGAGTGTTTCCATATTGGTCGTGACAATCTTACTTTATCTCAACTACAATTTGCTGATGACACCATCTTTTTTGTAGCAAACAAGGATTCTTCTCTTCTCAATCTTTTAGAGGTGGTTAAGTTTTTTGGAGTTTTGTCTGGCTTGAAAATTAATCTTGCAAAAAGTTCTCTACTTGGCTTAAATGTTGACGAGTCGAGAGTTTCATTTCTTGCAAATTCCATTGGTTGTGCTCATGGGAATTGGCCTATTAAGTACTTAGGACTCCCTCTAGGTGGAAACCCTTCTAATCTCTCTTTTTGGCAGCCGGTGATCGATAAAATTTCTTCTAGACTTGATGGTTGGAGGAAGGGTTGTTTTTCTAGGGAGGGTAGATTAACTCTCATTTCTTCGGTATTACATAATCTCCCAATTTACTATTTGTCACTTTTTAAAATGCCTAAAAAAGTTGTACTAATTTTGGAAAGAATTTTTAGAAGCTTTCTTTGGGATGATATTGGGGAAAGGAAAAAACTTCATCTTGTTAATTGGAAAACTGTTTGTAAACCAAAAGTTTTGGGTGGTTTGGGCATTGGTAATCTTGAATTAAAAAACTTGGCTTTGCTTGGAAAATGGATTTGGCGTTTCTCTTCTAAATCAAATTCTTTTTGGGCTTCTTTCATTAAAAGCAAATATCGATCTTTTAGTTTTGATTGGAATTCTTTGATGGTGCATTATGGATCTCTTCGTAGCCCTTGGAAATCTATTTCCAAATGTGTTCCCTCTTTCTCCAAGGGTACAAAAATCATTCTACGTAAACAGTCTTGGAATTCGTTTTTGGGAAGATATTTGGATTTCTGATTCCCCTCTTTCTTTATCTTTTCCTCTTCTGTATCGAATTACTAAAAATCGTTTTGCTACCACTTTCTCTCTTTTTAACTTGCTTTCTAAGTCTTGGGATCTCTCTTTTTTTAGAAATTTTAAAGATGAGGAAATTCTGGAATTTTCTTCTCTTCTTTGTCTTATCTCTCATATTTTCCCTTCTTCCTCTCATGATCGTATTTCTTGGACCCTTTATCCTTCGGGTTCTTTTACTTGCAAATCTTTCTTTTCTTTTCTCTTCTCTCCCATCCTCTTCCTTCAGAGTTTTTCCCTTCCAACTCCATTTGGTTTTCGGGTTTTCAACCAAAAATCCAATTTTTTCTTTGGACTTTTTATTTGGGTAAACTTGTCACGGGGGACGTTTTGCAATCTCGGATGCCCACTTTCTCTTTATCTCCACATATTTGTTTCTTGTGTTATAGGAGTTGTGAATCGGCTTCTCACCTTTTTCTTCATTGTAACTACACTAGCAACCTTTGGTTCAAACTTCTTTCACAATTTGACTTGAGTTGGGTTCCTCCAAAGGATGCTCGGGATCTTTTGATTATGGACTTTTTTGGTTTAAGGATTGCAAAAAGGAGGATAATTTTTCTTAAATGTGCAGTGGCTCTTTTATGGACTAATTGGTTGGAACGCAATGCTCGGATTTTTTCTGGAGAACCCAAACCTTGGCATCTTTTATGGGATTCTTTTACTTCAAGAACTTTTAGTTGGGCCAAATTTGTAAATAGTATAGATTTTGATTTTCCTACACATTCCATGTTCTATAAATGGAATTCTTTTATGTAATTTTTTTTACTTTTGTTTCATCGGAGGATTTCTCATCCTCTTGTATTTTGTTTTTATTCTTATTTGATCAATGAAAGTTCATCTTTCTATCAAATTTTTTTTTCCCAATGCCAGAGACTAGATAAAAAATTTGACTCTCTTCGAGATCTTCACCTTCCATAGTGTAAACTAAAGAGTTGAAGAGAATGTAATTCATATATTTACTAACGGCATACACATCATATATATACACATTAGAGTCTAACCTAATGGGCTTAAAAGTAATGGGCCTAACTATGTAACTATTATAATAAACTCAATAATTATATCTAACACTCCCCCTCAAGTTGGAGCATATATGTTAATCATGCCCAGCTTGTTACAAAGGTAGTCAATCCGTGGTCCATTCAAAGCTTTTGTAAAGATGTCGCCTAATTGTTCTCCAGTCTTCACATATCCGGTAGAAATCAGCCCCAATTGTATTTTCTCACGAACAAAGTGACAATTAACCTCAATATGTTTAGTACGCTAATGAAAAAGGGGGTGTGAATCGATATGAAGGGCCAGCTTGGTTATCACACCATAGTTTCATTGGATGCAAGACTGAAAATCCCAACTCAATAAGAAGTTGACGAATCCATATCACTTCACAAGCTGACTGAGCCATAGCTCTATATTCTGATTCAGCACTAGATCGTGATACAACATGTTGCTTCTTACTCTTCCAGGAGACTAAATTTCCTCCCACAAAAAAACAATAACCAGTAGTAGATCTTCGATCTTCTTTAGACCCAGCCCAATCGGCATCTGAGAAGCATTCAATCTCACTGTGTCCATGGTTGCCATATAGAATTCCTCGTTCAGGGGCACCTTTTAAGTAACACAAAATCTGTTCAGCAGCCTTCCAATGTTCAATAGTAGGTGAGGACAAATATTGACTCACTATACTAATTGAATATGCAATATCTGGATGAGTTACAGTAAGGTAATTAGGTTTTCCAACCAACCTCCGGTATCTTTCAGGTTCTTCAAATAATTCACCATCCCTTGTAAGCTGCAAATTAGGATTCATTGGGGTGCTACATGGTTTAGCCCCTAATTTACCAGTCTCTGATAGTAAATCTAACACATATTTCCTTTGAGAAAGGAAGATCCCTTTACTGCTTCTCGTCACTTCAACACCCAAAAAATATTTTAACGCCCCTAAGTCTTTGGTATGAAATTGACTATGGAGGAAAGTTTTGAGGGATAAAATACCTGCACTATCACTTCCTGTGATGACAATGTTATCTACATACACAACCAACAAAATGATCCCAGCTGCAGACTTGCGATGAAAAACAGAGTGATCTGATTTACTTTTTCTCATGCCAAATTGTTCAACTGCCAAGCTAAATTTACCAAACCATGCCCGAGGGCTCTGTTTCAAGCCATACAACGATTTTCTCACATAACAAACCTTTCCATTCTCCCCCTGAGCAACAAATCCAGGTGGTTGCTCCATATACACGTCTTCTTGAAGATCCCCATGAAGAAAAGCATTCTTGATATCTAACTGGTGCAAAGGCCAACCATATGTAGCAGCCAGAGAAATAAACAATCGAATTGACGTGAGTTTGGCAACAGGAGAAAAGGTGTCAGAATGATCAATCCCATAGACCTGAGCATACCCTTTAGCAACGAGGCGGGCTTTCAAACAAGCAATAGATCCATCAGGATTAACTTTGATTGCAAAAACCCACTTACAACCAATAGCTTTCTTACTCGTAGGTAAATCGACCAAAGTCCAAGTTCCATTTTCTTCCAAGGCCCGCATTTCCTCGATCATGGCATTACGCCACCCAGAATGAGAAAGGGCATCATGAACAGTCTTAGGTAAAGAATCAAGTGATGCAATAAAAGAACACACAGAGGGAGACAAATTCTTATAAGATACAAAAGAAGTAACAGGATACGTACAAGTTCGTTTCCCCTTACGGAGGGCAATAGGGAGATCAACTTTTGTGACTGGATCTGACGACGAAGCCTCTTGAACGGTGGTATCTGGACATGAATCTGGTACAGTACGAGGACGACGGGTAAACACTTGAGGAAAGGGAGGCATGGGCAGAGAGATTGGTAGAGGAGGAGGAACAACAGTTGGTACTTCAGAGGGAGGTGGCAAAACTGAAGTCGGTATTTCAGAGGGAGGTGGAACAACGGTAGTAGTGGTGTAGATTAACAAGTTATCATCCTCCTCAAGAGAAATGTACGAGACAGAAGGAGAGAACGGTGTATTTTCCAGAAAAGTAACATTCGAAGAAACCAAATATCTATTAAGAACGGTAGAGAAACATCGATATCCCTTTTGAACCCGAGAATAGCCAAGGAAAATACATTTTAAAGCCTTGGGATCAAGTTTAGAAAGTTGAGGACGAACATCCCGAACAAAACATGTGCAACCAAATATCTTAGGTTCTATCGGAAATAAAGGTTTATTGGGGAGCAAAGAGTGGTAAGGAATTTGACCATTAAGAACCGAGGAAGACATGCGATTAATGTGAAAACAAGTAGTAGAAACAGCATCTGCCCAAAAATGTTTAGGAACCTGCATTCGGAAAAGTAAAGCTCGAGCAGTTTCCAACAAATGTCTATTTTTACGTTCAGCTACCCCGTTTTGAGACGGAGTATCGACACAAGATGTTTGATGGAGAATGCCATGTGTGATCATAAAATTTTGAAAAGTGGATGACATATATTCTTTTGCGTTATCACTTCGAAGAGTTTTTATTGAGATATTGAACTGGGTTTGAATTTCAGCACAAAACGTAGAAAAATGAGAAAATACCTCGGAACGAGATTTCATGAAATAGAGCCATGTCATTCGAGAGTAATCATCAACAAATGTAACAAAATACCGAAATCCGGTTATAGAAGCAACAGGACAGGGACCCTAAACATCGGAATGAACTAACTCAAAAGGAGCACTTGCACGTTTATTGACTCGTGGACCATGATTGACACGATGATGTTTAGCAAACTGGCACGACTCACAATCTAAAGAGGACAAATGTTGAAACTGAGGGCACAATTTCTTAAAAACAGAGAGAGAAGGATGACCTAATCGACAATGAGTATCAAAAGCAGACGATGACGATACTCCAGAACATGCAACAGAAAACTGAGGGTCAAGAACGTAGAGGCCGCCAAATTCATGTCCTTTACCAATAATCTACTTCGTCGTAAGATCCTGAAACAAACAATAAGTGAGATAGAATGAGACACAACAATTTAAAGAGCGAGTAATTTGACTGACAGACATCAAATTAAATGACAAGTCAGGGAGGCTAAGAACACAAGACAAGGGTAATGAATGAACAGGCTTAGCTTGACCAGATGCAATAACAATGGAAGTGGATCCATCTATTAAAGTAACATGAGAAGACGAAGTGTGTGGTTCGAATGTGGAAAGTAATTTAGGATTACCTGTCATATGGTCAGTTGCACTAGAATCTATGACCCATTTGGAGGAAGAAGAAACAAGACATAATGCCGATTTACCTGGATCGAGCAATAGCGATCGGGGCAAACCGATGATCCATTTTTCCAACCATCAAATCAGAATAAACTTGTAATTGACCCCGAAAGAAACAAACAATGACCAAGATCAACAAACGGCTAAAGAATTAGCCACAAAAAACGAATGATAGTTGAAACCCAAGTAAAAAACAAAACAGATCTGAAAATTAGCCACAAACCGATCTGACCCAAAAATAGCCAAAAAACCAGATCTGGACAGCACACAAAAGGCTCGTTTCCTTCACAAACAGGCACGAGTTGAACCCAAAAGCACCAAAGAACAACCGGAGATACAATTTCGATCAGACCCAAACAAACGGCGGTGGAAACGGACCTCTCACGCCCTCACGAGCCGGCGCGTGAGGAAGGAGGAGGACGGTGTGGTGGCGCGGTGGTTTCCGGCGACGACGACTCGACTCTTCGGAGGGCGGCGGTTCTTCCTATGAGGGTGGTGTCGACAAATGATCACTTTTGATCGAGACCCGAACTCGAACCCTAACCCTCTTGAACAAGAATTCACTCTACCAACTCTCAAACAAAATTAAGGACCTTTTACGCTCTGATACCATGTAAACTAAAGAGTTGAAGAGAATGTAATTCATATATTTACTAACGGCATAGACATCATATATATACACATTAGAGTCTAACCTAATGGGCTTAAAAGTAATGGGCCTAACTATGTAACTATTATAATAAACTCAATAATTATATCTAACACATAGTTTCAGTGTTGTTGAGGCACATAGAGGCGAGCGCCTATGGCGAAAGGCGAGGCGCTTTCTGCCTCTTGCGCCTCAAGGTTGTCCATAGCGCACAACTTTAGTAAGGCGTGCACCTTTCATGCTTTTGTTCACCATAAGCATGGCGATACATGGGTGATGCTTTTCAGAAGCCAGACAAGCTTTTGCTAAATCCCATTATAAATCTAAATAATTAAGCCTGTTTTGGAAATTTAACACAACCACAACCTGTCTCTCTCTCTCTCTCTCTCTCGCTTATTGTCTGTCTCTCTATCTACCACCGGTCCCTCTATCCACCTGTCTCTTTATCTACCATGTGTAAGTTAATCCCCCTTCCCAGCCACTAAAATCATAAAAGATAATTTTTAAGTATTTTTTTACTTTTTAGTTATTAATCTTAAATATAAAACCACCCACCTAAGACATTAAAATTCTCTTTAAAATTTCTGTGTTTATCCCTTTATACCAAAGGGTCCAAATAAGGAATATAACCTTTTTCGGTCGTTTACCTTTCCAATTCATCGCAACTAAACTACCATTAAGCAAGCTGTCCTTGGCCGTGTGGCTGAAGAAAAGGGACTTTTTTCTTTTAGGATAAATGACATAAGTATATCAGGTTGAAAATGCTGGATCTATTAGAGCCTAAGTAGGTCATTTTATCTACCTTCTAAGCCAAGACCCTTCTATCTTATTCCTTTTTTTTATAAATCATTTCAGCTTAATAGAAGTAGTGCCTTTTGACATTTCAGTACCGGATGAGTCTATCTCTAATTTGATTGCGCACGATAAGTTTAGCTGGCTAAATTTAGCCAGTATGTCATTGTATGGGAATTTTTCATTAATTTGTTAATTTCTTTAAGTTCTAATTATTAGAATTCAACCCTAAACGTCATCTTTGGGATCGTTTTTTTTTGTATTTCATTTACCTTTGGTAAAAAACTAATGCGCATTTAAATTTTGGTTTAAATTTATCATCTTTGTACTTACCTTGGAACTCTTTCTTGTAATTTTTTTTGGAGGTTTTCTTAACCGCTTGTACATTCTTTTTTATTAATATAATTGTTCTGAATTTTTCTAAAAAAGAGAATTCAGAAGACATGATGAAGGGAAAATATAGAATCCATGAGAAATAAAATGAGCTGAACAACAGTTTTTTTTGGTTGCAAAAGCAATTTTAATCAAGAGAGAATGGTGCCAAAGAAGAAGAATACTGAATTTAGCTATTCATGGTATATTATCATCATTGGGGCTACTTTTTTAGAGCATTAAATACTGTTAAGCAACGAATCTAATCCTTTTAGTTGAACAATTGGTGACGTTTTTTATATTACCTAGTAAAATATATAAGATCAAACTATTATAACCTCCAGTTATCATTAGCTATTAGACTATTTCACTACAATGATGTACTTATAGCTGCTTCTTTGCTTGATATATATATATATGGAGTCAATCTGGAAGAAGTTTTGAATTTTTTTTTAATAATATCTTTAGGTGACTAAAGAGTGCTTAGATAAAGCAATATCCATATGTGCACCAGGAGTGGAATACAAGCAAATTGGCAAAACGATTCAGTAAGAAAACCACTCGATATGTGTTCTGGTCATTACTTTTAATTATAATGCTGAACCATATGGCACTTTTGATTATTGTAATTATGAGGAATTTTTTTTGGCTAGAAACCATATAGCTTCATTTAACAAAACCATTAGTAACTCATCACCCAAGCCGAAGCCAGGCATTCACAAAGTTTTTCCCAATTGGCTTTAATTTTAAGAATAAAATAGTTACAATAACTTTTAAAGAAGTCTGCAAGAAGGGTTTTCATTTTATATTATTATTATTTTTTTAAGAAATGGAATTTCATTCATAAAATGAATTTACTAAGGGGAAAGTGTGACATCCGAGGCTGATGAGGGCGAACTGTTTCCCAATGCCAATGAACAGACCAGGAGCGGCTTTTAGGTTCTTTCTCGTGTAAATATTTCCTTACTTCACTTACTAGCACCATTTCTCCTCCTTTTGGTGCTTTTCACTCTCTTTGGATTCCTAGTTGGTTACCAAAATTCAGTTTTTATATGGACTTTCAATTTGGGGCAACTCATTACTGGGATGTTTTGCAATCTCGTTTTCCTACGACTAGCTTGTCTCCTTATATTTTTTTTCGAGATTATGAATCTGTTTTTCATCTATTTTTGAGTTGCGGCTAAACTTTGGTTCAAGCTTTTTTGCCAGTTTGACTTATGTTGGGTACGTCCGAAGGATGCTTGTGATATATTAGATTGGGATGTTTTGGGTTTAAGTCAACCAAATTGAGGAAATCTTTCTGGAAAGCTTTGCTTTGGAGCGTTTGGCTAGATTAGAGCGCAACTCTTAGATCTTTAATGATGTTGTTAATCTCCTTGGTTGTACATTTGGGATTGTATTGTAAAACAAAGAGTTGAAGAGAATGTAATTCATGTATTTACTAACGACATACACATCCTATATATACACATTAGAGTCTAACCTAATGGGCTTAAAAGTAATGGGCCTAACTATGTAACTATTATAATAAACTCAATAATTATATCTAACACTCCCCCTCAAGCTGGAGCATATATGTTAATCATGCCCAGCTTGTTACAAAGGTAGTCAATTCGTGGTCCATTCAAAGCTTTTGTAAAGATGTTGCCTAATTGTTCTCCAGTCTTCATATATCCGGTAGAAATCAACCCCAATTGTATTTTCTCACGAACAAAGTGACAATCAACCTCAATATGTTTAGTTCGCTCATGAAAAACGGGGTTTGAAGCGATATGAAGGGCAGCTTGGTTATCACACCATAGTTTCATTGGATGCAAGACTGAAAATCCCAACTCAATAAGAAGTTGACGAATCCATATCACTTCACAAGCTGACTGAGCCATAGATCTATATTCTGATTCAGCACTAGATTGTGATACAACATGTTGCTTCTTACTCTTCCAGGAGACTAAATTCTCTCCCACAAAAACACAATAACCAGTAGTAGATCTTCAATCTTCTTTAGACCCAGCCCAATCAGCATCTGAGAAGCATTCAATCTCACTGTGTCCATGGTTGCCATATAGAATTCCTCGTCCAGGGGCACCTTTTAAGTAACACAAAATCTGTTCAACAACCTTCCAATGTTCAATAGTAGGTGAGGACAAATATTGACTCACTATACTAATTGAATATGCAATATTTGGACGAGTTACAGTAAGGTAATTAAGTTTTCCAACCAACCTCTGGTATCTTTCAGGCTCTTCAAATAATTCACCATCCCTTGTAAGCTGCAAATTAGGATTCATTGGGGCGCTACATGGTTTAGCCCCCAATTTACCAGTCTCTGATAGTAAATCGAACACATATTTCCTTTGAGAAAGGAAGATCCCTTTATTGCTTCTCGTCACTTCAACACCCGAAAAATATTTTAATGCCCCTAAGTCCTTCGTATGAAATTGACTATGGAGGAAAGTTTTGAGGGATAAAATACCTGCACTATCACTTCCTGTGATGACAATGTCATCTACATACACAACCAACAAAATGATCCCAGCTGCAGACTTGCGATGAAAAACAGAATGATCTGATTTACTTTTTTTGATGCCAAATTGTTCAACTGCCAAGCTAAATTAACCATGCCCGAGGGCTCTGTTTCAAGCCATACAACGATTTTCTCAGATAACAAACCTTTCCATTCTCCCCCTGAGCAACAAATCCAGGTGGTTGCTCTATATACACCTCTTCTTGAAGATCCCCATGAAGAAAAGCATTCTTGATATCTAACTGGTGCGAAGGCCAACCATATGTAGCAGCCAGAGAAATAAACAATCGAACTGGCGTGAGTTTGGCAACAGGAGAAAAGGTGTCAGAATAATCAATCCCATAGACCTGAGCATACCCTTTAGCAACGAGGCGGGCTTTCAAACTAGCAATAGATCCATCAGGATTAACTTTGATTGCAAAAACCCATTTACAACCAATAGCTTTCTTACCTGTAGGTAAATCAACCAAAGTCCAAGTTCCATTTTCTTCCAAGGCCCGCATTTCCTCGATCATGGCATTACGCCACCCAGAATGAGAAAGGGCATCATGAATAGTCTTAGGTAAAGACACAGAATCAAGTGATGCAATAAAAGAACACACAGAGGGAGACAAATTGTTATAAGATACAAAAGAAGTAACAGGATACGTACAAGTTCGTTTCCCCTTACGGAGGGCAATAGGGAGATCAACTTCTGTGAATGGATCTGACGACGAAGCCTCTTGAACGGTGGTATCTGGACATGAATCTGGTATAGTACGAGGACGACGGTAAAACACTTGAGGAAAGGGAGGCATGGGCAGGGAGATTGGTAGAGGAGGAGAAACAACAGTTGGTACTTCAGAGGGAGGTGGTAAAACAGAAGTCGGTATTTCAGAGGGAGGTGGAACAAGGGTAGTAGTGGTGTAGATTAACAAGTTATCATCCTCCTCCGGAGAAATGTACGAGACAAAAGGAGAGAACGGTGTATTTTCTAGAAAAGTAACATCCGAAGAAACCAAATATCTATTAAGAACTGAGAAAGCATGCGATTAAGGAGAAAACAAGCAGTAGAAACAGCCCAAAAATGTTTAGGAACCTGCATTCGGAAAAGTAAAGCTCGAGCAGTTTCCAACAAATGTCTATTTTTACGTTCAGCTACCCCGTTTTGAGACGGAGTATCAACACAAGTTGTTTGATGGAGAATGCCATGTGTGATCATAAAATTTTGAAAAGTGGATGACATATATTCTTTTGCTTTATCACTTCGAAGAGTTTTTACTAGGATATTGAACTGGGTTAGAATTTCAGCACGAAACGCAGAAAAATGAGAAAATACCTCGGAACGAGATTTCATGAAATAAAGCCATGTCATTCGAGAGTAATCATCAACAAATGTAACAAAATACCGAAATCCGGTTATAGAAGCAACAGGACAGGGACCCCAAACATCGGAATGAACTAACTCAAAAGGAGCACTTGCACGTTTATTGACTCGTGGACCATGACTGACACGATGATGGTTAGCAAACTGGCACGACTCACAATCTAAAGAGGACAAATGCTGAAACTGAGGGCACAATTTCTTAAAGACAGAGAGAGAAGGATGACCTAATCGACAATGAGTATCAAAAGCAGACGATGACGATACTCCAGAACATGCAATAGAAAACTGAGGGTCAAGAACGTAGAGGCCGCCAGATTCATGTCCTTTACCAATAATCTGCTTCGTCGTAAGATCCTGAAACAAACAATAAGTGGGATAGAATGAGACACAACAATTTAAAGAGCGAGTAATTTGACTGACAGACATCAAATTAAATGACAAGTCAGGGAGGCTAAGAACACAAGACAAGGGTAATGAAGGAACAGGCTTAGCTTGACCAGATGCAATAACAGTGGAAGTGGATCCATCTGCTAAAGTAACATGAGAAGACGAAGTGTGTGGTTCGAATGTGGAAAGTAATTTAGGATTACCTGTCATATGGTCAGTTGCACCAGAATCTATGACCCATTTGGAGGAAGAAGAAACAAGACATAATGTCGATTTACCTGACTGAGCAATAGCAGTACCGGGGGCAAACTGATGATCCATTTTTCCAACCATCAAATCAGAACAAACTTGTAATTGACCCCGAAAGAAACAAACAATGACCAAGATCAACAAACGGCTAAAGAATTAGCCAAAAAAAACGAATGATAGTTGTAACCCAAGTAAAAAACAAAACAGATCTGAAAATTAGCCACAAACAAATCTGACCCAAAATAGCCAAAAAACCAGATCTGGACAGCACACAAAAGGCTCGTTTTCTTCACAAACAGGCACGAGTTGAACCCAAAAACACCACAGAACAACCGGAGATACAATTCCGATCAGACCCAAACAAACGGCATCGGAAACGGCCCTCTCACGCGCCCTCACGCTCCGGCGCGAGAGGAAGGAGGCGGACGGTGTGGCGGCGTGTGGGACTCCACACGCGGTGTTTTCCGGCGACGGCGATTCCACTCTTCGGCGGGCGGCGGTTCTTCCTATGAGGGTGGTGTCGACAAATGATCACTTTTGATCGAGACCCGAACTCGAACCCTAACCCTCTTGAACAAGAATTCACTCTACCAACTCTCAAACAAAATTAAGGACCTTTTACGCTTTGATACCATGTAAAACAAAGAGTCGAAGAGAATGTAATTCATGTATTTACTAACGACATACACATTAGAGTCTAACCTAATGGGCTTAAAAGTAATGGGCCTAACTATGTAACTATTATAATAAACTCAATAATTATATCTAACACTTTTCATACTTTTAGTTGGGCAAAAATTGTTAATCCAACTGATTTTAGTTTTTCTGTGGATTGCATGTTCTATAAATGAAATTCTTTCATTTAGTATACTTTTCTTATTACTTTTACTTTTAAGTCTTTGAGGATTTCTCATCCTCTTATATTGTACTTTATTCCCTTGTTTAATGAAAGTTCATCTTTCTATTTGAAAAAAAAAAGTTTACAGGGGTTTTGGTTCTTTCTGGTACTTGGGTTTTTCTTTGTTTTGATTGGTTTCTTGATGGGGTTGGCAAGAGCTTGGTAAAGAGACCAAGGTAAAGCCGTGACAACCCAACTTTTTTGAGAGATTGTCAAGTTCGAGGTCAGATGAGCCATCTGGGTTGTAAGAGGAGAGACAAATGGCTGTTTGGAGGGGAGGAGAAGACGTTTGAGGAGAAATGAGATGCCGGTTTTGATGGTTGGGTGCCTTAAAAATGAATTTTGGTGGAAAAACAGGATTCCTGGTTCAGCAGCAAAGTCGACTGCTTTAGCTTTAGGGATTCCAAAAGGACTGAGGCTGGGTGATGGAATTGGGCTGATGGAGGTATTGGGACCAATGACATACAAAGGGTCGGTCCTAGAAAGATTGGAGGTCCTAGAAAGATTGGTGGCCTGGTTTTGAGGGGTTGAGCTAGGGATGATGTTGGGCCCTACAACATTTGTTTATGAAGGGTTGGTGCCTGGGTTTGGGGTAGCTGGGTTAGATGAGGTACTGGAGTCAGGAGGAAATAATATTGGGGCACTGGGCTTGGGTCGTAAAAGGTGGGTCCACTTGAGAGGGGGTTGATTCGGGATTTATGAGAATAATGTAATTTGACGTAGCAAGGTTGATCGATGGCAAGGGACAAGAGAGATTTGCTTGCTAAGAATCCATGGGAAAGGATTACCTATGGGATCCAAATACTGTTGGCGGCCTCAATGAAAAAACTTCCATGGATGGGGGCATGTATTCACATTAGGAAGTTGGGGAGGTTGGGGTTGGAATAACCCATGATTTGACTCTAGCTGTGAACACGCTACTTGTGTTGATATTAACCTTAGGCAAAATAAAGCCACAGTAATTGCTATCAACTCTAATGCAAGCTATAAAATTTAACACCTTGCTAGAGCATTCCAAGAAGCCACCACAAACGTTACCAATAGCTCTTAAGGTATCTAAGTTCCAAAGGTTAAAGGGTGTCTTAAGCTCCTTTAACGAACTTTTTGGGAAAACTTACAAGGAATCACTCCATTTGTTTCCTTTTTGGGAAAACTTACAAGGAATCACTCCATTTGTTTCCAATTTTGTTGAAACTTAAGGGATAGGGAAGTAAAGGACCTTTGTTCTTTACCATCATTTTTAGTGAATAGGGTTTGGTCTTTGGACTCCTTTGGGACTTTTCGAGGACTGAAGTTCGTGTTTTTTTGTTTATTATCTCTTAATCAAATCAATTGAAGTTCATCTTTCAATTAAAAAAAAGATGTTTGTAAGGTTGAAATCACATTTAATATCGGAGAATGAACATTCTTTTTACTTCTTAATTCATCTAGTGGTTTTTTGCATGCTAATTTGATTTACATTAGTGACATACATCAATGCAATTGCATTGTTTATTATAAAAAAAAACATTAGTGACATTATCCTATTCACATATCTGTGACCAACTTTTATGCTATGGTGTGAAGTTGATTTTAGAAAAGATTGTATACACGAAGAAAAAGGTTAGTAAATGTTCTGTTTTGTCTTGCTCAATACTTTTAGAACCTGTTCACTAACGATTTAATAGATATTTAATGTTTGATATTTTAAAAAATGGAGTGTCAACGCTAACTTAAGATATAATAAAGTAGGTGGCTGCTAAGATATAAATTCATTGACCTCAAAGACAATTTACTTTACAATCTAGCTCTTGTATGAATATACCAATTTGTGATAGTTATGAATTGGATTTACTGTGTCAACTCATGATGGCTATTAATACTTGGTACGAGATACTAAAATTTTGTGGCTTTGTTCATTGATGATGTTAATAAATTCCGAGGCTTCATATATCTGAAAGTAATTTCAGGTAAAAAATGATGTTCTTACTTCCTAATTGATGAAAACCTTCACTCTCAAATGTTTCCTTATGTTTTTCTTATCAAGAACTCATGCAGATAAACATCGCTTCGGTGTAGTTCAACAGTATGTTGGTCATGGTGTTGGACGTGTGTTTCATGCCGATCCAGTTATTCTTCACTACAGTAATTATCCTGTTCTTTACATCCTCCCTTTTACTCTTAGAATGGGTTTCTTGTACCATCTTTGGTTTATTGTACATTTTTGGATTCTTACACTTTCTAATACATATACTCATATCATACAAAATGTTTAATCCAGTGAAAATGAAATGAAGTTAGAAGATCCACATGAAGCATTGATAGAGCCTGTTTCTTTTGATAAAAAAAAGTTAATGTTTTGTTTTGGCAAATGTTCGTGAAAAAAAAGATGTTCTGCATTGTCTATAGTAAAATTGAAATAATTCTTTTGTTTAAGAAGAAATATAACTCATGATAGAACGTTTATCAATCTGTTATGCGTATGTTTTCGTTTATAAAATGTAAGTGGCCATTTTATTTTATGTTTCAATGTAAGTGATCATAATTTCTCTGTCCAGGAAAGATTTCCTGCTCTTCAATTTATGTTGTGTTGTACTCGAGTGTCTACATTTTTTTGATCAAGTATGGAAGGGAATTAAAATGAAAATTATGGAATATCAATTATTTGAGTACGAATTTTCACTCTTTACAGGGAACAATGAAAGTGGGCGCATGGTGTTGAATCAAACCTTTACAATTGGTAATACATTTCAACTAATTTTAATTTTGCAATTTTTCCACGTGCTATTTACATGATGTTTTTTGTGATGATTACTCGAAATATGAAATGACATTTGTAATAACTAAATTGCAGCCGAAGTCTTTGATGGAAAATTCATAAGAATTCATTTGCAAAAAGAAAAAAAAAAAAAAAAATTATTCAGAAGAATTATCTTTCCATTATAATAAGCAAAGCAACATGAAAAAACAATTGTTTCATTATATTAAAGGTTCAAAGCCAAAGGAAAACAATTTTTAGTAAAAAAAAAAAAGGCTAGTGAAACTATACTTTCATCATTCTTATCTCAAACATCTCAATATTACATTCCAGTTTTATGCCCTATGGATAACAAAACAAAAAACAGAAGGAAAAAAAAAAGAGTAACATGACTTAAGACAACACATTGATAATATCTTTTAAACAACCCATCCAAAATGGTATATCAACATAACAACTCATTGTTGTCTCTATTATCCTCATCCAAATCTTAAAGCAAACAAATGGGAAAAAAATGATGGATTTATGAATACCAAAAAAGTCGAGAAGCTAGCAGATTAAAGGGCATTGTCCCCAATTTTTTGTTCTTCTTTCCTGCAGTGAATAATCAAAACTAATGAGTAATAATCAATAACTCTATTGATCTTTCCATCAAAGAATGAAAACAAATCATGAACAATCAAATTAAAGAAAATATATATGATAGAAAATTTACAGAAATTATACTCGGTGTTAGTCCATCATTTATAGAAATTCTAAAAAGAGAGAAAATTGACTATGATGGGAACTAGTTCCACTCTTATGCTCGAGGGAAGAAGATACAAAAATAAAGAAAATAACATCAATAAAAGAAAAACCCACATACCAAGATCCAAATATATGAACCCTAAATAATTCAAAATTCATCTGCCCCTCCAATTAAACAATTAGGTTTCATTTTTTACAATTACAACAGTTAATAACAGATTTGAGATAGTCGAGAACTAACTTGACTGCTATTTTAGCCAAGATTTTCTTGAAATTGTAACATCAACTTCACTATCCATTAAAAATGAAAAAAATTATCTCTCGTACTTGATTCTAGGGAAGAAGATCTTTTCAAAGATTTTAGATGTCGATAGTTTCATAGTATTTTTCGCGATTTTGAGAAGGAAGAAGAAGAAGAAGAAGAAGCTGCTTTGGAATGGGGTTTCGCTGATACAGAATTTCCATGGCTTTGGCATTGTGGAGTTGAATAGACATAGCTTTTTTACGAACTGACGGGATTGTATATGCAATCCCGTGTTTTGGTAGGAAAATAAATAGGATTATTTGAAAACATAAAAAAGTAGAATCCAAACTTGGGCTTAAAAAATGGGTAGTATCCAAATCCAAAATTAAAAAAAAAAAAAAAGGATTGTAAACCAAACATCCACCCTATTATTTGAATCCAGATCCATGGATCTGGATCATAAACCAAACGGGCCCTTAGGGTTATGAAATCTAAATTTGTATAGTCTGGGTTAGTGCATTAGTTTATACATGTACAATTCGTGTATATGAAAAAAAGTTGACAAATCCTTGCACTGTAGTAAACCCATGGATTGGAGAAGATAATGTGATATACTCATTGATCAAACCTGTAAAACAATCACCCTCTTCGTTACCACTTTTTTAATTCCTTCACCTCATAGGTCAAGGGTAAAACTTCATTTAAACCCAAAAGAATACCCATTGAAATTCTGGCTTTACAATCAAGAGTCCAAGATACAAATACGCCTTAATCTCACTTACTGGCTTTGTGTGTTTTTTTTTTCTTCATATTTTTTTCGAAGAATTCACAACAATATTATTATAAAGTAAAATATGTCCAAGAGGATGAGCAATCCTCAATGTGAGAGTCACAAAGGCAAGAAGAATTCCAAGGTAAATATATGACCGACAAGGAAAGGATGAACCCAAATCTAAATGTTCAATATTTTTTTTACCATAAATTAATGTAGTACATAAACAATCCCAAATGTTCTGATGATCATCAATCAAATTGTTAAAAATGCGGTTGTTCCATTCCTTCTAGATAATTGAGAAGAGAGCTGCTAAAACACAATTTCAAAAAGAACGCTTTCGTCTCCCCCCTTTTCCACTTTCAGTTATGGAAAAGAGAATGTTGTCTAAGGTGTTAAATCAACCACTAAAACCAAAGAGCTTAAGCTAATAGGCTAAGGTAAATTTAAGGTATTCCCAACACTACCCCTCACAGCGACTTTGTTTTTAACAAAGGCCCAACGTATTAACGACGTCCTATTGCCAAACGAGCTTTCACAACAGTTATCCACATAACTCACCCAAAAAATTAGTATATCAAATGATCTGGGGAGAGAGAGAATGAGAGAGAGGGGGAAATTTGGGGAAAAGGGGGATAAATTTGAGAGAATTAGGAGAGAGTTGGGAGAATTGGGAAAAGCTGGAATGAGGGAAAGGGTTGGGGGGCTTGGAGTCCTATTTATAGACCTTTGGGGTTCTATCTCTATCTTATCTTAAAGCCAGTTAACTTGAAACCATAACTTTTCATTCTTTGCTCAGAATTCAAATCCTTCAAAGGTGTTGAAATCGTGATGACAAGATGATCTCACCGGACTATTCAAATTTTAAATTTCACACAAAAGTTAAATAATGCCAAATTTATCAAAATGCCCTTACTTTAGGAACGAGTTATTTATTACACTAATTGTTGATAATAAATAAGATCCTTGAAAAATAAACTTGGAAATTGACATGCATAGGTGTTAGCATGTGTTCAATTCCATACATTTTCTTAAGATCCCTTTATACCCTAAAATATCGTTCATTTCTTTTTAGCCAAATGTTCCAGAAGATGGTAAAGAATCTTGCTTGCCAAAAACATCTTCCTTTCTCTGTGAGAGGGTAGTCGAGTGACTCCTACAAAAAACCCAAACTAATTGAGAAGTTCTGAAGATTTTTTTGCTGGAACTTGCATTGAAATATGGCAAGACCATAACATAGGATCACAATCCTCGAGATCGTGTTTACAAACACACCACCACTTAGGTCTTGTAAGAAAAGAGAGGTCATTGGAGAACATTAGTTGTTTATTCTGTTTAGAGCAACCGATCAAGTAGAAAAACTAACTTTATTTAAGATCTTGATCTGCCACAATATTTCAATATTCTTTTTAACATATTTTTATAATTCTATCGATTTAAAAAATTACGTGGTAAAAAAAAATGCAAATTTGTATTTTCGTCTATTTAATACTAAGAAAATTTAGATAGGATAATCTCACAAACCAGAGATAAAAAAAATGCCATGAATCTTGGGATTTTTGTGCTTTTAAAACTTCAATATAGACTGTTCATCATATTATTATTACTTTTGCATGTTTTTGGTAATCGTTTGCAGAGCCAATGCTTACAATTGGTAGCATTAATCCTGTAATATGGGACGATGATTGGACGGTAGTAACAGAAGATGGAAGCTTGTCAGCCCAATTTGAACACACCATTTTGATAACCAATGATGGAGCAGAGATATTAACGCGGTGTTGAGAATGACAGTGGATCTGATGGCTATACTTGGTCATTCTAAAAGGAGTAATTTTTCTGAAGTTTTTAATTATTTTCGGACTTCAAATGTATACACCGAACATGGAGGCACCATAAATTTTGTTCTCATTGTTGTCATATAGAAAGTGAGTTATTCATTCATCATTATCACCCCTTTATTTGTTACCTTATCTGTTTTCTGTACTGCATTGAATGATCTTGAAACAAAGTAAAGGGGAGAAAATGGAGAAAAATCAAATCTGCAAGTTATTAGTTTGAATATGTTTGAATAAACAGCTACCTTATAATATTAGCAATTTATTATTTCTTTATCTTGCAAGGACTTCCTCCGGTCCGGGTCATCACGAGTCATTTGATATTAAATATGAAGGAAATGACACTATTAACAGCTTCAGCTTCAGTCTGCAGTGAACTAAATTGCCTGTCATATGCTTTTGCCAAAGAAAAACAAAAGAATAGTCTGTCATATTTGTTTCTATCATAAAAGAGAGATCATATTGGAAATTTTGACAGTATACATTAGAGGTGAACAAATTCAAACCAATCTAAAAGTTCAAACTGAATCAAACCAAACTAGTTTGGTTCGGTTTTGAAACATGCATCTGTTCAAATCAATCCAAACTAATTAATAACGGTTGGTTCAGTTTTAAATATTTTTGTAGAGATTCAAACTAAACCAAATCAATTCAATATATATCATATTATATATATAATAGAATTGAATTTTTAAATATTAATGAACACTTGATAAAATGAAAATATAAGGAAAGATCTTCAACCATTTTTTGTTATTTTATATAATTATAACAAGACTTTAAGAATTTTATTATGTCTATATTTGTAATTTGGGTTTTATTTTTAATTTTGATTAATTAAAATTAACCCTAAGGTTTTTGGAAGTTAATTTGAGATTTTGTTGAACTTGTCATGACGTAAATTAAATATTTAAGAATAATAGAGGTAAAGAAAAACGTCAAAGAACCAAACTGAGTTAAACTAGACTATTTCGGTTTGGTTTGGTTCGGCCTCTTTATGTTCAACGGTTTGGTTTGCTTCGTATAATATGAATAGAAAATCCAATGGTTTTGAAATTTTAGTAAAATCCAAACTAAACCAATCTATTATTCACCCATAGTATAAATCCCCAGTATAAATGGGGCAAAAAAGTGTTCCTTATGTTGACGTGATCGTCCAGGTTTTGAGGTTATTGTGTGAGAGAATGAGCTATTAGTATATTGTCGAATAGTGAATTGTTCTTTTTTGCTTTTACTACAATGAATTCGTTTTTATTAAAAAAAATCTTTTTTATTTGTTGAATGATTAATCTTTTGTTGTTTTTTATGTTTCTTATCATTAAAATTTAGTAATTTCTTAAAAATTGTTTTTTTTTTAAAAAAAAAACAGCTTTGTGAGCCAAACCGTGGGCCATCGAGTTTCCGTCTCCAGAGATGTAAGAAAAATGGTGGGAAATTTATTCAAGATAAAATACAAATAACATCCCTATAGTTTTGGTCAAATACAAACAAATCATTTGGTATGTTTATAGTTTAAAAATGAATATTTATACTATATAGTTTCAAAATTCTTCAAATTGGCCCATCCTCTCTACGTCGTTGATTTTCTTTTAGCTATAACTTTTTCGTTTGAACTCCGATTTTAATGGATCAAAATGTTATGGAATCCTCGTTTCGAGCTCTATGTTCTAGCCACCAAAATTTCTAAATCATCAGTATATAAAAGTGTTTATGACTTTAACCTGATCGAATATTTTGATAATGATAACTATTTTATATACTGATGATTTCTAAATTTTTTTAAGTAATTATAATGTAGAGTTCAAAACTAGGATTCCATAACATTTTGAATCATTCAAATCGGAGTTCAAACGAAAAAGTTATAGCTAAAAGAAAATGAACACCGTAGCGGGGAGGGGTCAATTTGCACAATTTTAAACTATATTAATTTTCAAACTATAGAAGGTGTGTTTATATTTGACAAAAACCACAGGAGTATTATTTATATTTTGCTGGCAAAATCTTTTCTTGACCCTCTCCTCACCTCTTCACATCACTTAATCGACTCTATGACATCATCATTATCCTATGAAATTATATAAATACTTTAATTTTGTTTTCCCCAACAAAACCCTAACTCTCATCTCTTCATGGCTCTCATCTCTCTCATCTACCATGAGCGGCAGCGTGAAAAACCAATAGACAATTTTTCGTTCAGTGATTTTGGGTGCGATTTGGGCGATTGTTACAAGATATGTGGGTATCATTTTTTTGATCGATACTGAGATGTGTGGTGCAAGTGGGTTTTTTAAATTCCCTCGGTCCAAAATTCTATCTCAGTCCAAAATTCAATCTCGGACCGCGATCTTTGTCCAAATTTTCAAAAAAAAAAATTGTGAACAAATCACTTAAATCCAAATGAATTTGTACATGATTAAACATTTTAATAAAACATTTATATTAGAATTACTTTTTCAGCAAGAACAAAAAGATGAATTGAATGTTTGATGTAGATGTGAATCCCTCGAAACTATATGATAGAAAAGTCTATTGATGTAAATATCTTTGATGAAAATGTTTATAGAGAGATAGGAGGTGTTGAGATTAAAGAAAAAAAAGTAAAATAAGAAATGAAATAATATAACTTGTTTGGTGGTATAAAGAGTATAAATTCAAGGGTAAATATATACTTTCATTCTTTAATAAGGTCATTAATATGAAAAAGGTAAGGGTAAACAATCCAAATCGAGACAAACTCGGAATACTAGATATGACATCAAAATAACAGAGGTCAAGGTCGGCCAGTGAGACGATGGGGATAAGCTTCATCGTCGAGAGGGAAACAACCCGGATCTAAATGACCGCTCTATGATAAAGGAGGTAGGGGTGTAGAGACAACCTGGTCATTTGAACAATTTTTCCAATAATATTGAATGTTTTTTGTCCCTTGTCAGCTCCAAAATGTCTAAAGTGTGAATAGCGATTTCAGAGAGATCCAAATCCTCCCCTCGAAGCAATTTCTCCCCTTTTATGGAATCGGATTGGGAATTTGGGTCTTTTGACTTCAATTTTTCAATAAAAGAGTTATTGACTTCCAGATCTACTTATAAATTATATTGACCCTTTGATGATATCACTACTATATGAAAATACATTCTAACCCCTAAACATAATCTTTTGAATACCATGAACTCAACTTAAAAAAACCATATGTTGCTAGTTGCTCCGTCTTTCCAAAAAAAAAAAAACACTCTAACACTATATCTCTCTCTATAAAAGTTTCTTCAAGAGATTATCACATCTCCAATAAACCCTTTGTTTTACAATAAAAAAACCTGTTAACGTATATTATTTGCTGTCCATTTAATGTCAATTAGGCTATCAATTAGGGCATAAATTAGACTATTATTTCCTTATGTTGCTCTAGCAATCTTGTATATATAACCTATAAATCTCTCAATACAATGACACATTTCAGAATAATTCTCATATCTGTTAACAAAACCAATTCCATTTGAAGTGAACTTCATCTTTTAATTCTTGCTTATCTTCAAATGTTATATAATTCACCTAAGCAAATTAAATAATAATAATAATAATTCCGAGATCGGTCCGTTACCGATTCGATCTTCGAGTTTTAGTCTGATTTTGGTCTGATCATACCACTTTTTTTATACTATTTTTTACTTCCCACTCTTTTCTAATACTATTTTTATTCTTTTTTTTTATTTCATAGGATGCCGATGGTAAGAGTTTTCATTCGTTACGGTAGACAATGGAATGCTAACAGTTACAACTTTATAGGCGGCTCTTTAGAAGGATTAGTCTTGAATAAGGATATACCATATGAAGATTCACTAGTCCAACTGTATGAGGAAACACAAGCTAACCCTTCAAAGATGACTATCAAAATCAAGCACATATAAAAGTTAGCATCGGTTGTTCCTTCTTATGAAATAAAAAAATGATAAAGACTTGAGGTTTTACTTCATGACTGAAGATGTTTCTCTTGTTCCATTATGCATATCTATTGAACCTAGAGATTCGATTAAATGAAAGGAATAAGAGTATTAAATCGTTTCTATGTGTCTGTTTTGGTAGAAACCAAGTAGTGAACGAGATTGGTAAAATTGCAATTGATCCCGCCATTAAATGATTTAGCGAATGACAAAAATGACTAGATAGAGTGGGAGAGTGAAGATGACATGTGAAAACTATCATTATGAGAATAATGATATGTTTCCCTCTTTGAATGAGGAATATGAAAGAAATTCATATCTTTTTTTTTTTCATTTCATTTATAATAAAAGTAAAGTTTTAATTCTTATAAACTCAATTATATTTAAAATAAAAATATTAAAAGTGAACAAAGTCATTAATTTTTTTTACCATATAATAATTTATTGATTTGATGTAAATAAATTATAAAATCTGTTATTTCATGATTTTTTTAATATTATTTCAGTCACTACCACTTAAAAAAATATAATTTTTTATAATTTTCAAAATATAAATAGAAAAATACTTGCCTTCTAACTTGTCAGGAGGATCTCCTTACGTGTTCATCTTTTATTGGTCAAAAGCATATCAATAAGTTTTATGTAATTAATAAAAATATATATTAATTCTCCCTTATTATTTTTAAGTAATAGAAATGAAGATGAGAAAGAGATCCTCCTGCGACGAGTATTCTCCATATAAATATATATTAAAAATCATATTCATTAAGCATTTGGTGAAAGTAGTCTTTAGAAAGCGAGGGGTATTTTTGCTAAAAAAATCCAATTTTCCTTCTAAGCCCTCTTTCTTCACTTACGAATTCCAGCTTCCTAATTGTCTTCTTCTTCTCACTTTGCAAAATCTCATTCTCGATCATTTACGTTTTCTCCATTGCTGATTAATCTGTATTTTCTCAAAGGATTTCATCAAACAGTAAGTTTGCTGAGTCTTCGTTTTCACGTTCTTGAATCTGAAATTACAATTCGAAAGCCATGTTTCATTGATTTTTCAATTCAAAAGTTCGTCCTCAATCGAATGGGCCTGGTTCCGTTTCAGCTCGTATCTTGAATCGTTCAAAAACTTGATACTTTTATCAAAATTGAGACAATGAGGTATCTATCTTTACCGAATTCTCCATTCCTTCTTCGTTGCCTCTTAAAAAACAAATCTTTCAGTTCAGGATCAGAAATTTTTGAAAAAACCCTCTTACAATCATCTTCTGTTGAAATAATTTCTGAAGAGGTATGGGAGAGCAATTTGGGTTCTTTAGAGTCCATTAATGCTGAATATGATGGCTCACTTGATGGAGCTTTGAATCAAAATCATGTTATAAACACTCTTCTAGGCAATAGAAATGATCCAAAAAAAGCATTGAAGGACTTCAAAATGTTTGAGCATAAGAGGGGTTTCGTAAAGAGTGTTGATGCTCTTTGTGTTTTGCTTTTCATTTTGATGGATTCGACAGAGACTCATCGTGTAGCTCGGAATTTGCTTAATCAATTTGCTTCAGGAAATTCAGGCCCTTCTCCTAGTCGTTTTGTGGATCATTTGGTGGAATGCAGGAAACAGTTCAATTTCCCGGTAGATATACATGTTTTTAATTATTTGTTGAATAGTTATGTTAGAGCTAGTAAGATTGAAGATGCCCTTTCTTGTTTTAATAAAATGGTAGAGTGTGATATGACACCATCTGTTAAATATTTGAATATCATTTTGACTGCGATGGTTAGGAAAAACATGATTTGTGAAGCACGGGAGTTGCATAACAATATGTTATTGAAAGGAGTTGAGGGTGATTGTTTCACATTACATGTTATGATGCGTGCTTGCTTGAAGGAAAGGAATATTTTGGAGGCAGAGCAACATTTTATTGAAGCAAAAGAAAGAGGAGTAAAGCTTGATCCGGGCGCTTACAGTATTTTTATCCATGTAGTTTGTATGAAACAGAATTCTGGTTATGCAACATCTTTGTTAAGAGATATGAGAACAATGGGTTGGGTTCCTTCTGAGGACACATTTACGAATGTTATCACTGCTTGTGTGAAGGAAGGAAATATGGTAGATGCTTTGCGGCTAAAAGATGAGATGGTCAACTGTGGGAAGTCTATAAATTTAGTTGTTGCCACGGGTTTAATGAAGGGTTATTGCGTGCAAGGAGATTTGGGTAGTGCTTTGGACCTTTTCAATGGACTTAGTAATTATGGTCTGATTCCCAACAAAGTTACATACTCAGTTATGATTAATGGCTGCTTGAAAGATGGGAATATGGAGAAGGCATCTGAGTTTTTTACTGAGATGAAAACTAAGGGCATTCGGCCAAGTGTATATAATGTTAATTCTATGATACAAGGGCATCTGAAATGTCATTCCTTGCAAGATGCGTTAAAGGTAGTTGATGATGCAGTTGAGAGTGGCGTTGCAAATGTTTTCACATTTAACAATATTTTGTCTTGGCTTTGTAAGGAGGGTAAGGTTAATGAAGCTTGCAATTTGTTGGATGAGATGATCATTAAGGGTGTCAGTCCTAATGTGGTTTCCTACAATAACATGATGCTTGGTCACTGTAGAAATGGAAATATTGATGCAGCAAGTACGGTGTATAAGGAGATGGTCAATAATGGTTTTGCACCAAATGTCGTTACCTTTTCTATTTTGATGGATGGTTATTTCGAGAAAGGTGATGTTGAAAATGCCTTTAATATATTTCACCAGATGAAGAATGCTAATATCCTCCCCACTGACTTCACATTCGGAATTATTATCAAAGGTTTGTGCAAAGTTGGTCGTGCTTCCGAAGGACGGGATATGTTCAATAAGTTTGTTGCTGAGGGTTTTGTTCCTACGTGTATGGCTTACAATACTTTAATTGATGGTTTTATCAAGGAAGATAATATCAACATGGCCTTAAATGTTTATACGGAAATGTGCAAATTTGGCGTTGCTCCTAGTATTGTTACCTACACAACCTTAATTAATGGGTTTTGTAAAAGTAATAATATAGATCTTGCTTTGAAGATGCGGAATGTTATGAAAAGGAAGGGTCTTGAATTGGACATTACTGCATATGGTGCTCTCATTGACGGTTTCTGCAAATTTAGGGACATGAGAAGTGCACGGGAACTTTTTAATGAACTTCTTGAAGCTGGTTTATCTCCAAATGCTATCATTTACAATAGCATGATTACTGGCTTTAAGAATATGAACAACATGCAAGAAGCTCTTCAATTCTATAAGAATATGGTTAATGAGGGGATTCCATGCGATCTGCTAACATACACCTCCTTGATTGACGGATCGTTGAAAGAAGGAAAACTACTCTATGCATCAGATCTCTACTCGGAAATGCTTTCCAAGGGTATCTTGCCCGATGATCACACACATACTGTTCTGATCTCTGGTCTCTGTAACAAAGGACAACTAGAGAACGCACGCACGATTTTGGATGAGATGAACGGCAGAAAGGAGACTCCCAGTGTTCTTATTTATAACACATTAATAGCTGGACACTTTAAGGAAGGGAATTTGCAAGAGGCTTTCAGGTTGCATGATGAGATGCTTGATAGAGGTCTTGTTCCTGATAACACTACTTATAATATTCTTGTGAATGGAAAGTTCAAAGGAGATTGTACTCTTAGTAGAACTTTGAGTTTCTAAATTTCTAGACTCATTTTTCCGTCTTATTCAATGTAATCCCTTACTGCTATTCCCAAAAGAAAGCATGATTTTGATATCATTGGTCCCGATTTATTTATTTGTTTATATATTTTGTATGATAAGTTTTTAAGTAGTATTGCTTGTAGAGATAGCTACTGACCAAAAATTTCTAGGCTTCCTTTCTTTTTCATTTTGGAAACATTAAAAGGTTGTCTTTGTTCATCATCAGTTTCATAAGGTATGCAAGTCAAATTTTGGTTATTACTTTATTTTTCTTGTTCCGAGATCCTTTATCCTCGCCTTGAATCATTGGGTTTAGACATTACTTTGGTGATCTAGGCTTTGAAATTTGACAGCCATCATATTTAAGCAAGAGATAATCCAGTATATAACCTGTTTTGGCTATATGCTAAGACTTTCTAGCCAATAAGTTTTTTTTTTAATACTTTTTAGCCCAATCATACTATAATTTTTTTGTTTATACCTGATTTACCCTCTTTAATATTTATTATTTTCACTTAATTAATGTTCTTTTTATTTTATTTTTTTAATTTTTCAATTATTTTGTTTCTAGATTTTCTCCTTATTTTTTTTTTCCAAAAAAAAAAAAAAAACCCTACCTACAGGATATCATGATGAGAAAACCCTGTATTGGCAATGGCGGACGAACTTTGATATTATCATTTATCATAACCATTCCAAAAAAATTCCTTGCATCTTATCCATATGAGAGTTACCGTCAATTTTTTTTCCTTTTCTTTTTAGAATTTCAGTTTTTTTTTTCCCTTTTCGTTTCAAGGTCGTGATGTTCATCTTCTTCACTACCTTTATTTTATCAATTTTCCTTCGTCCTGTTCATGGTCATTTTCTTTTCATTCTCCTATAAATAAGTTTTGACATCGAAATTTGAACACGGATCTAGAACAAAAACGGAAGTAAAAATGGAAAGTGCGGTGTCGCCGGATCTCGAATAGAGATTAGGATGCAAGACTCATACGGTTGGAGAAGACAAAGTTCATTAGCTACCGTAGAAGACGATCGTTGATAAACCCAGATCTGGTATAGTACAGTACAGTATCGAAGCTCATACTGTACATTTCATCTTTTTTGTTCTTTAAACCATGATTTTCTGGTATTTGCTAATCCTTTTTACATCAATACTTATCCCGCCTTACATCTTTTCATGTATTGTACATAAATATATTATATTACGTACAATATATTATCTTCTACTCTCTTACATCTTTACGTGTAGTTTACATAAATATATTATATTATGTACGATATATTATCATCTACTACCGTACATTTTTGTGTGTAATGTACTTAATATATATTATTATTGTCTACAATATATAACCCTAAACAATATGTAAGTACTATGTCTTTTGTACATCTATATATTGTACCTCATAATCTACTTTTTTCCCTTAAAGTTTTCACATCATTGTATATTATAATATAAATTAGAATTAATTACACCAATAACCAATTTAATTCACTCAATTTCAGTTTTAATGGTTGTTTCATATTAATATCAGATTTACCCATAAAACACCATTTATGGTGGCGATTCTGGTGGATTCCGATTTCATTGTTTACCTTATTACCCTTTTATCTCTCTTAATAACTATATTTCATTAATTACATATCATTTAATTAAGGAAATTTTATCTGGGTATGTTTCGTCATTTCACAATGTAATTTAATTTTTCTGGTGGTGGCTTTGGGTAGTTTTGATATATATATAAAAGATTGTGTTTTTTTGAAATAAACAACATTAATTTGTCCAATACTGAAATTAACCCTATAAATTATACTGTACACTTTTCTTTTCTTTTTGTTTATGTCAATCGTTTTAATAAAATGGAATTTGTGTTTTTATAGAAAAATTATCATGTGTGTTAATTCTTTTTATTTGTATAAATCTTTAGTTATTTTCTTTATTTTTTTCATTAATACCTTTTCAAATCACCATTATCTCCCTTCTTTTTCATTAATTTTATAATTCCTTGATTTAAGCATTTTTAAATCTCCATTCTCTCTCTTCTTTCCTTCTTAATTAAGTTAGTATAGTAAGAGTTGTTTGGGTATTTTACACACTAGATAGGTCAAAAAGTCTTATTATTTATGGGTTGGCTAGAAAGTCTTATTTTTTTTTTAAAATAGACTTATCTACTAGATTAACCCTTTAAGCAAAGGTGCCTCGTATCTCACTTATAGCAAATTAACATTATTTTACTATAAACATGTGAAATATGTAATGCATGGTTTTTTTTCTTGAGTGTATTGTTGACATTTTGTTTAACTTCTGAATTTTTGGATGCCTTTATTATAATTTTCTCTTTGTTTTTTTTATGCATACCTTTCCAGATCAATATTAATATGGGCACTACTTACTACTTAAATCTACAACATATTAAAAAGTGGGAATGAGTGGGAGAAACATTGGGTACCCATATTGCCCTCACTTTTTTAATTATTTCCTTTGCTACCACTTTTCTATTAATTTTAATTTAATTTAATTATTATACATGTTTGAAAAGATGCAAGTTTTTATTAAGAATGTTGTACAATTGAATTAATTTATTTTAATTATTATTAATGTTTAACTACCACCCTTACGTATGGAATTTTTTTTTAATATTCAAATCTATCTATAACATATTAAAAAGTGGGAATGATTGGGAGAAACATTGGGTACCCATATTGCCCTCACTTTTTTAATTATTTCCTTTACTACCCCTTTTCTATTAATTTTAATTTAATTTAATTATTATTCATGTTTGAAAAGATGCAAGTTTTTATTAAGAATGTTGTACAATTGAATTAATTTATTTTAATTATTATTAATGTTTAACTACCACCCTTATGTATGGAAAAAAATCTTAATATTCAAATCTATCTATAACATATTAAAAAGTGGGAATGAGTGGGAGAAACATTGGGTACCCATATTGCCCTCACTTTTTTAATTATTTCCTTTACTACCCCTTTTCTATTAATTCTAATTTAATTTAATTTAATTATTATTCATGTTTGAAAAGATGCAAGTTTTTATTAAGAATGTTGTACGATTGAATTAATTTATTTTAATTATTATTAATGTTTAACTACCACCCTTACGTATGGAAAAAAATCTTAATATTCAAATCTATCTATAACATATTAAAAAGTGGGAATGAGTGGGAGAAACATTGGGTACCCATATTGCCCTCACTTTTTTAATTATTTCCTTTACTACCCATTTTCTATTAATTTTAATTTAATTTAATTATTATTCATGTTTGAAAAGATGCAAGTTTTTATTAAGAATGTTGTACAATTGAATTAATTTATTTTAATTATTATTAATGTTTAACTACCACTCTCACGTATGGAAAAAAATGTTAATATTCAAATCTATCTATAACATATTAAAAAGTGGGAATGAGTGGGAGAAACATTGGGTACCCATATTGCCCTCACTTTTTTAATTATTTCCTTTATTACCCATTTTCTATTAATTTTAATTTAATTTAATTATTATTCATGTTTGAAAAGATGCAAGTTTTTATTAAGAATGTTGTACAATTGAATTAATTAATTTTAATTATTATTAATGTTTAACTACCACCCTTACGTATGGAAAAAAATCTTAATATTCAAATCTCCAAATTCAATTATGATCTTTTGAAGAGCCACTTGAAACCAAATACACAAAAACAACTTTTGGGATTTTAAAACCTGATAAATTGGTTAGATGTGTTTCAAAATTATTTAGATTTAAATAAAAGGGAACTTTTCAAAATAAATGAAGCTTTTAAAACTCGAAAAATATTGTGGTAGTTACAAGAAGTGTTTACCAGAAAATACTGTTTAGTAATGATGAATAGGGAGAAGAGAAAAATGATGAAACACCATAACGAAGAAGTGGGAGAAGATAAAGAGCAAAAACAAGGTAAATAGTCTTTTTGTTTGAATTTTTTGTTTGTTTCGCAACTTACATATTCCATTAAGCATTACCCAGATGAAAAATAGAAAGACTATAACTCAGTAGGAAAACAAAGAAATTGAAATGGTAGTAATTGAAGTTTAAAAAAATGGGGTGTTGAACTTGCACAAGGTAGATGAAAGAAAAGAGACTATCAAAGAAAAAGCAAAAAATATAATAGAAGTAAAAGATAAAAATATGATTTTTAAATATTTGAATGAAAGAATGAAGATGATTGAAAAATGAATTTGGAAATGAAAAAGGGAAAAAAAGAGGATGGGTATTAAGTATAAAAAAGGAGAAAGGTGTTTTCGTGGAGAGAGAATAAAGGAAGAAATCTTGGTGAATATGAACAGTGAATGTATTGAGAATTGGAAAGAGTAATAGTTTTATTTTAGAAAAATAAAATTAGTCTTTTCTTTTGAAAATTGTGTGAAATGACAGACATGTCATAATTCTTTATTTTACTGTTTTTTGTAGATAAGATTATTTTTTAGATATTACATCAAATTAGTGAAGGGTATATTCGAACTTTGACCATAGAAGGAAAATACCTAATACTATAGTAATTAAAAAAAATAATAAAAATAAATTAACCAATAATAAAGGTGTATACGTGCAACGAACGTACTCTGTAACTAGTTACATTAACAGAGTAATTTGGACCAAAGTTTGACCGTGAAACTACAACCTAAGAATAAAAGTGTAATTTTTTTCCATTTTACCAATCTTTTTTGAACAAAAGTATTGTTTATATTTGAACTGCGCACTTCTAGATGGCTTCATATGGTATGTTTATTTTCAGTTGTATCCTTCCATTTACAATACAAACCCAAAATCTTTAGCCAGGTAAATAAAAGGAAAGAGAGAGAAAGGTGCCCAAGGATTGGGAATTGAAAATTGTATTGTGGGAAAGGAGTAACCATGAATAATATAACTTTGTTATATATATATATATATATATATATATATATATATATATATTTATGTATATATATATATATATATATATATATATGTATGTATGTATATATATATATGTATGTATGTATGTATGTATGTATGTATGTATGTATGTATGTATATGTATGTATGTATGTATGTATATGTATGTATGTATGTATATGTATGTATGCATATGTATGTATGTATGTACATATATGTATGCATGTACATATATGCACATATATGTACAATATGTACATATATGCACATATATACATATTATGAATTAAGTGAGGTGTGTGCCTTGTAAGTTGTGAATGGTATTGTATGCCATTTGTGAGAGATAGGGGACTCTCGAATTTCCCTGTGGCTATTTCTTTGGTGTTTGATAATATTTGTTTTAACAAGATTCCTAACGTATTAGAGTGCCATGGAGGTGGAAATGGCCAAAATTCGCGAGGAAATGCATTTGTTCTTTGATTTGAACATTAGAAAAGTTATGAAATCAGGTGAGGAATGAACAATGTATTGTTTTTATCGTTTATAAAGATAAACATTAAAATATATTGTTTGTGTAATAAGCATCCCTTAATTTCAGTTGGTCAGACAGAACAGACAAATATGTTTGTTACATAAAACTGGTTATATCATAAAAAAGGCTTTTCTCTGTTGTTGCGTGAAAACGGTAATATGTGTAACGCGCGGACGTGCTCAGCGTCAATGCCGCTCTTGCTTCCACGTGTGCAATGAACAATAAATTTGTATTGAGTTGGAGGCGATGTTTCACGTAGGTGGTGACTTGTGTAGGTGTTCAGCTGCGTAGTCGGTCACCTGCGCAATAGAGTAAGTAGCACCGGTGTGGTGCTGGCCTAACACCCTCCAATGCTTAAGTTAGAGCAGAGCAGTGCTGGTGTGCCAAGCAAATTAGGAATGAATATTAGTTACCTTTTGGCCATTTCTCATCTCCTATTTATAGGAGCGGAAACGGATGATGTCATCAAGCCACGTGTCGCACACGGATTGGTCCATGTGTTGGGTCTTGATTGGGTGTAAGTATGTAGGGTGGCTGCTGCGCACCTACGCTTCTCAAAGGTGGGAGGTAGATACACCACAGCGCAGCAGCACAGCAGCGGAGCTTCTTACTTGGACACTTAGTCGATATTTCTTCGAGATGGGTCCGCGTCTTTACGCACCTGCGAGCTTGTCGCTCCATCATTAATTAGATGGTTGTGCCTCGTGGTCCTTAACAATTGAGATGACTGCGGACCACTCTTGATGCTACGTTCTCCGCTAGTGGTGGAGGTTGGGTCCGTAGTGCGTGGCATGCTCAAGTAACTAGGCTTACACGCGTAGACCGAAAGAGTGATAATTCTACGTGTCTTCTTGTATGCTCGACACGTGGTCATTTTACTCTTTCTGATATTTCACCCATAATAGTGGCCCCTTACTCCCGAGTCGGGTTGAGATAGCTCGCCACTACTTGGGAGTGCTCTTAAGGGTGAAATTTTTTTTCCCCCAACTAGACAAAGCTACAGACCTGCATGCCTTCCCACGATCCGGCTTAGAGATTTCCTCATTTTAAATTCATCTACCAAGTGCGGCTCATGCGAGCCTTGCACTCTCTAGTAGACTTAGAAATTTGCTCATTTTAAAATCATCTACTAGGTGTGGCTCGTGCGAGCCCAGCACTCCTTAGAAATGTTTTCATTTTAAATTCTTCTACCAGGTGCAGCTCGTGGGAGCCCTGCATTCCCTAGTAAACTTAGAATTTTTTTCATTTTAAATACTTCTACCAGGTGCGGTTCGTGCGAGCCCTGTATTCCCTAGTAGACTTAGAATTTTTTTCTCATTTTAAATTCTTCTACCAGGTGCGGTTCGTGCGAGCCGTGCATTTCCTAGTAAACTTAAAATTTTTTCATTTTAAATTCTCCTACCATGTGTCGCGCTTGCAAGCCCTGCATTCCCTAGAAGACTTAGAATTTTTTCTCATTTTAATTCTTCTACCAGGTGCGGCTTAGGCGAGTCGTGCACTGTCTAGTAGACTTAGAATTTTTTGTCGTTTTAAATTCTTCTACCAGGTGTGGCTCGTGCGAGCCCTCCATTCCCTAATAGAATTTTTTAGTCGTTTTAAATTCTTCTACCAGGTGCGGCTCGTGCTAGCCTTCCACTCACTAATAGACTTAGAATGTTTTAGTCGTTTTAAAATCTTCTACCAAGTGCGGCTCGTGCGAGCCCTGCACTCCCTAATAGACTTAGAATTTTTTGTGGTTTTAAATTCTTCTACCAGGTGCGGCTTGTGTGAGCCCTCCACTCCCTAGTAGACTTAGAATTTTTTAGTCGTTTTAAATTCTTCTACCAGGTGCGACTCGTGCGAGCCATGCACTCCCTAATAGACTTAGAATTTTTTAGTCATTTTAAATTCTTCTACCTGGTGCGGCTCGTGCGAGCCTTTCACGTCCTAGTAGACTTAGAATTTTTTAATCGTTTCAAATTCTTCAATCAGGTGCGGCTCGTGCGAGCCCTGCATTCCCTAATAGACTTAGAATTTTTTTTCGTTTTAAATTCTTCTACTAGGTGCGGCTCGTGCGAGCCCTGCACTCCCTAATAGACTTAGAATTTTTTGTCGTTTTAAATTCTTCTACCATGTCCGGCTCGTGCTAGCCCTCCACTCTCTAGTTGACTTAGAATTTTTTTCATTTCAAATTCTTCTACCAGGTGCGGCTCGTGCGAGCCCTGTACTCCCTAGTAGACTTAGAATTTTTTATTTAACTTTTCCACCTTGGCGGACTGAGAAATTTTTGTAGTAGGTTCACGTAGTTCGCCCCCATTCAAGTAGAGTTTTATGTCTTGAAGTCCAACTCGAGTCTAAATGTTCTCGAATGATTTAACTCCTATCAATGCAATAAGTAGAAAAAGTACGATCTTATGTGCCAATGACCTTCCCCCAGAATGGTTACCACATACTCTCTTATGAATTTCCTTCATGACATAGTCCGCTTCGTCAGGTAGGAGACATCTTAGCAGTGGTAGAGAAAAAACTCTCTTGTATAACACATCGCCTTTCATTATATAATGTATTTCTCGACGTTGAATTCGTCGTGCCTCTTCCTTATCAAATGGAAACTCGTTATCCCTTAAGAATTTTATGATTGGATCCATCCAGGAGGGGGTGGTCAGCTGTGGTGCTTTGTCAATATCCATGGCTTCTAGCTCATCTATACTTGAGCTAGGAAGAAATTCCACCGGTACTGTATGATTTAACTCAGTCTCGTTCGCGGAAGCCCGACGTGCCAACGAATCAGCGTTAGCATTCTCTGAGCGTGGTATTTGTTTTACTTCCCACCACTCGAAGGTGCAAAAAAGCTCTTTCACCTTTGCTAGATACGCTGCCATTCTTTCCCCCTTTGTCTGATATTCTTCTGTTATCTAATTGACAATCAATTGAGAGTCACTAAACACTTTGACACAGTTTACCCCTACCTTCCTTGCCAACTGTAACCCAGTTAGAAGCGCTTCATACTCTGCCTCATTGTTGGAAGCTCGGAACCCAAACCTTAAAGCATATTCAATGTGGGGTTGGTCAGGTGAGACTAATATAAAGCCTGCTCCGCAGCCTTTCATGTTGGAAGATCCATCCACGTAGAGTGTCCAAGTGGACCATTTTCTTTGTGGAGGGATGAGTTCTTTGTCTAAACCAAGCTTTTTTTCATGAGTTAAATGTGTTTATTCTCTTTCGGGTGTGAGTTCTGCTATAAAATCAGCCACGACTTGGCCTTTTATTGCAGTTCTTGGTTTGTATTGAATATCATACTCACTAAGTTCCACCGTCCACTTCATCAGTCGACCTGATGCTTTCGGTTTTTGCAAAACTTGTCTCAATGGGTGATTTGTCAGAACTACAATCCCATGTGCTTCAAAGTATGGCCTCAACCTCCAAGCTGAGGTTATTAAGGCTAGTGCCAATTTCTCCATTTGCGGGTACCTCGTCTCCACGTCCACCATGACTTTGCTCGTTTAATAGGTAGGTAGTTGAACTCCACCTTCTTCTCTTACTAGAGCTAAGCTCAGCGCCGTTTTTGACACAACTAAATATAAAAATAATTCTTCACCTAGGATGGGCTTGGAAAGTAGAGGCGCGGAGCTTAAGTAATCCTTTAGCTTTATGAAGGCCTTTTCACACTCCTCCGTCCATTCAAATTTACTTCTCTTTCGGAGAACTTTAAAAAACGGGAGACACTTGTCCGTCACCCTTGATACAAATCTATTCAGCGCTGCTACTTTCCCATTCAAGCTTTGTAATTGCTTAAGGTTCTTAGGAGACTCCATGTCCAGGACAACTTTCAACTTGTCGGGGCTTGCCTCTATACCCCTTTGGTGGACCATAAACCCAAGGAATTTTCCTGAAGTTACTTCAAATGCACATTTGTCTGAGTTGAGCTTCATCTGGTACCTTCTTAGTACATCAAATGCCTCTTTCAAGTCAGAGGTATGCTGGTCTGCCTGGCGGCTCTTGACCAACATGTCATCTACATAAACTTTTATGTTTCTCTTAATCTGCTTCGCGAACATTTTATTCACCATTCATTGGTAGGTCACACCTGCGTTCTTCAGCCTGAACGGCATAACCTTGTAGCAATAAAGCCCTTGACTTGTCATAAATGCAGTTTTCTCTTGGTCAGGCTCGTACATCTTGATTTGATTATAGCCTGAGTAGGCATCCATAAAAGTCATCATCTCATGCCCCGCTGTGACATCCACCAGTTGGTTAATTCGAGGTAGGGGAAAACTATCTTTTGGACATGCCTTGTTGAGGTCAGTGAAGTCTATGCATACCCGCCATTTTCCGTTAGCTTTTTTAACAAGAACAACATTGGACAGCCAGCCCGGGTAATGCACTTCACGAACAAAGTCAGCTTCTAGAAGCTTTCCTACCTCTTCAGCTATAACTCCATTCCTGGCCTGGTCGAACACTCTACGTTTCTGTCTGACGAGTCGAAATGTGTGATTGACGTTCAAATGATGAACCATAATTTTTGGGTCGATGCCCGACATATCTTCATGAGTCCAGGCAAACACATTAATAATTTATTTAAGAAATTTTATCAAGTCATCTCTATGGTCACCCCCAGTCTTGTCCCTATTTTGACAAATTTTTCTTCGTTTAGAAGCGGGACAGATTCCATGTCTTCTATGGGCATAACTCTTTGTTTGAACTCTTCTGATGGTACTACTAAGGGAGGTTGCTCCGTCTCTTTAGCTAAGTAGGCCGTCGCGGATTGCACCTCTTCCTTAGATTGTTCTACCGCGATCATGTTTACTGGCGTAGCACCCTTCATAGCTGTGTAGTAACACTCTCAGGAGACCTTTTGCTCCCCTTTGATCACCCCTACTCCACTTGTAGTTGAGAACTTCATCATTTGATGGTAAGTTGACGGTACGACCCTGAGAGCGTGGATAGTAGTTGTCCCAATATGATATTGTAAACTGATGGGCACTCAACCACTTGGAATTCTACCATCTTAGTGACAGTATTGGGATATTCTTTGAAAGTGACCCGCAACTCAATACTTCCTTTAGGGATGACCTGCTTTCCCCCAAATCCCACCAAGGGTGCTGGATTTCTTTTCAATTTTTCTCTTCCGATTCTCAACTTTTCAAATGCACTTTTAGAGAGTACGTCTACCGAGCTACTGCCCTTGACCAGAACACGGTGAACTCTTAAGTTAGCTACAATGATTACTACCACCAATGCATCATTGTGAGGTTGATGGATGTCTGCAACTTCTTCTTCATCAAAATTTATTTTTGCATCCCGTCTAGGCATTGTATAAGTAGAAAAGACCTTGAGTCTAGGTGGGGCATGACTTGCCTCTCGGGCACTTGCTTTTCTTTTCCTGCTTGACTCTCCACCTGCTGGTCCACCAAATATGGTTCTTATGCCACCCCAAGGGCTTTTGACCAGCTAGGTTCTAGTCTTTCCGTTCAGGTCTAGGTTCGCGCTGACCTTCTTTGCTCCTCATCACAAACTCCTTTAGGTACCCTCTTTGAATTAGAGCTTCAATTTCCTCCGTAAGGTCAAAGAAATCGAAGGTAGTATAACCATGATCCTTGTGGTAAAGACAATACTTGCCTTTATTTCTTTTATTTGATCCCGCCTTCATCCTTGACGGCCACCTGACCAAGTTTTTATCTTGGATCTCCATGAGTAGCCGCTCTACTGGTATGGTGGTAGGGGTGTATTTTTTGAACTTGTTAAGAGGAAGACTTTGTTTATCATGTCGATCTTCTTTCTTCCTTCTCTTATCATCCCCATGGCGATCATCCTTCCAGGTAGTATCTTTCGTCCGGTCTTTTCTTTTATGTTCTGAGTGTTTGCTACTACCCCTTCCTCTGGAGCTCTTCTTGCACTAAGCATATGTAGTCGACGTCTTCTTGCCTAATGACCACAAGAATTTTTCATCTTTCAGCCCCGCCATCATAGCAGTCAGGGCTATATCATCACTATACCCTTCCACTTTCAAAGCTTCATTGTTGAATCTCACCACGTAGTCACGTAGGCTCTCCCCCTACTTTTGACGAATAGTTAAGAGGTGTGTAGCCGTCTTCTTGTGATCTCTTCCCCCAAAGACTTGAGTCACGAAAGACCGAGTGAGATTCTTAAATGAAGAAATGGATCTTGGCTTGAGTTTTCTGTACCACCCCCGCACAAAACCTCCTAAGGTGAGGGGGAATGACCTACACTTGATAGCATCTCGGACTCCCTGGAGCTTCATCTAGGTCCAGAACTTATCTACATGTTCAACCGGGTCCTTAGAACCATCATAGGTGGGCATGGTTGGCATCTTGAACTTGGCGGGTAAAAAATACACCTGCATAATGTCATCGGTGAATGGAGGTTCCGCCTGCTCGAGGAGGTCTTCCAAAGCAAGGGGAGCCCTACCTCAGTACTCCTTCTTCATATGACCGAGCTCGTCTTGAAGCTTCTTTAACTCCAGCGCCCAAGGTTGAGTACTTTCCGCGGTGGACTTCATAATTTCAGTTTGCTCTTTCCTTTTTAGATTGAGCACATTCCGGAGGTCGGATCCTCCCTTCAATCGGGATTGTCCATGGTAGGAAGGTTTAGGGCGGGATGGGGCAGCACGCTGATTGTTCAGCCTCTACTTCCACTTCGACCCACCTTATCCATTGGTCCGCGACTCATCTACATACCCCACATGCTCCTTGCCTTTTCTGTTATCGGGGTTTGATTCTTGGTGGTCAACCACAAACTTCTGATTGAGTATTTCAAGTACCTTTGAAAGGTCTCGATTCACAACTCGAACTTGTTCCTCCAATGCATCCACCCTTCTATCCGGCAGGGGTTCAACTTTCACTCCCTTGGGCTCCGCTTCCTGAATCTGATCTCTATCCCCACGAGCTGGGTATCTTCTTGTGAGAGGAATGTTGTTATCCACTCCTTCATCTCCACCACGGTGCTCTGTATGACTTCTTTGACTCATTCTTGATGATATAACATGTAATAAAGTATACATCCCCATAGACAGCGCCAACTGTTGTTGTGTGAAAACGGTAATATGTGTAACGTGCGGACATGCTCTATGTCAATGCCGCTCTTGCTTCCACGTGTGCAACGAATAATAAATTTGTATTGAGTCGGAGGCAATGTTCCACGTAGGTGGTGACTTGCGTAAGTGTTCAGCTGCGTAGTCGGTCACCTGCGCAATAGAGTAAGTAGCACCAGTGTGGTGCCGGCCTAACACCCTCCGATGCTTAAGTTAGAGCAGAGCAGAGCTGGTGTGCCAAGCAAATTAGGAATGAATATTAGTTACCTTTTGGCCATTTCTCATCTCCTATTTATAGGAGCGGAAACGGATGATGTCATCAAGCCATGTGTCGCACACGGATTGGTCCATGTGTTGGGTCTTGATTGGGTGTAAGTATGTAGGGTGGCTGCTGCGCACCTACGCTTCTCAAAGGTGGGAGGTAGATACACAGCAGCGCAGCAGCACAGCAGCGGAGCTTCTTACTTGGACACTTAGTCGATATTTCTTTGAGATGGGTCCGCGTCTTTACGCACCTACGAGCTTGTCGCTCCATCATTAATTAGATGGTTGTGCCTCGTGGTCCTTGACAATTGAGATGACTGCGGACCACTCTTGAAGGTACGTTCTCCGCTAGTGGTGGAGCTCGGGTCCGAAGTGCGTGGCATGCTCAAGTTGTTAGGAATATTGTCCTAGAACTTGTAATTATTTAATTATAATAATTTATTTCGAATAAATTAAATAAATAAACATAAGTTCTTTATATTATCTAGATTGATTTAATTGACGATATTAGGAATATATGGAAATATATTAATATCAAACATTCAAATAGTAAACCCTAAGTTACTCTTATGAAATCACGACTTAGTATGTGAGTCATACGAGAGGATTAAAGTCGAGATGAGTAACTTAAAAGTGTCTAAAGTAAATGGATAACATTTGGGAATCTTGTCCTAGTAACACTGTTGATAGCTTCGCATTTTGTTTATAGACAAATGATCTAATCCCGATCATTCATGTGGGGGACATGAAATGGAAGTATCATATGCAATGTTGATTGTATAAGACAGGCCCACGATGTTCGATCAAATTTCTCATTAGTACTGTTTACGAGAAATGATCGAATATCAAACTAAGTTTATCAACCGTGATAGATCTCAATTCTAAGTGAAATGCGGACTCCTATTTATGGAGTTATGTTCTTTGATTCACATGGTTGAGAGCGATCTGTAAGAATGTTCAATACACTCCCATTTTGGGAACATGGCTAGATAAGTAACTGGGAACTCATTTTCACGAGATGGAATTCATAACTTTCCTATAAATTAACGGTATCAGTGCGATACCTAAAAATTTTAGGAACTTTAGGAAACTCCCTTGATGTACTGATCCGAGACATGAACAAGTGGCGCCACGACTTCTATTGATCACAAAAGTACCTTATCTCTAGTTCGACTAAAGATAAAGTTCATTGGAGAATCAGCGGGAACACAAGGATAAAGCGATAATTACAGGGGCAAAACGGTAAATTTATCCGCCTGTAATTATGAGGGTTCCACGTGAAGGATTATATCACATATATAAATAAAGATAAACTAAATGGACATAACTCATCTATAGTGAGAGGAGTTCAACTATGAATCTATAGTGGAATTATTCATTGTTAGATAATAAGTAATTAACTGATTATGAGTTAATCACTTAATTGACTAATTATTAAGCCCATGATCTATAGGTCCATCGGGTCCCTGTGCTAGCCCAAATATCGTTGTCGCGAAATCAAGTAGAAGAAATGGAAAGTTTAAGTAAAGTGAATTACTTAAATAGGCAAATATTAATTTGTTTTTAATATTGAGTATATTTAAACGGTAATTAATATAAACATTATTAATTGTTTAAATAATGAGTTTATTTAAACAGAAAAGTAATAATGAAATATTATTAATTAGACATTATTAATTATTTAAATATTGAGTATATTTAAATGGTAATTAATAATTTGAAATTAATTGACAATTATTAATTGTTTAAATAATTAATTTTATTTGAACGGAAATTAATAATTAAAATTAATTAATTAATAATAAAATATTATCAATAAATTTATTAATTAAATAATGAGTTTATTTAATGGAAATTAATAATTAAAATATTTATTATTAATCATTTAAATAATGAAAATTATTTAAATGGAAATTAATAATTAAATACAATTTGATAATATTTAGTTGGGAGAAAATATTAATTGTTTAAATAAAATATTTTATTTAAATGGTAATTAATAAATAAATAAATTAAGTTGGACTTATTAATTTAAGAGAGAGTTTCAAGCCCAATTGGATTAATGAACCCAATTGGAATTGCCCAAAATAATTAATTAAATAAATTGTATTTATTAATTATTTTACTATCATATTTTCGGCCATATGAGATAACTTGTAGGAGATAATTATTTGAATTACATCCTATAATAATTATATAGATTTATTTACCCAAGATAAATAAAATAAAGAAAAGAAAATATTCTCTTATTTATCTATGGCATTTTAGAAATCCCAAGATAAAAGAAAGAGATAATTCTTTTTTTCTTTTTGTATTTATCTCCATGGATTAATCCTAATGTGATTAGGATTCCTATTTTCTTATAAATAGGAGGCTTGGGTCATTTATAAATCACACAATTCAATTCTTAAGAAATTTGGAATTCTCTCTTCCTCCTTCTCCCCCCTTGGCCGATTATCCCTCTTGATATTGGGAAGAAAAATATTTTTTCTTCTTCCCAATTTCTTCTAAAGTTCGATCCCACAATCGGGTTTCGTTTGATCGATCGGGATATAGCGTAGAAAATCCGGTGTTGTTGAGGATTTGATGCTGTAAAGAAACCTCCAACTGATTCTCCATATATTACTCAATGTAAGTTTTAGAGTTTTAATTTTTGAAAATTTAAAGTATGAATCTACATGTTTTTATCACAAATTGCATGATGTTAATAGATCCGTTATTAAATGTTAATAAATTTACTAATTAAATTTCCGCTAGTTTAGTAAATCATCCCTTACACAAGTAACTAGGCTTACACGCGTAGACCGAAAGAGTTTGATAATTCTGCGTGTCTTCTTGTATGCTCTACACGTGGTCATTTTACTCTTACTGATATTTCACCCATAACACTCTCCTTTACCAAGGTGTATTATATATAGTTGAAAATTTTGGATGTTGAAGAACTAGAAGCAACTTGATGGCAGCTGAATCAACCCAACAACAAGGGTTCTTGTTTTCAATTCTAGGGACTCTCTGCTAGCCACAAATCTTTTATTATTGAATTCCAGAGTACAAGCTTAAGGAATCACACTCTTATATATGAAGAAATCCTCTCACATTCTATGATTCAGAAAGCTTTCGTCTTCACACTTGAGAATATCCAGCTTCTACATTGTTCAATTGCTGCTATCACGAGTTTGTTGCCTTATGAGCTAAGCATACCGTGGAAACGATTGTTCATGGCAGTGGAGACGGTTCAAGAGAAAATATTTTCCTATTTAATTAGTTTATTCTCTGATATGAAACCCTAGAAAATTGAAATAGAAACCCTTTGAAGACAAAGAACCCCTAGATGTAAATCCTAAAACCCCAATGAACAATAAGGTAAAACCTTTGGAAAACAATAAGAGAAAGATTATTCCAATGATCTAATATCTTGAAATAAGAGAACTTGTTCTTATTTCAAGATCGAAACAATTCACAAACATACTATATCAAATTATGCTTGAATGTTTCTAAAACATGCAACCTAGAACAAGGCTACAAAACTAAGCAATTTCGGCTAAGCAAAAAGCAATATTATTATCAAATGAATTCTTAGTATTTAGGGTTACAAATGAGGCTTTAAATAGCCAAAGAAACCCTAAAAACAACAAGGAAATTCGAATTACAAGGAGGCACAAAATCTGCCAAATCTTTCCTTAAGTGCATTTGGTGCATTTTAGGAAAGTTTTGCCCTCGAAGATATTATATCATTCCTAAACTATTCTAAGCATTAAAACTGATAAATAAAGACCTAAAACATGTCCAAATACATTGTAAATTTGTGGACATCATATATGGCAAGTTCGGGAACAAATATGGAAAGTGGTCCAAATAAGGAAAGTTTGCAAAAGTGGTGCAACTTTCCTAATTAGCTCTTCTCTTCATTTCTTATTGAACAAGTCTTCAATACTCTTCTTCAAAATGTATTTGGCATAGATTGAAGTTCATCAAGTCGTCTTTGTTAGCCTCCATGCTCGGATCTTCAAAGCTTGTCTTGACTTTGCTAATGTAGGTTTGTAAATGGATGTTCAATGCTTCTCTTGATATTTGATCTTGTGATTGGTCCTTGAGCTATTTGTTAGGTTCCATGATTCATATCATTCTCTTAGATATATTTTTCTTATTTATTTTATTCTCATTGATCTTTATCTTATTCTTATTTGGATTATATTTTCCTTATTTATTTAGGTTAGATTTTCTATATAAACAATGTAATAGGCTTATGATTAACAACAAGAAAATCACAATGTAGTATTCCGGCTTATACCATTTTCCTCTCTCCATCTTCACTTTTCTCTCTATTCTTTTTCTTCTCTTTAGTTTATCATATTATTTCAATTTTATCATATCAGAGTGGGTTTTTTGTATCCTCTTTAAAACACAAAATTTCGTCTGTGCTAGTTTGAGGCAGTTTATTTTTGGTGGTGGTAGTAAGATAAAAACCATATGCACCAACAACTATCATAGACGATAGAAGAGTTGGTCTGACCATGGAGTCAATACAATACCAGTCATGGACATTAATTCATACAAGGCATGACGAGTTATGATGGTTGGATTATCAACTTGGAGATTATGGGACACCGGTTGGCAAGGTTGCTTACGGTGTCAGTCTAGGCATTTATCAGCATTCAGTCAATGGAGTTTAAATCATTTTTTTTCCCAAACCAAGCCTACCTTGTTGGCTTTGACTTATCTAGAGTTTGGCTATGGCCCCTGTTTTTCATGAGTTTGAAAGAAAAAAAACATTTATTTTCTTGATTAGAAACGATGATGATGAACGTTCGATGTGCAATAATATTGTGCAAAGAACAAATTTGGGGTTCTTCATTGGAACCATAACCGATGGCCGATGACAAGAACTCGAGAAGAGTTTCTTATAATGAATGACGATGTTTCTCGATTGGAAACGACCGTGGGTAAGGTTGCTTATGCGTCATCAACCTGAAAACGACCATGAAAGGAACACAAGAAGAGTCCTTTCGGCCAATGATGAAAACGACCATGGAAAGAAATCAAGAAGAGTCCGTTCGATCAATGATGAATGAAGACGTTTCTCAATTTGAAACAATAATGATGAATGACAGTGTTTCTTGATAGGAAATGACTATGTGGATGTTGCACATATCGCAACAACCATGATGACCGCGATGATCGATGTTGATACAACGACTACCATTTGCACTTGATGATGAATTTTCTCGATTAGAAGCAACATTTTTTATAATAAGACCCTTCTTTTTCGATCGTATTTCGCAAGTTGGGCATTTTGTGACCTACATGCTCCAACTGGAGAGAGGGTACATGAGATTGATGATGGTCGGTGCCATGAAAACGATTGTTCGTGGCAGCGGCAACCGTTCGAGAGAAAATATTTTCCTATTTATTTTATTTTCTTAGATATATTTTCCTTATTTATCTTATTCTCATTTAGATTATACTTTCTTTATTTATCTAGGTTATGTTTTCTATAAAAATAATGTGTTATGATGTGAAGTCAAAATAATATATGGGCCAAGTCCATTGTCTAACTCCAAACCCAATTTATTATTAAGCCCATCATCATATTAAACTTTATGTTTAATAGTCTTCAGCCAAGGTGAATTTAAAATAGACAAAAAAGACAAAGTGTCAACTTGTGTTTTTGGCTTACACCGTGAAGCATGAATAACAATTGGGGCCCAATTGTTAATTTGATTATTACGAAGGTAGAGACATGTTGGGATTGAGGACCTCTAAATGAGTTCTCAAATGGAAGTCCCAAGGATCTTTCCTTGCAGTATAATATAATCAAAATCTAAATGCAAGAAATACTAACCCTTGTAGAAAAATGTCTGACTCTTCCTCGTTCTTGGCTAGTTACGATCCAGGGACCATCAAAAGGATCTTCCTCACTAAGCACAATAGAGAATCGGTGCGTGGGCACTATCTCCTTTGGAAAAAGGAAAAGGGAAGAAAAATTTCTTCCTTTTGACCATACTATGGCCGGCGGCTAAGAGAGAGGGAGGAGAGAAATTTTTCCTAAGCCTTTTACTTTAACTCTCTTAGTTGTGTGTTTTGGGGCCACCCCAAGGTTCCTATTTATAGGAAAACAAAGGCCTTAGAAAATCTTTTTAATATCTTTTAATAATTAAATAAGATATTCTAAAATATATTTGAATAATAAAGATATTATATTTTATTCCATAATAAAATATCTCATATCTTTTATTTAAATTAATCAATATTAATTTAAATATATTATTTCATATCTTCCATTTAAATTAATCACATTAATTTAAAATAAGATATTCATATATTTTAAATAAAATAAAAAGCAAAACTTAGTCAACTTCTTTGACCAAGGTGGCGTGTGACCCCACCATGGGTCACACGCCCCTATCATCATCACATGACAATATTGGGCATTTTATTTTCCTTTTTATTTAATGGAACAATTCCGTTAAATAAATAAATAAAACTCCTTTTATTTATTCCAATAAATAAAACTTCATTTATTTATTTCCTCTTTAATTTGACAATCTCAAATTAAATATTTAAATAGACTATTCTATTTAAATTCCCATTAATTTTGGACAACTCAAAATTAATTTAATTAAATAGACTCTTCTATTTAATCTCTCATAATTAATTAAATAGACTTTTCTATTTAATAATTAAATAGACTACTCTATTTAATTCCACCATTAATTAAATAATTAAATAGACTCCTCTATTTAATTTCTTTTAATTAATCAAATAGACTCCTCTATTTAATTCCATTTTTCCAAAAAAATTAATCATATTAATTTATGTTCTCAATTACATGCGTTAGCTCGGAGGACTTAATGGACCTATAGGACTAAGCTCCAATGATCCAGAATTACCTTTGATTAAAACTCCTTTTAATCAATTAATTCTCATTCATTAACTCCTAGATAACTCCACTAAATATCTAGAGTTGCACTTTTAGTACTATAAACATAGTTATGTCTATTGGCTATAATCATTAACTACACTTTGATCCTTCACAAGTTAGTTCATATCCATGGCTAGGTATTTGCACCGTATTAACCTCCATGATACATCTTGTTCCTTAAGCCCAATTGATTCTCCAATGAACAACCTTACATAATCTCCATTATGCGTCTTTAACCTTTTCCTTGATCAGAGGAATATGGGGCCCCACTGTTCAAGACCGAATCAGTCCATAAGGGAACTACTTATCTATTTTCCTATATGGAAAAGAGTGAATTCCAATTCTTGTGTAATTACGTTCCCAGCTATAAGCAAGATGCAATCCGCAAAGTGGGAGGCTTATTGAGCGAACTATATCGAGTCACTCTCACCTATACAAATCAAAGGCTTGTCTCTTGCGAACATGAGTTCGTAATCCACTCAGGATTAAGATCAATTATACATGATCAACCGGTTGATAAACGAAGTGTCTTTCTGTAACGACTTTCCCAGAAGACAGTAAGTTTATCTTAGTCCAGTCTACTACAATCTCTATTGCAGCAACACCCCCACTCATATGTCTCTACATGAGCGATTCATATGAGATCACTTGTGCCAATTCACAAGTGAGCCGTGTTAGTGGTGTTACCAGAAATAAGGCACCTAACCTTTATTCATGTACCACAGACTTTTTGAGTTACACTTAAGTGAATCTTCCTGCATCATATGCTCACTTTAAGTTATCATAAGTAACTCTGGATCTTATGATGGATTATATTTATTAAACTAATAATAAATGACAATGTAAATTGTACTAATTAATAATTCCTTTATTTATTTATAGTTTAATTGGATTACATAAGATTTAGGGCAGAAACCCCAGCAAGACAGTGAGCTATTTTTTAGCTCTAATTATGTGAGGCAGTGACCTATTGGGCAAGCCAAGAGTAATAAAACGGAAGAAGAAAAAGGTATTTTTGCTTTCGTGAATTAACGACGGCTTCTTTGGTGAGTGAGAAAATTGAGAGGCTTGTGAGTTGGTGAGAAATATTGTAAAAAGAAAGGGTTTACTTTCTTGAGAGCTTTTGAGCGTTTATACATTCAGTGAATTGGATATTTCTCTTGTAACTCTTGATTCATTATAGTGATAACTGCAGCGGTAGCAACTATACGTAGCCCATAATTGGGGTGAACCAGTATAATTTTTGGTGTCGTTTTCTTTCCCTTTTATTATTGTTAATTATTCCGCTATCGTTCTTGTGTGGATTTTAGGCCTCGCGAACCTATCATTCCCTAACAACTGGAATCAGAGCTTTTGATTATTGTTGAAGAACAATGTCTTATTGAGAAGAGAAGAGAATTTAGGAATTGCAAAATTTAATGGCAACGATTTTGTCTTCTAGAAGATGCAAATAGATGATTATTTGTATAGTAAATCCTGGAATTACCATTGGGACTGAAACTGGCTGAGATGAAGGATGATGAATGGAACAGGTTGGATAGACGGGTAGTTGGCGTCATCCGTTTGACTTTGGAGAAGAGCGTGGCACATTCAATATCAAAGGAGACAACTACTATGGGCATAATGAAAGCCCTATCTGACACATAGGAAAAGCCTTTTGCGAATAATAAGGTATATCTACTTACCTAATTATTCAATTTGCAAATGGCAGAAGATCAAACCGTTGGCTCACAAATTAATGAGTTGAGGATTCTGAAAAATCAGTTGGCCTCCATCAATATTAAATTTGCTGATGAGATTTATGCAGTGGTTTTGCTTAAATCTTTGCTTGATAGCTGAGATACGATGAAAACAGCTATTTCTAACTCATTTGGTGATCATGAGTTGACTCTTTCTAAAATTAAGAATGCGACACTAACAGAAGAAATGCATAGAAAATAGAAAGGTATTATTTCCAGTTCCAGTTCAACACTGAATGTAGAAAGAGGTAGATGCAATACAGGAATGATAGAGGTAACAGGAATTGAAGAAACTTAAAGAATCACAAAAGTAAGTCCAAGAATAGTAAAGTTGAGTGTTGGAATTAGGGTAAAGTGGGGGCATTTGAAAAAAGAACTGCATGGCTTCTAAGAAGAATGATGTCAAAGATAATGGTAGCTAATGCAGTGACTGAGGAGGTACATTATGCTTTACAACTCTCAGTTGTTGATTCTCATGATTCTTGGGTTATTGATTCAGGTGCATCTTTTCATACTACTTCACAGATGAATGTTATGGAAAATTATGTCGTGGGAAATCATGGTAAAGTGTATCTCACTAATGGAGAACACTTAGATATTGTTGGTATAAGTGATGTCACTTTAAAGACCGTGAATGGTTCAATTTGGAAGATTTCCAAGGTAAGACACATACCTAGACTAACAGAGAATTTGATTTCAGTTAGCTAGATAGATAATGCAGGATATACAATATCCCTCAGTAATAGATCTTGGAAAGTTACTAAACGTGTCATGATATTTGCTCGAGGAAGCATGGAGGGGAGTTTATATATCAGCTCCAATAGCAGAGATCTGATTGCAATGACAGATTCTATAGACATAACTGAATTGTGGCATAACAGGTTGAGACATATAAGTGAGAAGAATATGAAATTTCTTCACTCTTCGAGCAAGTTAGAAGGGCTCAAATCCATCGAGCACAATTTTTGTGAGGGCTGTATTTTTGGGAAACATAAAAAGGTTAGCTTTTCATAAGTGGGAGTAGAGCCAAAGAAAATCAAGTTAGAATTGGTTCATACTGATGTATGGTAGCCCACTCTAATCACTTCTCTAGGAGGTTCCAATTACTATGTGACTTTCATTGACGAACCCAAGCAGAAAGGTATGGGTCTATTTTCTCAAACATAAATCTAATGTGTTTAGTGCTTTCAAAACTTGGAGAGCTATGGTTAAGAATGAAACAGGTTTAAAAGTGAAGAGCTTGAGGTCAGATAATGGTGGAGAATACACTAGTAGGGAGTTTAAGCAGCATTGTGTAGAAAATAGTTTTGTGATGGTCAAGACTCTTCCAGGGACACCATAGCAGAAAGGTGTGGCAGAAAGGATGAACACAACGTTGTGCAAACGTGCTAGAAGTATGAGATTACACTCTGGGTTGCCTGAGATGTTCTGGGCAGAGTCAGTTAGTACAGCGGCCTATTTGATCAATAGAAGTCCTTCCACACCACTAGACTTCAAATTGCCTGAGGAGGTCTGGAGCGATAACCAGGTAAACCTTTACCATCTAAAGGTTTTATCTATGTTTCTTATGTACATGTTAATACTGCTAAGAGGAGCAAGTTAGAAGCAAAATCCACTAAATATTATTTTATTGGATATGGTGGTGCTGAGATTGGTTATAAGTTCTGGGATGACCAGAAAACGAAAATCATTGAAGCAAAGATGTGATCTTCAAAGAACAGATTCTTTATAGGAACATGGTAGAAATTGAGTCAGGGGAATCAGAAAAAGATGGAAAGTCTAATGAGGTTATTCAATTAGAGGATCTTACTAAGATTGAGACAGAAATTGCAGAGGTTGAAGTTCAAAACAGTATTGTTGCAGAGACAAAAGTTATTGAGACAGAATTAATTCCAATAACTATCCCTACAGCTGCTAGGAGATCTAGCATAACTATTAGACCACCACAGAGATATTCTCTTTCACTTCACTATGTTTTATTGACTGACAAAGGTGAGCCTGAGTGTTATGATGAGGCAATTCACATGGAAGACTATGTCAAGTGGGAGCTTGCCATGGAGGATGAGATGGATTCATTGATGACGAATCAGATATGGTAGCTTGCTAAGTTACCTAGGGGTAAGAAAGCTTTGCATCATAAATGGGTTTACAGGATAAAGCAGGAACCTAATGGAAGTAAACGATATAAAGCAAGGCTTGTAGTCAAAGACTTTCAGCAAAAGGAAGGTACTGAGTTTAATGAAATATTTTCTCCTGTTGTTAAATTGACTACTATCAGGACTATATTATCAAAGGGTCTGTTCTTAGAACAATTGGATGTGAAAACGGGGAAAAGATTTACATGGTTCAGCCACAGGGATTTGCAGTACAGGGAGAGGAGAAAATGGTGTGCAAACTTCAGAAGAGCTTGTATGGTCTCAAACAGGCTCCTAGACACATGAAGTTTGTCAGTTTTATGAGTAGCAACAGTTTCTAGAAATGTCAGGCAGATCATTGTCACGATATTAAACATAAGGGCAATTTTTATATTATACTGCCTTTGTATGTCGATGACATGTTGATTGTAGCAGTTAGTAAATAGGAGATTGATCAACTCAAAAGTGATTTATAAAAAGAGTTTTCTACGAAGGATTTAGTGCTGCTAAATAGATCATCGGGATGAGGATTGAGAGATCATATGGCATCTTAACTTTGTCACAGGCAGAATATGTAAAAAAGGTTCTAAGTAGATTTCACATGGAGAATGCAAAACCAGTTAGTACTCCATTTAGCTTCTCATTTTAAACTATCTAAATAGTACTCACCCACTTTTGAGCAGGAGAGATATCACATGGATAGAGTGCCTTATGCTTCAGCTATAGGCAGTCTTATATATGCCATGGTTTGCACCAAACCAGACATTGCACATGCAGTAGGAGTTGTGAGCAAATATATGAGTAATCCAAGGGAGCATTATTGGGAAGTTGTTAAATGGATATTCAGATATTTGAGAAGAACAACTGATTATGCTTGTCATTTTAAAAGGTCATTTTTTAAATTGCAAGGTTAATGGATGCAGATATGGCAGGTGATATTGATGGCAGAAAAAGTACTACTAGGTATGTGTATACTTTGGGTGGTACAACTATTAGTTTGGTGTCTAAGCTGAAGAAGATAGTGGCTCTTTCGACGACAGAGGTTGAGTATGTTACAGTTATAGAAGCCAATAAAGAGATGATTTGGCTTCATCCCTTTTTAGAGGAACTTGGCCAGAAACAGGGAAAAAGGACATTACATTGTGACAGTCAGAGTGCTATTCATCTGGCAAATAATCCAGCCTTTCATGTCAGAACGAAGCACATACAAGTGAGGTATCACTTTATCAGATCAGTATTGGAAAATGATGTGTTGGTACTTGAAAAGATTCCTGGTAGTCAGAATCCTATAGATATGTTTACTAAGACAGGTCCAACAGAAAACTGAAGTTGTGTGCAACTTCAGTTGGACATCTTAAAAACTAGTAGAGAGAAGTCGCTACCGCTGTAATGAAGACATGGTGTTTGTGTTATCTTCAAGTGAGAGATTGTTATAATGTGATCAAGCCAAAATAATATATGGGCCAAGTCCATTATCTAACTCCAAGCTCAATTTATTATTAAGCCCATCATCATATTAAACTTTATGTTTTATAGTCTTCAGCCCCAAGGTGAATTTAAAATAGACAAAAAAGACAAAGTGGCAACTTGTGTTTTTGGCTTACACCGTGAAGCGTGAATAAAAATTGGGGCCCAAATTTTTAGTTTGATTATTATGAAGGCAGAGGCGGTGAGCTATTTTTTAGCTCTAATTCAGTGAGGCGATGACCTATGGGGCAAGCTGAGAGTAATAAAACGGAAGAAGAAAAAGGTATTTTTGCTTTCGTGAATTGATGGTGGCTTCTTTGGTGAGTGAGAAAATTGAGAGGCTTGTGAGTTGGTGAGAAATATTGTAAAAGAAAAGGTTTACTTTCTTGAGGGCTTTTGAGCTTATAATAGATTGAGTGTATTGGATATTTCTCTTGTAACTCTTGATTCATTATAGTGAAATCTGCAGCGGTAGCAACTGGACGTATCCCACAATTGGGGTGAACTAGTATAATTTTTTGTGTCATTTTCTTTTCCTTTTATTATTGTTTATTATTCCACTATCGTTCTTGTGTGGATTTTAGGCCTCCCGAACCTATCATTCTCTAATACAATGTAATAGGCTTAGGATTAACAACAAGAAAATCACAATGTGTATTCCGGCATATACTGTTTTTATCTCTCCCTCTCTTCTCTTTTCTCTCTATTTTTTTTTCTTTTCTTTAGTTTATCATATTATTTTAATTTTATCACTAAGAAAAAAAACAATATCATTCTCACTCTCAAACTGTCTCTGTGATGTAGTGGATAATTCATTCAACTGAGCTCATCAACAATTCATTATACACTCATAACTAGATGCTGACATGGCAAACTAAATTGGCAATATTGACTAAGCTTCTCTTATTCACACAGGCTTTAACAAATGTGTTAATTATTAGGGTAAAGTAGCCTTTTTGTTCCTGAGTTTTGGACATTTTGTCTATTTGGTCTCCACGTTTTCAATCTGTGTCTTAGTGGTCCATGAGTTTTAGAAATTGTGTCTATTTGGTCCATGAGTTTTTAAGTTGCATTTGAATGGTCCTTGGATTAATAGAAATAAATTTAATTGGTCATTAATTTGTTAACTTGTTAACAGAATGTTGACTCAACGCTAACATAAAATATCTAATTGGCCAAAATACTTGATGAAAGATTTGAAATAATATTCATGTCAGTATTTTGGCCAATTAGACATGTTATATCAGCGTTGAGTCAACATTTTGAGGAGTTGATGAATATTTTTAATTAAGAACCAATTTAAACTTATTTCTAATCATTCTTGAAAACTCAGGGACTAAATAGACATAAGGTCTAAAGGGACCACTTAGACACAAATTAGAAATGCGGGGACTAAATAGACATGACATCCAAAATTCAAGGGCCAAAAGTACTTTACACTAATTATTATTAAGCTTTAGTTAAGAGAGTTTTGCTACCTTTGTTTAGTTAAGTTGAGTTTGTTGCTCACAAACAGCTTATACACACATTGGTTGATTTCAGGTGGAATACATGTGACAATCATTTTTCCACTTTAATTTATTGAGAAATCTATATTAAAAAAAATGTACATTTTAATGTGGCTGCATGTGGAAGATGCTCAGAAGTTAGCACGTAATATTTAAAAAGTAGAAAATAAGTAATGAAATAATAAGATACAATAAAGTAGTTTATAAACATGCACAAAAGGTTTTCTATAAAGTTTACCATTTGGGGAAACGGACAAAATTAATGCCTTAACAAATAGATTTTTAAGACTTCTAAAAAAGTAAGAAACATATAGCATATAATCTCAATATTATAAATGATTTATTTGTCACATGAATCCATATAAAGAGAATCTCAGTCCTTACAAATAGGTAAAGTAATATTCAATTGAAAGCAATAAAGTAGAGTATCAAGTGGTTTTGTTGTGGGCTTGCACACGCATGCATAAAGACAGCCGCAAATTATGATTCGGGTACCAGTGGCTTTGGGGATTTTAAGAAAGTGGGAGATGAATGATAAATAAATTGAAAATCCGGTTTAGATTACTATATTGTGCTATAAAGTGTATCAGATTGAATGATAAAACCTCACTCTTTATAAAGGTAAAGACGGACGTTCAACTTTACCCTCATTAAAATCTCCCTCCAATTTAAAAGGAAAAAACAACGTTATGAATTGCAAAATTCCCTTAAACTTTTGATTTGATCATTTATATCTTAAAATATATTTTAATTATCATAATACCATCACTGACTCCATTGATTTGAATGCTCGATTACAAATGTAAACCTGATACTTTAGGGTCTGTTTCAATTCAAATTTTATGATTTTAAAAGCTTCGATTTAATTCCTATTATTGGAACATGTGTCAATATAATCATTACACTTTTAATAGTTTCAATTTAGTTGTTATAATTTGAGGGAAAAAACTCATGAAACATTACTATTTTTTTTCTTAAACTAACAAATTACTTGTGGTCAGTTCTATGTGTATGTAATAATCACATGATGAATACATATTACAATATTGAGTTAAGTATCATGTAAATGTGAGGATTTTTTACCTACAAAATTTAATATTTTAGGAAATTTTCGTAAGTTTTTATCAAATCATAGGGGTGGATTGAAACTTTTAAAAGCATAGAAACTAAAGGGAAATTTCATTTTGTGGCAAAATTTTCTTCAACATATATAAATCTAGCAGTTTTAAAAGTATTTATAAATATAACAGATTTTTAAAAACTTTTATTCAAGTGAATCAAAGAAATCAGTGATAACTTTTAAGTAATTCTAGGTAATAAGTGATTACATGCACGAAATATCATTTGATATAGTGAATCGGTAAAATCAGTGATTACTTATGCAGAAATCAGTGATTGTTTACGCGAACTAGTGGCAATTTTGTAATATTTTTTGTGCAAAATTTTAAATTGCTATTTTAGGGCTGCTATTTTTACCGATATTAGACTTTTTAAGCTATATGTGCAAAAGCTCCGAAACTAAATTGAGATAAACCACCATAGAGACTAAATTAAATGAGGTTGGGACATTTCAATTTAAAAAAAAAAAAAATGAGAGACATGATGGAAGATTAAGATATAAATACAAGTATATTATCAAGAATTTGACTTTACCATATTCGTTTTAGTAATATATTCTCGAGAACAAGTACGCATTTTTTATTATCTAACGTTAGTTGTTAGATAATATGACATTTTAAGGATAAATATGGAAGATTAAGATAAATCTTCTTCGTTTAAAAAATAATAATAATAATAATAATAGTAATAATAAGATAGAATTATCTTTGTTTTCAAATAATAATAATAAGATAAACTTATCTTACCCTCTAGGTGGAATACAAGATTACCAAATAAAATCAAGGGGATGCTATCACCATATTGTGGCCTTCCTATTTCGGGTACTTTCCAAAACTATCGTCATATTTTAATTAAGTGAATATAGTAATATTATTTATTCCCGGACAATGATAGGAAATGAATGTGAATCTCCCTAAACCACGTCGGTAATGCCCCTATATGATTAAATTTTACGCTGGAGTCGGTGATGGCTATCCCTCTACCGACGCTATCATCAATGTCGGCAATGATAGCATCGGTAAAACTATGCCTTGTTGTAGTGAACGACACCCCCCTATAGGGTTGGGGGATGCTTACAGATTGGATGTTTAGAGAGAGCTTGGATGAGAGTAAGAAAGATATTTTCTTTTAAATATTACATCAAATTGAAGAGAAGATAATATAATCAAATTACCTTCAATTTTATAGTAAATAATGTATGGGTAAACTACCACTTTAGTTCCTGAGTTTTAGAGATCGTGTCTATTTGGTCCATGTGTTTTCAATTTGTGTCTAAGTGATCCCTGAGTTTTGGATATTGTGTTTATTTGGTTCCTAGATTTTCAAGAACTATTAGAAATAAGTTTAATTGGTTTTTAATTTAACGTATTCGTTAACTTCTTACCAGATTATTGACTTAACGTTTAAATACTATGTTTAATTGGTCAAAATACGGATATATGATTAAATTATTTCAAATCCTTTTATCAATCTAAGCCTAAATTTTGACATAATAATTAATCTCATGTCAGTATTTTTGTCAATTAAACATTTTATGTCACTGTTAAGTCGATATTAATGTCAATGAGTTAACAAATTAAGAAACAATTTAAACTTATTTCTAATAATCTAGGGACCATTTAGACACAAAATGAAAACTCAGGGACAAAATAGACACAATATCCAAAACTTAGGGACCACTTAGACACAAATTGAAATCGCAGGGACCAAATAAACACGACCTCCAAATGTAAAGACCCGACTTTTCAGAGTTTAAATCAAACATAATAAATGCAGCGGAAGACTCAATAAACGATATTTATTGAAAAATATGAAAAATCCTCAATCAAATAGTCATTTGAATAAAATCAACAACTCCGGAGTTATAAATTTTAAAACAAAAGAAACGATGTACTAAATCACATAACGAAATGTTTCAAACTATCATAAACTCAAATCTCACAAAACAAATACAGTCAATAAAGTTCAAGTACTTTATTCTTAAACTCAATGAAAACAAATGATACATTGGCTAGCCACTGTGACATGAACCCCTCATCTTTTCCACTTCATCAACCGCCACCTCTTGGTCCATTATTACCTGAAAAGAAACCACAAATAGCACTGTGAGGCTAAAGCCAGTGAGAAAACGATCTAAACGAAGGTAAAACTTTAAATAGTCTCTAACAACTTAAACTGTGTCCCAACACTCAACACTCTCCAATGTCTCTTTCACACAAAACTTCCCTTAGACCTCACATTCAATCTCTTTACATGAATAGGCAATTGTCAACTAAAGTCCGTATTCAAGACCCACATTTATAATCATCTTTTCAATACACATCCCAATCCGATACATAAGCCAATTCTAATTTATCAAGTACAATCAAACAATTATTCAAACCAACCACTAAGAAGGCGGTCTCTCGGGACTACAACCATTCTTAAGTACTTAGTTATAGTCGTAACCATAACTAACCCCTAATGGATCGTTCATACGAGCAACGTCCATTAGCTGTTATGAGCTCACTCTCATAACTATATATATTTTACTAAGTATGAGCTCGTAGCCTCATACTAGTTTAACACACCTGTCAAGCCATCATTCCACAATCTCTTTACATTATCCTCTTGATAATGTTCATTCACATTCAGCAAACACAATTAAAATACACCAGCTCAAAGATTCTAATTAAAGCATGCAAAATACATTTTTACGATAAAACTGCCGAAAACCGTCAAAACTAACTATTCGCTCTTAATCATACTCAACTCAAATCTCATGAAAAATCATCATAAAATACTCCATAATATTCCAGAATTAACTCCCAAATCAATCAGAAACAAAAAGAATCGAAAAACATCAAAAACTGCCGAAAAACAACTAAACTAGTTCTAACCGAAAAATTGTTTCACCAAATGATTTTTCGATGTTTCCATTATGAGTTCACTTCCTAAAGCTCCAGAATATTATATTTGAATATATCGAAACATAAAATCTACGGTAAGAGCTTTAGATTTCTCTAAAACCCCACCAACGAATAAACCGTTAACTCACCTCGAAATCGCTTAAATCCAAAATCAACGCTACTTCCCTTGACAAACCAGACCTGAAACGAAGGTCCTAAAATACTTAAAATACAAAATTGAAATATACTAAATTTATACAAAAGGTTTGGGGTTCGATGGATCAAAGAACGGAAAACAAACGACGAAGGGAATTAGCTAAAATTTGGGCGTGTGGATGGTGTGTGGGCCGCGGTTGGCCATGGCCTTCGGGACGTGGTTCGGTCGCGGTTTCGTAGCTAGGGTGATCGATCTTGATGGTTCTAGGTATCGGTAATCAAAATCGATTGGGTGTTTGGCCATAGTTTGGAAAATTGACAATTATGGAGGTTGGATCAAGGGTTAGGGTTCTTGGTGTTCATATGAAGAATTAATAATTAAATTCCAGAAATTAAATGATCGAATAATCAATCTCGAATGCTTACCCGTTAATTGAATTTCAAGAAAAGGGCTTCCGATTTTCCCTCTTCGATTCCGTGCGATTCAACCGATCTCCTAATTAACAAATCTCATCAATGTCTACCCTAGGCTCCACGACAACAAGAAGGAAAAGAGAAAGGAGAGTTTTCGTTACCTTCGTGCCCAAAATTGATTTTCAAAATGCTTGAATTCAAATCCCGATTCATGATCAAACGAAAAACGAGACGAAACGACGGATTCCTCTTCTCTTTTTCTAAGGGGGGCGGCGGCAAGGGTGTGGGGAAGGAGGAGGAGAATGAATTCTAAAAATTTTATAATGAGAAGTCCTCCTTTAGGTTAAAATCCCGAGTTGCCATAATTACGAAATTACCACTCACCTTAAAACGTCTATAACTTGATCACCGGGTCTCAGAATGACAAACTGTTAGTTGCGTTGGAATCGTGACATCGAGACGATCAATTTTATGTCAAAATATTAATCAAATTATAAGTTTCAAACTTCGAGATTTTTCGGGAAAAATTACCATAATACCCTTTTTGAATTAACACGATATTCTGTTCTAATTAATCGATCAAGCTGATTAATATTATTTAACAAAATAATATTGATTTTTAACTTTCTCGTGACGGGGCGTTACACCAAAACTCAGGGACCAAATGGGTACTTTACCCATAATGTATTAACGTCTTACTAGTTAAGCTATGTTTTAGTTGGCAAAACTGTAGATGTGAACAAATTCAAACCAAACCAATTGTCCAAACTAAACCAAACCAGTTTTGTTCGATTTTTAAACCTTCATTTACCCAAACCAAATCCAAACTAATTATTAACAGTTTGGTTCGATTTGATAGATTTTTGCAGCGATCCAAACCAAACCATACCAATGCATAATATAAGACATATTTGATTTTTTAAATATCAATAAAACTTAATTAAAAAAAATAGGAAGAATCTTTATTATTATATGTGTTTGGTTGTATAATTATAACAAAATTTTATAAATTTATTATGTTTGTATTTGTAATTGGTGTTTTGCTGAACTTTTAAATGAATTGAAATTAGTCCTACAATTTTAGAAGTTATTTTTTTGATTTTGTTACACTTATCATGCTGCAAATTAAGTATTTATGAATAATTGAGAAAATTGCAAATCACTACAAGAAAAACTGTAAATAGAAACCTAATTTTATCGACACAATAGGTTGGACGCTATTTAGCGATGCATTTGATCGCTATTTAGGTGATAACTCGTAATTTACGCCTATTTCTAGGTGGTTTTCTCTCCAATATAATTAAAATATGATTGTTAATTGATTTAAATGATTAATAATATTATGGACATTTAAATCAATTAACAATCATATTTTAATTATATTGGAGATAAAACCACTTAGAAATATGCGTAAATTACGAGTTATAAAATACCCTCAATTATCAGATTGAGCGACGTGTCGCCATTGGGCGAGTGACCTGCTATAGCCTTTGTCATATTGCACCCTGACGTCAGCATCGCGCCTTTTCTTTTCCTCCAAGATTACACCACAATAAACAATTATTAATATTTTTATTATTTTCTCGTCGCCGCAGCGACGGATCTTACCACCGCTGCGTCCACTCTCGGGTTTTTGGTCCAGATTTCGATTTTATGCGCCATTGAATCCCGTCGCCGACATTAACATGGGCATAACTTCTTCGTTTTAAGTCTGATTTGAGCGCCGTTTTCGCCTACGTTCATGAAATTAAAAGATTAACAATATTATGGACATTTAAATCAATTAAAATTCATTTTTTTATATTATTTTGGAGATAAAACCACTCATAAATAGGCGTAAATTACGAGTTATCATTAGCATCTTAAAGAAGTCCATCATTAATATTTTGTCTCAAAAAATGGCGCGAAGCTTCCCGCCAAAACAGCGACTCATTGTGTCCCTATATTAGCGACACAATGGGTCGCTATTTTACCTCATTTTAGAGAGATAATTTGTTGCTGTTTAATTTTTATTATTTTTCTTTAGAGACACATTCCGTCGCTAAACTTGACGGGAAATTTTCCCTCCAATAACATTCCGCCAAATTAGAGATGAATTTGGTCACTAAAAGTGATAGTAGAAAATTATAAATAGGTGTGCAGAATTACTTCAAAGAACGTAAAATCTCATTAAAACGTATTCCCGAGAGAGAGAAAATGTGTGAGTGGATGTACGTTCGTTTGGTCGGAGGGTTTCTCAGCGACCAATTTGTAGCCGGGGTCGAAGAATTTGTTGAATTCTGTCAATCCACCGTGATTTTTTATAACAACGGACAGAAGATACGATGTCCATGCAGAAAGTGTAGAAATAAGAAGATATTACCAACAGATGATGTGAAGTTACACTTGTAGAGTCATGGTTTCGTAGATAATTATTATCATTGGGTCTATCAGAAAGAATCTGAGGAAATGTTCAATACAGCGAGGGGCGAGTCATGTCGAAATGAAGGAAGCAGCTCGCAATTCAATTCGAATGTGAATAAAAGTTCTGTAAACTTTGAACATCAATACGGTCAGTTACGACAGATGGTTATTGATGGATGCAGTTATCAAGGAGATGATCCTCATAATTTATTAAATAAAGATTTAAATCCATAAGTGCAAAGAATGTTTCAGATGATAGAATCAACAAGTAGGTCGTTGTACCCAGGTTGTGATGTAACGCAACTCGCAGCTTCAATATTGAATATCAAGGTAGAGTTTCACATCCCAGAAAGAGGATTTAACTTAATTTCACAATGGATTCATCGATGCGCTCCTGCAAACAACATGTTGCCACAGAGTTTGTACCATACGAAGAAATTAGTGGAGGGTCTCGGTTTACCAGTGGAGAAGATCGATTATTTCTCGAATGGATGTATGATATATTGGGGTGCAGATATGCAAGTTTTCATATGTGTAAAATGTGCAATAATACGAGATACAAACAAGGGAAAAAACATTTTATTTCGCATACTCGCGTGTTTTATTTACCGATCACACAACGTCTGCAACAGCTGTACGCGGCAGAGTCACTGCTTCTCACATAAGATGGCATCACGAGCACTTTCAAGATGATGGAGTAATGAGACATCCTTCCGATGTTGAGGCATGGAAACATTTAAATCGTTGTCATCCAGAATTTGTGCGAGAAATTAGAAACGTTAGATTGGGTTTATGTACTGACAGGTTTAACCCTTTCAGGGCTTTGGGAGCTCAATATTCATTGTGGCCAGTTATGTTGATGTCGTATAACTTGCCTCCATTGATATGCATGAACGATCCTGTGATTTTCTTAACGGTAATTGTACCAGGCCCGAAAAGTCCGAAACAGAAGTTGGATGTGTACCTCCAACCATTAATTGCTGAGCTCCGTGGTTTATGGAATGAAGGAGTTGTGACGTATGATGCTTCACAAAAACAGAATTTCGTGATGCGAGCATCAGTTATTTGGACGATAAGTGGCATCCCGACATATTCAATGTTATCAGGTACATTCGTAAAATAATTCGTTTGAGAATCAATTTTTTCGTTATTTTATAATTTTTCACTGTTTATATTAGATTAAAATTTATGGTTTACGCCTAACGTAACAAATCTACTACTCTAACTAAATTCGTTAGGGTTGAGCACTTCGGAAAAGTTTACATGCCCTCATTGCATAAACAATACCATTGCCTTCTCGTTTGTGCATGGTCAAAAAACGTGTTGGTTTGACTGCCATAGAAGGTTTTTACCTCTTAATCATTCATTTCAATCGAACAAAACTAACTGGTATAAAGGGTGAAGTGTAAGAAACGAAGTCCCTCCTGAAGTTATCAATGGATACCAAATACAGCAACGGCTAGATGCGTTTGACATGAAGTGTTATAGCGATTGGTGGTGAGGTTTGGAATAAGACGATAGGGAAAAATACATGTTGGAAGAAAAGAAGTATTTTCTGGGAGCTACCGTATTGGGGAGATTTAATGATCAGGCATAACTTAGATGTCATGCATATCGAGAAGAACATCTTCGACAATGTCTTCAATACGGTTCTAAATATACCAAAAAAGACGAAAGAATATCTGAGATCACATTACGACATTCGAGAAATCAGTCATCGACCTGAATTAAAGCTGGATGAAACTGGAAAAAAATACGCGAAGGCAAAATACATGCTAACGGCGGACCAAAAGAAAACATTGTTTGAGTTGATGCAATCGATTAAATTTCAGGACGGATACGTATCAAATTTGAGCAGGTGCATTGACGTGCACAGTCATACTGTGTTTGGGATGAAAAGTCATGATTGTCACGTTTTCATGCAACGACTTATACCTGCTGCATTCAGACCATTTCTTAAGCAGAAACATTGGGAACCGTTGGCACAATTGAGTGTTTTCTTAAAAGAGTTAACATGTGCAGAGCTGTCCCAAGCCACTGTGGAGTCATTGAGTAGTGAGATTGCTGTCATAATTTGTAAGTTAGAGAGAATGTTTCCACCGTCCTTTTTCGACTCGATTGAGCATCTACCAGTACATCTAGCATACGAGGCTTATCTAGGAGGCCCAGTTCAATACCGATGGATGTATCGTTTGAGAGGTAAATAATTTAACTATTTATGTTATTGTGTCATAAATTACTGGTTTTAATTGTTTCCTTTTTATGTCAGATATTTGCGTAGGCTAAAAAGAACTTATAAGGGCCCGAAAATTTTGGTAGAATTCTTTATGTTTGGTATAAATTAAATTATTTTAAATAGGGAAATAATTTTGTTATGTTAATTTTGATTATTTTTTGACTAACCATAGTTAATTTAACTTTTGGGTGGATAAATAAATGAGAATGGTTTGGTTAACCATGGTTAGCTTAGTGGAGGGGGTGGTTAGCAAAGAAATTATGGGCAAGGATTAGTTACCAACAAAAATAGGTGAATGGATTAGGGAGGGGGTGTTAGTAAATAGCTTTTAATTATTTAATTTAATTTTTGAGTTTAAAAGTAAATAAGGAACTAAATGAAAAGGACAAAAAAAATTACCTTTTCTCTTCTTCTTCTCCATGAACCCGTGACCCACCCCCCACCCCCCTTGTTACCTCTCATTCTTCAATTTTCTTTCACTTGGAATTTCGTCTGACTTAATTTGGAGGTTAGTCCAAGTGGGTTTTGGTGGTGCATGATTGATTCATCTTGAAAGGAAGATTCAAACAAATCCTCTCCTTCTTCCTTTCATTCCCGTCGGCCCCTTCCTCTCTATCTCCCTTGTGAAATTTTTATTCCTCCATCAATCTAGTTTGTGATTCCAAGTAAAATCAAGGAGGATTTTGGTGGATTTATGCTAGAAACTTCATTTTGGGAGGATTAAAGCAAGGTTGCACAAGTTTCAACAACACCCAAGGTGAGATTTCAATGAGAAGGTTCTAGGTTTTATGAGTTTTGGGGTTCCTTTTTAATTGTTGATTATAACTACTTTGGGGGTTGTTCTTTTACTTAAATTCTGGAAATACCTGCTGATTTGGTAAGTTTAGGCTTAAGGATATACATATACTTTGAAAGGGGAAAGGGTGGAGACCATGGGTGAAGATAAGTTTTCAAAGACTCCATTAATGGAGGTTTTTGAAGCTTCTAGTTTTCTTGATTTTGGTTACTTTCTTAATTAGTTTAAGGGGCTATCAAAACTGGAAAGTTTAGGTATTTTTATGCATATTTTATACATGAAAACACATAGAAAGAACAAGCTTTTGAAATTTTAATAATTATCCTTGTTTGGCCAAAAAGTTCATATTAAAGTTTCTTGGTTGTGGGTGTTTTCTTAGTGATTTTAGAGAGTTTTTAAATCTAGAGGATTTTTATAAGTACATTTTCCACCATAAAAACATTTTGGAAGGATAAGATATTGAAATTTTGATAAACACTCTTTTTGGACCGAAAAGTATACCCGTTTTGGCTAGTTTCAGACTTTTCACCACTAACCAGGTTTGAGTCATATTGTTGTTAATATGGGCTGAGTTAAATGTGATATTTTAATTCTAAATATGTGTGGAATGTTTCATGTAGGATAAAAGGCAAGAACGAGCTACTGAGAACCTTTCGAAAAGGTGAGAACACAAAGAATCGGAGGGGTGATTGGTGTAGCGTTCTCGTTTCTCTTCGAACTATTTCAGGAATGAAGTTTTTGATTATGAGTAATAATGAATTGTGGTGTGGTTGGTAAAGTTTTGGAAGAAAGTGAAGTAACGGGAAGAGATATTGACTCCGACATTAGGTTAAATAGCCGAAATGCTAGATAGCCTAAAATAGGATTATGTTTTGGCTAGTTGACCATATAAGCATGCCTACTTGCATTATAATTATGTTCATAGTCTGTGAACGAGTCATATACTGTTATGGGCCATGATTATGCATACTTGTCATATTTTCAATTTATGCTCGATGGACAGATAAAAATGAGATAATAGAGAAAGGTGTGAATATGAATCATGTGATTAAGTGAATTTTGAGCATTCCATTTCATATCATTCCACTCATGCATATCATGCAATCAATATGTGGCCATGGGTTAGTAACCCGTGTAACGGTGTATGGGTGTTGGACATTACACGTGGTTACCGTGGCAGGGATGTGATGAAACTCCGGAGTGTTATATAGTGAATAGCCCGGATGCTAGTGATAGACAACTTGAGTTTGAAATGAGCTATGGCTCGGATAATGGTTGAACATGTGATTTGGCACCGGGTTTACGATGGCATGGCTTGTGAAATTAAAAAGGATGGTGATTGTGATATGTGAGATATAGTAACGGTTGACGGAAATACATGTTGGAGAACTTGTGAATCGTTGACTACATTTATACATAATGTATTTGTTCTAGTTTTGCACTTTAAGCATGTCATTACTTTTTATTCATTCTATTATAACCTCTTCACATCATCGTTCATATTCTTTTGTTTTCACTGAGTGTCATGCTTAAAGTTGCCCTAAATCATATTTCAGGTATCGAATAATGGCGGGGACGAGGCGTGGCAGGTAGTGCTCGTTGATGCATCGAGATGGAGCTTTTGGGATTAGGTCTCCGGTCACGCGAGCCGCGTTTTCTGGGAGTGTAGTTGTCATCTTTTGGGATGTGTTTTATTTTGTGTTAGGGTCGAGGTTTTCAAATTAAAGTATGTATATTATGTTTGTATAACGGTTTAAACTTCGTGCACCGAACCGTATTTTGGTTTGAATTTATATGATATTCTGAACCGGCCGACGAGCCGATGTTTTCTGGTAAATAGGTTTTTATATTGTATGTGACACTTGGAATTTATGAATACTACATGCCGAAATTTTCAATATTTTGTTAAATCAATTGTTTTAAGCTTAATTTTTTTTTGCATCCGTATGCGTACTCGCGTCTTGGGCTTCTAGAATAAGCCGGGTCGTCACAGAACTGTAGGAAACAAGGCTAGAGTGGAAGGATCTATATGCAATGCATACCAAATACATGAGATGAGCACATTCTGGTTATATTACTTTGATCAACGAATTGCAGAACAATACAGAACAGTGAAGCAAAATTTTGTTCAAGATTCACTTCCTATTGGAGTTGATCCAAATGATTTGTCTATTTTTACAGTATTAGGCAGACTTATTGGAAAGCCCGTGCAGAGACAGCTGAACGAGGAAGCGTATCACATCGCACAGACGTACGTGTTGTATAATTATCCTATATCGAGTAATGAAGAACTAAACTAATATGTCAAACAGTTATATTAAGGCCTTTTAATGTTCATAATATATTATTTTCAATAATAGGTTATTCATTGAGTTATTCGTACGACCGGCTAATCCTGGACTCGACGCAGTTGGGGAGGGGATCAATATTGACAGAGACTTCCGTTCATGGTTTTATGCTTACGTGAGTATGATTGCATGTTAAATTTGTTAATATTAACATATACTGCATGTAATTTCTCAATCCAAATTCACTTTCGTGCAAGTTGATTCGCCCACGACACCAGTTACAAACAATCACATAGTACTGTTGGCAAGAGGACCTACTAGAATTACCAAATCATACTCTGGTTATCTAGGAAAGGGCTAAAAATTCCAATCAAAATCTCATTCACAGAGCAGGGTCAATGATTGGACCATGCAAACCAGAAATATATACCTTTTTTTCTTCGATAAAGGAAGAGATTACTCAATCTATTCCCGTAGCGGCGTATGCATCAAAGGTCAAGTGTTTGGAAACAATGAAGAGGATTTCTTTGGAGTTATTGATGAAATAATTGAGCTTGAATATGCAGGAGGAAATGTAAAGCGTATTGTATTATTTTAATTGCACGTGGTATGAGACAATGCGGCTAGATGGGATGTGAAAGATACAACATTTGCAGATTTTAGTGGTAAATAAGAGAAAACACATGTGCACAAATGATCGATTTGTATTGGCACAACAAGTGATTCAAACGCATTTTCTGCCTTATTCGTCTTCTAGGAAATTTAATGATTGGTTAGTGGTTTGCAAAGTGAGGTCGTGTCACATTGACGAAAGTCTTCCAAATAAAGATAGCAAGGATTTTGTTGCTTTCCAAGAAGAAGAGGTGCAAAATCGTGAAATAGATGAAGGAATACACTCTAAAACTGCTCGACTGTTGAATGACATAGCAGAAACGTTGTTTGATCCCGACGGCTTATACATTGAACTTCCTTTTATTAATGATTCATCCCCTAAATATTCTAAGGAGGAAGAAGAAGATACTGAGAACAACAGTTCTAAATCCAACACTGATGAGTTTGAAGATGATGTTTAAAGTATCAATGAATTGTTAAACTCGTAAGGGAACAAAAAAATTTAAAAAAAAAAGGTACCAGCGATGCAGTTTGTCGCTAAACGCTTAGAAATCTAGAATATTCAAGAGATAGAGACACATTTTCGCGCTAAATTGGAACTGGAATTCTAGAACATTCAATAAATAGAGACACATTTTGTCGCTAATTCGGTAATCATTACTTCAACAGATTATTTGCCTTATAGCGCGAAATGTGTCTCTAAAGGGAAATCAAATTCTCCAACGGATACTTTTCAATAATAGAGACACATTACGTCGCTAAGGGAAATGAAAAGGCGCATATTTTAAAATTTCACTAACATTAGCATGTATCGCTAAAACTGAAATTAATGGCAGTTGATTAAAATATTCAAGTTCTTCAGCGATAGATTTCATTGCTAAAATAAAATCAATGGCGCGTGCTTTGGAAATTTGGGCCCCAGCTGGCGCCTTTTCATTTACTTTAGCGAAAAATTTCGTCGCTAAAAATTAAATATAAAGGGGTCAGCAGACCCCTTCCCCCCGCACTTTTCTTTTGCTCTTGTTTTCCTTTCTGCCTTCCTTTCTTGCTTTTTTTTTTAAAAATTTTAATTTCTTTTCTATTTGCATTCCCGTGCCTTCCCGTAAAAGTGTCAGTGCACGATAATTTCTTTTCTATTTAGTTTTTTTAATTCAAATATTTAGTTTTTTCTATTTGTTAAAATTTAGTGTTAATTAAATTCATGTTAATTAATAAATTAATTTGTATTTTATTGTTAATTAGTTTAATGTTAATTAATTACTAGATTTGTATGTTATTTATTAATTTAGTGTTAATTAGTTTAATGTTAATTAATTACTAAATTTATATGTTATTTATTAATTTTCAATTTATTATGATGTAAATTTTTAAAATTTTGTGTTAATTAGTTTAATGTTAATTAATCACTAAATTTGTATGTTATTTATTAATTTTTAATTCATTATGATGTTTATTTTTAAAATTTAGTGTTAATTCGTTTAATATTATTCGTATGTTATTATTTACAAACCATGGAGCAAAATGGCGAGAAAACGTTATAGGGACATCATCCACAAAGCGAATAATAAACTAGCTGAAAAGCTTTTGTGTCTGAAGATGCTAGAGGATAGTCAGACTCCCGAGGAGTTTCACATCACTCAAATCAACTAAGTCAATCGACGGGCGAACCAGGCAATGCACACCGGTGGGACTCGCAACCACGATGAGTATTATGAGATGATGGTAAGTACTTGTAGTATTTCGTTTATATCTTTAATGTTTTCAATTAAATTAATGTTTTCATAATTTTTTATTTTTCTTCTTCTCATTTTCACAGACTTAGGATGGACGTGAGGTACCCCCGGTTGAGTTGTTTCTCCATCTGCATACGAAGGGCCACGATGGGGTTACTTATGTAGATGATCGAGCGCGGGACTTACATGTTAGTTTATTTCTTTTCATGCTTTCTAATTTATTTAATAATATATATTTGTTTTTAATTACTCACAAATAATTTTGATTTCTTTTTGTAGGGAAAAGTTCAAGAGAAGCTCTCTTCGTTATTGCCACTCTAGAGTCTCAGCCTACTCAGGAAAACCATCATGATGCTTTCCTTCTTGTAGCCGGTGGTGTTTGTCCCGATGGTTCAGTCCCTGGTTTTCACGCTTACGGGAGGGAGCTTTATGCAGACCAGCCACGTGCTTTGAATTCTTCACATGCTGAGACTGAGGCTTTGAGGCGAGAGAATAAAGGTTTGCGCCTAGAGATGGAAGCTAACAAGTTGTGCAATAAAGCTCGCACAGATCATCTTCAGACTCAACATGATGATTTAGAAAATCGTATTCGGGTATGGATGTACCTGAATACGGATGCAGGCTCCAGGTATACTTTTGTGCATCCTGATTTCGAGAATACGAGCCCTCCATAGTTTTTATATTTTTGGATATTTTATTACATTATTTTGGGATACTTTTTTTTAATATTTATATTTATTTTTTTCATAATTATTATTAAAAATTATTATTTTTTAAAAAAAATGGCTAAAATAGCGACAAATTGTGTCTCTAAATATTCTTAATCATTTTTTAATACCTATTTTAGAGATGTAGTTCGTCGCTAAAGTCAATCAGTTGACTTCATTAGAGAACCAATACGTCTCTAACATAGAAATGAAATTCGTCGCTAAGGTTAGCGACTAACCGTGTGACTAATGTTAGCAACTCATTGAGTCTCTAAAAGAGAGACGTAGTGAGTCATTGTGTCTCTATTTTCAGTGATCGATTGCGTCGCTAAAATAGTCAACATTTTATTAGCATCCCATTATTTTTCTGTCGCTATTAGCGATACATTTCATCGCTAATATTCACAAGCAATGCCTTTTTTAGTGATCAACTATTTCGTCTCTAAATGCATCGCTAATTTCAATTAGAGGCACACTTCGTCGCTAAAAATGTGTCGCTAATCACTACTTTTCTTGTAGTGAATATAAGAACCAAACCAATCCAAACCAGACTATTTTAATTTGGTTTCTTCATATTGAACGGTTCGATTCGTCTCATATAATTTAAAAAGAAAATCCAATTGGATCTGAATAAGAATTAGAACTAAGATAGAATGAAAAAAAAAATACTAAAACAAACATATGGAATACTAAACAATATGATTCCCAATATAGAATATGTTTATACTAAATAAACTTTAAAGATATGCTGGCATATTCTTTGAGTCAAACAAATTGTAAAAAATATTATTCCTTTTTTGACCATATATTATAACATGTATTTGAAACCTCTATAAATACTCCAATCTCTTTGGCAACTATGCACGCCAAGTCTGTCTCTCCTAAGTAAAGCTCGTTTGCTTTGTGGACTCGATAGAGCTAGTATCCACAAGCAAACTTGCTTTTGCTAAGTCTCTTTCAATGGCATTTAACAAACTATTCTTTATGAGTCTTTCTCTTTTACTAATTTCCATATTTTCAGAAATTAGCTACACTGAGAGTAGTAGAATTTTAATTTCCAACTATCCAAATGAAATTGGAAAGACTACAAATATGCAAGCTAATGGCTTTAATGAGGACTCCAATGCTGGTATTTCTGCTCCTCCACCACCAGATGGCGGAGTCATTTCTGCATCTCGGCCGTCACCTCCGCCGCCTGCTCGTGGCGTTGAAGACTTCAGACCGACCGCCCCCGGTCACAGTCCTGGTGCTGGTCATTCCCATCAGAACTACAAAAAAGGCAACTAAGTTTGTCCTATTTGTATGATGGGTATTTGGGAGAGTTTTTTTTTTTTACATTGTATTGGCCTGTCTCATGCACTTAGGATTTTTTTTCCTTTTTTAGATATTAAATGAAATTGGGGGAGGGGAGAGTCGAACTTTCGACTTCATGGTAAGGAAATAGATGCCTAATCACTTGAGTTATGCTTGTGTTGACTTTTTTTTCAATGAAATCTTTTTTATTTAATTTTTTAGTAAATTCAATTTTCAAAAATAACTAAAAACGAATTTCATGACATAAATGGGAAAATATAGTGTACGAGCCCATGGAGGTCGCAAAAATAAATTAAAAAAGAGATCAAATTTAGCTACTTTTTTTAAAGTAGTCAACCATTCTTCCGATCAATAATAATCAGGCACATAATCTAAAATAAAGTTCTTAAAAAATTTATATTTAGTATTTTAAAGACAAAATCTTCAAAAGCCCCCACCCACATTCACATGGGCGGGATAAAAAAAAAAAAAAAAAACCATAACATGAGGGTTGGATTTTAACCTATGTGATAAAAGAAGGGAGGTTTTATCCTTGTTTTAATATCTTTTTTTCCTCACTAGTACTGCCTAAAAACAAATACATTGATATACGTGAAAAGTCGTTGTATTAAAATTAGGGGTGAAAATAAAAGGCGGAAAACCGAGCTGAATCGAACCGTGAAAACCGAACAGTTTCGGTTTTTTCTTTGAAGAAAACGAAAACCGAACCGAACCGGAATAATCGGTTCGGTTTTTGGTTCCATTGACACCGGTTCGGTTTAAAACCGAAAAACCAGTAAAATATACATTATTTTAATAAATTAGCTTATTACATAACATGTAGCGTTGGAAGAGTTGGTACAGGCGCTGACACTCCACCTTGGCACTCAAGTTCGAGTAGAGGCTGGTACATTTCAATGGTTTTTTTTAATCATTAGATTTAAATAGTAAGTGGGCCACCTAGCACTCCAGCCCAATTAAAAAAAAATCATCTCATCCCAACCCAATGCACAAAAATAAACCCACTAAAATTAAATTTCTTTTAAAAATATTGTGTATGGCTTTCAAAAATTTCTCTGATCGTAGCTTTTCAATTGAATCCAGATGAATTAAATCACCAAATTTTCATAATATGTAGAATACTATAGAACCTAAAGACTTGGATTATTGCAAATCTAGTAAATTTTTATATAATATTTATAAAAATATCAGCTCTTTAAATATTTATAAATATTACCTATTTTGAGTGGGTTAATCGATGATCAATATCAAATTACATATTTTACAATAAGTTAATCATTGATTCTTACATTAATCAATGTTAATCAGTGATAAATATTAGTAAAAATTTCTATATTTTCAAATAATTTTAAACAATGATATATTTACAAATATTACATCAAAATCTATTACTCAATGAAATTTTTCACTTTTTTTAAATCATTGAAATACATTTAGCCAAATAATAATAATAAACAACCAACTTTATTGGATTTGTAAGAACTATTGCTTTGAACTTTTTCTTATTATAACGGTATTACTATGTGAAAACTAAAGAAATAACCATATTTTGAGCTCATGAATAAAAAATTGGGTAAAAATTCATTTGGTCCCTGAGTTTTAGAGGTCGTATCTATTTGGTCCTTACGTTTTCAATTTATGTCTAAGTGGTCCCTGAGTTTTGGATATTGTGTCTATTTAGTCCCTGCGTTTCAATTTGTGTCTATTTGGTCATTAGGTTTTAAATATTGTGTCTATTTGGTCCTTGAGTTTTCAAGTTTTGTCTAAATGGTCCCTGGATTATTAGAAACAAGTTTAATTCTTCTTTAATTTGTTGACTCATTAACATAATATCGACTTAACGGTAACATAAAATGTTTAATTGATCAAAATAATGACATGAGATTAATAATTATGTCAATTTTTAGGCCTAGATTGATGAAAGATTAAATCTGCATATTTTCGTATTTTGATCAATTAAACATGTTATGTCAGCGTTAAGTCAATAATCTGGTAAAAAGTTAACGAATACGTTAAATTAAAGACTAACTAAACTTATTTCTAATAGTTCTTGAAAATCTAAGGACCAAATAGGACACAATATCCAAAACCCTAAACCCTAAACCACCTCTCATTTAATTACATTTTTTAGCCACTTTTTGATTTTTTATACCAATTTTACCCTTAAAAGCATAATGGTACAACAGTTGTCACTGTAGCTTATTTGACAAAAAATGTTGTTTGCTTTTTCAATGCAGCAGATTTTTTGGCACGGCTTACTATACAGATTGTAGAGATAATGTTTACTATACATTTTTTTGGCACAGTTGTCAATGATATTTTTAAAATTTTCCCTCTCATTTTATCTTCTATTATAGATTATGTATATTACTATGCATATTGTACAAGTAATGTAGTAATACACAATGTTAAAATTCATGGGGTATATGAAATACTATACATACTATACATATGATCTAATTAGTATGTTAAACGTTTTTTTCACCATATTTAATTTTGTGTGGTTCACATATAGTATATAGTTGACACTATATAGTACATATGTATATATATATTTTTTGTATTGTATTATATTTGTAATTTACCAAAACATGACTTTTTTTTCACTTTATATGATATCTTATGATTTATGGACCTTTTATTTTAATTTCCATGACTTTCACTTTTAGTTATTTTGAGATACACTTTACTGTACGTAATATGTCATTTTCTTCGGTGCTACATTGAATAAAAAAATGGCACAAGTCTTTTGTACATAGTGTACGTAGTATATCTGCTTCTTTTATTTAACATAATATACGTAATATATATGTCTTCCGCTTTACTACTGCATTTTGAGAAAAGTTGGGTTAATAAACTTATAAATTGTAACGTCCCGTTATTTTGTGATAAAAAAAAAACTTTTATTTATTTTATTTTAATTTAAGTAATTAAAGTTTATTTATTTATTGTTAAATTAGAATTTAGTAATTTATTTCATTTTAATTCATTTTAATGGCTTTATTTATTTAAATACGTTTTAATGGTATTAATAATTATTAACGGGCCAATTAATAATTATTAATCACCATTGGGATAGTTTGAGTTGTTCGGGAATCGTTTTTAAGCCAAAAGTCGTAAAAAGGCAAAATCGTAATTACCCAATTTGCAAAATATCTAAAAACACTATTCATTTGTCTTTAAAAACTCACCTTTGACTCAAAAATTGACAAAAACTCATCCCATTTTCTCTCCTCCACCCGTGGGTCTCAAGGAGCAAAAGAGAAATTTTGCTTTTCGTTCGTTTCTTGCCGAATCGATTCGATTCTCGTTCCAGTGGAAAGGTATCGATCCTACGATCATTTTCCACCTAGCCTTCGTACTTGCCGCTCGTATTATACGGAGTTCTCGGTAAGTTTTTCTTGAAACCCTAAGCTCCAAATAGTGTTTTAATGAGTTTTACTTGATTTTCTTTGATTTCGTGTTGTAGAACTCGGTGTTTGTAAACTCGGGAGTAGTTTTACGTGTTTTTGGAAACTATCCCATAACCCTAAAACCGAGTTTCAGTCGAAACCCTTCCCGTTTGAAAATTCCTCTTTGGGGTTTGAATTTGGGTTATAGATTCATGTATAATTGCATATTTGAATTCATTTCGGGAAAGGGATTAATGTTCAAAAACCCTAATTATCGATACCCATTGAAATCGGGATTATCGAATTTGCTTAAAACCAACTCAAAACGTATTTAAATTGCCAAAAAGCGAAAAACCAAACCCGAGACCCTTTTTTATAGGGAGGGCCGAGAGCCTCTTTGATGGGGGTTTGGTGGATTTTCCGTCTTTTTGCTTGTTTCATCGTTGTTTAATCGTTAGTTGGTAATTTATTAATTTTCGGGATATTAATCCTTTTGTAGGTGTTTTTGAACCGCTTGTTTGATTGCTCTACCGGACTTAGGAGCAAGGTCATCTTTTAATTAAGGTGAGAATAGTTAGGATTTAAAGTAATTATAGAAATCGAATAAGTGTAATGATTTGTAGAATCGGAAACTAAGATTAGAATCCAATCTAAGGTTAGAGGATGTGAGATAGTGCCTTAGGATTTGAAGTTAATCCTTTAAGCGAGAAACTTAGGATTTCTCGTTGAAAACCTCGAATCTTAGAAGATTCTAAGTTAGATTAGTTTTGGAAGTTTAGAATCCTTGAAAGTTTAGGTTAATCGTTATGTTTTGATCTTTACTTTTATTATTGTTAGCGGAGTTCGATCGATATATCGTTCATCCGGGATTCTATCTATTTTACTTTATGCCCTTTACTTTATGTTCTTTACTTTATGCCCCTTTACTTTATGATTGTTTCGGTTGCTTTATCATTTACATTTACTTTATTACTTTTGCAAGCATATGCAACCATATGCATAACATCTCGCATTATTGAAAAGAAAAGAAAGTGAGAAAGAAAAACGAAAGGTTAATGGTGGAATACGAGAAAGTCCACATTTCCTCCATGCATAAGTTTTGGTGGGACGCTATAATTGCCCACACTACTTTCATGCATAAGTTTTGGTGGGACGCCATAATCGCCCACACTACTTCCATGCATAAGTTTTGGTGGGACGCTATAATTGCCCACACTACTTCATACATAAGTTTTGGTGGGACGCCATAATTGCCCACACTACTTCATACATAAGTATTGGTGGGACGCCATAATCGCCCACACTACTTCATATATAAGGATAATGGTGGATAGTATGTAAAAATCCACATTACCTCCATTTCATGCATAAATGGTGAATGCGTATCCTACGGGAAGTACTCATTACTTTTATGCATTTGATAGACGAGAAAGAGAATCGAGATGTTATATCATGCAAAGTTTATTTATTTACTTTTCTTATTCATGTTATGATAAGTTATTGGATGAACAATTAGACTAAGTGTGCTAATTGTATCATCTTTTGGAACTTATGGAATAGAATTACCTAGAGTTTGGAGGACTTTAGGAGTGTTTTGTGTCAGTTTATTTGGACACAAATCGAAATGCGAGTTTGAGGTCTATCTTTACTTTTTATGCTTATTATTCTCACTGGGCTTAAGTTGTTAGCTCATGATATTACAACCAATTTCAGGTAATGCCCTGGCTAGAGGTCGTGGAAGGGGAGGTGGTCTTGCGTGATCGAGGGATGTCGACCTCGAGATGGACTAATGGAATTGTAAAGTTTATGTCTTATTTTGATGAACTTTAAGAACTTTAATGAATTGTATTTTGTATTTGGCTCCTAAGAGCCTAATGTTGATGTTTATATGATATACATATTTGAACTCCTGATTTGGACTTAAAGTCCATGTGATTTTATTAGATTTGAAAATTAGGATGTAAACAGGTTTTCGGCATGCCAATTTTCAAACAAAACCACGCCAATTTTTCGTAAATTAAAAGACTTCCGCTGTTTTCTCTGAATTTAATTTATTTAAAAGTGACGGGTCATCACATAAATCAATATATAATATGTACAGTATATATTAAGCAATATATGTACAAATCAAATCAAGAGAGATTGGGGAGGACACTCATCTATGCTATCTAAAAAGTGGCTTGAAGGGAAAAACTTTTGATTTCCCTTTAAGCCCCTTATCATATAATTACTCTTTAATTTTAAAATTATTAAAAAAAAATACCATACATCTTTAAAGAACCACTTCCATTTTAATTTTATTTTATTTAATAACATAATAAACAAATTTACACTCATCTTCGTCATGCCTAAAAAAACCGAATATATATAGTAAAATAAACTTATCAAGTAACTAATGAACTTCAATTGCTATTTCGTATATAGAAACTATTGGACTTTTGAAAATCTACTAATATTATACAATTGAACCCACCATCTTAAGAAGCTACTCTAATGACGTATAAAAATGGATATGATCTTATAACTGTCTAATTAATTTTGTAGTAAAAAATTACAAAAACATATCACTATTTACTTTTATTTCAATAATTAACCTTTAAGGTAACAAATATAATTATTCTAAATTACTTAACTTATAAATACTTTATATTATGTTATCCTTAATTTCTCTAAAAAATCTCTCATAAAATAACGTGTACAAATAAATTGAATATTTTTTAACTAGACAATTTACAAAGTTATTTATTAAAATAAAATATAATTGAGCAAATTAATAAATTCAAATAAAAAGTAAAATAGTGTGCATCTCCCTGATGGAAACTGGCACAACTATTTTAGTAAGGATGATCCTATCCTTGTTGAGCTCCACCTCGAACCAGTTGTTGTTGTTGCTTGTTGTTGTTGTTGATGTTGTTGCTGTTGCTGTTGTTGCTTCTGCGGTGTCCCTTGACTGGCATCGTCATCTTCTGTCTTCTGCTCCTCAGAGGAAATTGGTCTGTGGTAGCTAGTTTTCTTTTCTTTTCATAATATGCGAAATCCAAGATAAGGATAACTCCTAAGCTTCCTTATTCAAATCTTGAATGAACTCGACTTCAGAGACCATTTCCTTTCTTACAAGTAAAACTGGTGTCTGTCAAACACCTTAGTCCAATAACATTCTATCCTTCCAACACAGGATTCACTTTAGAGTCTATCTTGAAAAGGCTCAGTAGGTCCGAACTACGACCTACAAGTTTCTTAAAGTTCACCGTCCAATTAGATGGTCAAACACCATGTGAATTGAAATTCACCAAACCATCTCATTGCCTTATAGATGTTACCGCTATCACGGTCCATCAACTTCCTTTTATATTCCAATCAAGTATCAACACTTAACCTTAGTGTTATTCAAACTTGGGAATTTACTGAATATGGATCTTCATTACTCGACCTCGAGTATTTCCAATTCAGATTGATACACCATAGTGTAATAGCGACCAAACTAGGCCATTCACCAATTAACATTGTCGTTAATGGTCCTCGTTGAGACTTATCACGTAAAGTTCTTACTTCCTCTTTTGAGTGGCGACACATTTTCCTTTTAGCACAATGCTACCATAAGGATTTACCACTTACCATAATCCAACTTTCTTAACTCAAACCAGGAACTTGTCCATTGAGTTAAATCTAGGTTACTAGACTCGAGCCAAACCGATTTATTTTCAACAATTTCTTACCTCAAACAGGTGTTTCATCTCTTAATACTGGGCTCCGTACAAACATGTCCCCTTTTTACACGTAAAAGTCAACACACATCTACTAAGACCACTACTTAGCAATTGTGTGACAATAACACTTTAATCAACTTAAGGATCAAACGATTGATCTCTCGGAGTATCTCATCTCCTTTACTTTGACATTATGTCAATACTCTTAACGAGGTATATAACCTCCAAATGTTCACGGGGTCATGCATATTCTCAACAACCTTACCCAAATCTCAAAATGGGTCAAATAAACACAACCACATAGTGGTTTTACAAGGATGTGAAATATAACAAACATCATTAACTTTTAACAATATTCTCATAAACTTTCCAATATCAAAGAAATAAAGTATGAGAATAAAAGTTATAGGCATACTTGGTGCCGCTGATCTCAGATGATGACTTGAGAATGGACTTAAAACAAAACATGAAAACAAACATGCATCGCATGTAGTCTACAGAACCCTTAGGCTCTAATACCAACTGTAACAACCTGACACTTTTAAATAAATTAAATTAGAAAACACAGCGGAAGTCTTTTATTTTAAGAAAATTTGGCGTGGTTATGTTTGAAAATTTGCTGGCCAAAACCTGTTTACATATTAATTTCAAAATCTAAAATACACAAGGAACATTAAGTTCCTATCCAGGAGTTCAAAATGATTATAATCATAAACATAAAGACAAAAGCTCTTAAGAGCTATATACAATTGTAAAAATTTCAAAAATGATATAAAATTCACAAAACCATGTACATGGATTTTTACATAACACCTAGTCCATCTCGAAATCATCACCTCGATCAAGCGCGCACTTTGACTCCTCTTCCACGATCCCAAACATTACCTGAAATGTTTGTAATATCATGAGCTAACAAACTAAGCCCAGTGAGAATAATAAGAATAAAAAGTAAAGATAGACCTCAAACTCGCATTTCCGATTTGTGTCCAAGAACATACTTACTCTTTGCTATCAATCCATTTAAAGAGTTTATATCAAAATGTTCCACTTTTACTTACCAATTCTCCAATATAATTGTGGAACTACATTTCAAATATTTCTGGTATGGTTTCGTAAATGCATATAGCATTTATCTCATTTTCTATATATACCTTATACTATATATAAGGTTTACAACAAATCTTATTCTCCCAAAAAAGGATATTACTACACTCGTAATCAATCCTCATCCATTAACTTGTTATGACATAGAATAAGTAAAGTAAATAAACTTTGTATAAAATATAACAGCTCGATTCTCTATATCATCAATCATAAGCATGAATGCATGAGGACATCCCATAGGATTTCGCATTTGCCCTTATGCATGAGGAAGTAATGTGTACGTCCCGTAACTTACCATTCAGCTTCTTTCCTTGTTTTACTTTCTTTTCTTTTTCTGAAGGTGATGCGGACACTACCCGTAGGCTCCAACATTCTCCCCTTCTTTTCTTTTTCAATGCATGATGTGAAAATGTTATGGTGCAATATGATATGCGTATGTCTGCATATCCTTGTAAAAGTAAATAAGTAAAGTACGGAATTAAAGTAGTCGATGCAAGCATAAAGTAGAGGGGTATAAAATAAAAGACATAAAGTAAAATAGATAGGAAACTCCGGACGAACGATATGTCAATCAAACTCCGCTAACAATAATAAAAGTAAAAATCATAACTTAAACGATTAACCTAACCTTCAAGGATTCTAAACTTCCAACATAATCCGAGGTTCTATTAACCGTTCTAAAAACAAGTTGGATCTTTTAACTTCCAATGATCCAACGTAACTTCGAAACGAATCTAACTTAGAATCTTCTAAGATTCAAAGCTTTCTTCGAGAAATCCTAAGTTCTAAGGGCACTAACTCACTTCCCTCTAATCTTAGATTTGAATTCTAATCTTAGTTTCCAATTCTACAAACCATCATACTTATTTGCTTTCTAAATTTACTTTAAATCCTAACTATTCTCACCTTTGCCAAATTAGTTTTGGTCCAAATTTCCGATTTCCCACAATTCAGCAACCGAGCAATCGCACCTACAATTCATCAATTGCCCAACATATTACAACTCATATCTAATATGAGAACAAGTTTGCATTTTCGGATGAATAGTGTTTTTCGAAAATTCGGGTTCAAAATCGTCAAATTCCATGATAGAAATTCATTATTTCAACTTCAAAACTCATTTATAATAAAAAACGAACAAATCCATATAAAAAGTTTTGAAAACTTACTTTTTGGGACTTCCCTTAGGGAACGAGAAACTTCGAATAGGTAGGTTGGATAGGTAGCCCTCGTCTCTACCAATCCAACGCAACCGAAAACACGACGATCCATCGAGAAACGAATGAGAAACGAAGAAAAGAAAATCCACATCAATGTTGGATGAAGGCTATGGCCAAGCAAGGAAGGGAAGAGAAAAATGAAGGCAACTTGGTCAAATTGGTGATATTTAAAGAATAAATGAATAGTAATTTTAGATATTTTAAGAAATTGGAAATGACGGTTGCGTCCTTTTATGACTTTTGACTTATAAAACGAAACCCGATGCTCTTAAATCAATCTAAAGGTGATTAATAATTATTAATTGGCCTATTAATAATTATTAACGTCACCGAAGCGAATTTAAAATATTAAAACGATTAAAAAGGATTTCGGGCGAAATTAACTACTAAAATCGAAATTATAAAAATAATAATTAATCTAAATACTTAAATTGAAATAAATAAATAAATAAACAATATTAAATAAAAAAAAATTCACTTCAAAATAACGGGACGTTACAATAACCCTATTACTTTTGATCTTCAGATTCAAGACCTTTTTTCATTGTAGTCCTTGAGCTTTAATAAATTTTGTTTTAATCTTTGTTATCTCTCCGTCTATTTTAGAAAACTCATATGATAATATTATTTTGAAAAAAAATCATCTTTTACCATTGAACTTTAGGGGTAAACTTTAAATGTTATCAAAATTAACCTTAAGCAGTTTCAAGTTTAACCTAAGTAGGGTATAGATGGACTAAGTGTGTAGTTAGATACCAGGATGTAGTCCAATATTTGATCCCTAAGTAGGATGGTACGATAACAATGCCCATTTTATGAAAAAAAAAAATTATATAGGGATGGGGAGGCAATGGTGGAACAAACTTCTGAAAGTTGAAATGAGGGATAAGAGAATTATAATCCTACCATCTGCTCATTAAGCAAATATAGAGTACTAAATCTGAATTTATTACAAAAATCCCCATTTAATGTCTTACACGATGGTGCTTATCTTTTCCATGCCTGATTTGCCCCCGATTTTTGTATTTGATTCGTCATTGTTTTTTCTCTCTATTTAAAAAATACATCCCTTAATTTTAGTCATTTATTTCGAATTCCTTTTTTTTTTTTTCATATATCTCCCTCTCTCTAAAACCCTGCCCTAATATTCCTCTTTCCTCACCTCCAATCCAACTCCATCACTCCCACAAAAACCACATTAATTTTAGCAAGCACAGGTGCTTTGCTTATACTAGAAGAAATCCACAACATAGTATTATTATATATCAAATCTTCCATTGATTCCATTTCTCTAAAGAGGGAGAAAACACATGAAGAAGTGGAATGACGAATTATATCCCAACTTCTGACCTTGGTGGATGGCCTCAATATTCCCTACAGTGTTGACATTGCTTTGAGAAGATTTGAAAGAATTAATCGAGAGATTGATATTTGGTGTTTTCATTTTTATCTCTTTTTTTATCTCTTATTTGGGGCGTCTCAGATCAGTAGTTTCATTTTCTAACAAATTAATATAATTTTGTTAAGCTAACCTCATGTTGTTCATTTTCTGGATTTTATTGGTTTAACAAATATAAATATCTTAAACTAACCATAATATTCATTTTAAATGAATATTAAAAAAATTATATTATAGACCAAATCGGAGTACATAATTAAAAAAAAAAATAAATGTACATTTTAATTACGAATTTGATAAATCAAGACCTTTCACGGTGGTGATTTTTTTAGTTCTTTTTGCTCTTAAATTAATTACTCTGTTTTTTTAATTTTAAAACCGTATCTAAAATGATTTTTTTTTAATTCTTTATTTAATTTTTTATTTTATATCCTAAGATTCCGATTTTTTAAATATTACGTATTTATTGTAGGTGATTAGTTTTTATTTCAATTCTTCTATGTGATTTTTCCCCTTTCTTCTTCTTTTCACAATACGATTCATTCAACCATTTTGTTTCTTTTCATTTTTCTTTCTTTCTTCAATTTTGTAGAATGGGTCGATCTTTACAAATGTCTCTTAATTTTATTCGTCATAAGATCAGGTTCGTTGTCTTTTTTTCTTTTATGTTTTTATTATACAATTCACCTACAATTTTTCCTGTTCAATTTTTATCTTTTCTTCATGCTTTTATTATGTTTTGTAACGGTTTGTATCTTTTTATCTGTTTTTCTTCATGATCCAAATCTTATTGTTTATTCTCTTAATTTTTTGGTTTTTTTTTCCTCATTCCACTTTCTGTTTTTTTTTCCCATATGTGTATCTTTTTTTTGGGAAATTTCATTGGGTGCCAAATTTTTACGTAATATTTGTAAAAATATCAACTCAAAAAAGTATTTGTAAATATAGCAATTTTTATCATGTTTATCAGTGATTAACAATGATTTATGTGTTTATCAGTGATAGTGTAAAAATATGGAATTCAATGTTTATCACTGATAAACCCGATCAAAATTTGCTATATTTGCAAATATTTTTTTGAGCTTTTATTTTTACAAATATTACTAAAAAATTTGCTAGATTTGCAAATGCCCCTTTTTTTTATTCTCTGCATCTTTACGTTTCTTTTTTGTTTGTTAAACTCGATGTTCTTTAGTCTTTTTATTTAAACGTAATATAAACTTGTTATACTTAATTAGTTTGTTCTAATTTTATAATTTTTATTTGTTTTAACAAAAATAAACTTGTTATACTTCATACATATGAATCTGTTTTCATTATTCAATTTAACATATTTTAATAATGTTAAACTATGGATTTTTATTGGATTTTAATAAATATAAACATGTGTAAACAAATAGTGCTTTTGTTTAAGACTAAAATAATTGGAGCTTTGGTTTGTTTCTACGTTTTATTTTGTTCTCTGGTTTAACATATATAAACCTATTATTCTAACAATGTTTTTTTTTTTTTTAGATTTTATTGATTTAAGAAATATAAACCTATTAAACTAACCATATTTAATAAGGTAAAATGCAAATAAGACCCCTGTGGTCTTTTCAAAATGCATGAACACCACCTGTACTTTGAAAATGGCAAATCGCACCCCTGTGGTTATAATTTTTTTCAATCAGACCCCTCCCCTACAATGTCAATAATTTTCTTTTAGCCACAAGTTTTTCGTTTGAACTCCGATTTGGACAATTCAAAATGTTTTGGAATCCTCATTTTTGGCTCTACATAATCGTCACTACGAAACTTTGAAATCATTAATAAATAAAAGATTTTATTAACATCGAAACACTAAGTATGATTGACATCATTAACTCTTTTGGTTATTGATGATTTCAAAGTTTCGAAGTGACGATTATGTAAAGCCGGAAATGAAGATTCCAAAACATCTTGAATCATCAAAATCAGAGTTCAAACGAAGAAGTTATGGCTAAAAGAAAATTATTGACATTGAAGGGGAGAGGTCTGATTGAAAAAATTGGAACCACAGGGGTGCGATTTGCCATTTTCAAAGTACAGGGGGTGCTCATGCATTTTGAAAAGACCACAGGGGTCTTATTTGCATTTTACCCTATTTAATAATGATAAACTATGGATTTTTATAGGATTTTAACAAATCTAAACATGTGTAAACCAACATTGGTTTTTGTTCATTTTCTGGATTTTATTGGTTTGACAAAAATATTATTTTAACAAATATAATTTTGTTTAGTTGCTTCTATTCATTTTCTGGATTTTATTGGTTTAACAACTATATGAAGTGAGTACGTTACTAAAATAGCGGAATTTTATTTTGTAAACAAATTAACACTTGATTTAGGATCTATTAATATCATGCAATTTGTGATAAAATACATGTAGATTCATGCTATTTTCGAAAAATTAAAGGTCTTTTACTTACATTGAGTAATTAATAGAGAATCGGCTGGAGGTTTTTTTACAGCATCAATCATCAGCAACACCGAATCTTCTACGCTATATCCCGATCGAAAGCAAAACCGACTTGTGGGAATCGATCCGGAAGAACAAAAAAATAAAAAAATTCTTCTAAATTTTTCCCTAAGGAAAATCGGCAATTAGACAAAAATTAAAAAGAGAATTTTCACTTTTCTAATTAAAGTGAGAAGAGTACAAAATATGAATCTCAATTGTCATATTTATAGGAAAATATGATATCTAATCTAATTAGAATTCATTTTCTCTTAATTATTAAAAAAAGAAAAAGATAAATAAACAAATAAATAAATAAAATGTCATGCAAAAGCCACACGCTGACGCTGAGGCTAAGCAAAAAAAAAAATTCTTTTATTCATTTATTATTTACTTTTCTTTATCTAATAATTATATATGTATTTTAAAATTAGAAAAAATTCAAATTATAATTTCTAATTAAACACTGTGACGACCCGTCATTTTAAATAAATTAAAATCAGAGAAAACAGCGGAAGTTTTTTATTTGAAGAAAAAAAAATGGTGTGATTATGTTTGAAAATAGGCTAGCCAAAACCTGTTTACATCTTAAATTCAAACATCTAAAAACACAAGGAACATTAAGTTCCATCCAGGAGTTTAAAATGATCATAATCATAAAACAACGACAATAAGCTCTTATGAGCTAATTACAAAGTACAAATCACAATGTAATATAAATTTCACAAGACAACCATGTACATGGATTTACAACAACCTAGTCCATCTCAAGTTGCCATCCTCTCGATCAAGCGCGCACCAGCTCCTCTTCCACGATCCCAAACATTACCTGAAATGTTTGTAATATCATGAGCTAACAACTTAAGCCCAGTGAGAATAATAAGCATAAAAAGTAAGAATAGACCTCAAACTCGTATTCGATTTGAGTCCATGAACATACTTACTCTTTGCTATCATCAATTCAAAGAGTTTATGATTAAGTGTTCCACTTTACTTACCAATTCTCCAATAATATTGTGGAACTACATTCCAAATATTTTTGATATGATTTCGTAAATGCATATAACATTTATATCTCATCTCCCATACATACCTTATACTAAACATAAGGTTTACTTTATATTCTTATTCTCCCAAAGGATGATATTAATTAACACACTTAGTCTAATTGTTCATCCTTTAACTTTTTATAACACAATTAATTCCTAAAGTCATTCAAACTCTAGGTAATTTCATTTATACCTTTTTAAGGATGATTTTGATAATAATCGTAGTCAATACTCATCCATCACCATCATTATGACATAAGTAATAAAAGTAAATGAGTTTTGCATCATATTTAACATTTCAATTCTCTTTTCATCAATCGTATGCATAAAAGTAATGTGTACATCCCGTAGGAAACGCATTCGCCATTTATGCATGAAATGAAGGCAACGTGGATATTCACATTCATCCACCATTCCTTGTGCATGAGGAACATGGATATTCACATTCATCCACCATCCCTTGTGCATGAGGAACATGGATATTCACATTCATCCATCATCCCTTGTGCATGAGGAACATGGATATTCACATTCATCCATCATCCCTTGTGCATGAGGAACATGGATATTCACATTCATCCATCATCCCTTACATTTCCATTCTCACTTTCTTTCCTTTTTCACTTTCTTCTTTTTTCACTTTCTTTTCTTTTTCACTTTCTTTTCTTTTTCACTATTTTTCAATGATGCAAAGTGTTATAGTACAATAAATGATGGTGCAATGTTGTTATGCATATGCTTTGCAAAAGTAAATAAAGTAAAGTACGAATATTAAAGAGATCGAATTCAACATAAAGTAAAGAGCATAAAGTAAATGACATAATGATAAATATAGATAAGAATCTCGGACGAACGATATGTCGATCGAACTCCGATATCAATAATAAGATTAGAAACATAACTTAAACGATTAACCTATGCCCTCCGGATTCTAAACTTCCAAATAATCCGAGGTTCTATTAACCGTTTTAATTACAAGTTGGATCTTTAACTTCCAATGATCCAAACTTAGTTCACATCGAACCTAACTTAGAATCTTCTAAGATTCAAGTCTTTCCTTGAGAATTTCTAAGTTCTCACTTAAAGGATTAACTCTTAATCCTAAGGGCACTAACTCACAACCCTCTAATCTTAGGTTCGGATTCTAATCTTAGTTTCAAACTCTTCAAACCATCATACTTGTCTGCTTTCCATAGTTACTTTAAATACTAACTATTCTCACCTTAGCCAAAATAGTTTTGGTCCAAATCTCCGATTTCCCACAATTCAACAACCGAGCAATCGCACCTACAATTCATCAATTGCACAACATATTACAACTCATATCTAATATGAGAACAAGTTTGCATTTTCGGATGAATAGTGATTTCGGATGAATAGTAATTTCGGATGAATAGTGTTTTCGGGTGAATAGTGTTTTTCGAAAATCCGGGCTCAAAATCGTCAATCTCCATGATAGAAATTCATGATTTCAACTTCAAATCTCATTTATAATAAAAAACGAACAAAACCACCTAAAAAGTTTTGAAAACTTACTTTTTGGGACTTCTCTAAGGGAACGAGAAACGGCATAAGGTTAGGTTGGAAAGAAAGCCCACGTCCCGAGCAATCCAACGCAACTGACCTCATCGAAAACGGTCGAGAAATGAAGAAAGGCCAAGCAAATTTCTCCTCATCCATGGAGGAGGAGAGCATCCACGGCAATGAAGAGAAAAAAAATGAGAGGTGAAGTCAACTTTTGGTCAAAATGCATTTTTAAAGAGGAAGTGAATAGTATTTAGATATTTTTAAGAAATTGGAAATGACGGTTGCGTCCTTTTATGACTTTTGACTTCTAAATCAAAACCCGATGCTCTTAAATAAATCTAAAGGTGATTAATAATTATTAATTGGCCTATTAATAATTATTAATGTCATCGAAACGAATTTAGAGCATTAAAACAATTAAAAACGAATTTCGGTCGAAATTAACTACTAAAATCAAAATTACAAATTAATAATTAAACTTAATACTTAAATTGAAATAATTAAATAAATAAAGATTATTAAATAAAATAAATAAATAAAATCACTTCAAAATAACGGGACGTTACAAACACATTTTAACCAAAAAACTAATCTATTAATTATCATTGAATCTTATTCAATTAATTAATTATTTTGACCCAAAACCATTTTGTTTCTTAAACCAATTGTATTTAATTCTCTCCAATATTTATTATCAAATTAAATAATTTCAGTATTTAATTAATAATATTAATTATTAATTTCTATTTAAATAAACTCATTATTTAAATAAATAATAATATTAACATTAATTCCTGTTTAAATAAACTATTTATTCAAACAATTAATTTTGCCTTAAAATATTATATTAATTTCCATTTAAATAAAATCTTTATTTAAAAATAATAATATTGTAATAATATTAATAGTACTAATATTAATTTTCATTTAAATAATCTCATTATTCAAATAATTAATATTGCCTAATTTTAAGTAAAATCAATTACTTAAATTATTTGTTCTTCCTAAGTCAAATTAATAACTTAGTTTTGCTACAATAAAGAGGCTTTGGCTTGTTGGATTGGACCGAATCAGGTTGGGCAAGACTGATATGGGCTTAGCCCATTTTCAATTGAAAAATATTATATCAAAAGATTACAAAATGCCTCATATAGGATTAGAACTAGAACCTGGGTCTGGTATATGGAAAGCAAGGGAGCCAGCCAACTCCTCCACGTGCGTTTTGTTGAACATCATACAGATTATTAAATTAATATATATTTTCCGGTTTAAACCGAACCAAAATTTTTTAAAACCTAACATTTTTTTAGGTTCAGTTCGGTTTTCGATTTCTTTTATGAGAAAACTAAAACGGTTTGGTTTTTACTGTCCGATTGGATTCGTTTTTCGGTTTTTCGATTTTAAATTTCACCCTTACTCACTATAAATGAGTTATGTCCATTTAGTTTATCTTTAATCTATATCTGTGATATATCCTTCACGTGGAACCCTCATAATTATAGGCGGATTAAATTTACCGTTTGGCCCCTGTAATTACCGTTTTATCCTTGTGTTCTCGCTGATTCTTCAATGAATATTATCTTTAGTCGAACTAGAGATAATATACTTCTGTGATCAATAGAAGTCGTGGTGCCACTTGTTCATGTCTTGAATCAGTACATCAAGGGAATTTCCTAAAGTTCCTAAAATGTTTAGGTATCGCACTAATAATGTTAATTTATAGGAAAGTTATGAATTCTATCTCATGTAAATGTGTTCCCAGCTACTTATCTAGTTATGTTCCCAAAACAGGAGTGGATTGAGTGTTCATATCAGATCAGTCTCAACCATGTGAATCAAAGAACATAACTCCTCCACATTTCACTCAGGATTGAGATTTATCACGGTTGATAAACTTAGTTTGATATTCGATCATTTCTCGTAAACGGTACTTATGAGAAATTTGATCAAACATCGTGGTCCTGCCTTATACAATCAACATTGCATATGATATTTCCATTTCATGTCATCTACATGAATGATCAAGATTAGATCATTTGTCTATAAACAAAATGTGAAGCCATCATCAGTGTTACTAGGATAAGGTTCACAAACGTTATCCATTTACTGTAGACACTTTTGAGTTACTCATCTCGACTTTAATCCTCTCGTATGACTCACATACTTAGTCGTGATTTCATAAGAGTAACTTAGGGTTTTACTATTTGAATGTTGGATATTAATATATTTACATACATTCCTAATATCATTCATTGAATCAATTTAGATAATATAAAAAACTTATATTTATTTATTTAATTAATTCGAAATAAATTATCTTTATTAAATAATTACAAGTTCTAGGACATATCATTCTTAACACTATAAACCTCTTAAACTAACCATAATATTGTTTTAAATTAGGCATTTTTATGATTTTTTTTAATTAATCAATAATAAATTGGACAAACTACACATGTTTTTGTTTAAATATGTTCATTTCTAGATTTTATTGGTTTTAGTTTTGCAATGTTTAACCATGTTATTGGTTTAACAAAAACCTATTTAACTTATCATCATTTTTCATAATAAATTTTGTAGCTTGAATAAGCATCAATGATAATTTGTTAAACTAACAATGTTTTGTTTATAAATGTTCATTTATGGATTTTGTTGGCTTAAATTTGACGATATTTAAATATATTATTGGTTTAACAAATATAAATCTTCTAAACTAATCAAATTTTGTAGCTTGAAGAAGCATCAATGACATTTTTATAGCACTTGAAGAAGACAGAAGTTTGAAGGTATGTATCCCTATCTGCCATGGTTATAATTTTAACCACATTCTCACTTGAGGTTTTGATTTTTTTAATCTCTTTTTTATTTAATAATTTTATGTTTGTAAGTGGAGATACAGGGATAGCTACTCCTTGGAGAGTAGTCTAAGTCTTTTCCAACATAAAATACAGTGATATGTAGAATTACGATTAATTGCATTGATGGCGAAAGCAACTACGTTGCACCTACATCGAATAACAAAAAAGAGTTCAATGGTGTTGAGTTTAATTTTTGCAAACTACATTAAATTATAAAGCATTGCTGAAATATTTTTCGCGTACATGTGTGAGTGTGAGCAAAGCAATACGTTAATATTAATTTATTTCAGAATTTGTAGTTTTTGGGAATTTTTCGCGTACTCTAGTTTTCCACCTAATGAAGAGTAGAGAATGATGACATCAATTAGGGATGGCAACAGGGCGGGGTGAGGTCGGGGATGCCATTTTCATCCCCTAATCCGCGGGGATTTTAAATCCTCATACTCTACCCTATCCCCTAATTAAAGAATAGGGGGCATGTTCAGGGATTCCATCAAGTTCCCTGAGAGGAAAATTCCATTTTTTATATTTTAATTCTTATTTAAAAAGAAATATAAAAATAAATATATATTTAAAATATACATTTTAAGATAAAAAAAATTCAATATTAAACATTTTATAATTTATAAGTTAATATAACCATATTTTATATATTTTTTTTCTAATAAATAAAGATAAAAGTAAACAAAATACATAAGATGTTATTAAAATATAGGGTTCGGGGTCGGGGTCGGGCGGGGAATATGTTCCCATCCCCTAACCCTATAACAAATTTGGGAAAATTTTCCCACCAAATCCTAACCCTATAAAGCAGGGATTCCCCGCCCCTAACCCACAGGGAATTTTGCCATCCCTAACATCAATACTATTATATATAAATGTTAGATATTTTTCCCACAAAATTAAAAATTATGATATGATCATTTTATCTTTAAATTTGTCACATCTGGAGGCAAGTTGAGAGGGAAAAAAAACATTAAGATTAGGGATGGCATCGGGGCGGGGCGGGGTCGGGGATGCACTTCCCATCCCCTAACCAGCGGGGATTTTTAATCCCCATACCCTACCCTATCCCCTAATCGAAAAATCGGGGTCGGGTTAGGGGATTCCCCATTAGGGGATCGGGTTCCCCGAGGGGAAAATTCCCTGTTTTACATTTTAATTCTTATTTAAAAAATATATAAAAATGAAATATAAATATAAAATATACATTTTTAAGTAAAAAAAAAACATAATACTTAACATTTTATATTGTATTAGTTAATATAATCATATTTTACATATATTTTTCAATAAATAAATATAAAAGTAAATAAAATACATAAGATATTCTTATACAATCGGGTTTGGGTTCGGGTTCGGGTTCGGGTTCGGGGTCGGGGTCGGGGGCGGGGGCGGGGGCGGGGGCGGGGGCGGGGGCGGGGGATGTATTCCCATACCCTTACCCTATAACAAATCGGGGGGGAAATTCTCACCCTAACCCTAACCCTATAAAACGGGGATAGAGAATTTTGCCATCCCTAATTAAGATTATTTTATTTATTTTTTAATTTTTTATCATTAAAATTTTTTGAAAAAAAATTGTCGCACATTAAGACATAAACTAGTGGACCGATCATTTAAATTTCTAATTCTAGAAATCCATTTGTTCATAAAATAAGATTCAGTTATTAATTTTAAAATATATAATAAGTTAATCAATTCAAATAATTTTTTATCTTTCTTCCATTACATCACATAAACACAACTTAGCTACACAAAATTACTAGTTAAATGATTCCATACAATAATTAGACCACACATTAGATGAGTTTAGTACTATTAACATGAATAAATTGCCATTTTGAACTGATTTAGTCATTTAAGCACATAAATTAAGCCTATTGAAGGTGGATTTGAAAAAAAACAATTACCTCGTTTTTTTTTAAAGGTTACAATATTGCAGAAAATTATCCCCCCCCCTACTTAGTTTTAGAATCGTTTGGGAAGTACAAGTAAGGTATACAATCAGCTATATAATCCCTGCAGCAAATGAGTGGCCTCGCCATGGAAGACTGCACGTTAGATGCATCATACAATAGCAACTGCCATGAAAGAATAACGAAATCCCATCTAACTTGACATCATCACGTGATCAATTGACTGAAGAGCTTGGTTAGCAAAGAACCGAACATCTACGTCTGGATCCTCGCTGAGTTCAACAAGGCACGGACGGATTGTCTTTTCCACCACCTACATCACAATTGGTATCCAAATATTAAATGAACCATTGATAACCAACAGGAAATGGAATTACCATATCCAATAATGAAATGAATATTCAGTACGGCAGGAAAAGGGTCATCATGACTACTTACAGGCTGGTCGACTATGGGAATAAGAGACTGCAGCACCTTCGCCACATTAAACTTGTTATTAGGAACCCTGTAAAAACTAAAATTAGCAAGCAACAAAGAGCTGAACAGCTGACATGTAGAACAGTCCATTTGAGAATTGCAAAATGTCAACTGCATTGAATGTCACATCCATGATTGATCTTAAAAAAGGTGGTCTCTCCCTTCCCACATGATCCAAAAAAAAAAATTACAAAAAGAAATTATAACTACTTCAGTTCCATCAAAAAAGTTTATGTCCCATACCGGTCCTTGGAAGAACTGATAACCACTGGCAAAAGCTTTGAGCACGTGATTTCTGAACCCATAACTGGAGCAAGGAGGGAAACCGCACGAAGAACAGTCATACGATACAAGTAATGCGGGTTGTTAATCATCTCAAGAACCTGTTTCATATGACATCATTTCAGTTGGAGTACTACAAGGTGCAAATATGAAAAATGGGAGGGGGAGAAAGATAAAGGTAGGAATTTGATTCAGCCAGAGGCCCAGAAGAAAATCTAACACTAAAGAAGAGTCAAGCTAGAAGCAGCCTAAAACATGATTGATCATTGAGAAACAAATAGCACAGCAGACTTCTTTCATCAAGAACTGAGTGAATTTATGAGAGCACAACATCACCAGTGCATGTTTAATTATTAAATAAATTTTTTACAGTGAAAATGCAAAAAACTTTTAAAAAAAAGGAGAAAAAAATACACAACCGAGTGTACAAAAGGGTATAAAATGACAAGCATCAAGTTTGACTCCTATGTAAGAAACTGATTCAACGGTGGTTACACAGGGAATCCGGCTTGAAAAGAACCGGAGTTCTAGGATTGATTTCTAGAATCAAGTGTTTTTTCTTTGATAAAAAGAATCAAGTGGTTTTTTTTTCCTTCAAGCCCCCCTCCTAAATGGTGTTCCTTGTCTAAAATATTTTCTAATTAATCTTCTTTTATGATGCAAACCCAGTGGAGAATTTTTTTAATAACCTAGCTCTGGTATGGTTGGATTACTTATCTTCCCTTTTTCTCTTGTACAGTTGTACTCTTGGACTGCTAATTTTGTTTCTTATCCAAAAACAAATGCAACGAATTTGTGGCAGTGTCGAACCCATCAAAGAAACATCAGAATGCAGGTCAATGTGATATATATAAATCTAGTAAATTATTCAAAATATAATTTTTGACACTGTTATTACTATTAGCATGAACATCTGAGCAGTCTGCTAGTGATTGTTACTACTTTATGAAAACAAACCTGTGGAACAATGTGCTGCATTGCCCACTCAGGACCAAATTCTTCAGCAAGGCGCTTCAAATTGTTAGCAGCTGCATCACGGATTGAGTAAACCTGTAAGAAGCACCAATTAAAATTAAAATAAATAAATAAAAATAATAAGAACCTGCATATAGAATAATAAACCCGCTGGGCATTTTTAATTTTCTCAAATTGTCCTATTATCAGTTTTCCTTCCCCATGTTACTAAACGCATCTTGCTGGTACGACAGATTTAGGGTAATGTGTAGCATCAACACTTTATTGGCCTATTTAAATTGAAAGAAACAAATGCTTCCTAAATGACAGAGCTGAGAACCGAGAAATGGTTTGGGAGAACATTGTGTTGTTTATATTTTGTTGACCACAAAAATAGATCCGTATGATTTTGGTATACCTTTGACTTCCTAGGTGTAGGCGGCCAGACTTTTAATAGCATTTTTTCGTTGTAAAAAGAGAATTTTAATTTATGTCCAATATATTTTTAACTAAATTATTTAGTGTTTTAAAAAAATGTTAAAAGCTGCATCACGGATTGAGCAAACCTGCAAGAAGCCCCCATAGGAATGAAAAAAAAAGAGAGAGAAAAACAGCCATCCTAACCTCATCTGGAAGGGTAAAAAATCCTAAGGTGGTGAGATTTTTCTGTGTTCCCCAGCTTGTAAGAGAATATAACCCTTCGGATAAGCATAAAAACGAAGAGCCCACAGTCGGCCAACCTTAAAATTGACTCCCCATGCGTTCTTAAATCATAATAATTGACAATCACGCTTGGAAAACAGTCAAACACAAACCTTATCGTGTAACCACTGCATGCAAAGGGCACCAAGCTTGTCATCAAAAAACCCTACACCCAGCTGACTTGCCAGTAAAGGAATATATTCTATAATTGCTAACCGAACCCTCCAATGTCTATCCTCTGCAAGTTCAACTATGGCAGGAAGTAAAGATTGGGACAAGAGATCGATTCCAATAACCTGCAAGACAGGCTTATTGTGAGATGGTGATAAAAAGGTTTTAGTCAAGGTATACATGTAAAGTAAAAAACAGCAACTATAGCCATAATGTTAGTCAATGACCACTCCATTTCAGTTCTAAGGTTGATAAAAACAAACCTGATTTACTTGATCAAGCTTGCTAATGATATTGAGGCGCACATCAGGAAACTCATCCTTAAGCAAAGAAAGAAAAATAGGAAGCAGCTGTTCAATAGTAGCATCCTGCACAAACCATCTGAATTAGTTTCCGATGTCAAATACAACAACAATAAAATTATAAAACATTTAAGATTGGTTGAGGCCTTGAACTTCAATTCAAATGGAGGCAACAAAAATAAGACAGACCATGATTATGAAGTAAAATAACGAGGTAATGGAAAACTTTTGGATGTAAAATATTGAGACTTCAATCCGATGTTACCAGATATACAAATCAATTTACGAAGGCCCACAGAGGAACATAGCAGAGAGAGATATAGTTTTAAAAAAATCATAAAAGGTGCCTATGATGCACTAGAATAGTGGCAAAAAGCCACTTATTGTAAGTGTGAGGGTGGCTTTCAAGTTCCCCTCCCCCTTGGTAAGTTTTGGGAGATAAAACCATAAAAAGGAAAATCCAAGAAACACATGTCGAAAGAGATAGAAGTACTTAAAACAATAAGAATTAAAAAAATCTTGAGTACAACAATTTAAAGAACAGTCACGGTTTTCTAAAGTTTTCAATAAGCTCAGCTTGAGCTCCTAGAGTCAAATCTGTAAAAAAATAAAAATAAAGAAAACTAGGCCTAGGTTCTGGGCAGGTTAAGATATAAAATCAATCTTCCCAATTAATTCACAAATAAGCCTTCAAATACAAAACAATCTAATTATTTCTCACCACATTTGCAAGAACGAGTAATAATATTTACTATTTACTACTTAGTAATTATCATTCTGTTGCTGGACAGTTGAGCAAACCACTATAAAAAATTGCATACCTTTCCCAACACAGGAGCCATTCCCATAATAACTGAAGCCAAAGCAGAACGGACATGTTGAGAAGAATCTGAGGACAATTCCTGCAATGTCATAACTTAGCAGTTAGCACTCAGTGAAATAAGAGACTTAAATGTAGTGGTAACATGTGATAACACATAAGTGAAAAGAAAATTGAACGTTTTAAAATAGCATTTGCACCTTCACACAAGGAAGAATATGCTGGATTGCCAGCTCTGGATTTAAAATACGGCAAAACTTGGTGACTTTACCAGCAGCTGCTATACGAACTTCAGCTTCATTATCTCGAAGCAAGCGCACATATGCAGGTACCAAGTCCGTCCTTTACCACCCAACAACAATCAGTCAAACATAAATGAAATAAAAAAATCAATGTATATTGTAATTTGCACAATGATCAGAGCAATTTTTAATATGTTTTTCATGTAATAGTTTCAAGTATAAATTATTCGTGTATGGATTTTAATAACACAAATCATCCAGAAAATATGATCGAGTGCATGATAGCATAAAACCTATATCTTAACATAAAACTACATGTTAACCAACTCCAACAGGTTCGAGATATTAAATATTACCTAGTAGGTTCAGGTCCTACCGCTTCACACAACTCATATAACTGGTTAGCAACCATATAGCGCACACGCCAGGACTTATCCTGTATTAAAGGATAAGCAGTAAGAGAATAAGACAGAAATTAGAGCTGGGATAGATTGAGAGTTTAGTTATAAAGTAAGAACCAATTACCTTTAGTTTTATCCAAAAGAAGTACTCACATAAAGACGTAATCAAACAAAATTAAGACAAACAGATTATAGTTTATGCTTTTGGATCTTTTTGTGATTTAACACAAGAATCAAAGAATATGAGAGTACAACGGAAACATAATACAATACATGTTCATCACATAGACATGGAAACTACTGGATCAAAAGATGTAAATGCATGGTAATGTTTGACATGGTCAAGCAATGAATATATTCCTCAACAACATATATTTTTAATTCTCTCATCTTTCATCAACACCAACCTTCAAACTCATGACCTAGCTGATGGATAGTCATCCATGTAGCCAGCGAGCAACGAAAGATGTTGGTTCAACAACATATATCATCTCCAACAAAAATTTGACAAAGCATACATTACAAAATGAAGAATCCTGCACAACTATACCTGAGAGAAGTTAACAATAACTGGAAGAATATGTAATACACAATCTTGGGGTTCCAACAACTTGCCCAAAGCAGCACAACCCTCAACAGCTAGTAATCGTACAGAGTCCTGATCTGCGAAAGACTTGTTGTAAGAAAACAAAATCTAATAAGCCTTATACAGAGCGAGAGGGACAAGACATTACCATCTTGTGTAAGATCCTCAAATATTGTCATGATCTCAGTCTTCAAATGAGCAGGTTCAATTGTTGCAGCAAATTTTCCTAGACTTGTTGCAGCAGACCTCCTAACCATAGGCATGTCATCTTGGCACAATTGGCCATATATTGACCGTAACTCAGTCTTAAACATCTCTGGAGCACTGGGGTATGCAATATGAAACAACCCACATGCAGAAACTCTAGCTGTAAACCATTCACCAGCTGCCAATCTCTGAAAATAAGAAATAACAGAAAATATTGGATTTTAATCTATCAAGAGGAAAAAATACATCGAAAATTAACTTAAACTCAACAGACAGGCATAGATCATGTGGGTTAATTAAAATGTGCATAGATTGAAGATCTAATCTAAAGAAGAAAAACAAGAACTTATGAGTATCTAATCTAAGAACACTATTCTTGCTTAAAGTAACAAGAAATTCAGGCGCATGTGCAAGGTTTAAATAATATATTCAACATAGCATAAAAGATCTTAATGATTGAAACTTTAACTCAATGTTGCTGTCTATACTGAGTATCAGATAAAGAAACAGAATGCTACACTAAAGTGAAAATGGATTTGGAAAAATGAAATCCGCAGGAAAAAAAAAACTAAACCTTGACAAGAGGAATAAACCAATCAACCAAATCACTCTCTCTCATCTGAGATCCAATTCTGCACAGTGATTCTACAGCTTTATCCCTCACACATGTTTCCTCAACAGTGCAAAGGGTTTCGAGAGGTGGGAGCAAAACATGTGCATGCTCAACTCCACCGACATATGGGATAAACACTCCCAACTCCTCAGCCATAGCAAGAAGCACCTCGTCATCGTCATCGTTGTTTTCACTCAGAAATGGGATCAATTCTTTGCGGGTTCTCTCCTCTCCAAGTGCACGTGCAATTGTAGAAAGCCTCCGAATTGAGTTCAACCGCAGTTGGATGTCGTCATTTTTCAGTTCGTCAATAAGAACGGCTATGGGATAAAGTGGCTCATCCACCATAGACATCTTCTTCAGCGTTTTCCTGTAACAACTAATCCATAATAGAAAACATAATTAGTCCTCAGCTTGAAAAAGCAACTTTCATATTCCACCCACATGGGGTGATGGGAAAACAATAACAAAGATATCAAATAACTTTTATTACTATAAACCACACATTGCACAAGAACAAAGAGAAACCACTTAACTAAATATTGAATTCTTCTCCGTTTATTCAAAATCCAAGAGTTCCGACAAATCAGATCGGCAATCAAGGATCTGCGGATTACCCTAAGTCTCGTTTGGGTGATTAAAATGCGAGAATTCAAAACCCTAATTACAAAGGGGTTGGCTAATTTTCAATTCATATTTTTTTTCCCATTTCTAAAAACAGAATTCAATCTCAATATTTCCTCCATGGACAAGAAAGCAAAGAAGTGAAATACAGATTTAACAAATAAATTACACGAACTGCCGATCAAAGAATTGATAAAACGGTAGAAAAATGAGGGAAAATGAAAGCGGACTCACTTGGATCAATACCGTTGGCGGGGTGAATTTCAAGAACCTGTCGTGAGAGAGATAGAGCGAGGGGCTACGATAAGAAGAGAACGAGAAGAATCGAGTCTTTTGTTACCGAACTCCAATTGGTTCTGCTATCTACGATATACAAACGTTAATCTCCTTTTTTTTTTTTAGTTCGGGTAAGAAATTATTATATAATTTTAATCGAAAATGATTTCAAATTTATAATTTTTTTTTAGATTAATATCACTAATATCCTGATTAATTCACCCAATTTCGATATTATCGGTCGTTGAGATTATATTTCACTTTTACTCAATTAACATCAATTCCGGCGGCGCAACCCTAGATCCTAATTATACGATTTACAGTTTTACCCTTTTTTATACGTTTATTCTTTTTTTTTTAAAAGTTTCCGTGCTCATTTCTGGCATTCCATAATTATGGGGATTTTAATTCAATTACCTGATTTGTTTCTTTTGTTATCTTTTTAAACTAAATTTGATTTGGCAGTTACCAAATCTTAATTATATTGTTTCATTTTTTGAATCCTTTCTTTTCTTACGTCTCCGTGTTCTTCATTTCTTTTCTGCATTCTTCGATTTCATTCCTTTTTTTTTTATTCATAGAATTTTTTTCATTTCCATTCTTTTCCGATATGAGTTCCAGATCTATTGATCTGTTATACAATGGTTTATGGGATGATTCTCATGAATATGAGAAATTCGAGTTGAAGACAATGGTTATCCGGTCATGATTCAAATTCTCGACCACCAAACTTATGATTCTTTACTGAGTTGGTTTTCCGGTCATGATTCAAATTCATTGCGAGATCTGGGAGTTTAAGAACAATTCAGATCCTCGTTTTTCCTTCTTCGATTTTGTCAATTTTGAAACAAAATTGGCCTTCTCTATATTTAAGAAATCGACGAAGGTGATCATTGTTGTGGCTCGTGTTGTTGTTCAATCGAGGAAGAAAGCAGCAACAAAGTTACTTTTAAGTAAATGTTTATTTTTGTTCAACATTTATTTTTATTTTCTAATTACATATCTATAGAAACTTTGATCTCTTTTTCATCTTCAATTTTGTGCCTTCGCTTTATCTTTTGAATGAATTGTTTTTCTCTTTCGTTTTTACTTTTTATCTCTGTATTTTGTAGGAGGACGAAAAGGAAGGACATTCAAATTTTCATAAATAAATGTTTACTAAAAGTAAACTGTTTATAAAAAAAATTTACCTTTCAATTCTCGGTGAACTCGCTTTCTATGTATTTTGTAGATAAGTTACTTTTAGTAAAATGTTCATTTTTATTCAATGTTTATTTTAAAAGCCTTTTTACATATGTTTTCAAAACTGTTTCATCAATTTTTGTGTCCGGTATCAATTTTAAGTGCACATTAATAAACTGTTTACTATTTATCTCTATATTTTTTAGGATGACGAACAAGAAAAACATTCGATTTTTCCTTGAAGAAGAAGTCAGAAGGTTGAAGAACAAGTTAGAAGTTTGAAGATTTTTTATTTTTGTTTAGATTTGATTTTTCCATTAATTTTGTAAAATGGGGTTTTATAAATTTCCTTAAATTTTACACAAATTAAGGAGAAATTAAATCAGGGGTATGTTCGTTCTTTCACAATGTAATTTAATTTGGCCAGTGGCAGTTTTGGGTACGATTGATATTTAATTAAAACATCCGGTATATTTAATATATCCATAATTTTTTTATTATTAGTGAAATTCACCCTTTTTTTTAATTTTATATTACATCAAATTGGGGGAGGAATTCGAACATCAACCTTAAATTAGGGTACATTTAGAAAGAAAAATTCTACTAGATAATGCATTTTGAATAGATATTCTCACAAATAGAAAATATAATTAAAATTTTTAAAATAGTATTATTTTAGGGGTTGAGACTCAAATAATAGCCCATTTGAAAAAGGACTGAAATGACATTTTGGAAGCCTGAACAAAAAGTAGCTCAAACACTAAGGCGTTGTTTGGTTTACAATCTGAAAGACAAGATCTAATAAATTTATGGTAGTATTCAGTGAATTTGTTACTTCCAGAAATGTGTTTGGTAACAGATTCAAATTTAAAATTGAAATCCAAAAATTTGAAATATGTGTTTGGTTGGTTATTAAGAAATTTAAAAAAAAAATTGTGAATAAGAACAAGTGTTTTGTTAGTATCCAAATCTCAAATGTTAAACTGTATTTATATTTTCTAAAGTAATTTCCATATATCATATTTTACATATACTATTAGATTTCATTTGTAAAAACATAATTCTATTTATTAAACAAGTTTGATAAACTATTTACAATTTAGCTTAATTTAATCATAATAATTTGTAAAAATATAATTCTATTTCTTCATTCAATCCATTCATTTTATATCAAATTACTAATATCTGAACCTCATCACATGGATAAAACCTGTGGGCTGGTCCAAGCCCAGCGCAAGCCCTGCCTGAGTTAGGATCTCAAGAAGAGAATCTATGGGTGACTATGAATTCGATATTTGTGGGATGTATTCATAATACTTTAGATCCAGTTCTCATATCATCGGTTCCTTAACAAGATAATGTCAAAGATATGTGGGATGACATTAGAACGTGTTTCTCTATTGGAAACGGTCCTCCAATTCACAAATTGAAAATGTGTTGAATAACTGCAAATAGAGAGGTAATAATGTTTTTACCTACTACAACGAACTAAGAAATATATGGGATGAACTTGAAAGGGTACTCAATCGTACCAACTTGTACACATGTAGTGGCTATTGTTCATGCAAGAGGGAAAGATAAAAAGAAGGTTCATGACTTTCTAGTTGGACAAGATCCAACGTTATACTATAATGCAGGTTTTTAGTATTCTAATGATGGAATTGTTGCCAAGTTTAAACACATTTTTTGCAAAAATTGTGACAGAAGAGTAACATCACAGTGTGGCAGAAAATCACATACTTATTTATTATTGGATATAATCTAATTAAAGAATCATTTTGGGCCAAAATCAATTAGTTTCATAAAACCAATTGGTTTTAAATCTCTCTTTATTATTTAATTAAATAAACTCATTATTTAATTAAAAGTATTAATTATTAATTTCCTATTTAATTAAACTCATTATTTAAATGATTAATAATTGTAATATTAATTTCCATTTAAATAACTAATATTGTCTTAATTTAAGTACATTATATACTTAAATTTACTTGTTCTTTCTAGTTCCGTCGGGGGACGATTGGGGCATGGACATAGGTCTTTATGACACAATCAATAACTTGAATAAATAAATTAGTTTGTTACAACGATATTTGGGCTAGCATAGGAACATGATGGACCTATAGATCATACGCTCTAATAATTATATATTTATTAATTAAATCATTGATTAATTAATCATAATTATTAATTTAGAGTAATTCTACTATAGACTCTAAATTGAACTAAAAATTCCTCCCTTTCATCCTTCCATCTCTCGCCGTCGCGCTGTTCTCCTTTGTGCTTAGTGAGGAAGATTTATTGGTGGTCCCATGATTTTAACCAAGGAGGAAAAGACGATCTCTACAAGGGTATGTTTTCTTTTATGCTTTAGTTTTAGATTAATTTTTTTTTTGCGAGGAAAGATGTTTGGGAATTCAGCTACACAGATCTTTGTTTAGAGCTCACAATCCTAACATATTTTATATTGAAGATAGTCTATAATAGGTTGTCGCCAATGTTCCTCTTCTACGACATAGGCAGATATCATATTTATTTCTTGACTTTCATTTTCATCTGATGACATTATCCATTTCTAACAAAGAAGGGTATTTAAGGTTTCATCATCACCAAGTGTTAATGCAGTTGCAAGATTTTCTAAGGCGTCTGCTCCATTATTTTCTAATCTTGGAACATGCTTTACGGTTACACTTTCAAACTTCTCTATAAGATTTTTAGCAAGATTGAAATAAGGTATAAGGTTTTCGTGTTTGACATCATATTGTGACTATAAGATGTTTACATGTAATATTTCAATCTCCATTTCCATTTGAAGACCAATAATGAGCGTTTGATACTCAGATACGCTATTTGAGCTTAATTAACCAAATGTAAGCTGTATGAAAATATATGTTTAGATCATTCATATGTAAGACATGCGAGTGGAGGGTATCATATACAATAATGATTGTACAAGAATGCAACGATGTTTTTTCAATTCATATTTAACACCGTAATAAAAAATGAACAAAACATCAACTTGAATATCAAGTGAGATTGATCTTAATTCTTAGTGTGTTATGAACTCTTGTTTGTGGAGTTGTGTCTTTTGATTCATATAGTTGAGTGTGATCCATTGATACGGTCAATATAACTGTTGTTTTAGGGACATGGAAAAATGAGTAGCAGGGAACATTTCTACACGAGATGACTTTCCTAGAAATGAAAGTGTTAGTACAACACTTAATCATTTTTTGTAACTCCCTTGATGTAATGATTTAGGACTTGAACAATGAGGTCTTACCTTCTCATTGGCCCAAGAATGACTTACCATGAAAATTGTTCATTAGAGAATTATCGGGTACACAAGGACAAAGAAATAATTACAGGGGCAAAACGATAATTTTGACTCGACTGTAATTATGAGACTACCACGTGAAGGATATGTCACAAAATTCTTGATAACAAATAGATGTAACTCATCTATAGTGAAGAGAGTTCAACTATTTATTTTTAGTGGAATAACATTTAGTTAATAATTGTGATCAATTAATTAGTTAACAATTATTAGAGCTCATTATCTATAGGTCTATCAGGTTCCTGTACTAGCCCAAATATCATTGTAACAAACCAAGTTATTTATTTATTTAGGAAGAACAAATAAATTTATTGTATTGATTTACTTAAATTAAGGCAATATAAATTGTTTAAATAAAAAGTTTATTTAAGCTGGAATTTTTATTAAACTAGTATATTAACACGTGCCTTGCACATGATATGTTTTCATATTATCTTATTTTATATTAAAATAATCTTTTAATATTTTTAATATATATGTTAAATATTTTACTTATGAAAAGTTATAAATTTGATATGAAATTCGATAATTTAAACACATTTATTTTATAATGAAATGATATTTTAAAATTTAAATTTGATAAAAAAAAATTATTTTTAAAACTTTTTACAAAGTAAAGTTTTGTATGCACTTAAATAGATATCGATACATTATTTCAAAAAGTAAAGAGTAAAATGTAAATGAGACCCCTGTGGTTTGTTTCAAATGCATAAACACCCCCTGTGGTTCTAAAAAATTTCAATCAGACCCCTCCCCTTCAATGCCAATAATTTTCTTTTAGTCATAACTTTTTCGTTTGAACTCCGATTTGGATGATTCAAGATGTTTTGGAATCCTCATTTCAGGATCTACATATTAGTCACTTTAAAACTTTGAAATAGTTAATAAATAAAAGATTTTATTAACATCAAAGTACTAGGTATGATTGACACTGTTAACTCTTTTGGTTATTGATGGCTTAGTAGTTTTCAAGTGACCGTAGCGTAGATACTGAAATGAGGATTCTAAAACATCTTGAATCATCTAAATCAGAGTTCAAACGAAGAAATTATGATTAAAAGAAAATTAATGGCATTGAAAGAGAAGGGTCTGATTGAAAAAAATTGGAACCACATGGGTGTAATTTGTCATTTTCAAATCATAGGGGGTGTTCATGCATTTGAAACAAACCACATGGGTCTCATTTACATTTTACCCAAAGTAAAAATAGATGTTGACACTATATATTGATTATATTGTAATCTTTTTTAATAAATGCGCATACATTAAATTCTAATTACAAACAAACATTTTGAATTCCCAAAAGATACATGAGGAGTATGAATAATGAAATAATATTCTATAAATTATATTTTAGAAAGAAACATCATAGTATGGAATTAATAATTAAAACAACTAAATTAAATTGGGAAAGTATATAAACATTTATAAACAATAATAACTTAAATAATAATATTAGTTGATAAAAAAGGAAAGACAATATTCAATATACTAAATATATTTTTAAAATAATATTCATTTTATTATTTTTAAATTAATATTTAGTATATAGTTTAGAATATATAGTTCAAAAGAAAGTAATATTCATTTCATTATTTTTAAATTAATATTTAGTATATAGTTTAGAAGATATAATTCAAAATAATAGCAAACTTCGATAGAAACAGTAAACTATTTTATTAAAAGAATATTTTAAACTCATTGTATTAAATAAGAGAATGTAATAATAAGAATATAATAATTAATTGTTAGTGGTAATTAATTATTGTGTAGTATAGTTCATAAATTTCATAATTAAAAAGGGGTATAATGATCTTAAAATGTTTCTAAAACATCCCCACCTTTATATAGTAGAGATTTATTAATTAGGGAAGTTGCCTAGAATGACACTATTATTAGGGTTAATGTCTTAAATAGCTTAAGTTTTCCTAAATTCTTCAAATAACATTTTTTTTAAAATCCTCAAATCTCTCAATTCCTTTAATGGCGTTAATGGTGCTTCGTTAATGGCGTTCTGTTCCACTCTCTCAGTTGCTTTTCATCTCTCTCATTTTCTCCCAACTACGTTAATTTCGTTCTTGTCCTCTTAATTTATCATCTGCTTTTCATCTATCTTCCATATCTCTCAGCTGCGTTAATTGGTATCTTTTCCTGAAATCTCTCAGCTGCTATTCGTTTATCTTCTTCATCTCTATCAGCTGCGTTAATGTCGTTTTCATTTATGTTTTCTTTTCGTTTTGATTTTTGTTTATCTCCCCATCTCTATCATCTGTTTGTTTTGCTTATCTTGATTTGATCTTAGTATTGCCATTTGTTCTGATTTTATCTCCCCCACTCATTTTTCTTTCATTTATTTTTCTTTCGTTTTGTTTTTTTATTTTGATTTTCATCATTCAATTTGCGTTAATTTCATCATCCAACTGCTATTGGTTTATATTTTTCACCTCTATCAGCTGCGTTAATGGCGTTTTCCTTTATGTTTGATTTTTGTTATCTTGCCATCTCTATTAGTTGTCGTTTTGATTGTCTTGATTTGATCTTAGTATTGCAATTTGATCTGAGTTTATCTCCCTCACTCGTATTGCTTCAAGTTTTCTTTCGTGCTTAAGTTTATCTCCCTCACTCGTATTGCTTCAATGTTTTTTGCTTGTTCTTTTTTTATTTTCATCATCCATTTTTCTACTTTTTGTTTTGTTTTTAGCTAGAAAACTTAGAAGTAATGTTTTTTGTTGACTCTGGAAATAACCATGTTTTTTATTTCTTTAAGTTTGCTTTGTTGTGTTTGTTTATAATTTATCATCTTATATTCACTAAGTTATTGATTTATCATTTTTTGCATTGAAGTATGGTTTGTTTGTGCTGTTTTTTTGTTATTTTTGTCTTTTTTTTTTCTTTTGGATTTTGTTCGGTTGTCTTTTTGCCTCTATTGTATTAATTGATAAATTATACCCTAATAATCACTAAGTTATTGATTTTTTTTTTAATTTTAGTAAAGCATGGTTCATCTTGCTGTTGTTGTTTATCACCATGGAATGTGGGATGATCACAAAAATTATGTACGATTTAAGATTGATGCTCTTACGGCTGACGATTCGTTTGACTTTCTTAGTTTCCGTGAATGCCTTATTGGTCGTCTTCATTTGTCTAGTACTTTTGGTCAAATTAACTTGTTTGCCAATCTAGAAACTTCTAGCGGTTTCTGCAAACTTGTTCTTTTGTTAGACGACAAAGATGTGACATGGTTTTTTGCAATTTTTAAGAGTGAGACTTTTGATAGGTGTCCTATTATTGTTGACCAACCTATTTCTTTGACATCATCCGATCAAATTGAGGCATCCTTGAGTAGTTCTGTTGGTTCCTTTTCTATGTCATGTCTTGATGTGCTGCCTCCAGGTTTTGAGTATATAGATTTTGTTGATATCAATAGCATACCCGCTTCGTTTACCATTCGTGAGCGTATGACATTTCCTAATAAAAACGAGGTTAAGAAAGGTTTACAGGTAGTTAGTATAAGAGGAAACTTTCATTTTCGTACCTTGCGATCCAATGTTGATCATATTGTTGTATCATGCATTCAACCTAATTGTTCTTGGTTTGTTCGTGCTTCAATGTATAAGAATTCTAGTATTTGGGTTGTTAGGAAAGTTGTGAAAACACATTCTTGTCCAGTAAATGTTACACACAATAGTCATAGACAAGCCTCTTCTTTCCTTGTTAGTGAATGTGTAAAACACAACTTAACTTTATATGGTGATGAAGCAATTACTTCAAAAATGATTGTCAAGTACATGCGTGATAAATTTGGAGTGTGCATTAGTTACAAGACTGCTTGGCGTGGCAAGAAGTTAGCAAAGGATGTTATAATGGGTTCTCCAGCTGACTCTTATGCATTTATCCCTTTGTTTTCAGCTGGTCTTTGTTCTAGAAATCCAGGTACATTAGTAATAATTTAGTGATTTGTAGGGTTTATTTTAGTGATTTTCATTTTTTTTCCCCTGTTACATTTCGTTAACATTTTTTTCCATTTTATTATGTATTTCAAGTTTTGTAACAGCTCTTGTTCTTGATGAAAACCAAATATTCAAATACTTCTTCTTTGCGGTTCACGCCTCTATATGTGGGTGGAAGTAGTGTCGGCCAGTTATTTCTGTTGATGGAACCTTTTTAAATAATAAATTTGCTGGTACGCTTCTTATAGCTGCAACCTTGGATGGTAATAATCAGATATTTCCTCTTGCATTTGGCATTGTTGATTCTGAAAATGATGCCTCTTGGGAATGGTTCTTTTTGAACCTTATGCTTTCATTTGGTTGTCGCGATGATTTGGTTATTGTATCTGATAGAAAAATTAGCATAACGATGGTATTTCTAATGTTTTTCCTGAAGTGATCATGGTATTTGCATGCATCATTTACTCGGCAATTTGAAGTTGTGTTTTAAACACTTTCATTTTGATTGTTACTACTACCTTTGTGCAAAGGCATATACATTGGATGATTTTGAGAAGTTTATGTCAAAGATAGATTCCACAGTTCCTGGGTTTCGTTCATATCTAAAGGAGGTTGGTTTTCATAGATGGGCTCAATCTTATTTTAAAAGAATGAGGTATTTCATGTTGACAAATAATTGTATTGAGAGTTTAAATTCCCGATTGAAGAAACCTAGAGGATTGCCAGTTTCTAACATATGTGAGTCTATTCGGCAATTGCTTCAAGAATGGTTTTATGATCGGAGGATTGCTTCACAATCTTTTACTTCTAGTTTGACTGCTTTTGCTGAATCATTTGTTAATGAACAAATTGAGCTTGGGCGTTCAATGATTGTAAGTTCTTGTTTTTTGTAATTTTTTTCAAATTTTTTTGTTTAGGTTTACTGTATTAATTTTTGTTGAATTCATTGTAGGTCATTCCCTCCAACCCTGAAGAGTTTCAAGTATTTGATTCTTCTATACAATATATTGTTAATCTTTCAACATGGAGTTGTTCATGCAAACTATGAGATGTTGTGGCCATTCCATGTTCTCATGCATGTGCTGCTATTTCAAAGTGTTCCAAACATGTCCATAACTTTACTTCTTTATACTACAGTACATCATTTCTTGTATCTTCTTACATCGAGGTAGTCCACCCCATACCTTCATCATCATATTCATCTCTTGAAGTTCCAACTGACTATGTGTTACCACCTACTGTTAGGCGTCCAGCTGGTCGTCCAAAGAAAAATTGAATTGCGTCATCTTCTAAGTTGAAGCATCATGTAAAGTGCAGTCGTTGTGGAAAGTATGTTCATAATATTAGGACTTGCAAGGACCCTTTGCCTTGATGTAATTATCATTTTTTTCCATTCATACTTGTTATTTTTGTTACTTCATTTCCATGTACTCTTTTTACATATATTATATTCAATATAATCAAAAACCTTTGCTGGATTGTGTCATCTTACTTTTTTGTTTACAACTTTATTTTTCCCAGTTTGTATTCCATAAGATATTGAATTATAGGGTATATTTTAGTGCTTAATTCTATTTTTACAAACTTTTAAATTAGTCAGTGGGTGTAAACCCTTCATTCATTTAGTCTCTTTTTTTTTTACTGAAACTAATGGGATAATATAGTGAATTATAGGGTATAATTTAGTGATTTTCATAAAATGAAGAAAATTTAGGTTGAATCATCAGTATGTCACGAAATATTTTGGAGGAAACCACTTCTCTATCATTTTTTAGGGAAAAATATGAATATACATCATAGTTAGTTGAGATTGTTGTGTTCAAACTCATTTTTCGCAAGTTTTTAAATCAGTTAGTAAACTCTTTTTTTTTACTGAAACTAATGGGATAATATAGTGAATTATAGGGTATATTTCAGTGATTTTCATAAAATGAAGAAAATTTAGGTTGAATAATCAGTATGTCATGAAATATTTTGGAGGAAACCACTTCTCTATCATTTTTAGGGAAAATTATGAATATACATCATAGTTAGTTTAGATTATTGTGTTCAAACTCATTTTTCGCAAGTTTTTAAATCAGTTAGTAAACTCTTTTTTTTATTGAAACTAATGGGATAATATAGTGAATTATAGAGTATAATTTAGTGATTTTCATAAAATGAAGAAAATTTAGGATGAATCATCAGTATGTCATGAAATATTTTGGATGAAACCACTTCTCTATCATTTTTTAGGGAAATTTATGAATATACATCGTAGTTTGTTGAGATTATTGTGTTCAAACTCATTTTTTGAGAGTTTTTAAATCAGTTAGTAAACTCTCTTTTTTTTTACTGAAACTAATGGTATAATATAGTGAATTATAGGGTATAATTTAGTGATTTTCATAAAATGAAGAAAATTTAGGATGAATCATCAGTATTCTGCTTTCCCTATCTTCTCATTCAAACAAATAAAATCTCATAAAAAAACACAGAGATTAACATTCTCAAAAGTTGATAAATTAAAAGCCAAATTCATCAAACAAATCATGAAACTAAACCATCCATTTAAAAAACTAGCATGAAAAACTTTTATAATATCAACACTTAAAAAAGATTCAGTAAGAGACAAGGATGATTTCTCCCCCTTTAATCACATATCAAATCAAAATCAAAATGCCCCAAAATTTCAGAATGTGTTAATGTTAAAACAATATTCAAAATTAGTTCAAATCATTCAAAGTGAACACATTTCATTGTGTATTATCTGGTGATTGACTGAAGATCTTGAAGCTTGGTGGTGTCCAATCATCATTCTTGCTTTCTTCAAAGTTCCTCTTAGTGACATTTACATTTTCTTCTGATCCAAAGTCGGTAGTATATGGTGAACCATAAACCTTTGAAGGTTTGTGTGTTCTTTTTTCCTTTATCTCCTCAATTACTTCAACTGCTTGTTATTTTTCATTCCCCTTCTTCAATTGTTCCATAACATCTTTTTTAGGTTGTTTTCCATCCTGTTTCACACTACAATTATATATATAAATATATAAATGTCAATAGACAAGATACATTTAAAAATAAATTATCACCTTTGTTAGTAGCTCATCCATTTTCAAACTTCCAGATTCTTCATTTTTCTTATTTGTTCCTTCAAATTCTTGTCCCTGTATGCCTTCGATTTCTTGCTTCTGTATGTTTAATTCAACTACTTTAAAATTCAAGGAAACTAGAGAAGAGATTTTATATGGAGACTGTTATATTTCTTACCTCAAACACATGGTCATAATCATCTCTTTCTCTCATGTCTTTTTCTCTATCTTTGCCTACTTGTCCTTCATTAGTATTTCCCTGTAATTCAATCATCATAACTATCAACAGTAATACGAAGCCTATAAATGAATGAAACAAATTCATTTTGATATGGTATCATAGATCCCAAAATATTTTTAACTCAAACCCTTTCCAATTTTATTGAGCCACTCCAAATATTTTAAAACATAAAACTTAAACTTTTCAATTTTAAATTTAAATCACCAAAATCACTATCAACATCACTATTAACATATACAGATTGTTTTTTTGTAGTATTCCTTGAAAATATATTCAATTTGTGGTAAGTTACAGACTTTTTCACATTCTAATTTTGGTTCTAAACATTTAGTCTTGTCAAGAAACAATTAGTATAGATATAGACAAACAACTAAACATTTAAACAATTGAACATTAAACAAAGCCTCTAAAACATGTATTTTTACCTAATTTAGCTGATTGTAATTTTGTTCTTTTTCAAATTCTATTCCTTTCTCAATCCCAGATTTTTTTCTCTTTGAACATCATTATCATTCATTGTATGCTTTACCAAAAATTAAACATGGAAGAAAACATAATAAATTAGTGAATAGTAGGGGATAACTTAATGAATATTTTCAACATAAACTAAAGTGATTCAACATTAGCACAATGAAGTCATACTAGAAATAATCAAGGAAAAACACAGTATTAAAAAGAAGAAGATTTAAAATAAATCATGAAATTATTTTAGTTTTTATTACCTCAATAACAATCTCCTCGTCATTTCTTTTTGCTGCAATATCATCCTCTTTGTATCCACTTGTACCATCTGCATTCTTTGATTTATGAAAAAACATATTGAAGTAATATTATTAGATTCGTTTTTACTTCATTGAATTCTATACCAAAATGGCGGTGCGTGCTTACGTTTTTGTTTCTTAATATACTTTCACTCATAAAATAGATTACTCACTACAAGAAATAACTCTACATACTTTTATTTATCATTTTTTAAAAACTGTATACCTTATAAATTTCATCAAAGTTAGTTTCTCTCCTTTCTCCATGAATGTTATTATTCGCTCTTTTTTTTAATGAATTCTGTAGATGAAAAAAGATACTTTACAAGTTGTTTATTTTATTAGGAATGTATGATTAACTTAACAAGAGTAGAATTTTCACTTACTACATAATCAGCCAAAATATTGTCACAATTGGTGATGAAGTCCTGATCAATCTCTTGACTGCTTAAAGCTCCAATATCTTTTCCTTTTCCCCTTTCATCTGTCTTTTTTCCTTCCTCAATTGATTTATAAATTTTTTCCAACAAGACAATATGTTCTCTTTGGGTTTTTTTCATTTCTCTCATCTCATATTTCAACTTCTTCATTTTCTTAAACATTTTTTCAATCAGGAATTGATTCATTTCTCTTCCTTCTTCCTTGTCATCAAACATGTTATGAAATTCTTCTTCATTTCTATCCATCTGCCTTTTTGTACTTCTTCTTTCAAAGAAGAGCATGTATTCTTCATCCAATTCTTTGTCAGTTGGCTCAAGACTCCTCATTGGAACCTGCAAACAATGATTTTTTTTTAAAAAAAAATTGGCTTGTAAATAACATAATAGAAAAAAACTATTTAAATTTAATTTTCAGTTTTTGAATACTTACTGATGGCTTGTTGAATAGTTTTTGATCCATTGTCGTCTTCTCTAACTTTTTAGCAAGAATTTCCCAATTTAGCATTCTTGGGAATTTGCCTTCAAGAGCCTTAGCAAGCATGCTTTTTTTCATTTGACAAGTCAGGGAACGTCTCAAATGCCCATATAAGGATGACATATGGAAATCCTTGGAGTCTAATGCCATCCCTACTAGGTTTATATAAGGCGTGAGAGAACGAATCAATAGTTAGTTTGAAAGATGCTCTACCCCATGGATACCCGTCAAACTCATCCTCATTATCAACTAACTTCACATTTAACAAATCCACCTTGTTGTTTTCTTGTTTCGACAATATGAATTGTTCTAAGAGAAAAAGTTTCGCTATTCTTACATTTTTTTGCCCCCCCTATTTCTCAGGACATTGAAAGAGGTTTCTACATCCCTCTTCAAAATCGTAGTTTTGCCATTGAAAATTGTCGACCAAATTTCAGTATTTTCTAGGTCGTTCTCATCTATAAAGGGGTACTCATGACAAAGAAGACCGATAATCAAGGCGAAGTCTCTCATTCCAAATCTTGCTACCTTCCCCTTAACATTGAACCACAACTCATCACTTGTTTCCCCTTAACATTGAACCACAACTCATCACTTGTAGTTCTTTCACATTGCTTTCTAATGAAATAAAGCAGGACTTGCTGGGGTATGTTATGAATTTCTAGGTTAAAGAATTGTCCAAATTGAGACATTTTTAGATTTTGTAGTTCTTCACTACTCATCTTGGCTTTAATGTCATCAATGGTTTTAATCTTAAATGGTGAATTAATCTTATGATTAAGGTTCCATCTTTTTTTTTTCAATCAAGACACGAGGAACCTGCACCATACAAGATGTAAACAATTTAAAGAAACAGTCTATATATATACAGTCACACTATTCTTTTTTTTTTTTTTAATTTTCAATTTAAAGAAACAATTTAATTACTCACCCTTGATGCAGACATTTTGATTCTTTTTGCTGGAGATGATACATTCACCTAGGTTTTTAATATCAATTACAAATTAATCATATCGAAAACTTAAAGGATAAGTTAAAAGTTTTGATAATATGGTAAATAATGTGAGTGTAGTTAAAATGTTATGTAGTAATAGTCATTCTATTCCATTTTACAGTTTCAATCTAAATTATTCAATTTGTGTAATTCACTATTTTAGTGACTTATAGTTAATAACTTAAATATTGTTTGTTCACTAACCTTTTGACTTGAGCCTTTTTCTTGACCTCCCTTTTCTTGTGTAGCTTTTTCTTTACTGTTCAAAACCTATTAAATATGGATTGAAAATTAAATGCAAAATGAAATAAGTTAAAAACTATTGATAATATAGTAAATATTGTGAAAATCTATTCCATTATACAGTTTCAATCTAACTTATTCAATAATTTTGTAATTCACTAATTTAGTGACTTATGGTTAATAACTTAATGAATAATAAACTAGATATCTCTAAATATTAATTGTTCACTAACCTTTTGCTAAATATTTTGAATTGTAAATAAATTGTTATGTAGTAACAGTCAATCTATTCCATTATATAGTTTCAATCTAACTTTTTCGATAACTTTATAATTCACTAATTTAGTGACTTATGGTTAATAACTTAGTGAATAATAAACTAGATATATCTAAATATTGATTGTTCACTTACCTTTTGCCCTGAGCTTTTTTTTTGTCCCCCATCTCTTGTGGAGCTTTTTCTTTACTGTTCAAAACCTAATAAGTATGGATTGAAAATTAATGCAAAATGAAATAAGTTACAAAAATCATGACACAACAAAAAGAAATGGTACAAAAGCTTATAATATGACAAGAGACCAAAGTAAAATACTAAAAAATGTCTCTAAAAAATAAAAACATCATTTTCTTGTTTTTATATCTTATATCCCTTGGAGTTATTCAATATTCTAAACATAGAAGCTAAGCGTTGATGTTGTGAGACCACAAATTGGACATATTATCATATGATAAACATCAGCATTGTAAACCAAATTGGAATTCGAGATACATAGACAAACAAATTTATCTTTTATCTTTTGTTTTCTCTTTGTTTTTGTTCTTCATCTAATAATGTTTTGGTTATTTCTTTTTGCTCAGAAAAAAGGAGAAACATTTCTATTAGAAAAAGGTAAAGGCATGCAGCAGTGAATTGAGATCCAAATGTCTTAGATAACTCACTAATAACCCAAAGTATATTCACTACTTTGCTACATTTAAAATCATTTTTAAACTATATTACAAGTCTAACAATAAACAATGCCAGCTTCTAAAGGTAATAAGTCTAGTTTTTATAAACTTGAATCATGACGGATTTCATCCCATCATGGACAAGTACAAATTCATTCCTGTATACCTTTATTAATCATGATCTCAATGTTATTCACTAATTTAGGGTTATGTATAATAAATTAATAAGTTTTCACTTCAAAGTAAGCACAGTACCTAAATTATTCAATCTTTGAAATTCACTAAATTAGTGAATTAAGGTTAATAATATATTGAATTATACAACAAATATCATTTGCTTTCACTAACCTGTTGCCTTGAGTCTTTTTCTTTGTCTCTCTTCTCTTGATGAGCATTTTCTTTATTGTTCAAAACCTATTAAACATGGATTAAAAAGAAAATGCAAAACGAAATAAGTTAATAAAAATGTAATTGTTCATACAAAGATTTTAAAATAATAAGCATGAGATAAAAAGATTTTATTATTATACTAACCTTTTTTCCCCTTTCTACTTTTGTCTTTTTAACATTTTGTCCTTCTTCTTCTTGTTCTAATACCGTTTCCTTCCTTTTTAATAACAAAGTTTTTGCTTTCGGCTTCTTCCTTGCTTGTATTCCTTGTTTCCCCTTTCCCTTTTCTGTAAACAAAAGTCTTTAGTTTTGATATAATGAATGATGTTTCCTTTTGTTAGGAATGGTGTCCTAGAACTTGTAATTATTTAATAATAATAATTTATTAAGAATAAATTAAATAAATAAACTTAAGTTCTTTATATTATCTAGATTGATTCAATTAATGATATTAGGAATATATGGAAATATATAAATATCAAACATTCAAATAGTAAAACCCTAAGTCACTCTTATGAAATCACGACTTAGTATGTGAGTCATACGAGAGGATTAAAGTCGAGATGAGTAACTTAAACGTGTCTACAGTAAACGGATAACGTTTGGGAACCTTATCCTGGTAACACTGTTGATAGCTTCGCATTTTGTTTATAGACAAATGATCGAATCCTGATCATTCATGTGGGAGACATGAAATGGAAGTATCATATGCAATGTTGATTGTATAAGACAGGACCACGATGTTCGATCAAATTTCTCATTAGTCTTGTTTTACGAGAAATAATCGAATATCAAACTAAGTTTATCAACCGTGATAGATCTCAATCCTGAGTGAAATGCGGACTCCTATTTGTGGAGTTATGTTCTTTGATTCACATAGTTGAGAGCGATCTGTAAGAACGCTCAATACACTCTGTTTTGGGAACATGACTAGATAAGTAGCTGGGAACTCATTTTCACGAGATGGAATTCATAACTTTCCTATAAATTAACGGTATCGGTGCGATACCTAAACATTTTAGGAACTTTAGGAAACTCCTTGATGTCTCGATTCGAGACATGAACAAGTGACGTCACGACTTCTATTGATCACAGAAGTATCTTATCTCTAGTTCGACTAAAGATAAAGTTTATTGGAGAATCAACGGGAACACAAGGATAAAACGATAATTACAAGGGCAAAACGGTAAATTTATCCGCCTGTAATTATGAGGGTTCCACGTGAAGGATAATATCACAGATATAAATAATGATAAACTAAATGGACAATAACTCATCTATAGTGAGGGGAGTTCAGCTATGAATCTATAGTGGAATTATTCATAGTTAGATAATAAGTAATTAACTGATTATGTGTTAATCACTTAATTAACTAATTATTAAGCCCATGATCTATAGGTCCATCGGGTTCCTATGCTAGCCCAAATATCGTAGTCGCGAAAGCAAGTAGAAGAAATGGAAATTTTAAGTAAAGTGAATTACTTAAAATAGGCAATATTAATTGTTTAAATATTGAGTATATTTAAACGGTAATTAATATAAACAATATTAATTGTTTAAATAATGAGTTTATTTAAACATGAAATTAATAATGAAATATTATTAATTAGACATTATTAATTATTTAAATATTAAGTATATTTAAATGGTAATTAATAATTTGAAATTAATTAACAATTATTAATTGTTTAAATAATTAATTTTATTTAAACGGAAATTAATAATTAAAATTAATTAATTAATTAATTAATAATACAATGTTATCAATAAAATTATTAATTAAATAATGAGTTTATTTAATGGAAAATAATAATTAAAATATTTATTATTAATTATTTAAATAATGAAAATTATTTAAATTGAAATTAATAATTAAATATAATTTGATAATATTTAGTCGGGAGAAAATATTAATATTATTAATTATTTAAATAAAATATTTATTTAAATGGTAATTAATAAATAAATTAATTAAGTTGGACTTATTAATTTAAGAGAGGGTTTCAAGCCCAATTGGATTAATGAACCCAATTGGAATTGGCCCAAAATAATTAATTAAATAAATTAGAATTTTTATTAATTACTATTGTAATTTTCGGCCATATGTATTATTTGGGAGAGATAATTGCTTGAATTATATCCTAAAATAATTACATAGATTTATTTACCCAAGATAAATAAAATAAAGAAAATAAAATAATCTCCTATTTATCTATGGCATTTTCGAAATTGCAAGATAAAGCAAAGAGATAATCTTTATTCTTTTTTGTATTTATCTCTATAGATTAATCCTAATGTGATTAGGATTCATATTTTCCTATAAATAGGAGGGTTGGGTCATTCATAAATCACACAATTCAATTCCATAGAAAGTTGGAACTCTCTCTTCCTCTTCTCCCCCCCTCATTGCCGATTTTCCCTTGTCATTATTGGGAAGAAAAATATTTTTTCTTCTTCCCAATTTCTTCATAAGTTCGATCCCACAATCGGATTTCGTTTGATCGATCGGGATATAGCATAGAAGATCCGGTGTTGCTGAGGATTTGATGCTGTAAAGAAACCTCCAACCGATTCTCCATTAACTACTCAATGTAAGTATAATTGATTTTAATTTTCGAAAATATAAGCATGAATCTACATGTTTTTTCACAAATTGCATGATGTTAATAGATCCGTTATTAATTGTTAATAAGTTTGCTAAATAAAATTCCGCTATTTTAGTAAATCATCCCTTCACCTTTATTATATATTACCTACAATTCTTACCTTTTTCCTAGTGTCTTCCTCTTCATCGTTAGATTCTTCTTCAGCAACTTCTTGTTCATCTCTTTGGTTCATTTCTCCCTTTCCCTTTCCTTTTTTCCATCGTCCTCCTCTTCACCATCACTCTGTTCTTCAACAACTTCATGCTCATCCTCATCTTGTAGAGAATTATTCTCCATATTCTGCATTTAATGAATTAATTAGAAACAAAATAACAATCATTAGAAACTTCAAATATTTTTGTCATTTATATTAAATATGTTGTTAATTAAATTCATTTGAAAACTAGTTTGAGGTATAGTTTTACTCACTGACTCACTATCAAAACCACTTTCATAGTCAGACAAATTTATAGGTCCCGTGTCTTTTGTTTTTCGTTGATTGTAGTTGTAATTTTTCTCCATACATTTCTGTCACTTCTTCGTTGTCCTATTTGATACTGAAAGTTAAAGTATATTAGACTTTACAGAATGTAAAAAAACAAAAATCAAAAATCAATTAAAAAAAGTAAAAACTAGTAGATTTAAAAACACATGGCTACTTAATTATTGAATATGTTTAAAAACTCATGGCTACTTAGATTTATGTTTCACAAACTTTTCCATTATTTCATAACAAATTTAAAACACACAAAACCAAAATTAAAATACATAGTTAAATTCTTAAGTTCCTTTAACTTAAAAACAATCAAAACATAGTTTAAATTTTGAAAGTTTAAAACTGGTAGATTAAAAACAAGTTTCACACACCTGGCCATTTTAATTATTGAATATGTTTATAACTCATTAACTTAATGAATTAAGGTTAATAACTTATTGAATATTGTAATTACGCATTTATGTTTCATAAGTCTTTCAAATTTTGTAAACTACTCTCAATCTTTAATATACATAGTTAAATCTAAAAGAAACCTCAACTTAAATTCACTTTTACTTAGTTTAAAGTTTGAAAGACTTCAAACTAGTAAATTAAAACAAGTTCCACACACATGACCATTTAATCATTGAATATGTTTATAACTCATTAATTTAGTGAATTAAGGTTAATAACTTATTGAATTTTTGTAATTACAGATTTATGTTTCAAAATGTTTTCAAGTATATCTAATCCAGTTCAATCTTTACCACAAATAAACTGAACTTAAAAGGTACTTCAGCCTTATAAACACTCAAACATAGTTTTTACATCATGAGCAGTAAATTATTGAATCTTTATAATTCAATATCAGAAATTATAAAAATCATTTGGTGAACGAAAAACAATTTAGTGAATACAAAACATAACATACATAGAATCATTTAGTGAATACATATCAGAAATTAGAGTTGAGAGTAGCATGATGAAACAAGACAAAACAGTACCTTCTTATTTGATTTCTTCGAAATTCTAGCTTTCTTCTTCGTATTTTCAACCTTCTTCTTCAATATCTCCTTTCCTTGTTTGTGATTTTCATTCTCATCGTCATTGTCCGAAGTATTTGATAAACTCCTTTTTCAGATTTAGCGTTTTCATCGTCTGAGCAGAAATCTGTTGATTTCACTTTGAATGAAGGATCGTAGGTGGAAGTTGAGAGCTGAGTGAGAGATTTTGATGAGAGAAATTTGAGAATTTCAGTTTTTGAGCTAGGTTTTTGTTAGCGATTTTTGCGAGCTGAGGAACGATTTTAAAGGAAGAATCGTGGGGAAGTTGAGAGCTGAGTGAGAGATTTTGTGACGACCCGTCACTTTTAAATAAATTAAAATCAGAGAAAACAGCGGAAGTCTTTTAATTTACGAAAAATTGGCGTGGTTTTGTTTGAAAATTGGCATGCCGAAAACCTGTTTACATCCTAATTTCACATCTAATAAAATCTCATGGACTTTAAGTCCAAATCAGGAGTTCAAATATATAATATCATAAAAATATCATCCAGAAGCTCTTATGAGCCAAAATATGATACAAAATAATCAAAGTCTTTAAAATTCACAAAATAAAACATAGACTTTACAAATCCATTAGTCCATCTCGAGGTCGGCATCCCTCGATCACGCAAAGACCACCTCCTCCTCCTCGACCTCTAGCCAAGGCATTACCTGAAATTGGTTGTAATATCATGAGCTAACAAACTAAGCCCAGTGAGAATAATAAGCATAAAAAGTAAAGATAGACCTCAAACTCGCATTTCGATTTATGTCCAATTAAATCGACATACTCTTTCCTAGAATTCTCCAAGTCTAGGTAGTTTATTCCATATTCTTCCAAGTATGACATTACTACACTTGTAGTCAATTCTCAATTATTAACTTGTTATGACAAATAAAGTAAAGTGGATAAACTTTGTTTAACATATAACATCTCGATTCCCTATATCACCAATCATAATCATGATTGTATAAAGACATCCCGTAGGATTCCACAATATCTTTTATGCATGAGGAAGTAATATGTACGTCCGCAACTTACAATTCAACTCCACGTAAGGAAGTAATATGTGCGTCGCAACTTACAATTCAACTCCCTATGTATGAGAAGTAATATGTACGTCCGCAACTTACAATTCAACTCCACATAAGGAAGTAATATGTACGTTCGCAACTTACAATTCAACTTCTATGCATGAGAAGTAATATGTACGTCCACAACTTACAATTCAACTCCACGTAAGGAAGTAATAGGTGCGTCGCAACTTACAATTCAACTTCTTTTCAATGATGCGAGATGTTATGCATATGTTTACATATGCTTGCATAAGTAAATAAAATAAAAGTAAATGAAAAAGCATCCGAAATAAGCATAAAGTAAAGGAACATAAAGTAAAAAACGTAAGGTAAAAGGGCATAAAGTAAAATAGATAGAATTCCGGACGAACGATATATCGATCGAACTCCGCTAACAATAATAAAAGTAAAGGTCAAACTATAACGATTAACCTAAACTTTCAAGGATTCAAAACTTCCAATAATCCGAGGTTCTAACAACCAATCATTATCAAAGTTTTGTATCCTTAAACTTCCAAATGATCCATTTTAAACTCCGAAACTAATCTAACTTAGAATCTTCTAAGATTCGAGGTTTTCATCGAGAAATCCTAAGTTTCTCGCCTAAAGGATTAACTCAAAATCCTAAGGCACTAACTCACTCCCTCTAATCTTAGGTTGGATTCTAATCTTATTCCCGAATCTACAAATCAACGTACTTATTTGCTTTCTATAGTTACTTTAAATTCTAATCATTCTCACCTTAATTAAAAGTGAAGACTTCGCTCCCAAGCACCGGAAGAGCGATCAAACAAACGGTTCAAAAACACCTACAAAAGGATTAATATCCCGAAAATTAATAAATTACCAACTAACGATTAAACAACGATGAAACAAGCAAAAAGACGGAAAATCCACCAAACCCCTTCAAAGAGGCTCTCGGCCCCCTCCCTAAAAACAAAGGTCTCGGGTTTGGTTTTTTGGCTTTTTGGCAATTTAAATACATTTTGAGTTGGTTTTAAGCAAATTCGATAATCCCGATTTCAATGGGTATCGATAATTAGGGTTTTTGAACATTAATCCCTTTCCGAATTGAATTTAAATAAACATTCATTCATTAATTTCTAACCCATTTTCAATCCCAAAAGGGTAAATTTCAAACGGAAAGGGTTTCGATGAAACTCGGTTTTAGGGTTATGGAATAGTTTCCAAAAACACTTAAAACTACTCCCGAATTGACAAACACCGAGTTTCACGGCAAGAAATCGAAAGAAAACAAGTAAAACTCCATTAAAACACTATTTGGAGCTTAGGGTTTCAAGAGATTCTTACCGAGAACTCCTCGGATCTCAAGAGAAACCGGACGAAGGCTAGGTGGGAAAGACTCGTACGACCGATACCTTTCCAATGGACCCGGAATCAAGTCGATCGGGCAAGAAACGAACGAAATCAAAATTTCTTCCTTTGGCCTTTGAAGCTCACGGCTTGGAGGAGAAGAAAATGAGAGGATTTTGGTCAAATTGTGGTCAATGGTGAGTTTTAAAGACAATTGAATAGTGTTTTTAGATATTTTTGCAAATTGGGTAATTACAACTTTGCCCTTTTATGACTTTTGGCTTAAAAACGAATCCCGAACATCTCAAACTAGCCCAATGGTGATTAATAATTATTAATTGGCCCGTTAATAATTATTAATACCATTAAAACGTATTTAAATAAATAAAGCCATAAAAGGAATTAAAATGAAATAAATTACTAAATTCTAATTTAATAATAAATAAATGAATTTTAATTACTCAAATTAAAATAAAATAAATAAAAGTTTTTTTTTTATCACAAAATAACGGGACGTTACAGTCAACCCTCCTAAAAAGGCTTTTCGTCCCCGAAAAGTAAACTTACTAAGTGAAAAGTTGAGGGTACTTTGCTCGCATATCATCCTCACGCTCCCACGTAGCTTCTTCAGACACTTGATTCCTCCAAAGGACCTTAACCAAGCGTATCGTTTTGTTTCTCAACACCTTTTGCTCGAATCCTAAAATCTCAACTGGTGTCTCCTCATAAGACATACTAGCATCCAAAACTATCGGCTCGTGATCAATCACATGTGAAGGATCTGCCATGTACTTCCGAAGCATAGATACATGGAAAACATTATGAACTACCGATAAAAAAGGTGGTAAAGCCAATCGATAAGCCACTGCTCCTACTCGATCGAGTATCTCAAATGGGCCAATAAATCTAGGGCTCAACTTACCCTTCTTCCCGAATCTCATAACACCCTTCATAGGTGCTACCTTCAAAAACACGTGGTCCCCTACTGAAAACTCAAGTGGACTACGTCGTTTGTCCTGCATAACTCTTCTCGCTCCGGGCAACCCTATCCTCTCTCTCGATCAAGTCAATAGACCGACTAGTCAATCTGTAACAACTCGGGTCCCAAAAGCCTTCTCTCTCCAACCTCATCCCAAGTGGTGGAGATCGACACTTTCTACCGTAAAGTGCCTCAAAAGGTGCCATCTCAATGGTAGCCTGGTAGCCGTTATTATAAGCAAACTCTACCAAGTACAACCGAGAATCCCAATCGCCTCCAAAATCAAGAACACAAGCCCTCAACATGTCCTCCAGGAATCGGTTAACTCTCTCGGTCGACCATCATGCCTGGGGGTGAAAAGTCGTGCTAAAATCCAAGCCTGTACCCATAGCTGAATGCAAGCTATGCCAAAACTTCGAGACAAAACGAGTGTCCCGATCAGAAACAATCCTCACTGGCACACCATGTAATCTAACGATCTCCCGTAGATACAACTGTGCCCAAGTTTCAACTGGGTAGGTGGTCCTCCCAGGTATAAAGTGCGCGGTCTTCGTCAAACGGTCTACAATCACCCAAATGGTATCATAACCCTTGGGCGTCCTCGGCAAACCACTGATAAAGTCCATGGAAATCTCCTCCCATTTCCATTCTGGCACATTCAGAGGGTTAAGCAAACCCGGTGGACTCTTCCTCAAAGCTTTGACTTGCTGACAAGTCAAACATCTACTAACGAAGTCCGCTATCTCAAACTTCATTCCCGGCCACCAATAGTGCTCTCTCAGGTCCCTGTACATCTTCATACTACCTGGATGAATAGAGAAGATAGAACTGTGAGCCTCCTCCAACAGTTCCCTTCTAAAAGTCGATCCTAAAGGCACACATAGCCTCTTTACGATACATCGAGCACTCGTCTGTAGAGAAGGTAAAATGACTAGGAACATCGACTCACCTCTCTAAAACCAGCCCGCAAATGAACCTCTCCCCTCCTGGGCATCAATCATCCTCCGCCTCAAAGTAGGCCCCCTGTCAAACTAGCCGGACTCACGGTGACCTCCGCGATAAGCAATGTTATCTCACTCGTTCCATATCCCACCTCAATCTCAAAGGTAAGGCTGACAAAGCTGATGAATGAGAAGACTTCCTACTGAGCGCGTCAGCCACTACATTGGCTCTCCCAGGATGATACTGAATGTCATAGTCATAATCCTTGACGAGTTCTAACCATCTCCGCTGTCTCATAGTCAATTCCTTCTGAGTGAAGAAATATTTGAGACTCTTATGGTCAGTAAATATCATAATCTTCTCACCATACAAATAATGCCTCCATATTTTCAATGCATGCACAACAGCTGCCAACTCTAAATCATGAGTCGGATATTTCTTCTCATGCTCCTTCTGAGGTAAAACGCATCTGTGTCTAGCATGCAATGTGGACATGCGTATTTAGCGACCGTACTGCATCCTTTAATAGAGGATGAGGATCGATGTTTACAATTATTAACTAATGAACGCTAAGCAAAACAATAACAAAACTCATACTTATCAAGAAATAATGAACGTGAACGCAACATACCTGACAACATTGAATACGCAGGGAAGTCACTGACCGTCCAGATTAACGCCGCTCGCAACAAGAAATTTTGTTTCTTCGAGATGTCGTACGTCATGACACCATCTGTCCACAACCTCTTCAACTCTGCGATAAGTGGTTGCAAATGCACATCCAGTTTCTGTTTTGGGCTTTTCGGGCCAGGTACGATCACTGTGAGAAAAATCACCGGGTCTCTCATACACATCGAGGGTGGCAAGTTATACAGGGTTACCATCACCGACCAAAATGAATATTGCGCCCCGGATGCCCCGAACTTGTTAAAGCCATCTGTACATAAGCCCAATCTCACGTTTCTCGGATCTTGTGCAAAATCAGGATGACAATTATTTAAATGCTTCCAAGCCGCAACGTCTGAGGGATGTCGCATAACACCTTCATCCTGTGCATGCTCGTGATGCCATCTCATGTGTGAAGCTGTGACATCCGATGCATACAACCGTTGCAGACGTGGGGTCTATGGTAAATAGAACATGCAGGTGTACGGAATCATCCCGCGTTTTCTCTATTTATATCTTGGAAGAAGACAAAATTTGCAGTGATGCAGATCCGCATCCACATCCCAGTAGATCATGCACCCGTTTCGACACGAATCTATCTTCTCTACGGGTAACCCGAGTCCCTCCACTAGCTTTTTCGTGTCGTACAAACTTTGCGGCATCAGGTTTTCTTGTGGAGCGCATCGACGAAACCACGATGCAACCGAATCAAATCCCCAGCAGGTAAGTTATACTGCGCTTTTATATTTAAAAGTTTTGTAGCAGCAGCAAGTTGACTAACCTGACAACCTTCGTACAACAGTCGGCTCGTTGTCTTCAGCAGATCGTGCATCTTACGTGCTTCCGGATTCATTTCTTCTTCAACAACCCCTTCTCTTTCGTCGTCTACGTTCAAACTTTCGCGATAACTTTCATTTCCGCCCTCATATCCCACACCATCAAGTATCATTTGCTGCATCTGACTATACTGTTGTATTTCATTGGGTTCTTCGACGACAACGTCCGCATTCGAGCTGCTACCCTTGTACCGTCTCGCTTCCTGTACTGCAGCGTCGAACATTTCCCTCGTCTCCCCATGATACACCCAGTGATAATAATTCTCCATAAATCCCCGACTATAAAGATGAACCTTCACATCTGAAACCGGTATGATTCTTCTATTGTGGCATTTTCTGCACGGACATCGTAGCTGCTTCTCACCATAATTCGCGTAATAAACAGTTGTCTTGCAAAACTCAACAAACTGTTCAACCCTGGCCACGAACTCATCGTTCAAATACCCGTCTATCAAACGAATATACATCCACTCTCTCATTTTTCTTTTTTCTTATCTTCTCCACAATGGGAGGAGGAGATTTTATAATGGATTCCTCTGCTTAATTGCGACCCTATGGTCGCAAAATTACTACCATCTGGTCGTATTTCTCCTGCCAAAATTTCCCACCTTTTTTTACTACCAAGTGGTCACTTCAAAATGCGACCAGATGGTAGCTTTCTTCCCGCCAAAATTACGCGCCTTTTTTTGCTACCAAACTATATTTCAAGTCACAAAAATGCGACCATATGGTTACTTCCAAAGGCGACACACTGGTAGCTTTCTTCCCACCAAAATTACGCTCCTTTTGTTACTACCAAACTATATTTCAAGTCACAAAAATGCGACCAGATAGTCACTTCCAAACGCGACCAACTGGTAGCTTGCTTCCCGCCAAAATTACGCGCCTTTTTTTGCTACCAAACTATATTTCAAGTCACAAAAATGCGACCGGATGGTCACTTCCAAAGGCGACCAACTGATAGCTTTCTTCCCACCAAAATTACGCTCCTTTTTTTGCTACCAAACTATATTTCAAGTCACAAAAATGCGACTGGATGGTCACTTCCAAAGGCGACCAACTGGTAGCTTTCTTCCCACCAAAATTACGCTCCTTTTTTTGCTACCAAACTATATTTCAAGTCACAAAAATGCAACCAGATGGTCGTTTTTTCAGGTGACCAAATGGTCGCTTATTTCGCGCCATTTTTTGCTACCAAGTCATTTTTTAAGTCACAAAATTGTGACCATTTGGTCATTTTTTCAGGTGACCAAATAGTCGCTAATTTCGCGCCGTAATTTCTGACTGCTTCTGATTTTGGTCGCAATCTAGTCGCAAAAAAAGTGACCAGATGGTCACTTTGAGTCAACTTTACAAAAAAGTGACCAAATGGTCACCAAAAAACTACCACTTTTGTTTGGTCGAAAATGGTTTGTCGCATTTTGACTTTTTTTTTTGTAGTGATCCCACAAGCCCGGAGAATTATAGTGTTCAAGAGAGAAGATTTCAACCAGTCAATCCTTTGATCCGAGAATACGTCAATCGACCCTCGAGTCAAAGTTTATACTTTTGAGAAAGCATCAGAGGATATTTATTAGAGATTGTAACTACTCAAATCATCAATACAAATCATTTATTCCGCATTTATTTCTCCATATCGAAATCTCTGTGTGAACAAGGGCAAAGGGATTTAGAAGTCAAAAAATAGAGAGAGAGAGAGAAAAAAACAAAGGATGGATGCTTATCTTCTTTTCTCTTTCATTCCCCTTTCTTTGTTTTTTGTGTTTTGTTCCTTCGAATTCATCACCACCCAAGGATCGATTTCCATTTTTTTTCTTTATTGCTTCTCATTGGCTGCCGTGGACTCAAGTTGGGGAGACAATTTTTTTTTCCTTCTCATCATCATCACAATCGTATTGAATCATCCAATTCAGAGTTCAAACAAACAAGTTACACTACAAGAAAAGCTGTATTTGGAGTCCCGGCTGTAGCAACGAAATTCGCCTCTAAACGAAAATATCGACTAATTTAGCGACGAAAAATTTGATCGCCAAAAATAGCGTCGCTTGAGAAAAATAGCGATACATTTTGTCGCTAATAGCGACATAAAAACAATAAAATATTGACTATTTTAGCAACGAAATTGATCGCTGAAAATAGATACCAAACAGCTTTTACACCTCTATTTTTAGAGACTCATTGTGTCACTAAAATTAGCTACGAAATGTGTCTCTATATTTAGAAGCGAATTGCATCTCTAAAATATAGACGCATTACTTCTCTAATAAGGTTAACTAATTGACTTTAGAGACGAATTGCATCTCTAAAATAGAGACACATTAGTTCTCTAATAAAGTCAATTAGTTAACTTTAGTGACGAATTTCATCGTTGAAGTAATTATGAAAAAAAATATTAATTAAATATATAGAGACACATTTCGTCGCTAATTATTCAGATTTTTCAAAAAAAAAAAAATTTTAATAATTAATTTTAAATAAAATTAATTTTTTTAAAAAAAATAAAAGATAATAATAATTAATAAAATATAAAACATCCAAACAAATATTGTTTATCAAAAAAAGTATTCCAAAACCATTTTTAATCAAATGTTTAGAGAAAAAAACTAAAGAGGGCTCGTATGACTGGAATCAGGATGCCTAGAAGTAGACCCGGAGCTGGCATCCGCATTCAGGTTCATCCATACCCGCATACGTTCTTCTAAAGCATCTTGCTGAGCCTAAAGTTGATTGTGTCGTGCTTGGCTGCGGATCTCATTGGCTTCAATCTGTAGGCGCAAGGATTCGTTCTCTCGGGTCAAAGCCTCCATCTCAGCACGTGAAGAACTCGTAGCACGCGGCTGGTCAGCATAAAGCTCCCCCCGTAAGCGCCAAGACCAGGGACCGAACCATCTGGACGAACACCATCGACTGCAAGAAGGAAAGCATTGCGATGGTTTTCCTGAGTAGGCTGGGACTCTAGAGTGGGCAATAAGTAAGTGAGCTTATCTTTTACTTTTCCATACAAAAAGAAGCAAACAAAAATATTTGAGTAATTAAAAAAATATATATTAATAAATAAATTAGAATTCACGAAAAAAAAACTAACATGTAATTCTCGCGCCCGGTCATCTACATAAGTGACCTCATCATGACCTTTTGTATGCAGATGGAGAAACAACTCAACCGGGGCTACCTCATTTCCATCCTGAGTCTGTGAAAATGAGAAACGGAAAAATAAAATATCATGAAAACATTATATTAATTAAAAACATTAAAGATATAAACAAAATACTACAAGTACTTACCATGATCTCGTAATACTCGTCATGGGTGCGAGTCCCACCGGTATGCATAGCTGGATTCGCCAGTCGATTGGCTGAATTGATTTGAGAGATGCGCAACTCCTCGGGGGTCTGACTATCCGCTAACAGCTTCAGGCGAGCCTCCTCAGTTATCCACAATAGTTTTTCAGCTGGTTTATTCTTCGCCTTACTGATGGTGTCCCTATAATGTTTCCCCGCCATTTTGTGCCATGGTTTGTAGATGATATCATCAGTGAGATCGGCGGGGATCGTAAAGTGTTTCTGAAAAGAAAAAAAAAGTATAAATTTGTTAGAATTTTAAAACACTATAAAAAAATAAGGTTACAAATTTATATAATTTACCTTCCATGTCTCAAACTAACGCAATTTGGCGAGAGCAGAAATGTCTTTCCATTTTCCAAACTCAGGGCTCTTCTGGTAAACATCGGTGAAAATTCGGGAAACCCTACACGATGGATGCAATCTATAAAAAAATACACAGAAACATATATAAGTTAAAAAATAATTAATGTATAAAAAATTAATAATTAAAAAAAATAAAAAATAAAAATAAAGTGCACTCACTTCTTTTTCGACATCCTCAAGACGACCCCTGTGATAGGCAACTGCTCGATGGCAAGGGTGTCAGCCGATGCCGCTGATGTGGTCGGGACAAGGGGGTAGGTGTGATGGCCACATGTGTATCCTTTAGTGTAGCTGCACTATCAGATGTGGCAGGAGTATCGAACTCCTGAGAACGGGGTGCATGTCGCCTCGATGTAGATATCTACGAAAAAATTAACATACAAATTAAAATAAATAAATAACAAACATTGAATTAAAAAATAAAAAATAACATACAAATTACTTAATTAATTAACATTACACTAATTTTACCAATTCAATTAAACTAATTAATATTAATAAAAACATTAAACTCATTAATTTTACAAAATAACATACAAATTAATCAATTAATTAAACATATAAATTTACATACTTTTTTTTAACTAAATACACTAAAAACATAACAATTAACCCTAATTTTTACAAATTAAGAATTAGCATATATAAAATAAACACATTACTTAATTACTTAAACATTAATTTAATTAAATCTATATATGAACAATAAACATACTAATAAAAAAATGAATCTACTAATTAACAATAACTTACAATTCAATTAAACTAATTTTACCAATTCAATTAAATCAATTAACAATATTACCTAATTTTACCAATTCAATTAAACTAATTAATATTAATAATAACATTAAACTCATTAATTTTACAAATTAACATACAAATTAGTAAATTAATTAAACATATAAATTTACATACTTTGTTTATCTAAATACATTAAAAACATACCAATTAACCCTAATTTTTACAAATTAACAATTAACATATATAAAATAAATATATTACTTAATTAACTAAACATTAATTTAATTTAATTTAAATATGAACAATAAACATACTAATAAAAAAATAAACATACTAATTAACATTAAACTAATTAACAATAACATTAAGTAAACTAATTTTACAAATTACCAATTACCAATTACCAATTACCAATTAACAATTAAACTAATTAACATTAACAATAACCCTAAACCATAATTTTTACCAAATTAAGAATTAAACTAATTTTTTTTATCTACATACACTAAAAACATAACAATTAACCTTCATTTTTATACAAATTAACAATTACCCTTTATAAAATAAACAATTAACATATATATTGACAATTAACATACAATTAAAATATAATTAACAATTAACAATTAATTAACACTAACACTAACAATAAAATTAAACTAAGTAAACACAAATAACACTAACATTAACAATAAAATTAAACTAAATAAACACAAATAACACAAACAATTTACAATAATATTTACTAATTAATTAAACTAATTTAATTTAATTACACTAATTTGGAAGAAAAAAAAACTTGAGAGAGAAATTACCCCTTGGTGGTGGACGGTGGTGGTGAAGGTGGGGAGAGAAGGAGGGAGGCAGTAGGGGAGGGATCTCCGGCGTGAGGCGGCTGAGGGAGGGAGATTGGGGAAAGGAAGAAGGGAAAAGAAAGGAGAAGGGAAAGGAGAATGAACCGGGGGGGGGGGGGGGTTCTGTTCTGTTTTGTAATTTTTTTTAGCGATGAAATACGTCGCTGAGAATAATGAAAAGATGCCAGCTGGACACTGATTATAAAAGCACGCGTTCATTTAAAAAAAATTTAGCGACGAAATGTGACGTTAAAAAACTCGAAACTTTTCGCCAACCGCCATAATTTTCATCTTTAGTGATATAATTTGTCGCTAAAATTGCTGAAAATTTTAAAAAAACGTGCCTTTATTTTTCGTTTAACGACGAAATGTGTCTCTATATTTTAAAATATTACACTACAAAAAAAAAAGTCAATTTGCGACCAAATATTTACGACCAAAAGGTCGTTTATATTGTAGAATGCGACCAAAAAAGCGACCAAGATGGTGGTGGCAAAAAAGCTGGTTGTTCCGGAATTTTGTACGACCGGATAGTCATAATTATAAGACCAAGCATGGTTGGTCGCAAAAAAGTCAACATTTTGAAAAAACGACCAGATGGTCGCATAAAAAAATGACCATCTGGTCGTAATTTAAGTTGAAGATAAGTGACCACGTGGTCGTTTTTATAAGCGACAAAATGGTCACTTTTGGACTCAGACAAAATGCGACCAGATGGTCGTTTATTTAGGGATAAAATACGACCATCTGGTTGTTTATCTTCTAGGGTAAATGCGACCATCTAGTCGTATTTAATAAAAAAAAATATTTATTTATTTAATTAATATTAAAATTATTATTTATTTATTTATTTATTTAATATTAATTAATTATTTATTTATTTAATATTAAAATTTAATAATAAAAAATTGGAATTAAAATAAAAAATATATAAATCAAATATTCAAAAAATATTCTATACAATATAAATGATCTTAGAACTACTGCGGAGGGGCGGGGTGGCGGAGGCCGCGTCGATGATGAATGGCCGCCGTCTCGGTATCTGAAGTACGCGGCCAAAGATGCCGCGACCTAGGCCTCGACCCGTGCCTGCATGTCCACCTCAATCGCAGCGACTCGAGAAACGAAGTCGTCGCGCATAGCGTCCATGTCGGTGTGAAGCTGCTGAACCTCCTCGCGCAGGTGCTGCTCAACCGAAGAAGGGCCGGAGTTAGTACTCGCTCCGCGCCGCTGAGGCCGAGGCACATCCTCGTAAAGGCGTCTCCCGTACGAGCCGAGCCCAGCAACGGATCCATCTGGACGAACGCCTCCAGCAGCCTCCAAGAACGCCTGTCGACGGTCTTCCTGAGTTGGTTGCGAGTCGGGTGTGGGCAACCTCTAACTCAAAGACTCCTTCAAACGGTCCTAAATATTTAAAATTCAGAAAATATGTAAAAGTTAGAAAATGATGAACAAATTCTAATTAATAATTGAAAAGACATATTAAATACCTGAGTTTGTTGCGGATTTTCATCGACGATCGTCCCGTCCTTCTTCGTGTGAAGGACCCGATGCAGCTCATCAGGCGGAACAGGACGACCATACTTTTCTTCCTAAACATATTATAAAAAGAGACAGAAATTAAATTAATAAATAATTGAAAAAAAACAAACAAATGACGTGAAAGAAAAATGACAATTACTTACCAATATACGATGGTGCTCGTCGTGAGGCTTCGCGCCACCGTTGTGTTTCCTCGGGTTCTTGGCCCGGTTGGCCTTATTCTTCGCCGACACTTTTTTGCCCTCTTGAGACTGCAAGCTCGCGAGGAGCCGGGCATGCTCCTCCTCGCTCATCCACACAGGCCGGTTTTCAGCTTGCTTCTACCGCGCCTGGTACATGAGGTCCTTGAATCGATCCTGCACGTGTCTGTTGCATAGGGGGAACATTCAACCGTCCGTGACATCGGGATCGATCATAGGAAACTTGCCCTGAAAAAAATTGAAATAAGAAAACGTTAAAGTAATAAATTGATTGTTAAAAATTTAAAAATTAATTAATTATAAAAATAAGTGAAGTTATTTACCTTCCAATTGTCGTACATCCGACGCTTCTCCGTCGTCGGAATCTTCGTCCAGCGAAGCTCGCTGGGTAGAGGCATGCTCTGGAGGACCTGGCGAATCCTCTTTGAAGCGGTTTGATGCTGTTGTAATCTGAAAAAAACACGTTAAAAATATTAGTGATATTAGGTTATAAATAACATGAATATTAAATTAAAAAAAATACTTGTCTACTTACGTATCCCCTTCTATCCGAAGGGTCTGCTTGACGGTGGCCCGAGGACGCCCAGTGTCAGAAGTGGATGCTCCCGCTACAGTCGTGGTTGGAGCCGGTGAGTCCTTCCCCAAACATGGTGTCGCAATCTGCAACTCGGGTACTGCGGAGGGATATGTAGGGTTGGGATTGTCGTCCAACCGTAAGATCTCGTCTAGGTCAGCATGCGTCCAGTCCTCCAAAGAACTGTGCAACTCCGGTACGTCATCCTCTGGCGGCGGATCAGTGCGGTCCTGCACATCATCGCCGGACATCGGAGGACGATCTTGGCATGCCATTTTCCTAATCAAACTAATTAAATTTAATTAATTAATAATTTATTATTTAATGTAAATTTATTAATTAAGTATATCAAACTAAATTAAATTAAAATAATTAATTAAACTAAACTAAACTAAACTAAAGTAAATTAAATTAATTAATTAATTAAACCAAACTAAACTAAAGTAAATTAAATTAATTAATTAATTAAAGTAAGTAAGTAAACTACACTAAATAGTTAACTAAATTAACTAAATTTATTAAATAATTAAACTAAACTAAACTAAACTAAATTTAATTAATTAATTAATTAAAGTAAGTAAACTACAATAATTATTTAACTAAATTAATTAATTAAATTAAAGAAAAATAGTTAAGTAAGTAATTAAAGTAATCTAATCTATTTAATTTACTAAATTAAACTAAATTAATTTAATTAAAGTAAGTAAATTAAATTAATTAAAGTAAGTAAACTACACTAATTAATCAAACTAATCTAAACTAATAACGTGACTAAATTAAATTAATAATTTATTAAACTAAATTTAATTAAGTAATTAAACTAAAATTAATTTAACTAAATTAAATTAATTAACTAAATTAAACTAATTAAATAAAACTAAACAAATTAAAGTAACTAACTATACATAATTAATTAAGTAATTAATTACACTAATTTAAAGCTAAACTAAATTATTCAATTAAATGTAATTAAATTTAACCAAAACTAAAACAATTTATAATAACTTAATTAAAACGAAAACGAAAACTAACCTCGAATACGCTACCGGGTTTTGGAGGTTCTTTAAACGGGAATGGGTGAAAGAACGGGGAACGGGAAAGGTAAGAACGAACGGGGGACGGGGAACGGGCAAAAAGCAACGGGGAACGGGAACGGGGGAAAGAGAGAAAAGGAAAGAAAAGAGAGAAAAGAAATTGGTGGGGGAGGGGAAAGAAAAGGTGGGACGTTTAAATCAAAAATTTCGACCAACTGGTCGCAATTTCGTAATTATGACAAAAACGAAGAGTCACTCAATTACGACCAGTTGGTCGCATTTTGCTTCAAAAATACGACCAGATGGTCGTATTTCATAAAAATGCGACCAACTGGTCGTAAGTGTGTCATTATGACCAACAGCTGTCACATCACACTTCCCATCAAGAATTGCGACCATTTGGTCGTAAATTTCAAATTAACCGCCATAGATTGCGACCAAATGGTCGTAATTCTCAAATTCACCGCCAAAAATTTCACTAAAATTTAAATTTATCGCTGAATAAAGCGACCAGATAGTCACAAAATTACGACCAAATGGTCGTAAATTAATACAAATTTTAAAAAACTTTAAGTCTATATTTTATCAGTTACGATCATATGGTCGCATTTTAGTTTCAATTTGGGAACATATGGTCGTAAATATATATATATATATATATATATATATATATATATATTTTTTTTTTTTTTTGGTAAAATGCAAATAACACCCTTATAGTTTCGGTCAAAATCATGAAAAGTTCATATACTTTAAAATGGCAAATCACACCCCCGTACTTCCAAATTATATCAATATGACCCCTCCCCTTCAATGGTGTAAATTTTATTTTAGCCATAACTTTTTCGTTTGAACTTCGATTTTGATGATTCAAGATGTTTTGGAATCCTCATTCCGAGCTCTACTTTATGGTCACTTGAAAACTTCTAAATCATCAGTAAACATCTGGGTTAATTACTATAATCATACCAAATATTTTGACGATAATAAAACTCTGTTATTTATTAAAAAATTTGAATGTTTGAGATAACCATGACGTAGAGCCCGAAAAGAGGATTCCAAAACATTTTGAATCATCAAAATCGGAGTTCAAACGAAAAAGTTATGGCTAAAAGAAAATTTACACCATTGAAGGGGAGGGGTCATATTGATATAATTTGGAAGTACGGGGGTGTGATTTGCCATTTTTAAACTACAAGGACTTTTCATGAATTTGTTCGAAACCACAGGGGTGTTATTTGCAGTTTATCCTATATTTTAATATATATAAATTAATGAAGATTACAAAATATTTATATATATTGTTTAATGAAACACAACAATAACGATATTATAAAACATACAGTGAATCATATAAATTTACAAAGTGTATTATTCTTCATCCTCAGTTTCTTCAGTCATTGCTTCTTCTTCTTCTTCTTCTTCTTCATCATCATCTCTAATAAATTCAGCATCAATGTCACGTTCGCGAGAAGTGAAAGCATTTGTATCGTCATCATGCAATGTTATCGTTCCATCATTCAAAGGACGTGTGGTACCTGCATTATGGCCATCGTTTACTGCACGACATATTATCTGATCTACTTGAAAAGCACCGGCTTCGTCTGCATGGTCGTCTTTCTCGGACAGGTTTTCTTCTACCTGGCGTGGTTTAACTTTACAAACAACTAACCAATCTGTCAGATCTTGTCTATTACTCGGATAGTTCAGGTAATAAACTTGAATCGCCTGTGAAGCCAGGACAAACCTATCAGCGGTGCGCATATGCTTGTTCTTGTTTACCTCAACGATTTGTAAATGATCAATCTTACGGACTCCGCCTCATCTGGTTGTCTCGAACCAAGTGCAGTTGAACAGAACAATGCGTTTTAGCGTCGGACTTGCGTATTCAATCTCAAGAATCTCATCGATTACTCCAAAGTAATCGTCTTCAATGCCGAACACTTGACCTTTTATGCAAACACCACTGTTGTTTGTTACCCTGTTAACAGAATGCGCCTTCGTTTGAAATCTGAATCCATTACCGACGTATCCAGTATATCATTCATTCTTAAAATAACCTTAAAACTCCAAGAAACAAATTAACGCTTAACTAGTTCTACTCACCTTAGATTCTTGAATTAAATAATTAAAAATCTTCTATCCAAGAAATCCTACAACCTCTCTTGAAATTTGAATAAACCTTTCTCAAATTTCATCCCCACTGCAAGGAAGAGCCTTTCTACATCTATATGAAAAATATACGAAGTAAATCGATCAAGAATAAGAGAAAAACATAATGGATCCGAACTGTTTTTGGGTCATAACATTTTCTACATAATTCAGATTACTTGTAATTATGCTCAAATGAAAGATAACGAAAAACTGATAGAAATAGACAGCTTACTTGCGTAAATCAAAGTTCGGATGAGTGAGTTATGGCCAAAATACTATGGAGAATTTTATTTGGGCGATAATTGGAGAAAAAGAGATTAATGGAGGCTGGTTTTCGGATTAGGGAAGAAGAAGAAGATTTTAGGGTTTAATCCCGATTTCAATTAATTACGAAAATATCACTGCATTCAAACAATCATAACTCATTCATCGGGACTCCGAATGATGATCCGTCAGTTGCGTTGGAATCGTAATAACAAGACGATTAACATCACATAAAAATAATAAATTAAACTTTGGTTTTAATTTTGAGGTTTGGGAAATTATCAAAATACCCTTATGAGAAAACGTGCCATTTTTCACCAAATTCATCAATCCAACTTCATTAGTATCATTTTGAGAGAATTGTAATAATTTCCAATTTTTTGTACTGTTACACAGTAACGGGTCATTACAGGTAATAATGAACCGAGAGGTGGTGGTGGATGAAGTGGAGAAGATGAGGGGTTCATATCGTTTAGTAGTCATCCTTGTCATTCATATCTATTTATGAATAATGTGTCAAGTTTTATCGGATTTATAGTTTGGGTTCTTTAAACTTGAGAATTGATATTCTTTATTGTTTTCAATTTAATATTTGAGTCGAGGTTATTTGTTTTCACTATCTTTTATTCAAACTTTACAAACTCTAGAGCAGCTATTTTTATTTGAAATGTATTTGAGACAATGTAACTTTCATATTTCAATAAATATTATTTATGGAGTCTTCCGTTGCATTTATTGTATTTAAAATTAAGCTCTGAAAAGTTGGGTCTTTACATAGTTTGGGAAGATGATGATGGAGAAAGGAAAATGAAGGTAATTTAGGAATTAAAACAATTAGTTAAACTTTAAAAGAAGTAACATATGTGTAAATAGTTTTAAAAAACTGATAAGTATGTAAATATTTAATCAAATTTTAATACCCATATAAAATCCATATTTCAAAATCTATAATATTATAAATTTTAAATATATATTACCTTTATAATATAATTTTAATTAGGTTTATTATTTTTCAATCAAATTTACGTACATATTATTTCATAAAAATTCAAAGACAATATGAAATTCATGTGGACATTTGGACAATCTAGTCATTTAAAAGAGGAGCATTTATAAATATGTTCAAAATGAGCTCTAATATTTACAAATTTGTAACCTATTTGGTTACTGTTTATCGGGAAATATTATAAATACCCTTATTTCGTGCAAGTATATTAGTATGTCCCTGAATTACCATATCAGGTAATAGTATATTAATGATAGTAATATCTCAGTATATTAATGATTGGTTACTATTGATTTAGCATGATATACTATTAGTTATTGATAATCATTGACTTACCATGGTATAATTTTCACTGATATACCATCACTAACTAACAATGATTGACTATCATGGATGTTTCGTGATATACTTTCTCTGATATACTGCTTTACGAAGTCAGGAGAGTTATGGTAGGAAACTTTCAAATTTTTATCAGAAAATCGGTGAACACAAGTTGGGAGCTTTGGGTTTCGTCAAATATTAGTTTAGGGCCAAAAAATAGAATGGAATTGTGATGGTTTAGTTATTGTTGGAACAAAATCATCGGGTTTGAGGTCTTGCTGAAAAACTTTGAATGCTCATCGGATAGCAGCGGAAAAAAAGATTAAAAACTTTGGGTTACGTCAAATCTGAGTTTGGAGATGAATTCTAGCAAAAAAAAAAAAAAGGTTTTGTGATGATTTTTTGGTGGTTAATTATTGCCAGAAAATTTTGTGGTGACGGCGGTGATGGAGATGACGACGATGGTAGTGGATGAGATGGCCGCGACGGTGGTAGAGAAATCAGAAAGAGAAATGAGAAAATGTAATTTAAGAAGATAGTGATGGTGGAAGGAAGATGAGATTAATTTAAGAATTTAAAAAAAAAAAAAACGTAACATAATATATATATATATATATATATATATATATATTTATTTATTTATTTATTTATTTAAAAACTAATAAATATATAAATATTTAATCAAATTTTAACATCCATCTAAATTCCATTTTAAAGTAATTGCATTCACATAACATCACAACTACTTTCCTCAGCACGTTCTATCTATCTAGTTTTGTCAAAAAGGTCTTCCTGGTGAAACTTGGAAGACTTTGAAGCCCAAATTAAGGGAGTGTTGAAGTTAAAGGCTTCTATGCCATCAGTGAGCCCAAAATCATGCAAGGCCATGGCTCATGAAACCCATTGTCATTCAGTTTTTTTTTTCCAGTGATAATAGATCAAACAAAAAAAAAATTAATATTCAAATATAGTATTTAAACAAATAATTATAAATTTAACATTTGTTTTTTCCAATATTTATAAATATAATATTTTTTAAAACATATCAATTCATGATATACCAAGATTTATTATCAATTAATATCTAAGTGAATCATTAAATTATGTAAATCAACAATTATCCGTCCGAAGTGATTATGGTATGTCTCAGTTAATCAATCACTTATTTAAGTGAATTAATAAAAAATGATATATAGATTATATATTTATGAATATTACATAAATTTTTCTTTTTTTCCCCCCGGTTCTTGCTTATTAACTCCTTTCCTTCCAAATTTGCTTCTCTTTTACATTGGTTTAATTCTATTTAATTTAAAATATTCTCAGACCTATTATTTTCACATTAATGTTAATTTTCTTAAAATTTGATAAAGTGATCATAATATTAATTAACTATTAAAATAATTTTTTTTAAAGTACAAAGACCAAAATGATACAAGTGACCATTAAAAAGAATTTTATAATAGTATAAGGATCAATCCGGATAGAGAGTGAGAAAGTATATACGACTCAAAAGAAAACTTTAAAAATTAGAGAGATTAAATTGAATAAAGTAAATAAAAGGTATAAGCTTTTTCTTTCATATACTTCATTTTGATATATCAAAGATATAATTAATGATTTGGATATATGAAAATAAAAAGAAAACAATATCCTCCCCTTCTTCCTAATCCCTATGGAATGGTAGAAGATGCCCTTTGGAAGTTAGAATTGGCTTTAACATTCACATCATAATGTCTACATCGAAGACACTGCAAAAATCAAGACAGCAATGGCAAAGGAATGAATCATCGAAAATGAAAAATGACCATTTTCACTCAAAGCTCAAAGAGATAATGACAAATCAGAAGGAGCTCTTAGACTTTAGCAAGAAGAAAAGTTTGTGGGTGTGTGGCAATTGAAGGAAGATATAACCTAATTAAAGACTATTCTAGCTCTCCTTTTTGTTATAGGAGAATCATAGAATTGGCTTTGATAATGGAAATTTGGACCAATTTTTTTTGGGAAAAATTTTGGGGTATTTTTCAAAATTACATTTTAAGAATTGATATTTTAAAAAATGGTATAACTTTTTAAATTTTAGAAAATGAAATTTCTCATGATCCACTAGTCTCAAACTGGTCTAATCTTATACTGAAATTGGTGGAATCTCAGTCTGGAAAATTTTATTTTTGAAATATTTCAAAACATTTTCTATTTTTTAAATTACTCATAAAAAAGTGTCATCCGCTAAAAATTCTGAAATTTTTATAGCTGCCACTTTTTTTTTTATAATATTCATAAATTTATCATCTTTAAAAAATGTTTATAAATATACATTTTTAAAAATTAGTATATAATCGATTGACTTTGACATACAGTAATCAGTTTTCTTCAATAAATTTTTTATTGATTGTGATATATAGTATATCATTTACTGACGAGTTCAATGAAGGAAATTTCATTGGTCAGCAAATTTTGATTTAATATTTGTAAAAATAGTAACTTTATAAACTACTAGGAAATATAACAAATTTTAATATGTTAGTCACTAATTAATGTGTGTATATCAGTGATAAAAGTAGTGTAAAAATATGTAATTTAATATTTATCCAATTCACCTAATCAAAATTTGTTATATTTATAAATATTATTTAGAGTTTCTATTTTTACAAATATTACTAAAAAAAACGCTAGATTTGCGTCTACCCATAAAAATAAAAGAAATTTTATTGAGTAGCATATTTTGATGTAATATTTGTAAAAAAAATAGCAACTCGAAAAGGCATTTACAAATAATATAACAATTTTTACTATGTTAATCACTGATTAACAATAATTTATGTGTGATCAGTGATAAACTTAGTGAAAATATGTAATTTAATGTTTATTATTAATTCACCTATAGAGATTTGATGAGAACGATGCCGTGGAAACGAGGGTTTGTGGCCGCGGCGATGGTTCGGCAGAAAAACTGTCAAAATTAGTTGATTCTATTTTGATATATTTTCCTTATTTATCTTTATTTCCTTTGATAATTATCATATAATTATCAAAGGAAATAAAGATAAATAAGGAAAATATATCAAAATAGAATCAACTAATTTTGACAGTTTTTCTGCCGAACCATCGCCGCGGCCACAAACCCTCGTTTCCACGGCATCGTTCCTCATCAAATCTCTATATCACCAGATCAAAATTTATTATATTTACAAATATTACTAAAAAAGTTATTAGATTTGCAAATGCCCATAAAAATAACATACCTATAAATATTTTAGAAAAAATATTATTAAGTTTGTAATTATTTTTAAAAATATACAATATATATATTTATTTTGTTTTACAGATTCTCATTTTTGCTAGATCAACGAGATTCAACTCTGAATGTGATTTGTTTTTTTCTTTCAAATTTTACTGATTATATTATCACTCCAATCTCTTCTTTTGTTTTCAATTGAGAAATTTTGTGTTTTTCTTTTCAAAATTTTATGTTAAAGAGTGAAAATAGTTTCATTTTGTCAAAGGGGGACAAGCTAGAATTTAGAATTTGCATGCTTTCATGCTTTTTAGGTTACTATAAATACTCAAGGTTTTGGTGTGGGACCATTAATGGTGGTGGTCCTGTTCTTCTAGACTTCACTGAGTAAGACTGATCTTGTTTTCTCACATGCATTGGAGCTTTTTGAAGCATCAGTTGCCACTGCCAGACTTATTAGAAAGTACGGCGTGAAAAAATTTATGAAAGCTACTTTTAAATTAATATTTGGTTAAGATTATTATACTTAAGACACTAATTATAAATTTATATAAAAAAATAAAATTAGATGTATATTTTTAAATATTTCTTGATTAAATCACTATTTTAAAAGAGTTGCTTCATCAAAAAAAGGGGTAAAAGAGTTGCTTCATCAAAAAAGGGGTTAGTTGTAAATGTAGTAAAAAAAATGAGGGCAACATGCAAAACATACCTCTGTGATTTTGGTCAAATGCAAAACACACCACTGTGGTTTGAAATAAATATTTATATCTCTGTACTTTCAAAACTGTGCAAATTGACCCCTTCCCGTTACGTTTTTTTATTTTCTTTTAGCCATAACTTTTTCGTTTGAACTCTGATTTGAATGATTTAAGATGTTTTGGAATCCTCGTTTTGAGCTCTACATTATAGTCACTTAAAAACATAGAAATCATTAGTATATAAAAAGAGTTATCATCATCAATATATTAGATCGGGTTGAAGTCGTAAACAATTTTATATACAGATAATTTAGAATTTTTTGTGACTACAACGTAGAGTTTAAAATAAGGATTTCAAAACATCTTGAATTATTCAAATCGGAATTCAAACGAAAAAGTTATGACTAAAAGAAAATCAAAGGTGTAGCGGGAAGAGGTCAATTTGCACAGTTTTGAAAGTACATGGGTATAAATATTCATTTTCAAACCACAGGGGTGTGTTTTGCATTTGACTAAAACCACAAGGGTGTATTTTGCATTTTGCCCGAAAAATTATTATATTTATAAAAATATTAGGATTAATTACACTGTAAACCAAATCGGAGTAGGTATTTACAGGAATATATATACGTACCAATAAATTACAAATTTGTACAATCTAGGCCTTATATAGTGGTGATTTCCATTTCTTCTCCCTCTTTTACCCTTTCATTAATTACTCTGTTTTTTTTTTCAAACCTTATCAAAAATGGATTTTTCTTGTTTTAATTCTTCATTAATTACTTTGGATTTTCTTTTCAAATCCTATCTAAAATACATTGATCTCTCACGCTTTTTAAAAAACACAAACCTTAATTTTAGTCATTCGAATTTCTTAATCTCTTTCATCTCTCTTTAAAACTATAACCTAATCTTCAAATTTTCATTTTTGTTGATAATTTTCTTCTTTTTCGTTGTCGCCATCATTGTTCAGATTTAGCAACTTATTGGCATGCATCCAAGTTTTCACGCTAGAACCATTTTTTCCGATAAGATCTCTAGCTATGTTTTCCACTTAGATATCTTTGTTTTAGAACCTATCAGTTTTATGATCATCGAAATTCGCATAGTTTTCGTTCAAAATCGCTCATATCCAACTGCTCATGACTTCTCTAAATCAGATTTGTCATTATTGTATCCAACCTTCTAATTTGGGGCGTCTTAGATCTATGATTTCTTCTTCTCTTGTTTATTGTGATAAATCTCAGGTTCACTCATCTTACCTCTGAATTCTGGTTTTAAAATATTTGATTTTATTGATTTAACAAATATAAACTTATTACACTAACCGTAATCGTTGTTTAATAATGTTAAACTATGGATTTTTTTTAATAAATAATATAAACCTGTTAAGCTAACCGTACTTCTGTTCATCTGATTTATAGGTTTAAAATGTCTGATTTTATTTGATTTAACAAATATAAATTTATTACACTAATCGAGTAATCGTAATCCTCGTTTAATAATGTTAAACTATATATTTTATTATTTTTTTAACAAATATAAATCTATTAAGCTAATCATGCTTCTATTCATTTTTGGAGATTTTATTGGTTTAAAAAATATAAACTGTAATTGTCGTTTAATAATATTCAACTATGGGTTTTATTAAATTTTTATTAACAAATATAAACAGGTTAAGCTAACCATGCTTCTAGATTTTATGGTTTAACAAATATAAACTGTAATCGTCGTTTAATAATGTTAAACTATGGATTTTATTTGTGTACGTTTAACAAATATAAACATGTGTAAACTAACAGTGATTTTTGTGGATTTTCTGGATTTTATTGGTTTAACAAAAAAAATTTAACTAACCATTATTTTTTTCATTTTTTAAATTTTGTAGCTTGAAGAACCATCAATGGCGGATTTATGACACGTGGAGGAACATTGAATATGAAAGGAGTTTGAAGGAATTTATTTTAGTTATTAGTTAGATAGAAATTAGATTTCCTTTTTATATATATAATTTTTTAGTTTCTTAAATCGTGCACAAGTTAAGGGATTTAATAAATTCTTTAAATATTACATGATTTAAGGAAAATTAAATTGTGGGTATTTTTAGTATTTTCAGTGATACACGATTAGTTATTAGTTATTAACTGTGATAGTTTATTAATCGTATATAGTATATCAGTGATAGACGATTAATAAACTATCATTGATATACTAATAGTTCACTGATATACTAATAGTGATAGACTGATATACTAAGAATATTCGAAATTCTAATATTTTTGTAAATATTTTTTTTCTAACAAATTTATATATATTATAAGTTTTTTTAACATATTTGAAATTGCCCCTAACTATATTTGTAAATATAACAATTTTTATTGGGTGAATCAGTGATTGTCATTAAATCACATATTTTTATACTAAATTAACCACCGATTCATAAAATAATCGATGTTAATCACTGGTCAACACAATAAAAATTATTATATTTATAAATAACTTAAAAGAGTACTTACATATATATTTATAAACATCAAGTGAATTTTCCCTTTCAAAAATGTGTTTGATTAAAAAGTTGATTAAATTTGCCCCGTTTTGAATGAAAATACCTCTAAGATAAAATTTTAACCCATGTTACAATCATTTTTCCAAGTTTGGGTAAAGAAATATTGGATGAAATCAATCATTCTTGCATTGGGTCATATTTCAAGTAATAGCATATGAAAATAAGGAACAAAGAAGATATCATTGTGAAGAAAAAAAAAATGTATTTCCAAAATTCTCTCATCGATTCCATATTTTAAAGCCTAACCTTTAATTTCTTCAATTTCTTCAACTACTATGATTGATTCGAAGTTTTTTAGCCTATTCGTAGAAAATAATAGAAATAATAGTTTTTTTTAATATATAAAATAGAGTAAAAATAGTTACCGTTTCAATTTAAAACATAAAAAAGAAAAAAAAAAATGAGGGAGGTGATATTGTTCCATAAATATGTAGAAATAAGTTCGGGAAACAAAGTGTATAAGTAGAAGTTAGAGAGAGTGTAGAAAAATAAGCGAAAGAGAGAAAATGTGTGAGATGATAGAGAGAGAAACGTGTGAGAAGTTAGAGAGAGAAAGTTTAATGTAGAGAGAAGTTAGAGAGAGAATGTGTTATGTAGAGAGGTAAGAGAAACTATGTAGAGAGAAGTTAGATAGATAAAATGTGTTAAAAAAATTAGAAATACAAGATTTAAAAAATCAAAAACACCTAATACTTACTTCTTCAAAAAGCATTTTAAAGTGCTTTTGACTTTTACAGAAAGTGCTTATAGAATGTAGCCAAATATACGTATTGCATCTAGGAAGTGCTTTTGCTCATTTGAAAGCATTTTTGGCTTGACGAAAAGCACTCCCAAACACACCCTAAAAATCAAATCCTATAACTCCTTAAAAACAAAAGAAAAGGCCTTTTTCAGACCCATCTCTGCATTGTCTGCAGGTGTGCTTCTTCTTATCATTGCTCTTACTATACTATACTTGTACCATATTCAAAACGGTTCAGAAGAAGAATTTTCTTAGTGTTTTATATAACATTAAATTAAAAAAATATTCTTCAAAGTAATATGTATATATATAAAATTTCGCCTTAAGAATAAAAAAGTGGCTGTAGTTTAGTGGTAAGAATTCCACGTTGTGGCCGTGGAGACCTGGGCTCGAATCCCAGCAGCCACATGATCTTGTTTTTAATATCCTTTTAGGATTTGGGTTTTTAGAATGTAAACTTCATGCTATAATTATTTGACTTAGAATTTGATTGATTGTCGTGATAAATCACTGATATATATTGCTAGGTTTTGTGAAAATATTCTAGGAAAATTTTGTGAAATTTGTAATTACACACACATACATATATATATATATATATTACTAGATTTGCCTTTAATTCGCGTGTCGGGTTGGGTTGACCCGCAAATTCTATGACTCATTAAAATTAAAGGTAAAATTCAAATGAGACCCTTACGGTTTTAGTCAAATACCAGTGTGGTTTTAAAATGACAAATCACACCCCAATAAAACCTCTCAATCTAACGTCATTAACTTTCTTTTATATGTAACTTTTTCATCTGAACTCCGATTTGATTGATTCAAGATGTTTTGAAATCCTCATTTCGAGGTCTACAATATACTCAATTCAAAACTTTGAAATTATCACTAAATAAAAGAGTTTATTATTGTCAAAATAATAAGTATGATTGAAGTCATTAACCCCTTTGTTTTATGATGAAAATGACCATAACGTGGATCCCGAAATGTAGATTCTAAAACATCTTGAATAATTCAAATCAAAATTTAATCGAAAAAATTATGACTAAAAGAAAATTTACATTATTAGAGGGAAAGACGTCTTATTGATATAATTTGAAACTACATGTGTATGATTTGTCAGGGACTATTTATGCATTTGACTAAAACCACAAGAATATTATTTGCAGTTACCATAAAATGAAATGTTAATAGTATAAAGTTAATTACTAATAAATTATTGTATATCTACTAAATTTAATTAAGTCATAAATGTTGACTTTGATCATTTATAAACTCTAATTTAATGTACTAGTTAAAACTTATGAGGGTTACACGTGTTTTTTAAAGTTGAAATTAATTATATAAATTTCATAGTAAAATATTAAATTACATTACGACAAATTTATAATTTTTTATGGATTTAAAACACACCATTTTATTTATTGTATAAAAAAGTACAAAGATTATATTAAATTTTCAATATATATAAAAAAAATCCATATGATTGGGCTTGTGTAAAAGCATATGTTAGGGGAAATGTTAAGATATAAGATTAAATGTATATTTATCCATGAACTTAAGTTTTTAGTTTTAATGATGATTTACTTATTTAATAAGAACCATTAATTTTATGAATCACACACACCAAAAATCTAAAATTTATTTTTACGGATCCTTTTTATCTAATATTATTTTAACACGTGCATTGTATGTAATATTCTTAATAATACTTGAAAGGTAGTATATTTTCATGTTTAATTTTTATATGTTTTAGTTTTAACTTTCTAATTTATGAGCTTTCCAATTATTTAATTTCTTCATATTTTTTAAAATAATTATGAAAATTCTTTTATATTATTTTTAATTGAAACAAAATATTTATTTAATTGAAGTAAAAGAACAAACAAATAATAAATATAGGCATTTTTACCATGTTAATGATTAACATAAAAATTAAAAGTGTTTATGAAAATTTGGTAAATAACTATATGCAAATAGAGTTTTTAATATTTATTAAGTATAAACATATTTTTAATTTTTCACTTTTAATAAACATGATAATATAAATTAGGGTAACGAAAATAAGACTCTATCGAATATATAAACACCCCCTGTAGTTTAAAAATGGCAAATCACCCATTTGTAATTCCAAATTATGTCAATGAGATCTCTCCCCTCCAATATCGTTAACTAACTTTTAGCCATAACTTATTCGTTTGAATTCCGATTTAGATGATTAAAGATGTTTTAGAATCCTCATTTCGGGCTTTACGTTATTGTCACTTCAAAAATTCTAAATTATCTGTAAATGAAAGGGTTAATGACTTCAATCATACCTAATATTTTGATGATATTAAAATTTTTTACTTATTAACAATTTTGAAGTAACCGTGACTTAGAGCTCGAAATCGGGATTTCAAAACATCTTGAATCATCCAAATCGGAGTTCAAAGGAAGAAGTTATGACTGAACAATATTAACGGTGTTGAAGGAGGGGGTTTCATTGACATAAGTTGGAATTATATGGTGTGATTTGCCATTTTTAAACCACAGGGGTGTCCATGCATTTGACCAAAACCGCGGGGTTTCATTTACATTTTACTCTATAAATTAATATCAACAATGTATATGTATTGTATGCAATATGTTTTTTGAAATAATAATAATTTATTGTATTAGTTTTAATGAATTATTGATAAATTGATCAATAATTTAAAAAATATTAATGTCAACATAAATAATACATAAGCGGTAATTAAGTGGTAATGATATATTTTGTTAATTGAAGGTTTGATGACGGGTAAAATAAATAATGACATATTTTTTAATTTCAAAAATCATGTAGAGATAGAATAGATGAAAATGTTTTTTAAACATCTCTTTTTATATTAAGGATATGGTATAAAAATAATTGTGGTCGTGGCCCTCCACCTTTTTCGATCCATTTCATAATATCTCTCTAAAAATGACAAAAAAAAATGTTTAAAAATTATAATTGTTCTTAGCCTATATTACCCACTTTAATGAACTTCAAATAGGCATTGATTGAGAAAAGATATAGAGCTTGATCTTGTAATCTACTTTGGATTAATCACAGTACGAATTATGATAAGAAGTTAAAAAGAAAGTAGTGAAAAAATGGGTACACTTATCTAATCAAATAAGTCTCATTGACTTTGCATTTAGTATGTAGAAAATAGATCTAATGATATTTGTCAATAATTAATCTCCAGACCGAAGCATGTGAGGCGTGCATTTGAAGTACTCATTCTTAATTGTCATTGGAACCTATAATAAGTAGATAATACGTATTATTGTTTATACATAGGTATGGTAAAAGGGGCGGGTCAAGAACATTGCTCGTCTCCTAACCTACAAATTTTTTTAATCTCTATCCGCTCTTATTAATGTTATATTAGATCAGTTAGAGAGTCAGTTATGGCGGTTATAAATTCTATTGGATAAATCAGTTCTTTTGTAACTTAATTAGTTTGTACATTGTCTATAAATACTGTACTCTTTTCATATTGAAAATTAAGGGGAAAACTCTCTTACAAAGTGTAGTGTAAGAATTCTTTATGGTATCATAGCCTATTGAAATGTGTCACCATCCAAAACCCATTTTTTTGCATTATGATTTCCGTTTCACTTGAAGGTCAGTCACCACTTCAAATTTCTATACCCAATTTGAATATATATCTCAACTAATCAGTCATCAATACCCTTTTTTCATTTGATTAAATATTCAAAACCTTCCTTCCCTTGGTTTCAAAATAAAGATGTGCAAGAAATTTAAAGTTTTTCATTTTATTATAACTTCAAATTTCTTGCACAATTTTATTCTCATTCATATTAAAATATATGAAAATAATTATAAAATTAATCATTTATCTACTACTACTATATGATGATGTTTAGCTATAATAGTAAAATCGGAGATTTTTTGTTCTAAAATAAATTGTCAGCTCTCCCTCTCGCTCAAAAGATGATCTTTTCCATCGTATGAGACAATTTTGGACACAGATCAGCATGTTATCCCCACAAATGATCTGCTTATGATTATGTGATTGGTTATTAGTATTGGATTTTATCATTTTGTGTACTATTTTCTTTTAATCTTTTTAAATCTTTTTAATAACTTTAGTTAATGGAGTTATAATCATTTCGATCTTGTTTATTTCATTAAATGATCACGTGATAGATATTTAATGGTTTATATTTTGATTGGTTTTTTTAGGAAAATTTTAGAGCTATTATCACATATACCCAATATCGAGTCTCAGTTTTCAAAAAAACCACAAACATTGAAAAATATCAAAATTACCCAACACATAATTAACCCATAATTTTTTTATGAAAATTTGATTATAATTGATATATTATTTTTGTAAATTTATATTATTGATATAAATTTAATACTAGAATTTACATTACTGATAAATTTTGTTGTAAAATTACATCAATGATATATCATTAAATTAATAGAATATATAAAAATGGGTAAATCTGATATAAACATGAAAGTGTGGCATATATGAAAACAAAACTCAAAAGTTGGCTACCACGCATAATTTTCTAAAATTTTAATAGGTAACAAAATTTATTATAATAATAATAAATGTAATATCTTTATTTTTATTTTTAATATTTGTAAAAATAAAATCATTGATTGACTATGGTAAAAAATTAATTTAGAGTTAGGGGTGTTCAAAAAACCCGATGAACCCGGCCTACCCAACCAAAATCGAGTGGGTTGGGTTGGGTCCATTTTTGTTTCAAGTCTCCTCGGGTTATATTTTAGTGGAACCGAATTTTTGGTTCGGGTCTCAGCTCTAAAATTTTAAGGGTCAGTTCAACCCAAACCGACCCAAACTTTAAATATTATATAATTTTTAGATTTTTTTTTACTTTACTATTTTTCTTTTAATTTTTATTCAATAGGCCAAACTTCTTTTCTTTTTTACTTTTTTAGTTTTACTTTGTTTAAAAAAAATATGATTTTACAAATTTTTGGTTTTTTTTTTTTAAAATATTTTTACCAAAAAAAAAAAAATTGTTCGGCCCTAAGTCACAACCCAACCCTACCTTCATAGGGTTGGGTTGGGTTATCTCTTGAATTTGGGTTGTTCGGGTTAGGCATATGAACAACCCGAAAATCGGTTTGGTTCAAAAATTAGATGAAAACCGACCCAAACCGGCCTGTGAACACTCCTATTTAGAGTGATATATAATAATACGGTAATGCTTCGTATGATAAAAAATTATTTAGATAGTTAAATGATTAACTTAGATATCAAGCTGTCAATAATCATATTACATCCTTAATTGACGAGTTCAATCAGGGACGGAGCTAGGAATTTTTTTAGGGGAGGTAAAAATTGTATAATGTTAATTTTAAAAAATAGGGAAGCGGGATAACCAATCAATCTAAGGCCTCGTCTGGCATTGATGTTGAGGTGCTTTTTTCCAAATCTTAACTACTTTTCTTGTTTGATAAAAATAAATTTAACAGATTTTGAAAAAATCACTTCAACAACTGCCAGCACTACAAGAAATTACATTTTTACCGGCGAACCTATGCCGGCGAATTTTAATTCGCCGGTATATATTACTTTAAACCAGTAAATTTGAAATTTCACTGAAAATAATAAAAATAAAGCAAAGCGTGAAAATATAACATTTCCAGGCTTTGCATGAAATTATGCCAGTAAATTAAAAATTTACTGGCCTTTTTTTTTTTTTTTTTTTATAAATAAAGTCATAAAGCCGGCGAAATTCGCCGGCTTTACGACTTAAACGAGACCCGCGTCTCTTAAACGAGACGCGTGTCTCGTTGGGGCAAAGCCAGCGAATTTAATTTCGCTGGCCTTGCCCCTGGGATTAAATCCCAAACAGCTCGCTGGAGCGAGCTGTTCCCCTCTCCCTCACAAAAATTCCCCCCAGCTCTCCCTCTCCCTCCCCCTCTCTTCGGCGGTCAGCAGCGGCAGGGAGCTTTCCGGCGAGATATCTTCCGATTTGTGGTTAGTTTTCTTCCAATTTCCTTCCTATATTTCATTTTAGGATAGTATTATATAGGTTAGGGTTATTTTTTTGAAGTTTTCTCTCCAATTTCAAAAGTTAGGGCTTGAATTTATTTTTGAGTTTTTGTAATTTTTAACTAAATGTATGATTACAAAGAATAATTATTGTTCAAATGATTAAAATTTCATTGTATTGATGTGTTTATTTTGAGTTTTTCATTTTCCATATTTGTTCAAGTTCATAGTTTTGAAAATAAATGTTCTATTTTTTTTAATTCCATGACATTTATGCTATCTTGTTGAGTTCAATATTGTTGATCAATTCATTTTATTACATGTTCTTTATCTTGTGTTTTTTCATTGTTATGATTAACCATAATGTTTGTTTATTTATATTTTACATTTGTAGTTGAAGAAACTAAGTATATTTGGGCAAACAACGAACATGGCGAGCAATGATAGGTAAGTTTTCAAGTAATCAGTAGACCTAATTATAATAGACTATTATATTATGTTTGTTATTTCTATATAGATAATTTAGAATTGTTATATTTTACTTGTTTTACTTTAATTCATTGTTCATGCATAACCCTTGTGTGTGGCTAACCTGTAGCAAAGTTAGCCACACATAATTTATTATACTTTATTTCATTGTTCATGCATAACCCTTGTGTGTGGTTAACCTGCAGCAAAGTTAGCCACACATAATTTGTTATTCTTTATTTCATTGTTTGTGCATAAACTTTGGGTGTGGCTAACCTGCAGCAAAGTTAGCCACAAATAATGTCTTATACTCTATTTCATTGTTCATGCATAAAGTTAGTAACAAATAAACTTCTAGACTATTATTTTTAAGAATCTATTTTCTTAGTTATCATAGTCATAGTTTAGATTTATAGTTTATTATGCCACGTTAATTAAGTAGCATACCTAACTTTATTACCTCCTCGGTTATGGATCAGGAGTTGGATAGTACTTAGAGACAGATTTTGTGCGGAATACGTTAAGGGGATCAAGTGTTTTTTAGAGGTAGCGAGGACTGTTGTCAATGAAAATGGGAGGGTTCGTTGTCCTTGTATGAAATGTGTGAACACTGTATTTGGGGAAATTGATAGCATAGAGAGACATCTCTATATTAATGGAATGTCTCCGACATACGCTCGGTGGGTATTGCATGGAGAGCAAGCAGATATTAGGGGGTGCACGAGCTATGTCGGAAGTACATCACACGCTGATGAGAATTTAGGGGGACATTTGGATGATGGGAGAGTAAGTGATATGTATGAAGTTATTCAGGATATACGAGGTCCTTTACATGAGAATGTTGAGAATGATAGTTCCACGAGACAATGATTTCTCACATTTATTAGGTGAAGCTGGAAAAGAATTATACCCCGGTTGCACAAGGTTTTTCGCTTCTTAATTTTTTGGTGAAACTGATGCATATAAAAGTATTGAATAAATGGAGCAACAAGTCTTTTGATATGCTTCTCAAACTATTGAAAGAGGCATTGCCACTTGATTCTGTATTACCGGGGTCCTATTACTCTAGTAAAAAGATGCTCAGTGGATTGGGTTTAGGTTATGAAAAAATTCATGCATGCAAGTATGATTGTGTATTGTATAGGAAAGAGTTTGCTAATTGTGAGCATTGTCCGGTGTGTGGAGAATCACGCTATAAAGAGGTGTTTGGTGAGAAGCGTAAGAAAGTACCCCATAAAGTATTGCGTCACTTCCCAATTAAGCCTAGGTTGCAACGTATGTTTGCTTCTAAACACACGGCATCCGATATGCGATGGCATAAAGATAAGAGAATGGAAACAGATGGTGTGCTTCGCCATCCATCAGATGCACAAGGATGGAAACATTTTGACCGAATATATCCATGGTTTGCGTCTGATCCAAGAAACGTGCGTTTGGCTCTAGCGTCAGATGGTTTTAATCCTTCCAGTAACATGAGTACATCTTACAGCATGTGGCCGGTTATGTTAATTCCGTACAACTTACCTCCTTGGAAGTGTATGAAAGAATCTAGTTTCTTTATGTCATTGCTTATCCCCGGTCCTAAATCACCGGGTCAAGATATTGATGTGTTTTTAGAGCCTTTGATTGAGGAGTTGTACGAGTTGTGGAATGAGGGGACTAAAACATTTGATAGTTCAAAATCTGAATATTTTCAAATGCATCTTGCACTTTTGTGGACGATTAATGACTTTCCAGCATATGGTGATTTGTCAGGATGGAGTACTAAAGGATATAAGGCGTGTCCTTTATGCCTAGATGATACATCTTCACGAGGGTTGCGAAGTAAAATTTGTTATATGGGTCATCGACGATATCTACCATTAGATCATGTAATGCGTAGAAGTAAGTTGCATGATGGTTTCCAGGAGTTACGCAATCAACCTAGGGTTAAGACTGGTTCTGAGATACTATCTGAAGTTAGTCGTTTACAATTTGTTAGACCAGGGAAGAATCCTATCAACGTTGACAAAAAGCGAAAACAACCTGAAAGTAACCATAATTGGAAGAAGATGAGTATATTTTTTACTCTCCCATACTGGTCATCCCTACTTTTACGCCACAAGTTAGATATCATGCATATCGAAAAGAATGTTTGTGATAACTTGATAGGGACATTATTTTCGATAGATGGGAAAAACAAAGATACTTTAAAGGCACCAGGTTAGATTTACAAGATTTGAAAATAAGGAAAGAGTTGCACGTATGCAAGGTCGGTAACAAGTTTATAAAACCTTTGGCATCATTTACCTTGTCTTCAAAAGAAAGAGTTCAAGCATGTAAATTTTTGAAAGGTGTCGATTCCTGATGGTTTTGCATCAAACATATCTCGTTGCGTCAATGTGGAATTCTGGAAAATTATATGGACTTAAGAGTCACGATTCACATGTTCTATTGCAACGTCTCTTACCACTAGCGCTTCGGTGTTTTGTGGACAAGAACATAGATCGTGTTATTACCGAAGTTTAGTAATTTTTTCCGTTCTTTGTGTTCGAAAGTTATTCGGGTTGAAGATCTGGATAGGTTGGACAGAGACATTGTCACTATCTTATGCAAACTTGAACGGATATTTCCTCCTGGCATTTTTCGATGTGATGGTTCACTTGTGTGTTCATTTGCCATATGAAGCCAAAATAGTCGGCTGTTACATATAGTTGGATGTACCCGATAGAGCGAAGTCTTAGAACCTTAAAACAATATGTCAGGAATAATTCCCGACCAGAAGGATCTATTGCTGAGGCATATGTGTTAAACGAGTCAATCAGTTTTTGTTCAATGTATTTGGAAAACATTGAGACAAGGTATAATAGGGTTGACAGAAACGATGAAAGAGCATCACTCATTCGTGCAAATCGGGATGTTTCTGTTTTTAGACTTCAAGCTCGTCCATTTGGAAGATCTGTATTTCGACAACTTTCACGAGATGAAATGAACAAGGTACACTGGTACATATTAAACAACTGTGACGAAGTTGAACCATTTATTCGGTGCGTATTCTTCAAACCTATAGTGATATTTTGAAAAATCTATGAATATGTATGGTTTCCGAAATTGATTATCTTTCTATAATAGGAAACATTTTGATATACTTCAAACGGAAAGATCAAACATAAATATATACACACGTCAAGAGAGACAATTTCCAGAATGGTTCAAAACTCATGTAAGAAAGTGTTTTGCAATAATATTATATATATATATATATATAACCTATATTTATCCTAATCATATGAGTATGTCGTAGGCCCGAGAACTACGCAGTGCTGGCAAAATTAGTGAGGATTTGTTTGCACTTTCACTAGGACCCGATAATCGAGCTCATTCTTATAGTGGATGTTGTGTAAACGGATTGCGCTTTCACACATTAGACCGTTCAAGCGCTCATATAACTAGCAGTTGTGGTGTTTCAGTTCCAGGGGAGCACGACACAGGTTCTATAACATTTTATGGATTGCTAAGTGAAGTTTTAACATGTACATATGTAGGGCAAAATGAAGTTATTATATTCAATTGTGAATGGATAGACACATCATCCAATAGAGTTCATAATGACTTAGGATGCATTTCTATTAATCTATCTCGTCGGTGGTATGTCAACGAACCCTTTATTCTTGCCAACCAAGCTCAACACGTGTTATACTTGGAAGACATTAAGTATGGTGATGAATGGCGAGTGGTTCAACCTTTGAAACCAAAAAGAGTTTGGGGACGTCCCAGAAGTGGATAGTGATGAAGAGAATGAAGAATATGATATAAATATTGAACCACTTGAGAGGAAGTGGTTGATATTACGGATGATGTCACGATTTCAGAAATGACGTACCACCTGAGTTGATTAATGTTGAAGTTATGGACCGAGCAATTGGTAATACTAATTGTATAGATGATGCTAATGAAGATGATTATGATTCTAATGAGGAAGAAGTTGAAGACATAATAACATCGAATCGATTTTAGTGACTAGATTATGTGAGGTAATATTAGATTTTATGGTTTAGGATTTCTTACATTACATGTATATTAAGTGAGTTAAACTTTTTTACACATACAGGCCTCCTCATGGTCCATGTAAGACACGTAAGAGTGCGATCCGATAGTTAGCACGTCAGAATGATCATGAGGCTGGAGGTAGTCACCGCTTCAGGTTCGTTACATCGTGTTTTATGCATGAATTTATCATATTTTCATAGTTTGTATTATTTTAGTGATTTTTTTAACAGGTTCACAGGCAATCAAGTTTAGAGGGCCATCTAAGAGTCTAGCACTTGCTCAAGCGGTTCGGGACAATAGAGGGAAGCTACCTGTGGACATCCCCGACAAATTATGTGTTCCAATCGGCGCCAATGCCACGTATTTCATCAACGAAATTGGTGTTCTTTGTCGTGCATACATTCCCATTCGACATATCGTGAAGTGGAAGTATGTGACTGAAGCAGATAAGGACAATATAGTTCATCGACTTTTGGTAAGTACTTTCAGTGTAATATGAATGAATGTATTCTTAGTTTTGTAAAATATGAATTCAAGGTAATTTTGTGTACACTTATGTAGGATAACTTCATTTTTGACCCAACTCGAGAGGCGGTGAATGTGTACCTCAATCACAAAATGTCAAACGCATTGAACGAGTTTCGTGGAAAGTTGCATAGACATTATGAGGATAATAAAGACAAAGACGGCATTCAAGTAGCCCGAGTAAAGAAGCACGCACAAGTGGAGAACTTAGATGATTGGATTTTTTTATGTGATATGTGGGAGACTCCTAAGTTTAAGGTAAGCACATAAATATTAGCATTTTCATTATTATCGTTTATATTACAAAACACATATCGTAACCTTACTTTGATTGTGTTGTAGGCCACGTCCGAGGCTAATGTTGAAAATCGGGGAAAATGAAATATAATCACAAAACGGGCTCGAGATCACATGTGCGAGTCATGACGGATCATGTAAGTTAATTTTTATATTACTTAATAATTAAACATTGCTTAAGTTATGTTATATAATATAACTTGTATTGTTTTGATTTTAGCAAGCGGAAGATGAAGATCATGAAGAAGAGTTCAATCAAATTGATCTCTTTCGAGTCACGCATACAAATGATAAGGGTGATTGGATCAATGATGCGGCGAAGGAAGATTATGTAAGATAAGTAGTTTTGGTTAATATAATATAATTAGCCTTTGTTAGATAACTTTCAAACGGAATTAACGAGCTCGGGACGGTCTTCCTTAAGAACATAGCATAGAGGGCATCTAAGACTTTTCCATTTCTCTCATTTAAGTTCATTTTCCCTCATTTAGCAAAGAAATGGATTAGGCGCCTACTTTTTTTTTTTAGCCTTTTTGATTTGTACATATTATGGTTGTGTCCAGGTGCTCGAAAGAGCTAGTCTTTTGGTATTTAAACTTGTGTTTGGTGGTTGTGAATTGTGAAAATACTTATGTTTGCGTGTTTTATATCTTTCTCTGTTATGGGACTTGTAAACAGGTTTTGGTTTGTTCTAAATACAAATGGATCCACGCGAATTTTCTTGTAAAAACTTTGAGTTTCGATTGCGAATTGCTTTATGTGTTTTACATCGAGTCGGGTCGTGACAATATTATACGATGTTCGTTTTATTGTTTAAAGAACGTGTTATGTAAATTGTAAAGAATGTGTGTAATTAGCTTTTAAAGTATTAGTTGTATTCTAAAGTATTGTTTTTATTGTGCGGGCGCGATGTGTGATTTGCTTGTTGCCCCTGAGGTGGAGGTGGACGGAGTTGTCCAACCTCGCCTAATCAAGATGAGATCATTGAGAGAGTTCGAGGATATCGTTCGGGATATATAAAAGGTTTAGGGGCGGGACGCACATCATAGGGTGTCTTCTCATTCACGTGGGGGCCGAACACGCTTTGTTGAAGATCCGAGGGTCGATCGGCTCGTGTTAGAGAACAAAGAACTTACAAGCAAATACAACGAGATGAAAGATAATTATTCGAGCTTAGACGTGATCTTTTAGAGATGAGAAACCACTTTTCTACATTTACGGGACTCCGCCTAGCTAGGATATTGTGATATGTTTTGGAGATTATGACTCAAAACACTTGTATATATTTGTTTTGTGCTTTAGAGATTATGTCTTAGTACTTTATGGATTATTTTATTATATATGTTTTAATATTTTTCAATTTTCATGTCTTTAACTTTCGTATGATTTTTTTTATTGAATAAAGTGCAATGAACAGGGAAAAATTGTACTTTTGGAACAAAAAGATTTTCAATATTGAACAGGGGCTATCCGTGAATTTCATGGCATAGATAATACATATATATATATTTTTATATACCTATGCCAGCGAAATTATTGGCATAGATATATGCCAAGTAAATTAATTCCTGGCATAGATTAATTATTGGTAGGCAAAGCCAGGAAATACTGGCTTTGCCTATGCCAAATAAATTAATTTACTGGCATAGCCTTCAAGGGCTGCCCCAATTTTGGGGCTATGCCAGCGAAATCTTGTGTTTCGCTGGCATAGCCTATACCAGCGAAATGTGTATTTCGCTGGTATAGGCTTTTTCGACGGGGTTTTTCCAGCGAAAAATCCCGGCGATTATTTTTCGCCGCTAAATCCTAAAGCGGCGAAATTCAGGGCAAAGGCGGCGAAAAATTTCGCCGCCTTTGCTCAATTTTTTTGTGGTGCAGATTTCTAAAAGCGGAGGATTAGCTGTTTTTCAAAATAGATTTTCAAATAAGCTTCATATTATGGGCCTAAATTTTCGCATAGTGGACACAATCTGCCGCCCTTCATGAAAAATTGAATATTAAAATTTAAAAAATCATAAATGGTTGTAATAATATAGTCATTTTACAAATAAATACTTTTAAATCAATTTATCAAAATTTATTTTAAAGAAAAAAAACAATAACTTTATGAAACATAATCAATACATTTATATATTTGATAACATTTTTAAAAATTGAATATCATTTTATGTTTATATTATCATAATTAATTGTTTTATGGGAAATTATTAGTAAATTAATATAAATTATAGTTGAGTTGTAACAAAAAATTTACAAGTCTTCTTTTATGCAGAATCAATATCATAGTTTTTTTTAATATATATTTTGAATTAAAATTTTAAATAGTTGTAATAATTATATTATCATTAGAAAACATAAAAAAAAATTTATATCATTTATCAAACACAATTTTTATATATATATATATATATCACAACACTACTTTTCAAAAATAATTTACCAGACACTAATTTAATTCAAAAGTTGAATTTACCAAACACTAATCTAATTCAAGTTACAACTGATTTTTTCTACAGCACAACTGACATTACTTATTTCAAAAGCTACAGCAATACCAAACTAGCCCTAACCAATCATCTAGTTGAAGAGTAATAGTAATCGTTCTAATCAATAAAATGTTATATTTACAAGTATTATAGAAATGTGTGCTAAATTACCATTTTTTTAAATGGTACTTACAAATATTGAAAAAAAGTTGCAGTAATCACCCTCATTTTATTATACTAGTCTTTTATCACGTGCATCGCACGTGATATTCTTTCTAATATTTGAAAGTTAGTATATTTTCTTATTTAAATTTTATATATATTAATTTTAATTTTTTAACTCATGAGCTTTCTAATTATTTAATTTCTTCATATTTTTTAAACTAATAGAAAATAATTTTGAAAATAATTTTTAATTAAATGATATAGAAATTTTTAACATGTTGAATGATTAACATAAGAAAATAATTGTAAAAATTTGGTAAACAGTGTTATTAATATTTTTAAATTTTGAACTTTTTTCAATTTTTCTACTTCAACAAACATGGTAATAATATGTTTTTTGAATTATAATAATTTATTGTATTAATTTTAATGAATTATTGATAAATTGATCAATAATTAAAATCAACATAATTAATACATAAGTGGTAATTACATCGTAATGACATATATGTAAATTGAAGGTTTGATAAAGGGTAAATTTAAAGTAAATAATGACATATTTTATATTTTCAAAAATCATAAAGGATAAAATAATCCAAAAATATTTCTTAAACATTCCACCTTTTATATATTAAGGATTTATAAATAAATATTCTCTTTATAATATATTTATTTGGTGCCATTTAATTAGAGAGTTAAAAACTAAATCCATGAATGTTAAAACAGATGTTTAATGATAGGGGTGACTGATCTAGTAAAATTGAGAAATAAAAATAGTAGCACAAAAAATTTACAAATATAATAAATTATACCATACATCAATTAATTATTATTATTATTATTAATTAAAATTTAGATCAATATAATTTGTTTGTAAATCAATGGTTGATAAAAACTGAAAACCAATTGGTGATTAACGAAAATTTATACATATTTTTACCAACAAGGTGTGTTGGCATATCAGTTCAGAGGTCTTATTTTCATTTTATACAATAAATTATTATAATTAATCAAATTAGTAAATTGTATGAAGAGCACTCGATTTGGGAGTGATTTCGGGATATGCCCTTCTCTTATATTGAATATTTAAAAATGTCATAAATTGAAAATCTAACCTGGTCATTTTCACCATATTTTAAGAAAAATATATTTGTTGCTGTCATTTTTTAGGACTGGTCAAAAAGTTTAGGATTAGTCCTAGAAATGGGAAACTATTTTTTTTTTCATATCATATATTTCTTTTTACCATCCCATTTGAATAAAATAAGGGATAAATACAAAATACACTTCTGCACTTTGAGTTATTGTTAAATCATACCCCTATATTTTTTGTTTTGTTTTAAAATACCTACACTTTAGCAAAATTACAAATCACACCCTTCAATCGAATAGTTTTAACGAAGTTGAGATACATTTATATTCTACATATATGTCATTTATTATGATTTCATGAAAAATAACAAAAAAATTGTCAGATGTGTATAATTTTAGAATAAACTCTTATGTTTATAAGATGTAAAATCTATAAATCACACTAAAATGTTCAAATTTTTTGAAACTTTTAATGGTTTTGGAACACGTGGTATACATATAATATAGATGTATTCAATTTCGTTAAAATTAATTGATAGAAATATGTTATTTGCAATTTTCTTAAAGTGCAAGGATATTTTAAAACAAAAACAAAATTTACAAGGATATGATTTAATAATAACTCAAAGTGTTAGGGTGTATTTTGTATTTATCCCATAGTAATAATATACATTTCTTCTTAGATATTATATTAAATTAAAGGAGAGGAAGACTTGAATTTTAAACTTCATAGAAAACAATAGATACTTAATCGGTTGAATTATATAATAATCACTACAAAAAAACTGTTAAATGCGGCCATTAAATTTGCGACCAAAGTATTGGGTAGTTTTTGGGTGACCACTCTGGTAGTAAATATGAAGTTTGACTTATAACGACCATATGATCACTTTTTTGCCACCAAAATGCGACCAGGTAAAGAATTAGTCATAAAAAATTGCGCAAATTTTTGGCGCGAAGAAAGTGACCATATGGTCACTACAAAATTACTACCATTTGGTCGCAATTTTGTGACACGAGTTATCATTTAGTAGCAAAAAAAGGCTCGTAAATTTGGCGGGAGAAAGGCTACCAAGTGGTCACATTTCAAAGTGACTAGATGGTCACAATTATGGTGACCTTTAGTGACCAGCGGTAGCTTAGAAACTTGGTATATTTAACCCATAATAATATGCATTTGAATTTGGTTTAAAATTTATTTTTTCTTAAAGAACAATACAAAATTAATCAACTTTCTAATAAAAGCATTTAAAAAGACAATGTGAAGTCGCCATTTCATATAATTATAAGATTGTAGGTTAAAATCTCACCGTTTCCACCCGCCTTTTCTATCTACAAAAAAACAAATTAAAAAAAAAAAAACGATCCAAATGTTTGTCCGATTAAAGAACATGAGTTACTTTTTCACTTTGTTTCTTTCATACACAACAAAAATTAAAGAAAACAAAAGTTCATAGAAAAGGCAATTGCAAGAGAGAGAATGCAGAGAGGATAATTAATGACGAGAGCCAGTTGTCACTTTCGTCTCTCCAATCTTTTTTTTTTTTTTAAATGAAGTCCAATCTGCTTGCCTAAACCTCACCAAAAATACTCACTTCTGTCTCGAGAAATTATTGAATGTGACCGTCACAATATTTCTTTCTATTTATAATCATTGAATATATATATAACGGTACGAGATAAAAGAGAAACAGATTGAAGCATTAATCTCACAGAGTCAGTCAGTGAGTGTCTGCATGAGAGGTGGTTTCTTTCCTATACCTGTTTTTCTCTGTCTTGGATTTTGTTTTGTTTTGTTTTGTTTTGCATTTAAATCTTTTGTTTGATTATTAAATTCAATTACTGTTGGATTTAAATGTGTTCCATCTTTCAATTTTCTGGGAAGTGCGATTTTTGTTGCTCTTCCTTTTCACTCTGTTCAAGATTTTAATTACCATTTTTAATTCAAATGAAATAAAATATAAATAATTTTTTGTTTCTCTGTCTCCATTCCCTTCTTTCAAGTTTCCCGCTTTCTTTTGCGTACGGACCTCTCTCTAATTTCAATCATTTCCTAAATTTCTTTAAATACAATATTGTTGTGAACGAAAGAGATTTGAACCTCTAATTTTGTTACGGAATATAAGTGTCTTACTACGGGTGTTTGAAGATTTTAACCAGAAAATCTTACTGAGTGTGTGTTTTTTTTATAAAAGATGAATTCAAGAAGAGTACAACCCAATATTCAGATAATGAAAAAAGCATCAAGTTTTGATAAAGTAAGCTTTTTTTTTTCACACTTTAATTTCTATGAAAAGAGATATTTCTTTTTAATTTCTGTTTATCAAAGCAGGAAAATGTGAAGACAGGAGGGAGCAAAGGGATGGGTGATGAAAATGCTGTGTTTAAGATTAATAGACGAAGGTTTAATAGAGAAAAGAAAATGGCATTGCTACAAGATGTAATTTCTTTCTTTTTTTTTTCAAATCAGATTTCATTTTTTGTTTTTGTTTTTGTGAATATATGGTTTTTCTTTAATTTACAGGTTGATAAGTTGAAGAAAAAGCTGAGGCATGAAGAGAATGTTCATAGAGCTTTGGAGAGAGCTTTTACAAGACCTTTAGGAACTCTTCCTCGTCTTCCTCCTTATCTCCCTCCATACGTTAGTCTCTTCTTTCCCTTCTTAATTTAAAAACTCTGTTCTTTACAAGATTGTTAGGAAAACGAGCGTCTCATAATCTCTACATTGGTATGATATTGTTCACTTTGGTCCAAAACTCGTACGGATTTGCTTTTAGTTCTACCCAACAGACAAGATTTCCAGTGATAATTGGATTATGTTATGTTGCATTTTCTGTTGTTGCAGACACTAGAGCTTCTTGCTGAAATAGCTGTTCTAGAGGAGGAGGTTGTCCGGCTTTCAGAACAAGTTGTGAATTTTAGACAAGGTCTCGATCAAGAAGCCGTCTTTGTGTCGTCACAGCCGAATTCAAAAAATTTTATTCATGTTGTTGAGAGTATCTCAACCAGAAGTTTAAAGCACGGTCGGTCAAGATCTTTAACCTTGAACGAGCTTAATTCGCCAACATCGACAGTTCGACCTCAACAACTTGTCAGAAGTTCCTCAAGTAGAAAGCAGTTATTTAGTGACAATATCTCTGATCAATCAAGGAACTGTTCTGCTAGGCTCATGAATGCCAAACAAGCTTCCTTGAAATCTAAATCACCTTCGAAAGAGGATCGGTTAGGTTCGTATTCTGTGAAAGATAAACCGTCTTCCGAAAAGAGATCCACTAAAATGATAAGCCCATCCAAGAAGACTCCAACCAAACATGAAGTGGCAGTGGATCCTTTAAAGGTGCAGCATGTATTGAAAACATGAAACAGAACAAGAGAATTCTTTGGATGTATCGGATGATCTAAAATCTAACTCATCACCGAACAAAATTTCCGATGATATCGTGAAGTGTTTGTTTTCCATTTTGCTTAAATCGAGCAGTTCAACAAACAAGTCAGTTGAATCAGGAAATACTCAAGAAGCACTGGAAGCCTGCAGTAGCAATGTAAAGGCAGAGTTTCTTGATCCATACGGAAATATATTCAGAATCCAAAGGAAGTGATATTGGTTTGTACCGGAATCTTTTTGCAGTCGAAGCTACTTCATTTCATCTCGACCAAACGGCTACACTTCCCGTAATTAACAGATTAAAGTAGGCTATTCAGCTTTGCATGTTTTAGAGTATGCGTATGCATGCACATCTTGTGTAATACTGTTTCCTTTGAATTTATTCTTTCTTAGTAATGATGTTGAGATACGGACTCGAAAAGCTTGCCTCTGTGAACTTGGTAGCACATTATTTTGACATTACCTCCTACTAAACGTGGTAACTCGGCTTTCAGTACGAGTTATGAATCAACTTTTTGTACATTAACTTCCAATGATCACATTGCTTGAAAGAGTTCTTTACGATGATCCGAAATATAACAAAATCAACGCTGAATGACTTACGCGATTAACGACATTGTAAACTTCAGGCAGTTATAGAGCACGAGATAACTGAGACCCCCAGAAAGAGTTGTAGCTCAAAATGCAAAAGGTATAGTAGAATCTTTTTCTTATTTAACAGTTTGCACACATTGATTCAGCAAGAACTTCACAGAGTTTCTCATTCACATTCATTGTCTCTTTTCGAGACGTGTGCGTGGAATCTGCCACGGGTGAAATTTCCCTAATTTTAACCACTATGAACTATGAAGTCACTAGAAGCTAGAATTTCTTACAAGGGAAAAAAAAATCTGACTACACAAGATAATACCAAATAAAGACTTCCACTTTGGATATTATTAATTATATGTAAGTTTGTATTAATGAATAGTTGGAATTTCAAAGGGAAAAAAGATAATGATTCTCATACTAATGGATTGGTATTTACATGATTTTTGCAAAAGATTTTGTGTCATTAGTGGATTGGATTTGTATACATTTGCCTGATGGACTTAAGAAAGAAGCTGTTAAATGCCTTGAGAGAAGGGGAAAGGCTGCCTCTTATTGGATTTGTGCAAGTTATTCCTTATGATTTCAGTTTCAGTTTTAGGTTGATATCATGATATTTTTTTAGAGCTGTTTCTCGCAAGGGTAGTAATTATAAAGATTTTGATCGTATGTAGGGATGGGCTCGGGCCGGTTTTGCCTAAAACCTTGGACCAAATTGGCCAATTCGGTTTTGTAAAACACTGAACCGATCGGTTCGGTTTTTTGGTTTGGGCCGGTTTTACTATTGGGCTTATGTGATTTTTTGTGAAAATCTATAAATTGGGGTCCATATTAAAAAAAAACATTTTTTAATAAAATTTTATGCCTATATTATAATGAAATCCAATTTTATACCTATTATAATTTATAATGAAACAAAAAATATTTAAAATTCAATTCTAATTTCAATTTGCACCAATTAACATTGAATTTCAATTTGCACACCTACTAATTTTCACAATAACATCAAATTCTAATTTTCTCACCTAATATAATTCAATTAACATTGAAATTGAGAGAGGAAAAAATGTATTTAGGTTAGGTGGGTTTTTTTTTTTTTTTTTTTTAATTCTAACCTCGGTTCTGTTCGGTTATTTAACCACCGAACCGATCTCCCTAAATCGAAGAAAACCAAAACCTCAATAACGAACCGAGAAAACCGGTGGAACCAGCCCGAGTGGCTCGGTTTGGGTCGGGTCAATTTCTCGCTTCGTCCAGTTTTATGCTCAACCCTAATCGTATGGACTATTCTGCGTGAGATCTTTTCATTTAGTTGTTGATTTTTCTTTTCGTTTTGTTTGGTTTGGTTTTGTGACTTGTTGCCTTCCTTTCGAGTATTCTTTCTATCCTTTTGGAAGTAGGAGTTCCTCACTTTTTTATATACTAGTAGAGAGAAGTTGCTACTGTTTGCAGTGAAGACATGTTGTTTTGTTTTGACTTCAAGTGGGAGATTGTTAATATGTGAAGTCAAATTAAAATAAAATAGTCAAAGCCTAATTTTGACTATAAAGCCCATTAAAGCCCATGTTAGCATTATATATATTTTGAGATATATTTTACCTAGCTCTTGCCGATAGTGATATTAAAAATATCAAGAAATTGAGGCGGTGGTGCTATATCTACGGAAAAGCGTGAAACAACTTTGTGCTTTTGTTTTCGGTTGGTGAGTGTATTCTTCGAATTCATTGTGCAAGCCATAGAAGACAGAGGCGACACTTCATCCGTGAGTAGTTTGATTTGTGAGAGAGTTTGAGAAATTATATTGTAAAAGAAAGAGTTTATTAGGGTTTTTGAGGAGGGTATTGAATATTTCTCTATTGTAATTCTGATTCATCATAATGAAATATGCAGCGATGGCAACTGGACGTAGCCTAACAATTGAGATAAACCAGTATAAATTTTGGTGTCGATTTCTTTCCCTTTTATTTACGTCTATTATTCCGCTATCATTCTTGTGTGAATTTTAGGCCTCACGAACCTATCATTCCCTAACATGTTAAAAGAAGATATATCAAAAGACTATCTATTTAACTAAATATTGAAAACTTTGTAGCCCTGAAATTTAGCCATTAACTAAATAGTGGAACCGTGGAAAAAACATATCAAAAGAGATAAAAAGTGGAAATTACCACACACAAAAAATCATAAAAAAATGTAATTATTTATATAGTACAACTTTTTAAAAAAATATTAAAGTAACATTATTTCTAATTCAATAAATTAGTGAACATTTGGTTTTTAATAGGTGTTGTTTTAACCTTTTATTTTGGGATGAATAGTTATCATTTAAATTATTTTTAAGGAACTAAAACTCTAATTTATTTACAAGTTAATTGTCAATCTATTTTTTATAATCTATTTCTATTTTCAATCATTTATTGTTTTCATTTCATAAAAAAATCATTTAAGTATTAGTATTACTTTTTAAGTAAAAAATAAAAGGAAAATTATGCGTGGTAGCTAACTTTTGAGTCTTGTTTTCATATATGCCACACTTTCTTATTTATATCAGATTTACCCAGTTCTAGATATTCTATTAATTTAATGATATATCAGTAATGTAAATTTACAACAATAATATTAAATTTACATTAATAATGTGTGAATTTTAGTATTAAATTTCTATTAGTAATGTAAATTTACAACAATAATATATCAATTATAATCAATTTTTCAAAAAAAATTGTGGGTTACTTATGAAAGAAGACTATTATTGTAATAACTCATGTCTCTATATACGCACATCCATGTGCTGGGTAATTTTGATATTTTTCAATCTTTATAGTTTTTTTTAAAATCGAGTCTCAATATTGACTATACGTGATAATAGCCCAAAATAAAAAGTATTTTATAATATTTGTAATTAATTTCATGTGAACACATAAAGGTGTGAACAAAACTTAGCTTAATTATAAAAATAAAAAAAAAGTACCATTTTTATAGGTGTGTTGACGACAATTATGACAGAATGTAACGAAGTAAGAAAAGTTAGCCTAGCATGCATGTTGAAATCCGTTCGCTTCCGTCAACAAGGCACTTTTATATATAGTAATGAAATGATATATACTACCAGACTGGTTAAAAAAAAAAAAAAACTTCATCAATTGGTCTGGTGTTGCATCAGAATATATGTACACGAAAAATAGCTTATTAAATAATAATTTTCAAGGATATGGAAGGAATTCCCCTCTCATATTTTTGTAGAGTGAGTTATCACTGGTCTGGGCCTTGAGGAGAATAAAGTAAAATCTCATTTACTTTAATATAAAGTTCTCAGTGTGGTACATTTACTGTTTGCTGTGAGAGAAAATCAGAATTTTCACAATAAAAAGAAAAAAAAAGGCACAACTTCACATGTTTGTAGCACCACTAAACACCACTAAACTTATAAACTACAAGAAATATTAGACCCTGCTTTTTACTATGAAATATGCAAATTTGATGGGAATTCAACATTTCCTAGAATAAAACCTCTATTAAGAAGGCACAAGTTTGAACTAGCAAGCTATTGATTTTGAATCAAGAAACGCTACACAATATTGATTAAGGAAACGTTTTCTAGAATACTGATGTATAAAAAATAAAATTAGATTCATCATTCTACAATATAAAAGAATAATGAGTAAAAAAGAATACATTGATTTAGTGAAAGATAAATGTTATTTTTAAAGATAAATCAAATTTAGAAACAAAAAGAAAAAAAAAATTAGCCAAGGAGATATAAATGATTCACATAGTTTTTTACTCCAAATTCACAAGAAAATTTTCTTATTATTTGAAATAAAAACATAGCAGCACAAGAAGGTAGAATTAATAGGTTTTATGGGACGATTTCAATCCAAAAATTTATTTTTTATTTTATTTTGTATCACGTCAAAAACCTTGGTTATTTAATTGATTTTTCTTTTTAATTCAAATGGGGTAGACGATTTGTCTACTACCTCGAAAAAACCTCAATTCTTTTTTGAAATAGTTTTCAAAACCATTATATTATTTAGAATATCTTTTAATATAAAAGATCAATTAAAAAAATCAAATCTCTAAATTACATGATAAAGACAACTTTTTCATTAAATTAAGCTGCTTCCCACAAATCGAAAGATTATTGGAAATTAAATAAAACAAAGGAATTGAAAACAAAGTGTTAGCAAAATTTTAATAAATTAAGATAAAACGAAGGGTAATCCATGAATAGAAGTTTTGATTCTCACAGATTGCTGAAAGAAATATGATAAAGATAAATCCCAATTTTTTTGGGGAATAACTTAACATATTTCTTCCAGCATTCCGTAAGTGTGATATTCTTCCCCTTTTGTTCAATTCATTTCGTTTATTTACTCTCTCATCCTAGAAATTTAAGGAATTTTTTGTTGCTCATGAATTTGACAAACTGGTTGGAGAAAGAATGAGAGATTTATTGAATTTGCTTTGCTTGCTTGCAACCCATCTCTAATTTTTTGGTTGGATATTTTTTAATATCTTTTAGAATCCATGGAAGATATTTCTAAATAGATTGATTCATTTAAGAGAGAATCGTGGGGGTAGAGAGATATTTATAGGGGTAATTTCATTAATAATCAATTACCATCCTATATTTACAAAAAAGATGGTAGTACATAAATAATTACAAAAGTAGACAACCTCCACCGCGCGTGACATATTACTGACCGATTTAACCTCGCCTGACAACCGATTTGAAATGGCTGCATTTGAATATCGTGCAGCATTAAAAATATAAAATCAAAAAAAAAAAAGAAGGCGCAATTATAGGGATTTCAAAATTACGAAAGAGGGAAATTGAAAATCTACAAAATTGAACGACATAAATCAAAAATCGAAAACGATTGGAGAGAGAAACAAAGAAACTGAAGAAAAAAAGCAAGAACAACGAGATGACTACTAAAAAGGAGATTTTGATGGCGAGAAGAAAGTTGATCATGAACAAGGAAAGAGACGAAAAGAAAATTGAAGACGCAGAAGAAATTTACAGAAGATGGGAGAAAATTTAGGGCAGTTGAATCGAAAGACAAAATAAAGAAAGTGGAACAGGTATGTTTTTCTTGAAAAAAATGAATTGTTCATGTTAATAAAAAATGAAGCTTTATTACGATAGCATAGGTAATGTTCCAATGTTTATGTTTCCATTTTATTTTACGATTAGCATGATTTTAGAACAAGATCTGGGCAGAAGAAGAAGAATATGAAACAAGAAAGTGAGATAAAGATGAAAGAGAAAAAGAACAATCAATTGGCAGAGAATGGAGATGTGAACAATGAAGAGATCAGTGAAGAAGAACAACCAGAATACTACGAAGAATCAGGTGAGATAAAACTTGAGGTAAATATGAAAAAAAATTGAAAATCAAGAAAATATTTAAGATATTCAAATTTCTCAAATGTTTAGATTAATTAAAAGAAACTAAATATTTTTTTTTTATAAATAAAGATACTGAAAGAGGTCAACTGTTGTATCAGGATTTTGTTACTGATATAGAGAGTGTCAGACGAAGAGGTCGATGAAGAAGAACAATTAGAATAATAAGTTGAGTCTGATAAATACGAGGTAAATAAAAATAAAAATTTAATTTTGTTAAATACATATAAATATTTAACATGATGAAATTCGATAGAATGATAATATGTAGAAAAATTTAACAGGATTTTCTTCCAGATATAGACAGTGAAGACAAAGAACGTAACAAGAAGAAAAAGCAGAAGACCAGAAGACAGGAAAAAGGATTAAAAACATCAAATGCAGGATCCTCACGACCTCAAGATTCTCAGCCTCACTTCAACTTGTTCAGTCAACCAGATACTCTAAAGCCATGAAATTAACATTAAACACTGAATTCTAATTTCATTACAAACTCTTTAAATTTATATCTATAATTTGGATTTTTTTTATGTTGCTTTGTATTGCCTTTGATTAAGTTTTGTTCACAAATATTTGATGATTTGAATGACATTAATGTTGTGTTGGTTTATGTTTTGTTCATAAATAAGTAATGATGTGAATGACAATATAGACAGGCTTAGCTGAGTTACCCTATTTATTAAAACTTAGACCAATACAAATTATACAGTTTTAAAAAAATATTTATAATTATAAACATTTGTTCAAATATGAAAGTGTTTATTTTTAATAAGCATTTAAATGTAATAAAAATGTACAAAAATAAAGACCACATGTACAAACATTAAAGTGATTATTTTTAATAAACATTTATATTTGATAAACATGTACAATAAATAAAAAACCTACACAGTTAATATTAAAATTGATGAAAAAATTTTAATACAAGGAATATAGAATTCAAAACCTAAAACATTTTGCATGTATAAAATTACGAAACATAAAATTGATTAACATATTTATAAATATTGTACAGTGTTTACTTTTATTAAACATTTGTACTTTCTAAAAATGTGCGGAAATAATTAAAAATGATCTCATATTGGCATGTATATTGCATTATTTGACTGAATACCAAATGTCAAATATATTTATAAACAAAATGATTAAAATTTAAAGCAAAATAAATTAAAATAACAAAGCAGTAGCAAGAAGAAAATCAAACAAAGAAAAAAAATGAAGAAAATTTGAAAAAAAGAAAAAACTAACAATGGATAGAGGCGTATATTAGGCTGAAAAGAAAGATATCTTAAAAATAATAATAAAAGAAGAGTTGTAACAGAAAGCAACTCCAAAATTGAATTTTGAATTTTGAAAAAAATATGGAAATTATACCATAATTAAGGGAAAAATCGAATCAGAAAATTAGGGGGAATGACATAAAAATCTGTAATTAAAAAACAAATAAAAAATTAGAAGCGGTTACAAATACTAAAGAGGAGGGTAAATCTGTCTAAAAAAATAGACACAACCACCGTATATGGCCTAAAAAATCCAGTTTTGTAAATAGTCAATACATTTAGATATTGTTGTAATTAATAGCTCCGATTTGATTTTTATTGTAAATCTTTCATATTTATATATATTTTTTAAGTAAAATTGAAAAATATCAAAATATTTTAAAAATGATAATTCTCATCCGTTTGAGATTAGTTAGAGAAATATTATTTTTTAAAATATTTCAAAATACTAATTCTGAAAGATCAATTCTTCTAATGCCATTTTTGAAAAAATCTCCTTAATTAAAAAAAAATAAAAAATTAAGGGTATGTTTGGTTTGCAATCTTGATTCAGTTTTATGAATCTGGATCAAATGAATAAAAGGAATCTGCTATGTTTTGTGTTTGGTTTACAATCCAGAAAAAACCAATTTGGATTCAATTTCTTTTTTAGGCTAAAAAATGAATTCAACTAAAACAAGAATCCAAAATATCCAACTCAAAAACTGAAAAACACAAATTGACCTCACCCACACAATTTAATTCACAGGTTTGAACACATGAGATAAAAATACGAGTCGGGCCCATTTTCCGGATTTGGGTCGGGTTGGGCCCGTTTTTCGAGGTTGACCCGGTCCATTCTAGATTTTATTTATTTAATTAAATTTTTAATTGCATGTTTTTAAGCTGATTTTTAACTTTTCAAACTTAAACTTAATTCTAAAGTGATGGAAAAAAAGTTAATTTATTTTTTCACTATATCCTATTTTTTATTTATATTTTGTTTTTATAATTATATATAAGATTAATTTAAATATAAAAAATAAAATAATTTATATATATATATATATATATATGTTTTGGAGGTTGTTGCTCACATTTTTCCTCTGCTTATTGTTTACTAATGTATGTACTACTAATGGAATAACGTTATTGGAGGTTTTCAATGCCCAAATGGTCTCTCCATTCAGTGTGAAAATATTTTTTCAGATTCTCTTTTATTGAGAAATTCTCTCTTTGGTTGCACTAGGTTCTTATGAATTTTAGAATGGATCTCATTGTGTCTTGTATAGTTTTCCTTTTGGAAAAACTGAGTTGTTTTAATCTAAAGAGTTTATTTGATAGACTTGCAATGCTTCTATTATCTTTATTATAATTTTTTTTAAAAGAAAAATTTATGCTAAGAATGAGAATAGTTATAGTTGATGCGGATAAAGATGTTTTCAATTTATAAGTTATGAATTATTAGTTTTTTCAAACTTAAAAATGAATGATTTAAAGTTGGATGTATTATTTTCACACTGTTCTGATTTACAATCTTATTTTAATTTTTTTGAGTAACCAACCAAACACATATTTCAAATTTCTGAATCTCAATTATAAATTTTGAATCTGTTACCAAACACAATTTCATAACCAACAAATTCACAGAATACAACTCTGAATTCATTAGAATCCACTAAATTCAAATTCTGCTTTTCAGATTGCATACCAAACAGGGCCTAAGTGTTTTAAAATATTTCAAAAATGACATTTAAAATATTCCACCATTGAATCTGGAATCACTTCACTCGTGAGCAAGTTGAACCTCGATATAGCCCTAGATTTAATTAGATTAAATATGCTTTATGGTAAAAAAATAGAAGAATGATTGTCTTTTCTGCTAAAGTGGCTTAGAAAAGGTAAATACCTTTCTCTGTCTCTTTCTCCGAGTAGAGCTTCTTTCATTCTAATTTTGCGTCAAATTAATTTCTAGGAAAATATTTACTGAGATCATTCTAGGATTCGTTTAAAAGTAGGGGAATAAATTTTCTTCATCTTTAATGTATTGATAATGTGCTTTCCACGTGAAAGGATAAAATAGTTAAGTAACAAACCAACTAAGTTAGTTAGGATGAAAAGAGGTCTTTCACGAGTTGACTTCATTTTGTCCACTCATCATTTACAAAAGAGTTTCTTAATCACCATTTAACACATTTCTTATTCTTATAGTCATCTGAAGAAAAAAAATCTTGTTCAGTGTTGATGATAAACACTCTATGAAGCTACTCATTGCCATGTCATAATCCTAGTCAGTAAGAGTCTTCTTCATGTTTGCTGTTAGCTGTTGCAACTGCCATTGTTGAAGGCTTTGTATAAGTAGTTTTTCATGTGTTGTAAAGCTAGAGTAAGTCCATATACAAAGCATATCAAATACAATAGCTCTTGAAGATTCTTTGTGAATTCAATTCTTTCTTTAATATTTCCTTAGTCATTCTACAATTGTATCAAAGCCTTGGACAAGGTGATCCTCGAAGACTCATCTGCAAGCAAGAAAGAAAGGAACAACGAGGTTCTTTCTAAAGAAGACTAAAAATGGAAGCACATTTTGAGATTGAGAAGTTCAATGGCAAGGGAGATTTTTCATTATGAGTCTTTTGACATTTTGGTCTAAACAGGATTCCTAAAGAAGGGATTCCTCCATTTGGATTTTTAGGATGAACCAAATCATGAGGAAACCTTTGACAAGTGGGAAACCTTAGGTCTATGGTTTCAATTTGGTCTAGAGAGAGAGACGAGTACCTTGAAACAACCTTTTAAATTACATAAAAGTTTTTGGATTGGTTCTGATCCTCGTTCCACATTTTGGTCCAAAGAGGATTCCCAAAGAAGAGGTTACTCCATTTGGATCTTTAGGATGGACCAAATCATGAGGGTAAATTGACAACATTGGTTCCGATCCTCGTTCGATATATTGGTCCAAAGTGGATTTCCAAAGAAGAGAGATTCCTCCATTTGGATCTTTAGGATAGACTAAATCATGAGGACAAATTTATAAGCGGGAAACCTTAGGTCTTTGGTTTCAATTTAGTCTAGAGAGTGAAACAGGTACTTTTAAACAAGTTTTTGGATTGGTTCTGATCCTCGTTCGACATTTTGGTCTAAAGAGGATTCCCAAAGAAGAGGTTTCTCCATTTGCATCTTTAGGATGGACCAAATCACAAGGACAACTTTGACAAGTAGGAAACCTTAGGTCTTTTGTTTCAATTTGGTCTAGAGAGTGAAACAAGTACTCTGAAAAAAGATGATTCCCAATTTGGAACTTTTACAAGATTGATTCTGATCCTCGTTCGATATTTTGGTCCAAAGAGGATTCCTAGATTTCTTTAAATAGAATCATATCCATTAGGATGTTGATTGCTATGACAACTTCACATGATTTGGAAATTCACCAAATGAATGTAAAAACTGCATTTATTAATGGAGACTTAGATGAAGAAGTCTATATGAAACAACCATAAGGTTTGGTGGTAAAAAGACAAGAGAACAAAGTTTTTAACACTTGTTAAGTTCTTACATGGGTTGAAATAAACACCCAAACACTGACATGAAAAATTTGATCACACATTGATGTCAAATGGGTATAAAATCAATGATGAAAAATGTGTCTATTACAAAAGTGTAAATAATGAATGTGTTATTATTTACTCATATATGGATGACATGTTAATCATGGGCATCACAAAAAAGATAATAGAATAAATAAAAAATATGTTGAATTCTAATTTTGATATGAAAGACGTGAGGCTTGCTGATGTTATTATAGGAATAAGGATAACAAAAAAATCCAAGTGGATATATACTTTCTAAATCACATTAACATACAAAAAGTATTGAGAAAATTTGTACACTATGAGAGTAAACTTGTAGTTACTCCTTATGATCCAATGATTAAAAGTTGAGTGTGCATTATTTTTGGAATATTCCAAAATGATAGGGAGTCTCATGTACATAATGAGTTGTGCAAGACCTAAATAGTCTACTAAGTGAGTATATTGGCTAGATACTTCAGAAATCATGCACTAGCAAGAATACTGAGATATCTTAAGTAATTATGGACTATGGATTGCATTATACACAATATCTACCTGTACTGGAAGGATTTAGTGATGCTAACTTGATATTAGATAACTTAGAGACTGAATCAACTAGTGGGCATGTCTTTACCCTAGATGGAGCAGCTATTTCTTAGAAATCTATGAAACAAACGTGCATTGTACGATCTTCGATGGAATCTAAATTCATTTCACTAGACGTTGTGAAAAAGTGAAATGACTTCGGAATTTTTTAAAAGATATTCCTTTATGTTCAAGGGCTATAAACGCGATATGTATCTAATGTGATAATTTAGCATCTAATGTGAGAGCTAAAAATACTATCTACAATAGGAAGTCAAGACATATTGGGCGTAGGCATAATTCGATAAGACAATTGCTCATTAATATTAATTTACTTTGTGAAGTCAAAAGAGAATATTATTGATCCTTTAACCAAAGGAGTGATGAAAGAGCAAATGTCAAATACGTCACAGGAAATGGGATTAAAGCCTACTAGATGAACTATCTGGTAGTAACCTAACTTTGTTGACTGGAGATCCCAAGATCAAGGTTAAATAGACAAACTAAGCTGGAATAGTTCATAGATGACACACAAGGACTTTCAGTCCTAGCCTGTTTCCATGAACAAGTGTGTAAATATGTGAATGTTAAGATAATATTGATAAATGAGTATTTTTAAAATACTATAAATCAATAGTTATCTATATAAGAGTAGAATTGGGTTGATTGTTGGAGAAAAACACAGGCTTGTGTTCTCTAAAAACTCTCACAAATGCGAGATCGGGTCCAGGACCAAAACGGACTAAAACGTATAAAACTCATTTGAATAGGTTAAGTTATGTGTGATAAATTATTGTCTCAATTTACTAATAAAAGGATAGTTCAAGAAATTAATTTCACTATTTTTTTAGTAATTTCGATAGTTTATCGCAAAGGAAGGTTCAAGTTCAAAACACACCTTTTTCTGATACATAGCTTAGCTGGTGCTCTCCCACTTTTACGGTTTTTATGTTTTTCATGTTTTCTGAGTACACTTACTTTCATGTGGGGGATTGCTGAAATTTTATATATAATATGATATATATATATATATATATTTTCCTAAGTCAAATATTGTGGCTACAACTTCGCTTCATTGTGATGACTTTTATGCTAGCAAGTAATGAAATTCATTATTAAAAGATATTGGGTTTGCCAAAGGGAAAAAACTGACACCATCTCAATTCGGACGTTTATGTTCGTTTTCCTTACGGTTTTCATTTGAAGTTTTAATTGATTTTAAATTAGTTTTAATAACGGATTTTGGGAGTTATAAGATTATTATCTTATAAATATGGTCAAATACTTCTCATTTTATATCTCAAAATCATGTTTCAATTTCTAATTTCTCTTTTGTGTTCTTTGCATTTATTTCTTTTAATCTATTTTTGGTAAAAGCTATGGAGAGCTGTTCTTGAGAGTTTTGTCAGGTTCGTGTGTATCTAGTTGTTGATCACACAAAACACATTGTCGTATCTTCTAAGTCGATATGCTATAGAACTGTAAAAACCGAAGTGGGATAATATCGTCTTAAGGAAAGTGCTACTGCATGCTTCAACGTTATTAATTTGTTCCAATCATATTTTATTGTAAATTCAATTATGATAATTTCTTGTTATTAGTAATTTATTTTGATTATGTAAACAATATCAATATCAATATTAATTACATCTATCTTTTCATCTTGATTTTTGTTATTGAGCTCCAAATCCAACATTAACTTGTAACATCCTTCATGGACCACCTTCCATCTCATGTTTTTTAGGTGTGGTGTAAGGTTTTCCATTCCTCTCTTCCTAGGCCAGGCTTTTTTCTGGCTTTGGGATCTCCCTCGGGGAATTCATGCCAAAAACATTGAGGAATTTGACCTCCGTCATGGTTCTATGCTACGAATTAATTATCCACTTGACCATCGGGATGATGTCACATTATTGGGCCTTAGGCTGAATTTCCGAGATAGGATGCGCTTTATTCCCCATAGTCGTTCAAACCATTTCTTGGTTGGTGAACAGACCACTGGGGACAAGGATTGGAAAGATAGATGGTTCTTCATTTGTGGCACATTTTATCCTAGGGGATACATTCCTCCTACGAGTTGGAATAACTGTCATGAGAGGATATGTTCCTTTTTTTTAAACATGCCTTCTTTGTGTTGTTATCACAGTTTGCTAATAGTTTTCTACGTTACGTTTTAACTATAGAGTATCTCTCAAAGAAACCTTCCAAGAAAAAAGTACTTCGCTATAAGGAACTCGAGCAGTACGGTACTTACAATTAGGAGAAGTTTGGTCAGAAGCAGTGGGTTATCTTCGCTAGTTTGTGGACTCCCCTAGTCAGATTTGGCCCTCCACCTCCTTTCAGTAAGTTCCTTCATGCCCTTTGATAGTCTTTGTTCCGTATATTCCTTTATATTTTGATTATTGACAAGGGTGATTATTTCTGGCCTTAGCAGGAGAATGGCTCCAAAAGATCTTGTCCCAGTCTCTTCTTTAAAGAATCCATCTGCCCTCACGTTCTTGCTTAAATCCGCGAAGGAAAAGAAGGCCGTTGTAGTAGCCACTCAAGATCGAAAGGGGAAACAGGTTGCCCAGTTAGACAAGGTCAGACAAGGTAGACCTAAAGTGCCCCATTACGGGTGATTTACCAAGGCAAATGGGTGATCAATTCCAAGCCCACCTTGGATTCCCCATCATATCAATAATGAATAATACCAAATAATGCAAACTCACACAACTAAACATTAACTCATTATTCATCTCCTCCGTTCATGCAAGCTCACACAGTCTATGCATTCCTCATGATACATATATAGTCATACAACGAATAATACCAAACAATGCAAGCACCTGCAGTCTATGCATTATCTCATTATTCCTTCTTATAAATATGTGTGATAATAAAAAATCAGACAAAGATCAAATACAGAAATATAACAGAGTCCCAATGTAAGAATAATTCGATAGAGTCATATTAATCAATATCATTATAAAATATAGGCTCATAAGCCCATACTTTCATCGATCACATAATCCTGCAAGAACGAGTAACTCATATGCCAATGACCCTAAATGCTGGAAGGTTCCAGTGTTAGTAGATAAGTACAAAGTAACAGAACTTCTCAATATCGTAAATAAAATGTCCAAGAACACAAGATAACCACGTTTCAAGCATAGACATGCTACAACCCGATAAACTATACTTTAACTTCCAAGAATATGTAAAATCCATAAATACCCAAATATCTATTACATACTCCCAAATTCTAATCAATCATATAAAGCATGCTAAACTAACTTATAAAGCATGCTAAACTAACTTATTTCCAAGTTTAACTTAACTCTCGAACAAAATAAATCGTTCAAGAACTTAGTTCTTAATTTTATCGTAAATTCTATTTATCCTCACTTTTTTGTAATAAGCTTGAATTCAAAACCCAAAGTGAGCGATGAGCGAGCAATTAAGTACCACCTAAAATTAAATATACCCTACTTATATTAATTTAACCAAATAAGCAACAAACGACATGTAAAATGAAAAGAACGAAAAAATAGCCCGAGAAACCTCCCTCATTGCTCTTGGCCGAACAATGAAAAACAGTGGGGGTGTCTCGGCTTTGAGGTGAGTTTTGGGACAATTCGCGTTCATTTCAGTAGTTTTATGAAGGTAATTAAAAATGGTTAAACTAAATTAGGTCATTTGGATATGATTTTACTACCCAATCTTAAAGGAAAATTCGAAAATACAAGGGAAAATCACTCATGGTGGCCATGGTTTTGGGGGGGATATATGGGTTAGGGTTTTTATTATTTTCTTTGATGTCTAGGCCAAGGATCCCTCATAAAACAAACTTAGAGCTCTCTTTGGTTTGAAATCTTCAAGTTCCATGGAATGGAATTGAAGATTTCAACTCAAACTCACAATAATAGGTGAAAAGGAATAAAAAACCCATAGAAAAATAAATGATTCTTGCCCTTAAGCCTTTTGAAGGTTGGAGGAATACTTCAAGAGTAGGATCAAGAGAAAGATTGGAACCCGATCTATTCAACTCACCCAAAATCACGTGAATCAGAGAAGGGACGAGAAAAACATGTCCCTTTGATTAAGTAGGGGGCGGCGGCAATGGTGGTAAAGGGAGGAGATGTGTTTTTTTTTTGGTGTTTTGCTTCAAATGAGAGGAAGAAGATGACTCTAATTTTTGAAGAGGTAAAAATAAATTGTTAAAGAGTCCCCCAAGTTCTTTCTAGCTTTTAAAATAAACCTCATGCTCTTAAAACTCAACCTTTCCTCTAAACTTAATCAACACAATTAATCTAAGCTAGAAGGTGATTAATTATTATTACTTGAGCTATTAATAATATTTAATGCACCTAGTTCACAATATAACTATGAAATTTAAAATTACTAAATAAAAGTTAAAATTCTAAATTCTAAATTCTAAATTACCAGAATTAAACTAATTAAATAAATAAAGGAATAATAATAAATAATAAATAAAGTAACTCTATCTCAAAATAACGAGACGTTACACCAGCCCTCCCCAAGAGAAATGTGAGCCCGTTCCTTAAGAGATTGATCTACTAAATTAGTGGAATATCATTTAGTAATCTAATTAACATTTAATTACGGATCTATTAATATCATGAAATTTGTGATAAAAACATGTAAATTCATGCTCGTTTTTGAAAATAAAAGGTTATTCACTTACATTGTGTAAAATATGGAGAATTTGTTGGGGGTTCTTTACAGCATCAGATCTTCAGCAACACCGGATCTTCTACGCTATATCCCAATCGATTAAACGAAACCCGATTGTGGGATCGAAATTTAGAAGAAATTAGGAAGAGGAAAAATATTTTTCTTCCCAATTTTAGGAGCCAAAATCGGCAAGGCTATAGGGATGAGAGGAAGAGAGAATTTCAATTTCTACGAATTGAGTTATGTGATTTATGAATTACCCAAGTCTCCTATTTATAGACTAATGGAAAATCTAATCTCATTAAAATATTCCATAGAGATAAATACAAAAAGAAAAGGAAAAATTATCTCTTTCCTTTTATCTTGGTATTTCAAAAATACCATGGATAAATAAGAGGATATTTTCTTTTCATTTATTTGATTTATATCTTGGGCAAATAAATCTATATAATTATTATAGGATATAATTCAAACAATTATCTCCTACAAATTATCTATGATGGCCGAAATTATCAATAATAATTAATAAATAATTCCAATTTATTTAATTAATTATTTTGGGCCAAATTCAATTAGGTTCATTAATCCAACTGGGCTTGAAACTCTCTCTTAAATTAATAAGTCCAACTTAATTAATTAATTTATTAATTTCCATTTAAATAATTTTCATTATTTAAACAATTAATAATAATTTAATTGATAATAATTAATTATTAATTAATAATATTAATTTCTATTTAAATAAAATTAATAATTTAAAAATTTAATAATTACCGATTAATTTTTAATTATTAATTAGTTAAATATACTCGATATTTAAATAATTAATAATGTCTAATTAATAATATTTCATGTTTATAAACTCATTACTTAACAATTAATAATGTTTATATTAATTACCGTTTAAATATACTCAATATTTAAACAATTAATATTGCCTATTTAAGTAATTCACTTTACTTAAAGTTTTTATTTCTTCTACTTGATTTCGTGACTACGATATTTGGCTAGCATAGAGACCTGATGGACTTATAGATCATGGGCTTAATAATTAGTCAATTAAGTGATTAACTCATAATCAGTTGATTTCTTATTATCTAACTATGAATAATTTCACTATAGATTCATAGCTGAACTCCCCTCACTACAGATGAGTTATGTCCATTTAGTTTATCTTTATTTATATCTGTGATATATCCTTCACGTAGAACCCTCATAATTGTAGGCGGATTAAATTTACCGTTTTACCCCTGTAATTACCTCTTTATCCTTATGTTCTCTCTGATTCTCTAATGAACTTTATCTTTAGTCGAACTAGAGATAATGTACTTTTGTGATCAATAAAAGTCGTGACGTCACTTGTTTATGTCTCGAATCAGTACATAAAGGGAGTTTCCTAAAGTTTCTAAAATGTTTAGGTATCGCACTGATACCGTTAATTTATAAGAAAGTTATGAATTCCATCTCGTGAAAATGCGTTCCCAGCTACTTATCTAGTTATGTTCCTAAAACAGAAGTGTGTTGAGCGTTCTTACAGATCACTTTCAACCATGTGAATCAAAGAACATAACTCCACAAATAGAAGTCCACATTTCACTCAGGATTGAGATCAATCACGGTTGATAAACTTAGTTTGATATTCGATCATTTCTCGTAAACGGTACTAATGAGAAATTCGATCAACATCGTGGTCATGTCTTATACAATCAACATTGTATATGATACTTCCATTTCATGTCACCCACATGAATGATCAGGATTAGATCATTTGTCTATAAACAAAATGCAAAGCCATCAACAGTGTTACCAGGATAAGGTTCCCAAACGTTATCCATTTACTGTAGACACTTTTAAGTTACTCATCTCGACTTATAATCCTCTCGCATGACTCACATACTTAGTCAAGATTTCATAGGCGTAACTTAGGGTTTTACTATTTGAATGTTTGATATTAATATATTTCCATATATTCCTAAAATCATCAATTGAATCAGTCTAGATATTATAAAGAACTTATGTTTATTTATTTAATTTATTCGGAATAAATTATATTTATTAAATAATTACAAGTTCTAGGACACCATTCCTAACAGTCCCGACGGAGTTGGGAGCCTCATCTCAAATTCAGGAGGGATCCCATAATCAGCCCTTACACTATCCAGACACTCTTGTGTCATTACGGAAGGCCAGTCCTTGGTAGGGATGTGCACAAAACATGAAAAACCGGACCGAGCCGACCGGTTCAGTCTGGTTTTATAACATAAATGGTTTATTTCGGTTCATTGAATAAGAAAACCGATTACTTTCGGTTTTGTATTGGTTTTACTAAATAAAAAACCATTAAAACCGAACTGAACCATAATAAATAAATAAATAAATAAAATCTCAACCCTTTTCACATTATAGGCGTGAACTCCAAGTCCAACCAATAGGAAACGCAATATCATCTGATCGTGAAACGTGCCATCTCATCCTTTTCTTCATGTTTTTTTAGTTTTCCATAGCTAGCTGTCAATTTCTTTATCTGTTAATTAATTAATATTATATTATTATAAATAATCTAAATAATAAAAAACAATCTGAATCTCAAACCTAAACATTATTTCTATCTTCTTTTGCGTCGCTACCCAATCCACCATCATAAACAATTTTCAAACTTCTTAATCTTCATTTTTCTAACCTTATCACTCTTCCCCATCGTTTTTTTTCCTTTCATCAGGTGATGTTTGCTGCTCATGTGATAAATTAACAATCTTTGTTTCCTAATTATATTATTATCTTCTCCTCTTACTGTTGATTAAAATTATTTGTTTGAATGAATGATAATCTTCTACTCATCCTTTTTTTTACCAAATATATTATTCTCTGGACAAAATTGACTCATTCTTCATCACTGTTCACTATTTTTAACTGAAAATTGAAAAACCCAAAAAATTGAACCGAATAACCGATAAACCAGAGAAAACGAAGCATTTTGTTTTAGAAAAAAGATAGAACCGATTAGTTCAACCTCAATCAAAACCAAGACTCTCGGTTCTTTTCATGTTTCTGTCCAAAATCGAACCAAACCGGACCGAGCAGTTGCCTTGTGATTCGAAGAAGCCTTTTTCTCCCCCCCCCCCTCGAGTTTTCAAACTCCAGAGGAGAAAGATTCAATGGCCCTGCAACATTAACCGTGCCTGGGCGAACAGAATCAAACTCGACTACCGGAGGAACGACTGAGAGACTACCGTTTCAGCACCCAATGCTGATTCAAATTCGGAAATAGAACCTAATCTGCTCACGGTAGAAAGAGAATCTCTCTCATGCAAAAGAAAGGCTCCTGGGTTTGTCTCGTTACCCTCAGGGTCACCCTTAAAGGAAAAATCAACACCATTTCTCTGAGAAGAGGAACGAGCAGGAGGGCTAGCAGTGGTCCTAGGGTCAGGGTTAACCCTTTAAAAAACCTTACCGTTCAGATCCTCATCCCCAACTACATTCCTCACAGACCTACGACCTTTGACTAGAGGAATTTCCCTAGATTCGGCCATTTCAAAGCCTATCGAAATAAAGAAAGGAAGCAAGAAAACGGACCTCGAATCGTAAAAGACAAGATCCCTGAGAGCAAAGCGTGAGAGGATGGATGAACACAAGCGATTTCAGAATTCAGAAGAAAGAAAACCTTACAATCTGGAAAGACATGCTATTTAAAGCAAACGACACGCAACCTATGGTCTCGATGAGTGGCGAGTATTCAAAGATCCTCAGGGATCGAAATAATCAACAAGCGGGAAACGGGCCGTTTGAGAATTTTGAAAAACAGCCTGCGAGGCCCAAACGATTGTCTCACTAAAGAGTCATGTCCTGCCAAACAAAAGAGTAGTGACGGATCATATGAGACGTCAGATTTTCGAACCAACACGGTCAATTTCCCGCACTGAACTTTCCAACACGGAAAATAGAGGAAAACTGTAAAGGGTAAAAATCACCCGCCCATGGTCCGCCCTAGCTGGCTCAGCTCTGAAATGGTCTAGGCCCGTTGAACCCCTCCAGAAGGGAAAGCTGGCCAGATATGGGCCGAATAGAAGACGAATAAGCCTAGTTTTGACTAGCAAGGCCAAATAAGCCCACGACTCAAGGAGTATATAAGAGCTTTCATTCCATCAAATCAAGTAAGTGCACAAAAACCTATACATAATTTCTTGGCAACTCCTTATCCACTCTCTAACTTGATCGTCAGAGGCTTTGGCTGGTACTACATCAGGTCTCTTCTAACCGTCTTTGTCCTTTTTCAGATAAGGAGGATCGCCAGAATCAAGCATGTGTCCTCACGTGCTCAACTATGAAAAATATCCCACTATAATAATAAATAGTAGTTGGTTTCGTTTTAACTTTTATATCTATTTTATTAGAAAAAAATTACTTACATTTGTTTCAACTATATCACTATTGATGAGAAGTAAATTTGAATATTATTAAGTTTTTAATATGCATACGATAATTTCATAAATAAATAGTTATTATATAATTTGAAATCGTTGAACTTAACAAATCAATAAAAAAAATATTTTTTATGAAAAAAAAAATATGAGTTGTGACAAATACTTAATTAACAATCATTTGATATATAAATATACCATTTGATATTTTAACATGAAAATATAAAATATTAATAAAGTATTTACTAAAAGAAAAATAAAAGTTTTGATATAGTATACCCATAGCCATTTTAAATCCTAAATTTAATTAGGTCTTTAATATTTAATAAAATCTACTATTTAAATATTTATTTGTAAAAAAATTAAAAATTATAAAATTATTGCACATGCAACAAACATGTTTAAAATCTAGTAATCATTTAATGAGCCTTAATAGGAATGTGAGAGGAAAGACATAAAGAAATGAGAATGGAAAGTAATTTAAGATATCATATATACTTGTTTTGACTATATGCTAAGACTTTTTAGCTCATTAGATTTTCTTAATACTACTATTTGAAGTTAGTACACTACCTGATCAACAAAACAAGAATGCCAAAAGATTCTCAGAATAATGATGTGTTGACAGCCCTTGACATGTTAGATCAACTTGCAGTTAATCATGATACCGAGGAATTGCTAAGATGTAAAATGAACAATAATCGTCAACAAATGAAGCAACATAATATGTATAACAAAGTACTACAAAATACAAGGAAGCTTTTTTTTATCACAAGCAACCTCTCAATTTCTGAAGCTATTAAATAAGCAAATGTTATTTTTTGCATGCTGAAGTTGGGAAAGGTCAATTTGAGATCGATTTGGGGCATACAGATTGTCTTGATGCAGCTAACAACTTAATCTACACCGGTGAAGTTGCTAGAGCAACCTTTTTACTGGTTTGAAGTCGAACTATTTTTGGGGTTAACTTGGGTCCTTAATGAAAAACTAGTTCCCAAAAAAATACTCAATCTCATCATACTATTTGCAGATACCCATTTTCATCCGATAATATTTAAAATTAACAAATTTTACATATTTCGAAAAAAAAAAAAATTGACTTTGTTTTGAATTTTGGTGTTTTATTCGACATGTTTTTTTTAGTTTGGATTTGATTTTTAAATTAGTATTAAGAAAATTTGATTAAAATTGATTATGAAAAAATGCATTTTAAAATTTTGTTTTGAAAAAATATAATTTGAAAAATATGTTTTAAATAAGGATTCATTTAAATTTGGAAAAGAATGAGTTGGAGAATTTTTTAGGTGATTATATAAAATATAATCATTATTTTGATAAAATTTGGAAATAATGAAAAGATTTTATTTTATTTGATTATTTTATTAAATAGATTTTCTTTATTTTCATTTCTCATTTGGCTATAAATAGAGTCATTCTATCAACCCTAAAACAGACAATATCATTCACAAGAGCCTCTTTCCCTCTCATAAAAAACCTAAATCTCAACAACCTAAGTTTTACTCTCTTCACCATCTTCTTAATTCACTCGTTGAAATTCGAGGCTACACATTTGTAAGTTTCTACCGAATCAAAATAAGTATTTTTACTTTAAAAATGTCTTCAATATATGTATCAGATATTTAAGGCATAAAACTCAGATATCATTTCTTTTACACATTTTAAGTGAATTTAAGGGTAAGAAAATTCAACCACGTCTGCCTCCAATTATTCTTTAATTAAACGTTTGTCAATCTCCACAAGACAATAAAAAGACAACAAAAGACAATAATTAATTTCAAATAGAAGCTATTAAGAGTATCGTATAAAAAAATGAAGGAACCTAATAAGTTCCTAAGGCTAAGACTAAGAGTCTCTCGTACTCTTTTGAAAAAGGACACCTTCTAACGTTAATGGAACCCTTTTCACCAGATTTTTGAACTCCTAGGTTTTTAAATGGTTAGAAATGAAGATTATTATAATTTTATTTAATATATATTAAAATAGTAAACTATATATCCATTGAATTATATAGTAAACTATATAATTCCGAAGGAATTTACTATTTAACCCACATATGATAATTATTTCCAATTACCCTAATATATAGGGGTGCACAAATCCAAACTGGATCAAACCGAATTAAACTTCTATGGTTTTGTTTAATTTCACATATTTTTGTAGCAAACCAATTTAAATAAAGAAAATTTTATTGGGTAGTAGATTTTGATGTTGTATTTATAAAAATAGAAAATAAAAAGTATTTGTAAATATAGTAATTTTTTCTATGTTAATCAATAATAATAACTTAGTTCAAAAATATATCATTCAATGTTTATCATGGTTTCATTTGATCAAAATTTGTCATATTTACAAATGTTTTTTAGAGCCGCTATTTTTATAAATATCACTTAAAAATTGGTAGATTTACAATCGCCCCTTTAAATATTATAGGAAAAAGACACTTTTGGTTCTTGAGTTTTCATTTTTTTAACCATTCGATCCAGTGTTTTTAAAAAGCGGCATTTTAGACCATGAGTTTTCAATTTATTTACCATTTGATCCCTGCCATCAAAACCCAATTAATTATTTAAGAGGAATATGCATGACATTAAATTATTAAATTTACATTAATAGTATTGCTTGTATGGCATTATTTAAGTGATGAGGCATGTTGAATTAATTATTATATTAATATATTTTTTATGTGGCATTTAATTTTGTTTATTATTGTTATTATTATCATCATCTCTTCACTTTTACGAAAACCATGGATAGAGTTCTTCGAAATTTCAAGAACAACTGGAAACGAAGCTCGCCCAGTGACATTGCGATTCTCAAACAACCGATTCAAGACAAAAACAATCAATATTTGTTGTTTGGAAAGAAAAAAAGAGAGAGAGATTACAAAATACAATTCTCATATCTGTAGAAATTAATCATTTTTTTTTTAATTGTATCAAATCTTTTGAAACAATCCATTCTCAGATATGAGCAAACCTTTATCAATTTCTAAATGAATTTTTCTTTTAATTAATTAGATTTGTAAAACAAATTTCCAGCCCTTACAAATTGTAACTCTATGTTGTTGGTTTTAAAAGGGGGAAAGAGTCTGTTCTTATTCTTGTTCTATAAAGTTTTATTAATTTTTATTTTGGTACCAAAGGCTTCTCTATGATTCATTTCTTTCAGAATTATTCCTTCTCTGGAACTAGTATTTTTCTTGAGAGAAACCCAGTGAGATCTGTATCAGGCTCGGCTAGAAAGAGATAAAATTGTCTATTCTTTAACGTGTTTCGACAATGGTGAACCCTTCAACTATGACGGTGTGAGAAGGTAAAAAAGCTGAGAGTGAAGAAGAGATAAAATTGGCTTGATTGACCTTCAAAATTGATAAATAAGGGTTATTAACCAATATTCTTATTTTAAACTTTTTTGACCGATGTCATTTTGTTGTGAGATGTCTAAAAAACTCTTTTCTTCTCTTCTTCCATGAAACTTTTTTCTTCTCTTCTTTCATGAAGCCATTTTCTTATCTTCTCAATACTATCTCTTCTGTCTCCCTCACTCATGGTGGCAACGAAGAGCACCGGTTGGTGGTGGAAAACGTTTGAAAAACTTTTATTCTCTCAATTTGGGTATATATGATTTTGGGATTTTTTTCATTTATATTTTTTATCAATCCCAAAACCTCAACACCCTCTCCATTCTCTACCCTCAACACTCTCTTCACATAGCTAAGTAATCTTCAAGCTTTTGATTCTTAAAATAAAAAATAAAAAATCTAGGTTGCCCTGAATTTTGAGTTTTCCCCCCGAATTTTAAGTTTCTTCCTTGAATTTGGACGTCCAAAATTCGGGGCAAAATTCGAGGAAGAAACTCAAAATTCGAGGAAAAAATCAAAATTCGGGGAGAAAATTCAAAATTCGGGGCAACCCGGATTTTTTTTTTTTTTGTTTTAAAGAATTCGAGGAAGAAACTTAAAATTTGGGACAAAATTCTAGGAACAAACTCTAAATTCGGGGCAAAACTAATAATTCGGGGGGAAAACTCATATTTCGGGGCAACCCGGATTTTTTTTTAAAGAATCAAAATTTTAAAGATAACTTGGCTGGGTGAAGAGAGTATTGAGGTAGAGAGTGGAGAGGGTGTTGAGGTTTTGGGATTGATAAAAAATACAAATGAAAAATCTCAAAAACCCAAAGTCATACATAACCAAATTGAGAGAATAAAAGTTTTTCAAATGTTTTCCACCACCAACCGCCGCTCTCCGTCGCCGCCGTGAGTGAAGGAGAGAGAAGAGATAGTATTGAGAAGATAAGAAAAATGGTTTCGTGGAATAAGAGAAGAAAAAAGTTTCATGGAAGAAGAGAAGAAAAAAGTTTCATGGAAGAAGAGAAGAAAAAGGTTTTTTAGACATTTCAAAACAAAATGGCATCATCAGAAGGTCAAAAAAGTTTAAAATGAGAATGGAGGTCAATAACCCTTATTTGTCAATTTTAAAGGTCAATGAAGCCAAAAACCCGAAGAAGGAGATGAACTGAGAAGAGAGTGTAGTTAGAAAACAATTAAATTACCACATTAACAAATATATTAATATAAAAATTGATTCAATATGCCACCACACTTAAATAATGAAACATAAGCAACATTATTAATATAAAATTGAATATTTTAGTGCCACATCATATTTCTTTTAAATAGTTAACTATATTTTGTACAAATATAAGAAATGGAAGAAATGATATTTTCTATTATTATTCTAGACAGTGAGTACAATGCTCTTTATATAGAGTTTAATTCAATCTCAACTGAATGGTAACAATATAATTGCCTATCTAACTAATGATAGTTAAACATAATTGAATGTAAAACTAAATATAATAACATATAGTTTACACTAACCCCCCCCCCCAAAAAAAAATCTGATGGTTGTGTCAAAGTGATGACACAAAGCTTGGATCGAAGACGCTGAAAAGAAGACGGTGCTAAAGGTTTTGTAAGAACATCAACTACTTGTGAAAAACCTGATAAATGTCGAATAAGTAGTCTCTTGGATAAGACAAGATCACTAACAAAATGAATATCAAATTCAATGTGTTTCGACCTTGCATGTAAAACCGGATTTGCTCTCAAATGTACAGCTCTAAGATTATCACACCACAAAGTTGGAGGTTTAAGTGGCTGATAATGGAGTTCTTTTATTAAAGAAAGAAGCCAAACAACTTCAACAGAAGCATTTGCCAAACTCGATATTCGTCTTCAGTACTAGATCAAGAGACCGTTAGCTACTTTTTAAAACTCTAAGAGACAAGATTACCACAAAAAAGTATACAATAACATGTAGTTGACCGCCTATCATTCGTATCCGACGCCCAATCGACATGGCATAGCCTTCTAATGAGAGGTGTTTTGGAACATAAAAATGTAAGCCATGAGAAATAGTACATTTAAGATACCTCAAGATGCGCTTAAGAGCAACCCAGTGATGTGTGAGAGGAGCATGCATAAACTGACAAACTTTGTTCACACTAAATGAAATTTCTGGTCTTGTAATTGTGACATATTGCAAAGCACCCACAATACTTCTATATAAGGCTGAACTACTTTTTTCCTGACATTAAAGATCCACTAAGCATAAGTGTAGAGATGAAGTTGGCAGTATCCATTTGAGCTCTTACTAACAAATCTCTAATATACTTGGACTGAGTTAGCAACAATCCTTCAGTGGCTGTTTGTTCAACTTCTACACCCAAAAAATAGTTAAGCACTCCTAGATCTATAAGAGCAAATGACTTGTGAAGAACTAAAATTATAGATGCAACTTCTGTAGAGGAAGTATGAGGGAAAATTATGTCATCAACATATACTGACATGTAACATGATGATTGAGAAGTAAATCGTAAAAACAGTGAATTATCAGTCTTTGAACACTCGGAACCAATGCTTTTTAGAAAGTTTCCAAGTTTTGTGAACTAAGCTCTTGCTGGGTTTTCTGCTCTAAATCTTATGTAATCCAATTAAACTATAAATAAACAAAGGAATTCTTTAATTTTTAATATTTACATTGTCATTTATTATTGTTTAATAAATGTAATCCATCATAAGATCCAGAGTTACTTATGATAACTTAAGGTGAGCATGTGATGCAGGAAGATTCACTTAAGATGTAACTCAAAAAGCCTGTGGTATTATGAATAAAGGTTGGTTGTCTTATTTCTGGTAACACCACTAACACGACCCACTTGCGAATTGGCACAAGTGATCTCATCTGGATCACGCATGTAGAGACATGTGAGTGGGGGTATTGCTACAAAAGAGATTGTAGTCGACTGGACTAAGATATACTTTCTGTCTTATGGTAAAATTGTTCAGAAAAATAATTTGTATGTCAATCGATTGATCATGTATAATTGATCTTGATCCTGAGTGGATTACGAACTCCTATTCGCAAGAGACAAACCTTTGATTTTCATAAGTGAGAGTGACAAAAGAGTTTTAATCAAGATAATTCTAGATCATTAGAGCTTAGTCCTATAGGTCCATAAAGTCCTCCGAGCTAACGCATGTAATTGAGAACCTAATTAATTAGCTTATTTATTTGGGAAAATGATTTCAAGTAAATTAATTTGAAGTTTTCAAATTAATTAAAGGCAAAAACAAATAGAGGAGTCTATTTGATTAATTAGAAATCCGAGGAATAATCAACAATATGTTTCTTTTGATCCTATTCCTCTATCATACACTGAACTTTTACCACAGTTAATTGAGCAGCATCAAGTGATACCAGAACCTCTAGAACTTGTAAAGCCACCTTACCCAAAATGGTACAATCCAATTTACGATGTGATTATCATGGTGGAGGGATTGGACATTCAACGGAAAATTGTTATACATTCAAGAAAAAAGTTCAAGCGTTAATGAAGGCAGGATGGTTGAGTTGTAAAAAGGAGAAGGATGCACCTGATGTCAACATGAATCCTCTTCCTAATCATAAAGGTGACACAGAAACTTGATGATTCGTTTGTCTTAAAGAAAGCAAGTGGGGACGAGTTCATTTGTTCATTTAATTTAGTGCAAGAATATTGTTTTTGCTTTGATGTTTTATCCTATCAGCTATGCCTAAGGCTATAGGAATTTTGAATAATGGGCATCAGTTTTTTTTCAATAATAATAAAATTTTCAATGACCCAGAGTCTTTATTTTAAAGATGAGATTCATAGTGTTATCACATCAATGTTTAATGTTAAATTTTGTAAAAAGATAATAAGTTGATAATGACTTACCATTTGAAATGAAAATAAATAAATAAAGGGTTTCAATCTTGATCCATTGGGAAATAAAGAAATCATTAGGAGTTTCTATTTTTTAGGAAATTGAGAAATGTTTTTCGTGTTTCCAGACTTGACTTAAAATTTGTCTTGCTTTATTTTTGGTTCTCTACACTTTTGTGCACACAGTCCAACTTACTTTGCCATTTTAAAAATTTAGAACTATTTATGCGAGTGTGTTGCTCATTTAGCTTTGAAAAATACTTCAATTTTCAGATAACTATCCAAAGTAAAAATTGGGAAATGTTTCACTCAGGAGAAAACTTAGGCATAGTTTCACGTAATTTCTCTTGAGTCCTAATAATCCTAGTGTCGTATTACTCAGTTTGAGTGAAAGGTGACTTTAAAGGAAAGTTTAGAGTTACTAGAAGTCAAATGAGTTTCCCATCTTGCATAAATTGAATCGAATTAAGAAAATAATAAATAAGATGGACTGCTCACACACACACATGTGCATAGAACTTTAAATACAGTAAAATATGTTTTATAGTCAAATTGATTAACATTGCTAAACATTTGACATTTTTCTTGAACTTGAGAAATTTTTTGAGCTCTTATTACACTGGGGCAATTGAGATGAATCAACCATATGAAAAAAATTAACATTTTACTAAAGTTAAGAGGAAATTTTTGAAAAAAACAAAAAAATTACATCCCATCTTTAGAAGGTTTGTTTGAAAGAATGAACTCATGGTCTTTTCAATTGAAATTCCATACAGTATCTCCATAGTAAAAACTTCATTGTCTTATTGAAATAAAAAAAATATATCTCTTGCACTAATTACATAAAGAAGGACGAAAGTAACAAAGGTTGAACTTTTCATGTCCTCTTAGAGCATCAAATACTGGGGCAAAGACGAAGTTTATCCAAACCATAAATGTCAAAATTATACACACTGGGGCAAAGAGGAAGTTTGGTTCCCACCCATAGCAATGAGAATCTTTTGGAGTTCAGAATATCAGAATTATCAATGCTGGGGAAATTTTTTGAAGTCTTTGAATCCCTGAGATATTTTGCATACTCATGATTCAACCTTAAGATCTTGATTGAAAGTGATTTGGATGTTGGGATGAAAGCTTAATTTCAAAGTTTAAAATGCTAATTTTGTTAAATTTTCTTTCATAAAACAATACTTGAGTATCTTTAATCATTCTTCATTGATTTTTAAAAAATTGCATTCATATTTCTGGTCAAATCAAACCATACAAACATATTTGTAATGGTCATTGCACTATAAAATCAAGTCTCTCATATCATCAATCAAACAATGCTTGTATAATCCTTGACTGTGCATAGAATCAATATTTGGAAGGTGTTTGTTTATCCCTGGCCTCCAATTTGGACGACGCTTGTTTATCCCTGGTCTCCAATCCTTACTTTAATCTGGAAGGTGCTTGTTTATCCCTGACCTCCAGTATTCAATCTACATTTGGAAGGTGCTTGTTTATCCTTGACCTCCAACCCGAAAGGCGCTTGTTTATCCCTGGCCTCCAATTTGGATGACGCTTGTTTATCCCTGATCTTCAATCCTTTAATCTGGAAGGTGTTTGTTTATCCCTGACCTCCAATATTCAATCTACATTTGGAAGGTGCTTGTTATGCCTGGCCTCCAAATTTGGACGACGCTTGTTTATTCCTGGTCTCCAATCTTTACTTTAACCTGGAAGATGCTTGTTTATCCCTGATCTCCAGTATTCAATCTACATTTGGAAGGTGCTTGTTTATCCCTGGCCTCCAAATTTAGACGATGCTTGTTTATCCCTGGTCTCCAATCTTTACTTTAACCCGGAAGGTGCTTGTTTACCCCTGGCCTCCATTCAGGACGATGTTTGTTTATCCATAGTCTCCATTCTTTACTTTACGTTTGGAAGATTCTTGTCAATCCCTGACCTCCAACCCTGGAAGGTGCTTGTTTATCCCTGGCCTCCAATCCAAATAAACTTATACATCCCCAAATATTTCATTAAACAAATCATTTTTATCATGCTTGTTTAATTTTTAAATAGCATCGAACAAATTAATGTCTACACCTTTGTCCACCTTCTAATTCTATAAGGATGAACAAAGGGGGGGCAAAACTGTAGACACCCATTTTCGTCCGATACTATTTAAAAATTAATCAATTTGTACCAATTTAGATTTAAATTTATTATTCAAATTTGTTTTTAAAAATAAAACAGCTTTTGGTAAATAATTCAATTACAAAAATGGCATTTTGGCATAAATTTAATTGCAATATTTGAAAACTTGATTTGATTTGATTAAGAATCTTTTTAGAAGGAAACAATTTGTAAGCCTAATTTTTAGTGCAAATTGGTTGAAATTTGGCTGTAAAAAAAATATGATTGATTTAGTTTTGGAAAGAAAAAGGCTGATTGGGAGGAAATTAATTTTCATTTTTGAATTTCACCTAATTTGCCAAAATTTAAGCAAATTAATATATGTAGAGTTAGCCCTAATTTTGATTTCAAAAACCTTATAAAAGCATCACCACCTCCAACACCAAAGAAAAAATAAAAGAGAACGGTCAGTAGGCGTTCAAATCATTTTCTTTTTTATGCTTCTTAGCCAATATCGATTTCCATCTGATAATCTCATGTTTTGGCCTCCAAATTATTAAACTTCATACCCAATTCTTAGAACTTCTTATCGAAACAAAAGGGGTTCCTTATTGATCGAAAAGATCAATATCCTCGATGGTTTATAAGCCCAGTTGCTAAAAAAAACCGATCATTAAAAAGGGTTTTTACTCACGTTTGGAATAGAAAGTCAAACGAGACCACGAGCTATCTGACGCATCTTGAATGTATCCATTTCTAACCATTGTATTTCATTAGTAATTTCTTTTCCTTGTTTTAATTCACTAAATTACCTTGTCTCATATTGATTCTGCTCCCTTATTGTAAATGGCCATCGATATAAAACTCATATCACATGTCCTTATATATGTCTCAGTGATTGTTTGTGATTAAATGCTCCATTACTGTTCATGTATGTACTATTTTACTTTTTTTTATTTTTAATTGTTTGTAATTTCGTAGTTTGTATTTTATATATAATAGTAAATTTTATTGCCTCCAGCTTTGTTTTATAGTAAAATTTTACTTTTACAGCTCTGTCATTAGACTCCTCAAACCATATCAAGTTATGATTTTATCAAAAATAGTTTTTTTCTCATTTTTTAAAAAGAAAAGTAATAAAATCCCATCATTATTGTTATTAATTAAGAATAAAATACTGTATTTGTTGAGGTCTCGATAAGTACGTGGAAATCATCACGTTTGTGAAGACTGCATAATGTACTTATCGGAATTCTCATATAATCTTAAAAAACCCTAAAAATATATATAGATATATATTATTTAAAGAAATAAATAACATTTTATATATGATTTCGAAAGTAAAAGGAAAATATTAAAAAATATATAACTTCAAAACTTTAAATAAAAATTATTTCAAAAAAAAAAGAAAAAAAAAGTATTTTAAATATTGGAAAAGTATCATTATAAAAGTAAAAACGAAAGAATAAAAAACGTACAATGCCATTTCAAAATTTTAATAATATTTCAAAAAAATAAAAAATGATTATGTTAAATACGTTTAAATAATCTTTTAAAAAAAATGGATATGTATTTTGAATAAAATTAAGTATTATTTCAAAATATAAAATAAATGTATTTTCAAACAAGCTTAAATATTATTTAGAAAAAATAAAATTTCAAAGATTAAAAGGAAAGTATTTTCAATAAAATTTAAAATGTTTTAAAATATAAATACAATTCTTATGATGGGATTTTGGGACGTAAAAACTCTCAATTTCTTTAGGTGAGGAATTTGCTAATTTCAATATTGTTCAATTAATGGCCGTAACCCCATCCATTGTAATCTCAATTCTTACTTCATTCTTGAAGTTAAGAAATGATTAAATGGAACATTTGTTTTCATAAATTAAAATCAATTTTTTTTAATTATTTAAATAAGGACCATTTACTAATTAGGATAATATAAAATAAAATGTGGTAACCGTTTTTAACGGGTGTTGTAGGGTGCTAATACCTTCCCTACACACAAATGACTCCCGAACCTAATTTGGTTTTCATAGACCGTTTTTAATTTTTAATTCAATTTGGTGATCAATCACACCCAAATATGGTTGATGGCGACTTCCACTTCATTTTCATATAAGAGACCTAATACATTAGGATGTCGGCCGCTCCGCGTCGCAAACACGTTGTGACAATACGTTTGGAAAGATTAAACCTATATAAGGCATCATGAAGTTTACCATGGAAAAGTGCCTGACCAGTAGTACGATCTTTGACAAAGTAGAAAATAGGATGGAACTCAAAGAAGAATCTGTTGTCTTTAGCAGACAAACTAACACTTATGAGATTTATAGTTATCTGTGACGACCCAACTCTTTTAAAATAATTTAAATATAAAACACAGCGGAAGTCTTTATATTTTAAAAAAAATGGCGTGGTTGTATTTTAAAATTGGCTAGCCAAAACCTGTTACATTTTAAATTTAGAAATTTAAACACAAGGAATTTCAAATTCCTATTTTAGGAGTTCAAAAGAGTACATCATAAAAGTAAACCAAAATCTCTAAAGAGCTATATACAAATTTACATAACATAAGATACAAATTAACAAAATGAGACCATGGTCTTTTAAAACAATGTCTAGTCTACCTTCGTGTCATCATCTTCTCGATCAAGCGCGCACCAGCTCCTCTCCCACGACCCCAAACATTATCTGAAAATGTTTGTAATATCATGAGCTAACAACAAAGCCCAGTGAGAATAAACAAAATAAAAAGTTAAGTTAGACCCCAAACCCGCATCCAGATTTGTGTCCAAGTAAAGCTCACTTACTCTTTGCTATCAATCCATTCAAAGAGTTTTATATCAAGTGTTCCACTTTTACTTACCAATTCTCTAATATAGTTGTGGAACTACATTCCAAGCAATTCTGGGTATGGTTTCGTAATGCATTTAGTATTTATTTCTCATTTTCTTTATATACCTTATACTATGTACAAGGTTTACATCAAATCTTATTCTCCAATTACGAAATCTTCTAAGTTATTGAGAAACTAATTCTCTTACAACTTTCTCACTAAAACTTCCAAACTAGAGAATAATAACTCCCAAAGTTTAGAAGAAAGTGGTCATACCCAAATTTCTCCTTACAACCTTCATCGAGGTATATGGTTATATTCATCTAACTATAAAAACTTATATCATCTTCTCTTGATATAAACATATTCAAATAAAAATAAATTATGATGAATGACAATAATAATATCTCCCGCAGGCTATGTGTAAGCTCCCGCAGGCTTTATGATAGCTCCTGCAGGCTATGTGTTAGCTCCCTCAGGCTGTGTGATAGCTCCCGCAAGCTATGTGATAACTCCCCCAGGCTATGTGCAAGCTCTCAGGCTATGTGCAAGCTCTCAGGCTTTTAATTGCAAGTAAAATAAATAAATTATTCATCATTAAATGCAAGAACATAAAGTAAAGTACATAAAGTGCAGTGCATAAAGTAAATAAACAGAAATTTCGAATTTACAATAAGTAAACCGAACTAACGATACTTTAAATAAAGTAGATCTTATCTTAAATAAGTAATCTACACTTCCAAGGATTCTAAACTTCCAAATAAAATCCAAACTTCTATTTTCGAGTTTCTTTAACCATTCCATCTAAAAGTTTGGATCCTTTAACTTCCAATGATCCATTTTTAATCTCCGAAACGATTCTAATTTAGAACTTCCTAAAGTTTAATGTTTCCCTCGAGAAACTCCAAAGTTTTCACTCAAAGAACTAGTTCTTAATCCTAAGGGCACTAGCTCGCTTTCTTTTACTCTTAGATTCGAATCCTATTCTTAACCTCCGATTTTACAAACCGTTCTACTAGTTCGGTTTCTAAAGTTACTTTAAATCCTATTTATTCTCACCTTGGTAGATGTGGTTTCGCTCCAAACCTCCAGAAGAGCGATCAAGCAAAGAATCAATAAACACCTACAGTTAAAAGTATATCTAACGATCATTAATAAATAAACATACATCGATCGATTAACATCTAAAAGCTCAAAACGACGAACAACCTCGGAAAAACCCAAATGGTGCTCTCGGCCCCTCAATAGAAAATGGGTTTCGGTTTCGGTTTTCCTGCTTTTAGGCACTTTAGAGGTGTTTCGAGTTGGTTTTAAGTAGTTTCGAAGTTCCTGACCCGAATTTAATTACAAAAAACATTATATCAATAAAAGTAAACCCCAAAACAACCCCCACGATGTAAAATTCAAACGGGAAGGGCTTCGACTGAAACTCGATTTTAGGGTTTAGGGAAAGTTGTCAAAATCACTAAAAACAACTACCGTACTTAAAATCATCGAGTTTGACGGCAAGAAATCGAAGATTAAAAAGGAAAACTCCATTAAAACACTATTTGGAGCTTAGGGTTTGAACTTTAACTTATCGAGAAGTCCGTAGAACACGAATGGAAGGCACGATTGTTAGGTGGAAAGGAATCCTAGACTCGAGGGCTTTCCGATGCAACCGAAATCGAGCTGATCCGTCGAGAAACGAACGAAACCCGAAAATCTCCCTACAATGGATGAAGCCCACGATTTTGGAGGAGGAAAAATGACAAATTTTGGTCAAAGTGGTGATTTTAAAGATGAGTGAATAGTGTTTTGATATTTTTAAGAAATTAGAAATGACGGTTACGTCCTTTTATGACTTTTGACTTCTAAATTGAAACCCGAATCTCTTAAATTAATCTAAAGGTGATTAATAATTATTAATTGGCCTATTAATAATTATTAATGTCACCGAAGCGAATTTAAAGTATTAAAACGATTAAAAAGAATTTCGGGAGAAATTAACTACTAAAATTGAAATCACTACTTTTAAATTGACCTTAAATACTTTAATTAAAATAAATAAATAAATAAATAAATAATAATAATAATAATAATAAATCACTTCAAAATAACGGGACGTTACATTATCTGTGGAACATAAAGAAAATCGGTTAGGTTTTATCTGTGGAAGACTTGTAGATGCAACAAAAGCATATGCATTTGTAGGCATATTGAGAGATTGATTATGATACTGATTAGCATAGTAGCTTTGAGGATAGGAATTTTGAGCAAAATTCTGAACATGATTACTATTATAATTCTGATTGTGATAGGACCTATGAGCACCATTGTTATTCTGATTTCGATTATGAGACTAAGAATCATAGCCTTGGTAATTAGGATCATACCTAAAGTAGCATCGTGGAGAAGTATGCCCAAATCTTCCTCACATTTTACATTGTGGTTTTCCATTATTGTTCCAAGGTTTGCCTCCCCAAGAGTTTTATCCCTTGCCACAATTGAAATCATTTTGACCTCCATTAACATATTTACCTCCATTGCCATTCTTAATTCCATTTCCTTAGTTACCTCTATTTCCATTGTTACCTCCCTTTCTATTTTTATTTTGATAAGTAAGATTGACAGATGGTAGTGAACCATCACAATTCACCAAATTTCTTTCAATTCGAGTTTCTTGAGACAGTAACAAGGCAGTAACTTCCTGAAGAGGAAGAATTTTTTGTTTGGAGGTGATTACAGAGACTACATGAGAGTCGTATTCTGAACCTAATCTAGAGAGAACAGACATCACAAGATCAACATGAGAAACCTTGTGACCAACTTGAGCAAGAATAGGAGCAAAGCCTTTCATTTTCTTTAGATAATCATGTACCGATAGATTTCCTTTCTTTTGATTTTGAAGTTGTTGTTTATACTGTATAATTTTAGCAGTATTATGGACCCCAAAAACTCTTTGAAGACCTAGCCAAATTTTACAAACAGTTTCACAATCATCTACTTGAGGCATGACACTTGGCAATGTCAATGGACAAATTCAGGATTCATAACTTGATAGTTCAATGAACTTGAACCATAATTGTTTTGAAAAAGAAATCGAGGTGGTGAATTGAATTCTCCATCAACAAAATGATCGAGACTAAAACCTTCTGTCGCAACCAGGTTTTCGCGTCGCAGAGTGACCACGTCCTCTAAACGGGTGGTCATTTATAAAGAGTTTGAGAGTCATCACCAACCATAGTAAAGGTGTGATTGGTCACCTAAATTAATAATTAAAATTATCTGTGAAAATATATAATTTGGATTCGGAGGTCCGTTGTGTGCTGGGAAGGTATTAGGACCTTACAACACCCGTAAAAACGGTTACCAAGTTTTATTTCATGCAATCTTAATTATTTTTTAAAATACGATCCTTTAATTTAAATTTAATTTTCAAAATATTAACTTTATTATTATTTTTAAAATATGTCTCATTCAACTTTTTATTGACTCTAAAAATAGAGTAAGTATAAAGAGTAAAATGAGTGGGTTTGACGTTCTCAAATCCGTCATAGGATCATTATATAAAAGTTAATTTTATTTTTATTTATTAATAAAACAATTATTTTGTATTTAAAAAAAATTGACTTTCGTGTCTAATGAGGGAACTAAGTTCCACAAATGCATCATATTTAACTCTAGAATATTTTATTTTAATGTATAATGAATTATTTTTATTTTATATATATATATATAATGTGTTATTTGACCAAACAAGTTATTATTTAATTTTTTTAATTAATCTAAATATATTTCTTTGTTTAAAATGAAAATGAAAAAATATTCAAATAAAGAAAATATGTTCAAATTGTTAGGAATGGTGTCCTAGAAGTTGTAATTATTTAATAAAGATAATTTATTTCGAATAAATTAAATAAATAAACATAAGTTCTTTCTATTATCTATATTGATTCAATTGACTATATTGGAAATATATAGAAATATATGGAAATATATAAAGTTTCTAGCGTGGAGAGATTAGCCCCACCCATGGATCTTGCAGAACTTGAGCAACCTTTGAGCACCTTTCAAGTTGGTTTGGATCCCGTCTTAGACTCTAACCATGAACTGCAGACTAAGAATTGTTATCTGGAAAACCTCAGCACTCTATTACAAGCACCTTAGGCCCTCTTATAATCCGAGAAAGTTTAAGGAAGTTTAGATTCCCTTGCTAAGAAAATGGATGTGTATTTAATTATTTGTGACATACCCGATTTTGATCACCCCTTAGGGCCCATTTGGGATAGCTTTTGAAAGAGTTTAAAATTATTATTTTTAATTCAAAAACACTTTTAAACACTTTTAAAAGTAATTGTCCTATGTCATATATTATTACACGTTAATTAATTTACAAAAATATGTTATTTCAGTAATTGTCCTATGTTTTATTCTACCACCGCTTTTTTATTAATATTATTTTCATTTCTTTTTTTTCAATTGTAGCCAAGAAAATATCAGTTAGATGCACTAAATATTTGGAAGAATGGAATGACATTGGATAACGATTTCTCATTTTATGAACTCGCCAAGCATGGATATCCACTTGTTCTTGATGGGACATTCGAAAATATATTGGACAATATGTGTATACCATTGAGCTTTATAGCAAATTTTAGAAATTATATGAGCTATTATGCTGTAGTGAAATTCTACCAAATGGAGGTGAATATAAAAGAAGTAAACTTTAAAAAATAATTACTGCTGAGTATAGTTTTACACCAAGATTTTTATTTATGAAACTCATGAATGAAGACAGCAGTACTGTAAACCATTTAATCAGCTGTTGCTTTTGGATCAATAAGAAGAATTTATGTAACGTTCATTTACTTTTGAGGTAAATTTATTTATTTATTTATTTAAAGTATTTATATTTAATTTAGAATTTACGAGTTTATTTCGTTCCTAAATCCTTTTAATTGCTTTATTAGCTTAAATTAGTTTGGGGCGTATTAATAATTATTAACGGGCCAATTAATAATTATTAATCACCTTTTAGTAAGTTTAAGTTGTTTGGGTTTCGTTTTTAAAGCTAAAAGCAAATGAGGGACGAGTTTGTAATTTCGATATTCATAAAAATATCTTGGCACTATTCATCTTCTATTTAAATAAACCCAAGTTGACCAAAAGTCACAAAACCTTCATATTTCTCCTCCTTGAGGCCTTAGTCCCCCATTTCTGAAAAAGTTTAAGGAAGTTCGGATTCCCATGCTAAGAAAATGGATGTGTATTTAATTGTTTGTGACATACCCGATTTTAATAACCTCTTAGGGCCCGTTTGGGATAGCTTTTGAAAGAGTTTAAAATTATTTTTTTACGTCAAAAATACTTTTAAACACTTTCAAAAGTAATTGTGCTATGTCCTACGTTATTACACATTAATTAATTTACAAAAATATGTTATTTCAGTAATTGTCCTATGTCCTATGTTATTTCAGTAATTGTCCTATGTTTTATTCCACCACCGCTTTTTTATTAATATTATTTTCAATTCTTTTTTTTCAATTGCAGCCAAGAAAATATAAGTTAGATTCAATAAATATTTGGATGAATGTAATGACATTGGACAACAATTTCTCATTTTATGAACATGCCAAGCATAGATATCCACTTGTTCTTGATGGGACATTCAAAAAGATATTGGACTATATGTGTATACCATTGAGCTATATAGCAAATTTAAGCAATTATAGGAGCTATTATGTTGTAATGAAATTCTGCCAAATGGAGTTGAATATAAAAGAAGTAAAGTTTAAAAAATAATGTTGTGTATGGATTTACACCAAGATTTTCATTTATTAAACTCATGAATGAAGAAGGCAGTACTGTAAACCATTTAACTAGTTGTTGCTTTTGGATCGACAAGAAAAATTTATGTAACGTCCCGTTACTTTTGACGTAAATTTTTTATTTATTTAATTAAAGTATTTATATTTATTTAGAATTTATGAGTTTATTTCGTTTGTAAATCCTTTTAATTGCTTTATTAGCTTAAATTAGTTCGGGGCATATTAATAATTATTAACGGGCCAATTAATAATTATTAATCACCTTTTTGTAAATTTAAGTGGTTTGGGTTTCGTCTTTAAAAGCTAAAAGCAAGTGAGGGACGAGTTTGTAATTTCAAAATTCTTAAAAATATCTTGGCACTATTCATCTTCTCTTTAAATACACTAAATTTGTCTACATGTCACAAAACCTTCATATTTCTCCTCCTTGAGGCACTAGCTCCCCATTTCCGAAAAAGTTTAAGGAAGTTTGGATTCCCTTGCTAAGAAAATGGATGTGTATTTAATTGTTTGTGACATACCCGATTTTAATCACTTCTTAGGGCCCGTTTGGGATAGCTTTTGAAAGAGTTTAAAAATATTTTTTTAATTCAAAAACAATTTTAAACACTTTCAAAAGTAATTGTCCTATGTCCTATTGTTATTAAACATTAATTAATTTACAATAATATGTTATTTCAGTAATTGTCCTATGTTATTTCAGTAATTGTCCTATATTTATTCTACTACCGCTTTTTTATTAATATTATTTTCATTTTTTTTCCAATTGTAGCCAAGAAAATATCAGTTAGATATACTAAATATTTGGAAGAATTTAATGACATTTGACAACGATTTCTCATTTTATAAACTCGCCAAGCATGGGTATCCACTTGTTCTTGATGGGACATTTGAAAAGATATGGGACTATATGTGTATACCATTGAGCTTTATAGCAAATTTCAGAAATTATAGGAGCAATTATGCTCTAATGAAATTATGTTAAATGGAGGTGAATATAAAAGAAGTAAACTTTAAAAATAATTACTACTGAGTATGGTTTTACACCAAGATTTTCATTTATGAAACTCATGAATGAAGAGCAAGACAATAAACCATTTAAGGAGTTGTTGCTTTTGGATCGACAAGAAGAATTTATGTAACGTCCCATTACTTTTGATGTAAAATTTTCATTTATTTAATTAAAGTATTTATATTTAATTTAGATTTTATAATTTAGAATTTACGAGCTTATTTCGTTCGTAAATCCTTTTAATTGCTTTATTAGCTTAAATTAGTTCGTGGTGTATTAATAATTATTAACGGCCATTTACTAATTATTCATCACCTTTTGGTAAGTTTATGCGGTTCAGGTTTCGTTTTTAAAAGCTAAAACCAAGTGAGGGACGAGTTTATAATTTCAAAATTCTTAAAAATTTCTAGGAACAATTTATCTTCTATTTAAATACACCAAAGTTGACCAAAAGTAACAAAATCTTCATATTTTTCCTCTTTGAGGCCGTAGCCCCTTATTTCCAAAACGTTTAATGAAGTTTGGATTCCGTTGCTAAGAAAATAGATATGTATTTAATTGTTTGTGACATACCCGATTTTGATCACCTTTTAGGGTCCGTTTGGGATAGCTTTTGAATGAGTTTAAAATTATTTTTTTAATTCAAAAACAATTTTAAACACTTTCAAAAGTAATTATCCTATGTCCTATGTTATTACACATTAATTAATTGACAAAAATATGTTATTTTTGTAATTGTCCTATGTTATTTCAATAATTGTCCTATGTTTTATTCTACCACCGCTTTTTTATTAATATTATTTTCATTTTTTTTTCAATTGTACCTAAGAAAATATCAATTAGATGCATTAAATATTTGGAAGAATGTAATAACATTGGACAACGATTTCTCATTTTATAAACTCGCCAAGCATGGATATCCACTTGTTCTTGATGGGACATTCGAAAAGATATTGGACTATATGTGTATACCATTGAGCTTTATATCAAATTTAAGAAACTATAAGAGCTATTATGCTGTAAGTAAATTCTATCAAATGAAGGTGAATATAAAAGAAGTAAACTTTAAAAAATAATTACTGCTGAGTATGGTTTTACACCAATATTTTCATTTATGAAACTCATGAATGAAGACGACAGCAGTGTAAACCATTTAAGCAGCTGTTGCTTTTGGATCGACAAGAAGAATTTATGTAACGTCTCGTTACTTTTGAGATAAATTTTTTATTTATTTAATTAAAGTATTTATCTTTAATTTAGAATTTACGAGTTTATTTCATTCGTAAATCTTTTTAATTGCTTTATCAGCTTAAATTAGTTCGAGGTGTATTAATAAGTATTAATGGGCCAATTAATAATTATTAATCACCTTTTGGTAAGTTTAAGTGGTTTGAGTTTCGTTGTAAAAAGCTAAAAGCAAATGAGGAACGAGTTTGTAATTTTGAAATTCTTAAAAAATATCTTGGCACTATTCATCTTCTCTTTAAATACATCAAAGTTGACCAAAAGTAACAAAACCTTCATATTTTTCCTCCTTGAGGCCGTAGCCCCCCATTTCCGATAAAGTTTTAGGAAGTTTGGATTTCATTGCTAAGAAAATGGATGTGTATTTAATTGTTTGTGACATACCCGATTTTGATCACCTCTTAAGGCCTGTTTGGGATAACTTTTGAAAGAGTTTAAAAATATTTTTTTTAATTCAAAAACACTTTTAAACATTTCAAAAGTAATTGTCCTATGTCCTATTGTTATTAAACATTAATTAATTTACAATAATATATAATTTCATTAATTGTCCTATGTTATTTCAGTAATTGTCATATGTTTTATTCTACTACCGCTTTTTATTAATATTATTTTCATTTTTTTCTTCAATTGTAGCCAAGAAAATATCAGTTAGATGCACTAAATATTTGGAAGAATGTAATGACATTCGACAACGATTTCTCATTTTATGAACTCGCCAACCATGGACATCCACTTGTTCTTGATGGGACATTTGAAAAGATATTGGACTATATGTGTATACCATTGAGCTTTATAGCAAATTTTAGAAATTATAGGAGCTATTATGCTGTAATGAAATTATGCCAAATGGAGGTGAATATAAAAGAAGTAAACTTTAAAAAATAATTACTGCTGAGTATGGTTTTACACCAAGATTTTTATTTATGAAACTCATGAATGAAGATCAAGACTGTAAACCATTTAAGCAGTTGTTGCTTTTGGATCGACAAGAATAATTTATGTAACGTCCCATTACTTTTGAGGTAAAATTTTCATTTATTTAATTAAAGTATTTATATTTAATAATTTAGAATTTACGAGCTTATTTCGTTCGTAAATCCTTTTAGTTGCTTTATTAGCTTAAATTAGTTCGGGGCGTATTAATAATTATTAACAGGCCATTTAATAATTATTAATCACCTTTTGGTAAATTTAAGCGGTTTGGATTTCGTTTTTAAAAGCTAAAAGCAAGTGAGGGACGAGTTTATTATTTCGAAATTCTTAAAAATTTCTTGGAACAATTTAACTTCTATTTAAATACACCAAAATTGACCAAAAGTAACAAAATCTTCATATTTTTTCTCTTTGAGGCCGTAGCCCCCCATTTCTAAAAACGTTTCAAGAAGTTTGCATTCCGTTGCTAAGAAAATGTAATTGTTTTTGACATACCCGATTTTGATCACCTCTTAGGGCCAGTTTTGGATAGCTTTTGGAAGAGTTTAAAATTATTTTTTTTAATTCAAAAACAATATTAAACACTTTCAAAAGTAATTGTCCTATGTCCTATGTTATTATACATTAATTAATTGACAAAAATATGTTATTTTTGTAATTGTCCTATGTTATTTCAATAATTGTCCTATGTTTTATTCTACCACCACTTTTTCATTAATATTATTTTCATTTTTTTTTCAATTGTAGCCAAGAAAATATCAGTTAGATGCATTAAATATTTGGAAGAATGTAATGACATTGGACAACAATTTCTCATTTTATGAACTTGCCAAGCATGGATATCCACTTACTCTTGATGCGACATTCGAAAAGATATTGAACTATATGTGTATACCAGTGAGCTTTATATCAAATTTAAGAAACTATAAGAGCTATTATGCTGTAAGTAAATTCTACCAAATGGAGGTGAATATAAAAGAAGTAAACTTTAAAAAATAATTACTGCTGAGTATGGTTTTACACCAATATTTTCATTTATGAAACTCATGAATGAAGACGACATTAGTGTAAACCATTTAAGCAGCTGTTGCTTTTGGATCGACAAGAAGAATTTATGTAACGTCCCGTTACTTTTGAGGTAATTTTTTTTATTTAATTAAAGTATTTATATTTAATTTAGAATTTACGAGTTTATTTCGTTCGTAAATCCTTTTAATTGCTTTATCAGCTTAAATTAGTTCGGGGCGTATTAATAATTATTAACGGGCCAATTAATAATTATTAATCACCTTTTGGTAAGTTTAAGTGGTTTGAGATTCGTTGTAAAAAGCTAAAAGCAAATGAGGAACGAGTTTGTAATTTTAAAATTCTTAAAAAATATCTTGGGACTATTCATCTTCTCTTTAAATTTATCAAAGTTGACCAAAGGTAACAAAACCTTCATCTTTCTCCTTCTTGAGGCCGTAGCCCCCCATTTCCGATAAAGTTTTAGGAAGTTTGGATTCCATTGCTAAGAAAATGGATGTGTATTTAATTGTTTGTGACATACCTGATTTTGATCACCTCTTAAGGCCCGTTTGGGATAGCTTTTGAAAGAGTTTAAAAATATTTTTTTAATTCAAAAACACTTTTAAACATTTCAAAAGTAATTGTCCTATGTCCTATTGTTATTAAACATTAATTAATTTACAATAATATGTTATTTCATTAATTGTCCTATGTTATTTCAGTAATTGTCCTATGTTTTATTCTACTACCGCTTTTTATTAATATTATATTCATTTTTTTTTCAATTGTAGCCAAGAAAATATCAGTTAGATGCACTAAATATTTGGAAGAATGTAATGACATTCGACAACGATTTCTCATTTTATGAACTCGCCAAGCATGGACATCCACTTGTTCTTGATGGGACATTTGAAAAGATATTGGACTATATGTGTATACCATTGAGCTTTATAGCAAATTTCAGAAATTATAGGAGCTATTATGCTGTAATGAAATTATGCCAAATGGAGGTGAATATAAAAGAAGTAAACTTTAAAAAATAATTACTGTTGAGTATGGTTTTACACCAAGATTTTCATTTATGAAACTCATGAATGAAGATCAAGACTGTAAACCATTTAAGCAGTTGTTGCTTTTTGATCGACTAGAAGAATTTATGTAACGTCCCATTACTTTTGAGGTAAAATTTTCATTTATTTAATTAAAGTATTTATATTTAATTTAGATTTTATATTTTAGAATTTACGAGTTTATTTCGTTCGTAAATCCTTTTAATTGCTTTATTAGCTTAAATTAGTTCGGGGCGTATTAATAATTATTAATCACCTTTTGGTAAGTTTATGTGGTTTGAGTTTCGTTTTTAAAAGCTAAAAACAAATAAGGGAAGAGTTTGTAATTTCGAAATTCTTAAAAATATCTTGGCACTATTCATCTTCTCTTTAAATACACCAAAGTTGACCAAAAGTCACAAAACCTTCATATTTCTCATCGAGGTTAAGAATACGAAGAGAGATAATAATTATATAATTTATGGTTTGTTTTAGTAAAAAATACAAAAAGAGAAGATGAGATTTAAATTAATAATTGATAATCAATAAATAATTAATTATTAAATTGTGAGAGCACGTACACGATTATTATATTTCTTTTCAAATATATTTATAAAACACGAAGATATATAATTTTATCAAACTACGAGTGAGTGTTGGTTAAAAATACCTAGATGTGTGATAAAATCTAAATTAATAAGTAAACAGTAATTAGTAATTAAAAATGGGATTGAACATCAACCTTTTTTATATTAATTTTAAAATATCATTTTTATTTCAATATTATTATAAAAATGGTAAAATACATATAAGCCCTCTATAGTTTTTGCCAAATGCATGAACTAGTTTGAAAATAGCAAATCGTACCCTAGTACTTCAATTTTTTTTTTTTTCAATGAGACCCATCCCCTCCAACACCATAAAATTTTTTAGCCATAACTTTTTCGTTTGAACTCCTATTTGGATGATTGAAAATGTTTTGGAATCCTCATTTCTATATCTAAGTTATAGTTACTTCATAACTTCAAAATCGTTAATGAATAAAATAGTTTATTATCGTCAAATTAGTAGGTATGATTTACACTATTAACCCTTTTAGTTACTAATGATTTAGAAGTTTTGAATTGACCATAACATAGAGGCTAAAATGAGAATTCCAAAATATTTTGAATCATCCAAATCAGAGTTCAAATGAAAAAGTTATGGCTAAAAAAAATTATGGAATTAAAGGGAAGTGATCTCGTTGAAAAAAAATTTGAAGTATAGGGGTATGGCTGACTGGAGAATCATAACTATCCCAAATACCACCTATGTTTTTTCCTCAACAGGGAAAATGGCTGATAGGAGAATCATAACTATCTCATCTTCGGAAGAAGAAGAAGAAGAAGAAACAAATGATGAAATTTTCCTGTGATGAAGACGAAGATGAATCTGAAGAAGAGAATGATGATGAAGACAGTGATGGTGATGACGACGATATTCTCTCCGAGTGTGTTATACGGTTTCTTAAAGGTAATTTCAAAATTCAATCGATCTCTGAAATGCCAATTTTTTATCATTATTGGATTGGATCATGTTTGATCAATATTGATTAAAATTTGTAAAGTAATTTACATGTTATTTGATTCCGGACCACTAGTAATGTTGTCGTAGTTCCCTGTACATTTTAGTACTACCTTGATGTACAGAAAAGATAGAACTGTGAGCCTCCTCCAATAGTTCCTTCTTGAAGGTCGATCCTAAAGGCACACATAGCCTCCTACGATACATCAGGGCATCATCGGTCGCAAAAGTAAAGTGACTAGGCGTATCGGAATCTGCTTCTCGGAAGCCTACCTGTAAGTGAGTCTCGCCCCTCTGTGCCTCGATCATCCTATGTCTCAGAGTAGGCCTCACTGTCAAACTAGCCAATTTCACTATCATGTCAGCCGTAAGGAAAAGCTACCTCGGCTCTCTCCAAATCTCACCTCAGTCTCATCGGTAAAGTCAATAAGTGCGATGACTTGCGACTAAGCTCATCCGCCACTACATTGGCCTTACCTGGATGGTACTGAATGTCGCAATCATAGTCTTTCACCAGCTCTAACCATCGCCGTTGTCTCATATTTAATTCCTTTTGAGTGAAGAAGTACTTGAGACTCTTATGGTCGGTGAATATCAAGATTTTCTCTCCATATAAATAATGTCTCCATAACTTTAGAGCATGAACCACAGCTGCCAACTCTAATTCATGTGCCGGGTAAGCCTTCTCATGTTCTTTCAATTTTCGAGAAGCATAAGCTATAACTTTCCCATGTTGCAAGCAGATATTAGAGGGCAGGTACGAGCCTTGCCTTGGATTTGGATATCGGACCCTCTGAGAAGAATGCTGAGATAGCAGTTTCACAGTCTTCTTCGCAGAAAAGGAAGGCTGAAGACGACCAGTCAGGTCCAGGGACTCAGCCACAGAGACAGTTTCAGGGTAAGAGTGGGGTATCAACCGGGTCTCAGGCTTATTCAGGACAGACGAGCCAAAATAGGGCACAGGTTCCTCCTATGCCTTATTGTCATGGCTGTTCTAGGTATCATTTTGGTGGGTGTAAGACGAAGAGATGTTTTTTTGTGACCAGTTGGGGCACGTCAGACAAAATGGCCCGAAACTTCAGGCCACACAGCAATCTAGTGGACAGGAGCAAGGACAGGGACGAGGTCAGTTTGAGGGTAGGGGCCAGGCTAGGCCCAACAAGGAGCCGCGACCTCTCCCAGTCCGATGTGGTTCGGGGACGAACCAAGCAGAAGCTGGTGGACATGTGACAGTCGGACCCTATAAGGGCGGGGAGTGATCGCCGATGCAATTAGTAGGCACGGACAAGGAGCGGCACCTGACAGGCTTCTAGGCAAAGGGCCACATGGATGAACCGACTCCATATCTGAATGAGAGGGATTCTGAGACTGTACTGGTATGGGACGGTACAGTTGAGGAGAGCTTAATAAGATTAATAAGTACTACCTATACTAACAAGGTTAACCTATAGTAAGGAACTCTATAGTTAAGCGTGCTTGGCTTGGAGCAATCCTAGGTTGGGTGGCCTTCTGCTTATGTCAGGATGCGTGTGAGTGAGGACAAATACTGAAAGGACTTGTGTTAGTTTGTGGGGACAGTCGTTAATCTTAAGAGCAAATTCGGGTTGTTACATTTAGTAATCCTAATAATAGTTTTCATAAAATAATTTCATCTAATAAATTAGATTATAAACAAAATTTAGAGGTTTTAATTGTTGAACTTTTCAAACATATATGTGCATTTAATAATTAGAAATAAAGATGGAAGTCTTAAGGACATTTGCATTCAATTTATTTATCAACTTAATTATTTATAGCATTAAACTTTTCCAGTAAAATTTACAATTCATAAGTAGGGATGGAAGTTCTAAAGACTATTACTGTTTTACATTAAATTTATTGGCAATTTAAATTATTGCTAGCTTTGTTTATGTTTTTTAATATTCCAATATAAAGATATTGTTTTAATTTAAAATATTTATTCAATCTACATAATATTTTTTAAATGAATATAGAACATAAAAATTTAAGTTATACCCAACATGATTTAATTGATTGTTTATACATTTTATTCAATTAAATTATTTATTTTATAAATAATATATTTGAAAATCATATAAAACTAAAAAAAAAAAATGAATAACATTACAAATTACAAATTTCAATAATACATCTACATTTGTCTCAATGTTTTTTCCGATTTTTTTAATATCATAAACTCTTCCTCACTTCAAGGGTTGCAACTCCATCTACCTTACAATTTGATCTTATCTTCAACAAAAACGGGCTCTTTGACTTAGCTTCTTTATAAAGAAATGAATTTAAAGCCAGTTTTTTTACCACATATGTGGTGGTTTAATAAAGAAATGGTTTTTTTTCAAAAAACCATACACATATAATTATAACTAATACTTACCATTTGTAACATATGAAGTTAATTTACTCAATTATCCATCAAATTACTATGTGACTTCACCAATAATTTGAACTCTAAAATTTTTAACTTATAATTTAGTTGTAAAAGTATATTCAGTTAATAATTTTAAATTATACAATTATTTTTTACTTATTATAGTATATAATTTTAATGAAATATTTTTTTTTCAATAACCAATGGAAACAATTCTCTAAATTTATTATAAAAAAACTGGCTTAAAAATACAAATTACTAATTTAATCAATTTGATTCATAAATTTTAATTTTAGGATTAAATAAATAAAATTAAAACAAATCTTAAAAGCCCAATTACCACGGAGTTTTTTTTTTAATATTATATATTTTAATAATATTTAGAAAAATATTGTAAAAAGAAAAATATTAGGAAAAGTAAGGTAAATCGCATACAAGGGATACGATTTTAAAACTTTAAAGCTAAAATCGTATCCACGGTATGCGATTTTACTGCAATCACATACTTTTAGGTAAAATCGCATACCGTGTATGCGATTTCAACCCTTTAAGTGAAATCGCATACACGATATGCGATTTCAAGACAGCAGCCCTTTTACACGCTTTCTCTTCTTCTCTTCTTCACTTTTCTATCTTCTTTCCTCACCGTTTCTGTTTTCCTCTCTAGCTTTGTTGCCGCCCCTCACCGTTTCGGATCAGATCTGCCGCCTCTCGCCATTTCCGATCAGATCTACCACCGGGTTGAGACCACCGCCCCTCGCCGTTACTCTTTTCACTTCTTCTACGCCGTTTCCGTTCATCATTCACCGGTAAATATCTCAGTCTTTATTTTGTATATTAAAAATGTTTGTTTGATTATATATATATATATGATTCAATGTGAGAATTTTATATAATATGATTTAGGAATTCATGATACTTAGTTAGATTTAAATTGATTTAGGATTCGTTAGATTCAAATTGATTTAGGGTTTGAAATTGATTTTTATGATAGTTCAATTTTTGTAAGTGATACTTAAATTGGTTTAAAAAGTGTGTAAATTAGATTGACAATGTTGTCTATATTGATAAAAAAATTTATACATTAGAATTGTTAGTGATTGAATTAGTTAGTTTGAAATCTAAATTTGCATTTGAAAATTTTGATCTGTAGTTATTGCCAATGGGAGATAAGTGTATTACATTACAATGTTACGTTAATGGACGGATTATTCATGGCCCTGATGGAATTGAGTATGACAAACCACCTTTCAAGACATTGACTATATGGAATGGAATAACTTTTGAGAATTTTAAGGCGTTATTAATGGGCACATTATTTGGAGAACTTAGACCAAATAGGGTAGATATATACTATCGCCATCTGACACAAATGTCATCTAGTGTCATTAGATATGTCCCAATAAGTATCAAGAATGATGTAGATTTGACATTTATGATCACCGTCAGTTTGCCTCCACCAAATATGGTAGATTTATATGTGGATAGTGACGTATGTTTTGAAAATACGGAGGGTAACGTTGTTGGTGATCAATCTAATGATATTGGGTTTCTTCCCTATCATCCATATGAGACTATTCCACCGACGAATGAGTTTATTGATATACGTACATTAACTGACGATGAAGAAGAAATGCTTGATTTGAATAGTGATAGTAGGATGCATGATGTCACTTGTCCTTCTTTCACGGAGTTGAACATTGATTCTTTGAATCGTATGAATGAAGTCCCATCGTTTCCATGTGTTGTATTAAGAGGTGGAGATGAGGAATTGCGTACGGGACTTAGGTACAAAACAAAAATTGATTTGAAGCATGATGTGAAACGGTGGTCAATAAAAAATCAATATGATTTTGATGTCATCGAATCAACACCTGCGATATGGGCAGTGAAATGTGTAAAGTATAATAATGGATGCATATGGAGACTTAGAGCATCAATTCGAAAAGTGCATAATATGTTTGAGATCACACAACTTACTGGTCCTCACACTTGTACATACTCGTGTGTGTCTCAAGATCATCCTCAATTAGATTCTGTGTTTATTGCTAGAGAGATTCGAAATATGGTGAAAGTCGATAATACTGTTAAAATTGTTTTGTTGATGCAACACATATTGGACAAATTTGGATATATTGTCAATTATGGAAGAATTTGGGAAGGTAAGAACAAAGCCATTGAAATGGTATATGGTAATTGGGAAGAATCATATAAAAAATTACCACGGTGGTTTAATATTTTTAAACAAAGAAATCCGGGAACACAAGTTGATTGGAGACTTGATTCTATGGAAGAGGCAGGGAATTATATATTGCGGTCCGTATTTTGGTCGTTCGGGCCATCCATAGAAGGATTCAAATATTGTAGGCCTATTATACAGATTGACGGAACCTATTTATATGGAAAATATAATGGCAAATTATTGATTGCCACATCTTTGGATTCCAATGGCCATTCATTTCCACTAGCTTTTGCAATAGTAGATGTTGAAAGTTCTGACACTTGGGGTTGGTTCTTGGCTCTGTTGAGATTGAGAGTGACGCAACGCTCTGGTATTTGCTTGATATCAGATAGACATCCTGGTATAATCTCTGCAGTAAATAATCCTAGAAATGGATGGGCATCACCAATGGCTCATCATCGCTTTTGTTTAAGACATGTGGCAAGCAATTTTAATGAAAAATTCAAAAGCAAGTTGATGAAACAATTGGTTTTTAGAGCCGGTTCTCAATTTACAGTATCTAAGTTTCAGAAATGTATGGATGAACTATCTGAACTGAATCAGAATTCCATTCGATATTTTGATAACATTGACCCGTCAAAGTGGACTCAAGCATTTGATGAGGGATATAGATATGGTTGGATGACGACAAATTTATCTAAATACATCAATGGTGTATTAAAAGGAGCACGCTCATTGCCTATCACACCATTAGTAGAGGCCACATTCTACCGGTGTGTAACATACTTTGAGGCACGAAGAACAGAGATTAGAGATGCACTTGGACAAGGTGATGAGTATACAAGGTATGTTTCATTGTTGACATAATATTATAATCTTAAGTTTCGTATAATCTATATATTACTTATTATTTTGTGGTAGGTTTGCATTGAATAAAATGTCTCGATGGACTGCAAAAGCAAGTAAGCATCGAGTAAACGTATTTGATAGATTGCATGGCGAGTTTGAAGTAACAACTGCCTATTGTAATATGGCATCACAAGGAGGTAACCGTCATGTTGTGCACTTGGAGTTAAAAACATGTACTTGCAAGAAATGGCAAGTATACGGAATCCCATGTTCGCATGTAATTGCAGCTTGCTTACATTGTCATGTAGATTACATGAAATATGTAGAAGATTATTACAAAATGTCTACATACAACTCTTGTTATGAGCCACAATTTCATCTAATCCCTCATGAAGCGGAATGGCCTTACCCTAACTTTGACGTGATACATCCTAATCGATCGCTATTAAGGGCGGTAGGCAGACCACGAAGTAGTAGAATTCGCAATGAGATGGATTTGAGAGAAACAGGTAGAAAGTTAAGATGTGGAATTTGTAAGCAGGATGGGCATAATCGCAGAAAATGTCCTAATAAAGAGGGGAACCCAACACATGAGGGAAGCACGTCATATTCGAGGAACACATCATTGTAGACAATTTTTTTTATCTTTATTTTTTTTTGATCATTTATATATAGAATTTGTATTTTGATTTTATAGAATTTGACTTTATTTATATATAGAATTTGTATTTTAATTTTATAGAATTTGTATTTTTTATTATTATTATTTTACTTTAATTTTGATCATTCATTGTAGACAATTTGACTTTATAGAATTTGTATTATGATTTTAATTTTGATCATTTATATATATTATGCATTCTTTCAGTGATGGATCCAGGACCTAGAGACACCGAGGTTTTACATAGACAGGATGACCATAGATCCAGTTTGGTGTGGACCAATCGAATGACACCTGTTCTTACTTGTAGGCGCAGAGAGACTACTGTGCGTAGCATTCCACATGATCCTCGTATAGATGTATACTTACACGACGCAGGATTTTATGGGATTTCTCGGATAGGGTTTATAGCTTTAGATTGGCATTTGATTACCGCATTGATCGAGCGATGGAGACCTGAGACCCATACTTTTCACATGTCTATGGGGGAGTGTACTATTACTCTACAGGATATCTCAGTTTTATTTGGTTTACCTATAGATGGAGATGTAGTCACTGGATCGGTCTCACTTGGATGGGTAGGTTTACGTGAGCGTCTATTAAGTGTCACTCCAGTCAGACCTCATTTACATGGATCACGTCTATCTTTAACATGGTTGGAACAACAGTTCACAGTACTACCTGCTGATGCAGATGAGATTACAGTACAACGACACGCCCGGGCGTACATTATGCAACTAATTGGTGGGTGTCTGTTCGCTGACAAATCGAGCAATTTAGTCCATTTAATGTTTTTGCCTTTACTTGAGGATTTCCAGATAGCCGGTGGCTTTAGTTGGGGATCTGCGTGTTTATCATGGCTATATCGGGATATGTGTAAGGCTTCTTCCAAAGACGCCCACGAGATTGCCTGGCGACCGATATTACTTGATTGTGGGCATGGGATCGATTTCCTACTATTGCTCCTCGGCGATTACTTATACGACGCCATCGTGATGTTGATCTACCCCTGGGTGCACGGTACATTACATATATTTTAGTTTTTTAAATATGTTTACTTCATTAACATACTAATATATTTTAACATATTGTTTATAATTTGCATTTGCAGGTGGATAGATGACTTTTCCGTCACTGAAGTTTCGACTCATGTTTTACTTCAGTATAGATACATGCTAGATCAATTGGGAGAAAATGATGTATGTCTTTCAGTTTATGTATTCTTGGTTATTGGATTGTGAATTACTCTATTAATTAACTAATATTTTTCAATGTTATAGATCGTGTGGGAACCGTATCTGCATCACATGATATCATTGCCGGACTTCTGTATGGATAGTCGTGACGTGTGGCCGAGTATTTGCCCACTCATTTGCTTTCATATAGTTGAGTGGCATCGTCCAGATCGAGTCATGCGTCAATTTGGTCTCAGACAAGATATTCCATCACCATGTGATACAGATCTCCGTTTACACACATTGGATCTTAGAGGTCGCAGAGATGCTGATTGGCAGATAGAACATGCACCTCTCATAGCACGGTGGTCAAATCGACGATTTCATATTATTGATGGACATCCTGTTCAATTTCCTGGTGACTGTGAGGCTGATTATGTAGAGTGGTATACCTCTATCACTCGTTTGTTCATTACTCGACACGCTGCTGCTTTTAACTTTGTGGTGAGTCATAAAAATTGTTTTTTTTTTAATTATTGTTAACATCGTAAATTAACAACTTTCTTTGTTAATCAGCTTGGTCGACTGCAAAATGTCTCTCTAGATTGTCCTGATCAGCTGACTCGAGACTATATCGGAGAATGTGTTCCTCATATGGAGGAATTCAATACTATGTTCAGTATAGAGCGTTCAGATCCTCGCTTTAGAAGAGGTCGTCGTCCACGTGCACATCCTGCTCCTGAGGAGGCGGGAATTGATGATGTCGTTCTTGAGGAGATGCATACCGAGGAGATGGGTGATGTACCAGAGACCACACACAACTATCCTAGTAACCCGTCATCCCCTCATTTTGTCATGGTACCAACCCCGGAATCACAGGAAATATTTTCACAGGTCTTCATTCCTGAACCTGATAGTGATGTTGATGTACCGCGAGTTCCAGTACGTACTCGCGGTCGAGGACGGGGGCGGGGAGGGAGGCTTCGTATTGGTGGTGATGGTGCCGGTCCATCACATCATATGGATGATACAGGACCATCTCAGGTGGTCGATGGTGCCGGTCCTTCACATATTACTGATGATTCATATATAACCCCGATAGGACGTGTTCGCCCTCCTCGTAATAGGAGACGACCTCCGTGTGGGACAGGAGGTCATCGATGATGATGTATTTATTCAAAACTTGTTAAGACTTGAATAATTCATTATTTCAAATCAAATGTCAATTTCAGACTTCGATTGTTATTATTATGAATGTGAGAGAATATTTCATATTTTGTTGATCAATATTTCACATTTTTAACGAGCCACTCAAAAATTTGCATACAGTTTTTTAAAAGAAAATGGCCATAAAAAAAATTTGCACTCTCTGGTTTGAAATCGCATACAGAGTATGCGATTTCTATCGAGAGAGTTTTAAAAAAAATTAATTGGTCTCTGTATGCGATTTCAAAGCAGAGATTTAAAAAAAAAAATTGCACTGGTTTGAAATCGCATACTCTGTATGCGATTTCAACCAGTCTATTAAAATCGCATACAGACCTTTTGCTTTTAAAATCGCATACTCAGTATGCGATTTCAACTTTTTCTATCTAAAATCGCATACTGGGTATGCGATTTACAATATTTTTATTAATATTTTCAAAGTTACAATATTTTTAGGAATATTTATTAAAACCACAATATTTAATTTCAAAACCCCAATTACCACCTCTGTTTTTTCCTCGGCAGAGAAAATGGCGGACCGGAGAATCATAACTATCTCATCTTCGGAAGAAGAAGAAGAAACCGACGATGAAATTTTCTGTGACGAAGACGAAAATGAATCTGAAGAAGAGAATGATGATGAAGACAGTGACGGTGATGACGACGATATTCTCTCCGATCGTGTTATCCGGTTTCTTAAAGGTAATTTCAAAATTCAATCGATCTCTGAAATGCCAATTTTTTATCATTATTGGATTGGATCATGTTTGATCAAGATTGATTAAAATTTGTAAAGTAATTTACATGTTATTTGATTGCTCAGAATTTTATTTGTGAATTTCTTTGATCTGTTTTTGTGATAGAGGGTAAGAATTTAGATTCGTTAAGACTCAAAGATTGCAAAGCGTATTTACGGGAGAACAAGCTAAGAATAGCAGGGACTAAATCCGTCTGCAGTCAAAGAATTGTGGAACATTGGAGGTATTTACTGATCGCCAATATTGCATTCAATAATTAGGAAATTGAAATTTTCAAATAGTGATTTTTCATGGTTCATTTACCTCAATCGACCTCTTGAATTTCGAGAAGTGATTATGTCGGTAAATGTTGATTGATTTCCTTCATCATCTTTTAGACTGTAATAAAAGGAAGTTGCAAGATCATTGGTATATTATAGCTTTCAAATAGATTTAGTGATTGATCTTTTTTTTTTCCGATCTTATTCGATTTGGATATGTTCTATAGGCTGTAAATTTTTGCATTTCAGGATGAAAGATGGAAATGGTGAAGCATGCTATCCAAGGTCATCATTTGTCGTCAATTGTACAGGTGACGTTTCCCCCCCATCATTTGTTATAGCCTTTCATACTTATTTCATATCTTTGTGAGTATAATCATTTAATTAAACAATAATTCAGGTGATGTTTGTAGGGGAGATATTGTGTTGTTCACTCAGAAAGTTTATGCAAAGTATTCATACAACCTTTTCTTTTAACGTTATTTTTGTGTGATACTTTGGACCGGACTCTTAATTCTCGCTGATCTTTAATTTCTAATAGGTTTGATAAAGTAACAAGACATGGAGGATTGATAGGGAAGAGAACTGTTGCTGGGAGAGTGATCAAGGAGAGCTATGGTGCTAACAAACAACAGCATACTTTTACAGTAAGGCTATCCCAGAAACTTATTTTTTTCCCTGGAATATTTCTATTTTTTTTTTTATTGATTTTGAGCAGAATTTAAGGTTAATGGATAATTTCAATGGATGTTTAGCAGAAGTGTGGTAAATGGATCATTTGTTTACATCTAATGTTGGCTGCAGTGATCAAGTAGTTGTCAATACAAAATGAAATGATGCAGTTTTCCTCTTCTTCATTTATTTATTGTTTCATCGATCTACTATATAATTTTTTTGGTGCATAATGTTTTAAATGCTTGTGATCATAATGTGCTAGGTTGAAGTTTTATGGAGCAAGGGAATTAGGAAGCTACCCCCGCTTTTTCCCCTGCTCGTGAAGGGTCGGAATCTATATAAACTACGAACTTTCAGACAGGTAAGTAATTACTTTTCATGAAAATGAAGTTGGTAGCGATGTTTTTGTGTCCCACACCCTAAAGTATGGGACAAGTGTGTCATGTCTACCCTAAGATTTTTTATCTTTCTGCAATACACAAATTAATATTAAAGGGAAAGTTCTACAAATATGATCGTAAAAGTTAGTATAAGTCAACCCTATACTTTTGCATTGACATTACGAAAAATACAACTTAATGAAAATTGCTTGCGAGTTCACATCCAAAGTGAAGCTTGGTGTGTGCGTTTTACACCTGCGATCGTGTCAGATGTCTTCCCCTCCCATTTTAAACTCTCTCTGTGTATGTTTATTTGTAAGATGTGACTGAGATTTCTCCATTATCTGTATGTTTTGCTCCCCTCTTTAGTTTTGGAATGATGAAGCAGAAAGACGCCAAGTTCTTACTGAGAAACACAAACGAGGTGCAGCAGCCAGGGGTTTGCGAGCATCGAAGACAAGGAAAAGTAATTTCTCTACAAATGGAGGTACTAAGAGAGGTAATGCTTCATTGTGACTTTTATTTCCTCTCTCCACAAACCATTAAAAAGAGAGGTAATGCTGCAGTAGAGAAAGATTCCACGTCATGTTTTTTCATTGTTATTATTAGGAGGTGCCCGGAATCGAAGACATTTGCCCCTTGCAAGACAAACCTTAAACAGGAATGAGCAAGAAAGCGGCAGAAGAGGAATTCATTTTATGGAGATGAACAATCTCAGGTAAACAAGCATCATAGGGCCCAATATTTTGTATTATAAGTTTGGTGACCTCATGATTACTCTTATAGAAATTATATTCATGAGCCACATTTTGAATGGCAATTCAAAATTTAAGTATTATTGATTACAATCTAGATGCTGTAATCCATTTTTGTGACCCATGTAATTGCTTACACCATATAATCATTTCCTACACTAATTGTATATATACACGCATATTTTCGTTTTGGACTGAACAAAGGTTTGGTTTGAATTTTGCCCGTAACTTCTCAAACTTATAATTTGTTTCAAAAATACTCTTTGAGTGCAATTTATGTTAAGTTTAACTAGACTTAAAGATATTTTTAAAGCTTGTTTTTTGAACAAAAGAATATTTCTTTGACAAAGGGTAATGTCCTGAACAAAAATGTTTTTGAAAAGGCAATTTCCACAACAAAGGGTATTTTTGAAATAAAATAAAAGGTTGAGAAGGTAGAATTGAAAAATTTTAAAACAATGGGGGCGAATTTAAACAACCATCCTAGGATTAGGGGTATTTTGTATAACTAGAATTCTAGCACGTGCGATGCATGTGTAATTTTACTTTATAATAAAATGTATTTATCAATTATAATAATTAACTAAAATTGTATAAATAATTTAAATTTAGAACTTTTTATGTATTAAATAAATGTTTTTTTTTTTAATTTCGCAATTTCATTAGTTTTTTTTAGTAAAGTAAATTATCTATTAGATATTATTTTTAAAATTTAACACATTTTTAATATTATAATTTTATGTGGTCACAAAATTATCTTTATTATAATTGGCTAACTTAAAATATGAATCAAAATAAGAAAATGTAACATTTTCAATACTTGAGTAGACATTATTTAAAAAAACACATAGATATGTATATCATACATATTGTGACTTTTAAACTTCTTTCGATTTTATATTTTTTTTTAAAATACTATATTTGATTATTAAATTGGATGTTGATAGTTACTACAAAATAATTAGTTTTACGTTATTTGTACCTTGAAATGTATTTTTTATAATCATTTTATTTTTAAAGCTTTTACAATTCTAGCACATAAAAAAAAAAGAATTATTATTATGAAAACAAAAATTAGAAAATATTAGAATCATTGTTGCTTTATTAGAAGAAAAAAATGCAAAATAAATTATTGTAGATATAAAGTTCTATAACTCTAGTCTTCCGTCGTGAGTGAAAATCTTGAGAAAGCTTTCATTGTAAAAACTGCATTGAAAATTATAATCAATATTACTAAACACACATATGAGTATTTAATTATCCAAGAAGAAATTTAAATTTTATAAACATTCTAAAATAATTTAATCACATAAATTTAAGAAGAAAATTAATATATATATATATATATATATAAAATGAATGGGGTAAATATCGTACCTAGAACTCGAGTCAACCAAAGATATCAACTACAAACATCCAAAAGAATACAACTTGTGTAGTAATAATAATAATCGTGCAATGATAAGAATCAAACTTAAATGTCAACTTTGTGAAACATCTAAAAGAAAAATTATTATTAAAAACATTACATAAAAATAATTATTGGATATAAATTATGCCAATAGATTCGGGAGGAAATATCAATAAAGTAAAACATCTACAAAAAAAAAAAAAAAAAAAAAAAAAAAAAAAAAAAAAAAAAACCACAAATTCGATTAGAAATTACATAAATTAAAAAAAACAACAACAAAAACACATAAGAATACACGTAGGAATAAAAGTCTAATCTTACACATACCCTGATAATTTCAACCATCTTCAAATTATCTTTTTCTAAATAAATCAGTTAAAATGTGGTGAGAAACCATACTATATATTTTTTCTAACATATAAATATTTAAAAGATCGAAATATTTTTTATTTCATTTTTCTATGGTTTATAAATCTTTTTCTAAATGATTTTATTAACATATTATTATGTTCTATTTAATATTTAAATTATTGTATAGTTTACTAATTTACATAATTATATGCCTTTTTATATAAGACGATTTTTTTAACATCTTTATTTTTAAAATTTATACTACCAAATAAAAAATAAACTGTTTGTTCTATATACGTATGTTAGTTAATTTTTGCATTTATAGATTATTTATTTCTAATTTTAATAAAAATTTAAGAAATTATATATTTTTTTCTCTTTGATTTTTAAACTTTAAAATATTTTTAATTAAAAAAATTTATATTTATTTAAATATTATAAAATATTATACCATTACTAATTCAATAAATTATATTTTGTTGTAGTTGTTTTTTTTTAATCTTAACTGTTTTTTTTTAAACAATTTAAGTTTTTTTTAATATTTTTTAAAATTAAAGCACCGTCACCTTTATTAAATCATTTAATATTTGAATACTTAAATATAATTTATTTTTCATAAATTGGTGATAAACCTAAAAAATAAATTCATTTTAATATCACATTCATTTTCATATGTTGTACTTTTTTTTCAATTATTTTATAATTTGATGTTGTGAAAACAGTAAAAAAAACCAAGGAATTTATTTAATAAAATTGACAATTTCTTATTCAATGAAGAGAAATATTTTATTTATAAAAAAAAAGAGAAATATTTTATTAAAAATATAAATAGTCATTTAATAGATAGTGGAGTATAAATAATAATGGTATTTTTAGTAATTTGAAGGTTTTAAAAGGGTATATATAATGGCATGTTAGTAATTTTAAGATTTTAAAAGGTAGTAGTCCAAAAAAGTTTCTTAAACATCATCACTTTTATATATTAAGGATAAGGATATAACCATTCATGTAATATTACAAATTTATGAATATATATGCTTTTATCAGTAAAAGATAAAAATATAAGAAAAATAAAACCGGCAGTAAAAATTTCCTTAATATTTATAAATATATCATTCTTAAAAATAAGTCAATCACTTATTGATCATGCTAAATAATTGATTGACGGTGTATATATCCATTGATTTACATAATTTAGTAATTGACTTAGATATTAATTGATAGTAAATCATAATAGATCACTTATTAACGTTCTCAATAAAAATGGCATATTTGCAAATATTATACAAAAAAATTGCTAAATTAATTATTTAAAAAAAAAATTGTATTTGTAAATATTACTAAAAAGAAAAATTGGTAGATATGTTATCACCTCTAAATATATCAGATAACACTAAGTTTTAGTAATTTTTTTTTAAAAAGTATACTTTTTCCAAATAAATTATAGAGAACATTTTATAAAGCATTCCTTAACTATAAGGGTTGTCGTCTTCAAAAAAAAAAAACTATAAGGGTTGTCACCCTCAAACTTTTAATGACACCCTCAAACTTTTAATTGGAACAATTCCACCTAGAAATATTGAATTTGAAAATTACCCCATTTAAATTATAATTTTACTAATTATTTTTATGAAATCACTATAGTATCGGGTCTTCAAGGGCCCCCATCCTGCCTCAACCCCTTCCTAGACCGATCTTAAAACCCTCGTGGTGGCGGAGATGATGGTTTGTTCTCCAAACTAAAGTTTTCCTCCCTCATTGAGATAAATGATGTATTACTCGTCTTTAAGTTGATTTAATTTATGGTTTAATTTAACAATTCAAGATAATTTAAAGAATAAAATTTTAAGGATCTAATTTTATAACCACTCGTGGCTTAGGTAAGGGTTGTTGGGACATTTTAGATAACTAGTATTTTACTACATGCATTTTTTTTTTCAATATATGGAATTCATCAATTTAATTATGAATGTATAGTATTATCTTTTTTCAATGTTATATGTTTATTTTTAATTGATTCAAATTTATACAATTATAGCTCAGGGAAATAGATTTTTTTCATAGAAATGCAAACCATATTTTTATAATTCTACATCTTTTATAATTGAGTATCTTTCTAATTTTTTAATTTTCAACCATGAAAATGAATGATAGTCTTAGTTTCATCTCAATAATTTTAAATATTTTTGTATTGTTGCACTTGATTTCCTCCCAAATTTTAAAATATCATAATATCAACATAAGTTGAGAGTTTTTTAACAATATAATCGTTTAGATTTTATGACAAAAAAAAGTACTCAAAAAAATTAGTGCATCAAAGCATTATTCTAATTTTTAACTAATTATTAGTGTCCAATTTTAAATATGGAATTGTGAGGAAAAATCTAATTTTGATACTTAGTATTGTAGAATTTTGTGTTAGAAGAATGGGAACTTCCAAAAATTAACCTTTAAAATAAATATATATTTTTAATTTCATCTAAGATAATTATTAAAAATAAAGCAGCGAAACTCAATAAAGAAATATAAACTCAACAAATATAATTTTTTTTAAATAACCTATTAATTATTTTAATATAAACTATTTATTGCTAAGCAATTTCTCCAATATTGAATAAACTATTTATTCACACTTATGTTAATAATTGCATTGCACGCAATTTGGATCATTTTTTTAATGAGTGGTTGATAATTTATTATACATATCATAAACTTTTTTTAATCATCTCATAAATAAAAAAAACATTTTCCTCTTATGTAAAATAGGTAAATAATAAATAATGCAAACTCATTAGCAAGAATTTTTCTAAATTCTACACTTTTTAAAATAAAAAAAATAGAAAAATAATTATTTCTTATTTCAAAAGGTCAAATATATATATATATATTAACAATGCAATTTCATTGATGTATGAAAGAGCCCAAAAAGGCAAGAAATGAGCTACAAAAAATCTTCCAATTTAAAAGCTATAAAAGAAGGAGCATAATTACAAAATATATTACAAAGTGCACTCCATTTGGAGGCTACAAGAACACTACACTCCCAAACATCCTCCCAAAAATTACAAGTGTCCTTAAAGATTCTTCTATTGCACTCGAGCCAAATGTTCTATAAGATACTTCTTCTTCCCAACATGCAAAGAAACTTTCAGCAAAGGTACCACTTTGGATCTAGGGTTCTTATGACTAGCCCAATTCATGTTGAAAGTGTAGAAAAGGTTGTTCCAAATGGCTTGGGAGAAGCTGCAGTCAAGCAATAAATGTCTTGTAGACTCTGAACTCTTAATGTAAAGGCAACATCAATCGAGTTGTAACGTAAACCAAGGTTTTCTAGACTGCCTCTTTTTGTTAGAATTAAGCCCGTAATTAAGAACAAGTCAAAGGAAAACTTTAATCTTTTTAGGAAACTTCACTTTCCAAATGATCATACTAGGACTATCAGCTTCAAAACCAACTTTTTCCCATAGGAGATGGAGGTCATTACTACAAGAAAAACCATTGCTACTATCCATCGACCAAATTCAAATATTCTCTAGAGAGTTAATATGAATGGCCCCAAGAAGTGATAACAACTCAATCCATTCCACCACCTCCCAATCATTCATATTTCTCCCTAACTCAATGTTGTAGAGGACGAAACCAGTAAACCCCATCACATTGTTCACCTGCTCCAATCATTATCCTCGAAATACGATCTTGAATGATGCACAACTTATCAGTAAATGTAATCATATAATATAATTTGTTAAGTAAATGAGAAACAGATAAAAGGTTGCAAGTGAGCTCTGAGATGTATAAATCATCATGCAACTTCACGTTCTGACTCAAGGTGACTGATCCTCGTTGCCGTGCAAATGTCTGTTTTCCATTCGAAAAACCAACAGAAATAGGGGTTATGTCAATCAAGTTATAGAACGATGGTACATTACCAGACATGTGGTTCGAGCACCCTGTATCAATAATCCATAGACCAGGATAAACTCTCTCACCATTCAATTTAATATTTGATGAATTCTGCCCTTTTGAATTCAACATTTGGACAAACGTAGTCCATTGATCATTAGTGAGACCATGAAGACCACTTCTATCATCATCATTGATAGTGGCCATAATTATTTCAGTTTGTTTTGTAAGGTTTTCACTTAGCGTGGTCATTTACGATAAAGATCGTTAACCTGCTTTGATACCATGAAGAATTTGAAGAAGTATTTCTCTTATTGATTTTGATAGCATATAGCCTATATTTATACAAAGATTTCTAGGTTAAGATAAGATAAACATATAGGCCAAAGATTAATTAGAAAAGGAATAAAATAAACAAAATATCAGAAAAATCGTACTATGGCCACGACCGTGGGAATCAGTGGCCTCGACCACGAGCTGTGGCCGCGACCGTGAGAATTGGTGGCCACGGCCCCGACTCACGGCCGCGGCCCCGGGAGGAAAAACTTCATTTTTCTTCGTTTTTCCTCCTCCTAACTCTAATAGCCACTTCCCAAAAAAAAAATCGAAGGAGTTTATCAATACTTTTTGTTACATGTACTGGAGCTTTCAACACAGAGAAGAAATAAGTGGGAAAGCTACATAGAATGGATTGCACTAAAGTCAATCTACCACCTCTAAAAATGTAAATCTTTCTCTATTTGGATATATTTTTCTCAATTTTTTCCACCACTGGATCCCAAAAATCATTTGAAGAAGGATTACCTCCTAAGGGGAGACCTGGATAACTCATGGGAACGGAACTAGCTGCATAGTTTAAAATGATAGCTACGAAAAGAGCCTCCTCCTCACTCAGATTAATGTCCACCACTGAGGACTTAAGACTATTCACAGGAAACCCTGAACCATTCTAAAAAAGCTTGACCACATTAGCAAGGTTACTAATGTGGGACATGTTAAAATCGGAGAACATAAGAGTGACATTCGCAAATTGCAAGTGAGAAACTTCCACATTACCAACCTTCAATTCTTTGATAAAGTTGTGATTTTGATGTTTCAACAACGACCTATTGAAGCTATCATCTACAAGCAAAGAGAGAAAAGGCGAAAATAGGTCTCCTTGTTTAATTCATCTAATTAGCTTTGAATATACCCTTAGCCTTGCAATTTAGGAGGATAGAAAAATTAGCACTCCTAAGATAACCCTTCATCCGCATGCACTTTTTCTAAGGAAAGTCTTTCTTTCTAAGAATCCACAACAAGAAGTTCCAATCCACACAATCATAGTATTCTCTAAATCAAGTTTAATATCAATCCCTTTCTTTTTACTACTTCTATAATCCTCCACAATTTCATTGCCCAACAAGATAGAATCTACAATTTGACTCTCTCCAATGAAAGTGTTTTGATAGATAGAGATTGTATTAGGGAGAACTCTTTTTAATTTGTCAGCTAGGACCTTGGTCAGAATCTTGTACAAGCAAGTAGTGAGGCTTATAGGGCCATAATCTCTCACAGCTAGGGCATCGATTTTCTTGGGAATGAGAGTAAGATGGTCTCATTAACACTGGCATTAACAATACCGTTCTAAAAAAACTCATGGAACAACATTATAATATCGACTTTAATGATGTTCCAAGTTTATTTTAAAAATTCAACGGCAAAACCATCGAGCCCGGGAGCTTTTCGGATGCCTAACCCTGAAATAGCTTTAAAGACCTCCTCCTCCTCAGTAACATGATTGATAAGGTAAGCATTATTTTATATAGAAATATGTTCCCAGTCATCCACTTCCCAAAGGAACCGATTTCCAATCTTCTTAGTGAATAACTCAGTATTGAACCTTATAAATTTCCACTATAAGAAAACTATCAATAACCTTATAACTCATTATTAATTGGCCCACTCAAATTTTACTATATTTATAAATATATTTTTTTTAAATTAAAATATATAATAGAAAATTTTACTAGAGCTTCAATCAGCCCAATTATAAATGCATTTTTTTATGTTAAAAACAATTAAATGAACACAATATCTTTTGGTAAGTATTGTGGGAATGAAGGGATTTAAACCACTTCCTTAACAGGATTAATCCAACATAAATTGTATTAGATTGTCATCTGATTGACCCAATGACATCTATGCCAACCTACGCGTAAACAATTTCATGGATTAGTAACATCCTAATTGATAAAGTTGTACCAATTTAATTGGGATGTCCCGATGTACCTCCCGATTCCTATTGCCGCTATTTATAAATAAATAAAAACTAGTGACAAGAAGATAGTCGCCATCAAAAGAAAGAAAGAAAAATGATTTCTAATCTGAAAACTACAGAATATGAAACCAAGATTCATAATATGAATGAAATGGAACAAGAAAAAGCTCACAGTTACTATCTGGAAATGCAAGTGCCATCCTATAAAAACCTTGGAGGATTATTCTCACTAGCAATTTTAACACACCTTTTTTGACTTCAACATATACAACACAGTGAAAAGCCTTAACACCTACACTTCATCACTTGCCAATAAGGTCGGCTGGTCGCCTCCGTCACGAGTAGTCACAAGCACGGGCCAAATGGAAATGGAAACTATTTCTCGACTCAACTGTTTAATTATCACACCCAACAGGGAAAAAATTACCCTAAATCAATTATATGGACCGAGATCTCAGCGCTGTTTAGCTGATCGATTCACGGTAGAACAACCAATATACTTTTGATGAATCTTCAATCTTTGAATTAAATCTTATAATGGTTTTGGCAGATTTCGACTAGAAGGTCCGTGTAAAAGTTTGACAAACCCGAGGAAGCTCAATTTTCCATCAGTATGTCTAATCCAATCATGAAGAACTGCATGAACCGGGACAGAAGGGCTAAGCCCAAGTTCCTGAAATTCCCAAATACCAGAGATCAGTTCACAACTATACAGTATGAATTCAGGCAAAAACTTCCTCCAACAAGAATTGAAATTTTAAAACAAAGAAACCAATGCATGTAAAGAAAATAAATTTGAACTCTTTCTGAGAAATCATGGTTGCATTTTAATTTGTTAATAAGGTTTTGGAAGTCAAAAGCACGGAGTATGGTTTTAAAACAGTAACAGTTCCCTAATAAGTTACCTTTGGATTTGTTTGATACCATTTTAAGTTTTTTACTTTTTCAATTGAAAAATAGAACTTGTTAAGTAACTATAGAAAAGCCCCAATTGGAGGATTTTTTTGTAATCCAGGGGAGCACTTTTTGTATTTCCTCTCTTCATTTATCAATGAAATGTCTCTTATAAAAATAAAAATAAAATTAAGTAACTATAGAAAAGCTTCTTTGGTGGTGATTTTTCAATTTTTTTTTTCTTTTCATATTTTAAACTTGTAGGAGAGAGATGCGAGAGGTAGTAAACTAGAACGTGCATGTAGAAAGAAACTAACAAGAAACAATGAATGTAAAGAGGGATTAATAAGAAATAATGTGTAGAGAGATATTCATGAGAGAACATGGAAAAAAACATTGAGTGAGAAATAGTGTGTAGAGAGAACTCATTTTGAAAACACCTACTCTTTTAAAAACATATTGGACTCTCTACTGTACCTTTTATTCTACCAAAACATCTAAATGCACTACGGAAGATTCCATGTCTAGCACAAAGATATAATTGTTCTGATGAAAAAAGATATTATAAGTTTAAAGAGCGGAATGGACGTGTCTCATCATAAGCTAATCAAACATACCGAAGCCAGTTCCTCTATAACAATAGCTCGGTTTCCATCCTTCTCAAACAGATCATAAGCACAACGAGCATGTTGCTCCCATCTATCAAGAGCCTCAAGTTGATGGATACTTAGCGTAGCAGCACAGAACTCTTCGAAATCCATTCTTCTATATTGCAAGGCATTAAGCTTCACATAAAAGGGAAGAAACACATAACTCATAAGCAATGAAAACTTAATTGAAGTAGACTTTAGAATATAGTTAAGAGAAAATACCAAGTCAATAAATCGGGGATCCTTGATTCCTTCATAGCGTTTGTTACATTTTTTCATCAGAGCCTGACCATAAGAAAAAGGATAAATGGTCATAACAAACAAAAATCATTTCTGTAAAAAAAATGATGAAGAAAAACAAAAGAAAAGAAAAGAAAGAAAGAAGAGAAAAGCTGAAGCAAACCAACATCTTTGATGTTTTCAATGCTTATGGTGCCATTTTTGCTCGGTTCCAAGAGTGTGAATTGTGTCTTCAAATAGAATATCTCATCTGCCGTTAATGTTTTCGACACAGCCTGCCACATTGCCAGAGAAAAAAGGAATATTAAAAAAAGCAAAACAATGGAAAGAAAAGAAAAATTGTAGTTAGAAAGACCCAAAAATACATGGACCATTAATGCAGCAGATGGATATGCAGAAAAGAAAATCAAATAAAAAAATATTACAAAATACAAACCCTTAAAGCAGCTTTTCGAAGAGATGACGAACGCATGTAAGTCTTCATGAGTTTGAATATTAGTATATCAAGAGGCACTTTTACATCTATAGAATTTTTAATCCATGGATGACCTGCATTGCGAAGACAAATGAGAATGGAAATTATAACTACAAGAACAATCAATTTTTTTGACCGACATGAAGCACGCACTCAAGGCTTGAGCAGCAGACATCCTTTTTCGTGGGTCTTTAATCAGAAGGCGCCTTACAAAATCTTTCGCCTCAAAAGACAAAGAAGGCCATGGTGGCTCATCAAAAATTGGATCAGCTTTTAGAACAGCTTTAAATATGCCAGACTCAGTTCGAGCCCAAAAGGGACGGCTGCCACATAAAAGAATATATGCAATTACACCTATACTCCAGACATCTGCCTCAGTACTGTATGATCTGTGCAGCACTTCCGGAGCTACATAGTAAGCACTGCCAACAATATCGTTGAGCCTTTCATCTGCAAAAGCAATTATAAGACAGTAACTATTTAACTATTATTGAAACTACTAATCAAATTACAGTGATATTGAAGTAAAGTAACTAGGGAAAACCTGGTTTCACAAAATCTGACAATCCAAAATCAATAGCCTTCAACAGCGAATTTTCATCCTTTGAAGTGAAAAGAAAATTCTGGTCCAGCAATAAATTGGCTTAGCTATGAATTAAGGGAAAATAGAAGAGAAACACAACTTCATGGATGGAAGGAAAACTAATAAACCTAACTCATAATATCAATACACTTCCCCGATTAAGCTTATCTACTCAAATCACTGAGACCCATAAAATGGTGACATGTTTTCCTTTACTTGAAGTTAACATTGAAAAATTTATAATAAATAAGACGGAGGTAACAGTATGCAATGAACAATATTTTTTCAATTCATCTGACAGGATCAATTTGCCAAGGGGAAGGGCACACATAACACAGTCTGCTCAGTTTTGTTTAACCAGCTATTCAGTTGATGTTCACTTCCTATCCAAAAATTGAAAACAAAAAAAATAAAAAATAAAATAAAAGAAGAAGAAGAAGAAGATAGAAAGAAAGAGAAAGAAAGGAAATGAAAGAAAAGAAATTCTGTTGTAAGGCCAAAGAAAAATCCACTTCAGGTTAATTTCTGATTATACAAGTCGAGCAGTTTTTTGGATGACATACCTCAGGTTTAAGATCTCGGTGAACCACACCCTGGAGGTGACAAAAGGCTACAACATATAATATTTGGGTCATTACCACCCTTGCATCATCTTCTGTGTATTTACCACCCCTACATAAGAAGAAGAGTAATCAAGATATCAGCGGCAGAGCAATCATAAATTTATCTATAGTTTTTACGCCACTAGAGAATCATAACCAGTACTCAATAATGCACATGCCCAAGGCAGCATAAGATAATAGTACCTTGATAATATTCTATCTAAGAGCTCTCCTCCTTCACATAACCTGAAAATGCATAAGATTCATCAAAACAGAGCAAGCCACGATTTTACTTATCCAGAATCTAAAGTCGAAAAAGTGATTTCTACTCTTCAACAGATTTATATTACAGACGGTGAAGAAACCACAGCTTACTCCATTACTATATAGACATTGTCATGATCCTCATAAGCATCATAGTAATTTACAAGATTGTTGTGACCACTCAAAGATTTTAATATCTTCACTTCCCTTCTGACATCTTCAATGGCAATGGCAGTTGTCATCTACCAATAAAAATATAAGATCAGCAAAGAAGAACAAATCCAAAATAGCACATGTTACAACTAGAATAAGCAAAACGTAAAATATTAGATGTTTTACTTCAAAAACCATACAAAAAAAGTATCCTAAGTGCCAAGAAAATATTACCCTACTAAAATTCAGCAAAGATAATGGCCTGAAAAATAGGAATTATTCAAAACCAAAAACGTGAAAACACTTTTCATTTCTTGAGCAACAATACAAATCTCAACAGTCAACACAATTTACTAGAAGAAGAAAAAAATAAAACACAAAGGCACAGCCTAGAGATGGTTAGGCCATGCAAATCAGAGCTTGCTTAACTTCGCCATAGAAGGCTAAACTGATAGCTCAATTAGTTAAACATCAGTGTTCACTCCTATGAAATCGAAAGTTCGAGCCACCTCGCCAATTTTTATAGAAAACGTCAACTAACCAAGTGGTACAAGTTAGAGATTCGAATCCCCACCCGGGATTGAATTAAAAAAAATTATGAAATCTAAGATCACAACAGAGCATTTAAAAAAAAAAAAAAAAAAAAACCTTGGATTTGGGAATGATTTTTACAGCGACTTGTTGGCCCTTAAGATCACCTTTCTTAAACTTAGCAATGCAAGTATAACCAAAATGCCCCCTCCCAACCTCTTCTCCAATTTCATATTTACTTCCAAAATGCTTCAAAAATCCAAAATTTTTATCAAGTCCAGCAATCTCTTTACCCTCATTCCCTTCCGGAATCGACGCCTCATTCGGTTTCACCGAACCATGTCGCCGAGCAAGAACCGAACGAATATGCTTCGCCGGCGACGGAGGAGGAAAAGGCTTTCTAAAGAACCGTCGAGGAGTCGAATTTGCAGGAGATCTCGCCGGAGATTTCTTGGTAAAGAGATAATGAGCTGGACTGGGACTGTAAAATGGAAAAAATGGAGATTTCTTTACATTGTTTTCTAACTTCTCCTCATCCTTGACATTTTTTTCTCCATTTTCTGAGCTTGGAAATGGTGATTGCTTAGCTTGGAGAAAATTATGTCTGTGATTTGGTGTTCTTGAAGAAGATTTGTCGGAAAATGGGTCAGAATTTGAGGAGGATTTGGAAGTGCAAAGACCCATATGGGAAAAAAAAGAAAGAAAGAAAAAGGGAGAATTGGAATTTCAAAATCCAAGTTTTCTGATGAATCAAAGGATTAACTATGGATAATGGGTATTTGAACGGGATTTGGAAACTAAAAAAAAAAAAAAAAAAAAAAACTTTCCCGAGAAAATGAAAAGGAAAAGGAAAAAGAAAATAAAGAAATCAATGAAATGGAATCTTGGTTTGTCTCTGATGATTGGAAGTGTTCTTAACACTGAGACAAAGAGAGTGATCCACACAAAACGTTAAACAAGGAAGCGACGACAGATCTCCCTTTTCGGTGTCCTATTCTTTAATTATTATTATTTTTGTACCTTAATTGATATGTACAAATTCGAAAAAATAATAATAAAATAAAAACTAGTGAGAAAACATATTAGTACAAAATCACTATGGTAAATTTCTTTTTAAAATATCACATCAAATTAAGAAACTAAAGAGTGAAACATTCTACCTCATATGAGAGAGAACTAATATATAATCAATTGAACGGTTCTGATTATCATTGAAATAATTGAGAAAGTAAAAATTCAACACGTACACAAATTGAAAAACTTTATTTTTAATTTTATTAATATAAACTCTGAATTTTAGTTATTGAATTACTTAATAATATTGTTAATGTAAAATTATTATCTAAAAATCAGTTATTAAATTATCACGATAACAAACTTCAACAACCTAATAAAAAATATAGAATTTGTTTCAAATAGCATAATTCTGAATATTAATTACTAAAATGTCAGAACTTTTTAAAAATTACTCAAACTGCATAATTATAATTCATTAAATTATTGAACTATTTTTCATGGGTATTTAATGAATTTGTATGTTTTTTTACCTTTTAAGTTAAAGTTCAATAATTTATCAAGCTATTTGATTATCTTTCATTATTATTTTCAATGAATTTGTTAGGTTTTTTTAAGCCAATAAATTAATGAGTTATAATTCATTAAATTATTGAACTATAATTATGCTATTTTAATAATTTTTTTAAAAGTTCTAATATTTCAGTAAATTAGTATGCTAAAATATGTTATTTCAGTAATTACCTTAAAAAATATGTTGAATTTCTAACTCCATAATATCAAATGATAATAGATAAATAAAAAATCAAACAAGATAAAAAAAAATATTCAACACAAACATAAAAATATTTAAAAAAAATAAATGCTTGCATCAAATCATAAATCTCTTAGCATAATAATTATGTAAATATATTAATGAAATCATTCATATATATTTAAATTGAAATATAATTAAAAATTTAAAGCTTTTTTTCCCCAGATATTACATTAAATCGAGGGAAGAAAGAATCGAATCACCTCAAAAGAGAAGTGATTAATTAGTTGAACTAAGTTTACTATTGACTTAAAAATTAAAATTATATTTAATGTTAATTAGTTATATCACCTGACGCATGCATGAAGAAGCATTTCATCTAGCGGCATACGTGGGAGCCACGCATAGGCCAAGCGAGTTTGTCAGAATATTATTCCACGTGGCATCAATAGGCGATTTTTTTTTTCTTTTTTTTTAAAACTTCCTACATGAAAAGGACCAAAGAGGTTTATTTGTTTTCTTGGAAAGAGAAGGTTATATTACATCATTTAGCTATTTTAGTATTTTTCTTTTTGTTATTTTCAATAAAGATTATTTTCCAAATTGGATTTTTCAATTAAAGATTCTTCTCACTATTGTCCATAGTTTTTGAGGTTAAATTATTTGTTTACATTACATATAGATAGTATAGTTTGTTACTTGTGACTTTTTAATTTCTATAGTTTTGTTTTAATTTCTTCATTTAATTAAATCTTCCTCATAGATGAAGACGTATACAATTAAATTGAATTAAAATTTATTTATTTATTTGAATTTTGTAATTAACTCACTTAAAATTTATTTAATTACCGTTTATTCACTAAAAATTCGGTTAATTGATCTTAAAATGACTAGAGTTTTTTTTTTTGTTTAAAATAAATGAATTTGAATATATTTTTAAAAATATAATTTCATAAAGTTTATTTATAAAAATATTGATAACAAACACTTGTTTAGAATGACTGGAAAAAAAAAATTACATTTTCAATCATTCTAAAACCAACCACAATTTAATCAAATAATTTGGTTTTATTTCGTGTTTTGGAGCCTAATGGTTCAATTGGTTTTAATTCTTACAAAAAAGAAATCAACATATTCAAGGAATTCAATAATTATAAAAAATCAAACTTAACCAACATCTACCATTCGTTTGTATCATTAATAACATAATGACTTTAGATTTATGAATTTTGATAGAAATATTGATTTAGACACACTTACTTCTTTCAAATTTTATTATCTTTATCATTAATAAAATTACTTTAGATTTAATGATTTTCAATTAACGTCAATTTTAAGTCGACATTAATATGATTTCTTAGTGACACAAACTATGGATGAGATATAATTCAAATACATGGATTAAAATAAAAGTATAAGATCTAAATTGACAAAATTGATTGTGGTAAAAAGATCAAATATATAATTTAACTTTTTTTTCATCTTTCGTTCAATAGAGTTCTAAGTCATATTTTTAATTAAATATCAAAATAATAAAATGTGACATTTAATTCATTATCATAATTATGGGTCTCATTAAAATATGGAAATCACCAGTCTTATACGACAAATACATTTTAAACCTTAATTTTAAATGTATATCGATGTGATGTGTACATTTAGTTCGATAGGTATATTTTATAGCATATGCTTAATCTATATATTATATTATCAAGTTGGTTTTAAAAATATTATGACTTTAAAAAGGAAGAATTAACGAAGGTTATTTTATGAAATAGAAATCCACCATTTTTATGGATGAATCAAACAAGTGAAACGAAATTAGTAATCCTACTTTGAACTCAACCATCATAATTGAGTGAAATATATAGTAGTTTATTTCAGCTAATTGTATAGTCTTCCAACTAATTAGGTCTCGTCAACCTAACATAGCTCAATTGGTCAGACACATACTTTATTCTTATAAGCTCAAAGGTTCGAGTCTCCCCACAATAAAAAAAAAGAAAAACTAATCAAACCTCATTTTTAAGAGGAAAAATATAAGACTCATTTTAACATTGTTTTTTTTTTTAATATTACATCAATTAAGGAGGAGAGGGCTTAATATAGACCATATAAGGGGGACACTAATATCTAACTAACTAGATTAAGCTATGTTTTGGCCTAATTTCATGTTGTTGGTGTTTCATATGCTGTGTATTTAAAAACATTTTTTTTTATTCCTAAATTATGTTCAAGTTTTAGAGATAGAAAAACTATAATATCTTTTGTTTCTTAAATTTTTGGAAAATATATTTAATAATAGTTTTTTATGATAATTGACACGAGCTTTTAAATTCGATATACTTTTACTATTGCTTTTATTAAGATTTTTAAAATAGCACTACTTAGCTGCTGATTTCTAAACCGTCAAGATTACTTAGAACTAATCAACAGCAGTTAAATGACATAAAAATTAAATATCAATATTAATATTAATATGAAAATTAAAGAAAAGGGAACAAAAAGCTATTGATAGTTATAAAAAATAAAAATAAAAAAGCCATTGATAGGGAGTCCACCAACTGCCATAAATATCAAACCCTATGTCAGTAATGGAAGAATAAATGATGGGGCAAATAAAGTTAGGTCGAGAGACGGAGAGAGAAGGGGCGACAAAGATGTTTGTTTTAATTCAAAATTTTATCAATTTTTTTTTTTTTTTTTTTTTACATGAAAGGTAAGCTTTTAGACCTTAATTTCAAAAATATAAATCATTTTTATTTTATTACATGAATGGCCATAAACAACCATAAATAACGGAGTTATTGTTGAGATATTACAATCTCTCATATTTGGTCAACAAATTCCTTAATTCTAGGCAATTTAATTCAAATTATTACCTTATCTAATCAATGCAATCAACTCTACTAATACCATGGAGATTTCAAACTGATTTTATCCCTAAATAATCAATCACCATGGAATTTTTTTTAAACCATCAAATCTATCGTGGTTTCATCCCACATATTAATCCCTCTCACCAATTAAATTCCATCGTGATTGGAGAAGTCGCTGAAATAATAAATCAAAGTATTTGATTCAGTTTTTTCAATCGGCCTTGAAATTGAGGAGTGGTTGCATATATTAAGATAGATTTTTATTTTTTTTAATCTTGATACAAAAACATAGATAAAGATTGTTGAATTGTACCGAATGAAATACTTATAAAAAGTGGTGGAAATAATGGTGGTGTTTTTTTTATGATTTATCGACGTTCATGAAGATGTGTTTTTTCTTGCTCGTTTTTGGCCAAAAACCATCGCCATGTGTCCAAGCTTTTTTTTATAAAACCCAGGTGGTGTTTGGTGTGGTGGAATGGAAAGAGAACCCTTTCTTTGGAATCCATTCCATTATTTGGTTTAACATTTTTTTCAAGGATTTTATTCTTTTGTCCATTCCCTGAACTCATTCCTTTCCTTTCTCTCTCTCTTTTAATTTATATAATATATCAAATATAAATATTAATTAATATCTTTCTTATTGTATTTCAATAATGTAGTAAAGTTATGATTTAAAATATTACTTTGTTTTGTTTTATTTATAATAAAATAAATATTGAATAAAAATATATTTTTTATTAATAAATTATTAATATTACAATGACATTAATAGCATATATTATAATAATAATAATTCATGATTAAATAAATTATTGATAAAGTTTACAATATTAGAATTGAGTAATAATTTAAAATTGGGTAATAGTTCATAATATTAAATTATAATTATTGAATGTTTATGATTATAATTAATATTCTAAAATAATATTTGTATTAATATTAATATTCATATTATTTAATTTGATAAAATAATATTATATTTAAACTTATTAGTTAAAACATTTTTTAATTGTTAATTTGACTTCTTTGAAAAATAAGTCATCTATTCATTATTTTAATCAAACAAAATAATTTATTCATTTGAGAATTTCATCACCTATTCCATTTTTTGCACCAAACAAAGTAATTGATTCTGATTCTCTTTCCCTTCTCCAATTCCTTTCTTGATTCATTTCCTTTCAACTGAACCAAACATCACCTTACGCTTCCGACGCCTAAAGATTTGACGAAGACAATTGTTTTTAATTTGTGTTTCCCCTTAATATACACTACAAAAAAGAGAGGCATTGCCGGCGAAATACAATTCGCTGGTAATGCTCTAAGAAAAGCCGGCAAAATATGGAATAGTGTAAGATCGACCTGCTCACGAGCCACGAAAGATCCGAGGGTGGAGATGCTCGTGGCAGAGAACAAGAAACTTAGAAGTAAGTGCAATGAACTTAAAGGTGAGTGCAATGAACTTAGAGGTAATTACAAAGAACTCCAGGAGAAGTATAACAGTCTTGCACATGATGTGGGCGACCTGAGAATCTACTTTACTACATTTACGCATAGTAGTGCACGTGATTAGGATACTAGCTAGTTTTGTAAAAACTATGTATTGGAACACTTTGATGGTTTTTTGTATTTGGAGACATACTTTATAATTTAGATGGTTTCGTATGTCATATAAATGTTATATGCAAACTTTGATGTTGCTTAAAAAGTATTAGTATTGTCTAATACATTTAATACGTGCAATTTGTTTTTGATTCGACTTAAAATACAGGAATTTGAAATGTAAGAATTATAAATTGTAAAAAAAAGTGTAAAAAACACTACAGTGTCTATGCCGGCGAATTTCACCGGCATAGCCTAAAAGAAAAAAAATTACAAGCTATGCCGACGAAATTTGCAGGCATAGGTTAAGCTTGACATTATTCCCACGGTCGAGCTATGCGGCGAATCTATGAATTTCGCCGGCATAGCCTAACACGACGGGCCTTTTCCCGCGACTTGTCCCGGTGAAATTTTTTCGCCGGCATAACTTTTATCGGGGAAAAATAGGGCAATGCCGGTGAAAAATTTTGTCGGCTTTGCTCCATTTTCTTGTAGTGATACTAACATGTTTTTTTTTTATTTAATATGATTCTATTTTATTTATAAACTATAAATATGTTAAACTAACCATGATTTTTTATTTTTATTTTAATGGTTTCTATAATAAAAAATTGTTAAAATAACCATGACTTTTATTTAAATATTTTATCTTCAATCCTTTATGGATATAAACTTGTTAAACTCATCTTGAAATGCTGGTTTATATAATATAAACTTGCTAAACTCATATAGATTTTTTTATCTTCATTTCTTTATTGTTTTTATTGATTTATTTAATATAAACTTGTTTAACTTACCAGGATTTCTTTTTCAATCTTCAAATAATTATTGATTTTTTTGGTTTATATGTTAAACTAAATGTGCTATTAATTCGTTTAAATTTTTGAAGCGTGAACAAACCTTTAATGGCGGTTCAAGGAAGATATGGATGAAGACAAAAAAACAATGGATCGACTAAAAAAGAGATTTGTTAGATAACATTTATTTTGATTTTTAGATTTAATTTTAATTTTTCCTTATATATTTCACAATTTATGGGAATTCATAACTTTATTTAAATATTGCAAGATCTAAAGAAAATTAAAATCGAGGGTATTTTAGTCTTTTCGTAGTTGCAATAATCCACCAATAGATGATTTTGGCTATTTATATAATTTATGTACTTGACTAAACACATTTGTAATAAACAATAAAAAAAAATTGGCCATTCTTGTTAATATCCATTTTTTTTAGATTTGTTTTCATTAATTAGTTTCCTATAATTTATGGTTTTAATGATAAAAATGATAGAACCAGAAGTATACTAGATTAATATATCCTTTTTGAAATAATCCATTTTTACATTTCAACGTTGTAGTGATATTAATTAAATTCTTAAATTTTAAATTTCATCAATTTCACCCCGATACTTACGTCTTTATTAAAAAAAAAACAGACACATATCATTTTTATTGAACAAGTTCGTAAGTGATATATATATATATATATATATTATCAAGCAATTCTTGATAGATTTGTTTTAAAAATGACATATATATAAAAAAAAATTCAAAAGATGATAAAATTATAAATCTTTGAAACCTTTTCCATTCTAAAATATATTTTTCTAGTGCTTTCGAGTAATGGATATTTAATTTCTAGTGAGTACTCAAATATCTTCCGTTTGGTTACATATTGATAAAAGATGATAAAATTATAAATCTTACCTAAAATTTTGATACCTATGGAAATTTTCCATTCTAAATAATATATTTTTCTATTACATTCAATTAATGGATATTTAATTTCTATTTACATAATACGTACCTTCTAACATTTCTTTCTAAACTAGTAAACAAGTTATGAATTTTTATCGCTTCATTTGTCATAGACTTGACAACCCCTCCCAATTTTAACGTCAAAAAGTAAACATATTTATTAATTTTGTTTAGGTAGATATTTGTGTTTGTATACTCACCGGTGAGTACCTAAAGTATCTTCTATTTGTTTAAATATATTTAATAATACAATCATGTTTATGCTTAAGATTACCTGTGTTATTATTTTATTATTATTTGAGATAACATGCGTTATTTATTTACTTTATTTTTTTCTTTCAAATTTTAAATGTAACAAAAAAATTGTGGTAGTGGCGTGAATAATCATAGTTACAGTAATAATAGAAGCAAGCAAATAAGCTTTAAGCAGAATTCACCATCTCCATTTCCACTTAGCCACCAGTTTCATAATTCAGCCCCCCACTAAAAATATTTAAATAATAATAAAAAAAACATTATATTGTATTTTTTTTCTTTACTTTTTCTATGATACCTATGGTCCTAAATGTACCATAAATTGTGGTTCTGCGTTACTTTGTGCTCTGCAATTGGTGTGTCTACAAATCATTTTTAAAACTTTTAACTGTATTTTATTTTTAAATTTGAAATAGAAAATTCAAAATCAATTCATTAACTTATTGAAAAATCATTATTATGATTAAACACAGTTATTGTAGTAAACAAACAAAATTAATTGTTTTAACTATATATTAACCTTCAACCTCCATACTTATTCTATTTTAAAAAAAAAAATCCTTAATCTCTTTGACCTTTGAACTTTATATTAATAATCTATTTTGAATATTGTTATTAAATTTCTTAAGTGTATTTAATAAAAGAGTTAAAAAGGAAAAATACACCTCTATATTTTAGATTATTACCAAATCATAGTCCTATATTTTCATTTTTTAAAAAACACTTTACACTTTAGTAAAATTGTAAATCACACATTTCTATTAGTTAGTTTTAACGAAATTAAGACATATATATTTTACGCATGCCACGTATAATACCGTTATAAATAACGAAAAACTTGAACATATGTGTATGATTTATACATTTTACATGTTAGTAACATTACGGTTTATTCTCTAAATTTCCGCCCCTCTATCAATTTTTTTTTTGTTATTTTTCACGAAATTAGAATACATGACATGTGTATAATATGAGTGTGTCTTAATTTCGTTAAAACCAACCGATAGAATGGTGTATTTAACAATTTTACTAAAGTACAAGGTGTTTTAAAAAAAATTAAAATATAAGTGTATGATTTAACAATAATCTAAAGTGCAGAGATGTATATTTACATTTAACTCTTAATAAAATTCTTATATATAATTAAGTACATTTGTTTTTTTTAGATATTACGTCAAATTAAGGAAGGAGAAACTCGAACTTTCGATTTCATAGAAAAAAAAGCAATTATCTAACCAGTTAAATTATAGTTGTAATTTCAATCATATCTAGACTCATTGATTTTTGAATATTGCATTTGGAAACGGATGGTTGGAGATTTTTATTCAATACAATGACTCTAACGCCTCGGGTTTTCGGTAAGTTTTGATTTAATAAAAATATTACTCTATTTAATTTCTTAAAAGATTGAAGGATAAAGTGTTTAAAAATTTTATTCTTATTAATAAGAAATTATTTAAAATATCTTGGGGCTTAGATATTTGAGAGATATTTAGTTATTTAATAAATGATTTTTTTTAAAAATAAAAATAAAAAGGGGGAAGCATAAAAAGAAGGGAGGAAAAGGAAAATAAAAGGGACAGACATCTCAGTTGCTCATCCTGCTTCACGTAAAACCTAGACAGAAAGAGGTAGGTATTCTTTTTCTTCATCTCCTTCTTTAATCGATTGGGTTGTGAAATTAATCGATTTCGGCTAATCGATTCATAAATTCCTGGTCTCTAGGTGTGAGACTCATTAGGTTCTCTTTGGTGGAGTTGTGAAGAATTTTTTTTAGAAGAGTTTTCTTTCAAGTTTGATTTAAGGTATTGTTTCCTATTCTTAAATTTCTTGAAATTTCATTCTTAAAAACCTGACCTAATGTTGAAAACCCTTTGGAAAACCATCATCTTTTCTCCAATTTTCAAACCTTTGAAACCCTAATTTTTCAAGAAAAACCTTACCTAATGTTGAAAACACCATGAACCGACACGACGGGGACATCGGAAAGGGGGGAGCGGCCACCGCCACTGCTCCATATGGGCAGCGGCAGTAGCAGCAAGCTGCTGTCGCCGCCAACAGGGGCAGCCCCTTCGGGGCTGCTCTTGTTTCCTTTTTGACTTTCCGTTTCGCCGTGGGTCCCTGTGCTTCGTTCCGTTTTGTTTGGGTAATTTTAGGATATGTTTTAATTTGATTAGATGGTATTTTTCAAGTGCTCGGAATCGTTGAAAAGGCTTTAAGGTTTAGTGTTTATTTTGCAAACTAAGGTGAGTAGAAGTTGTTAAGGTTTGAATTGTATCAAGTTTGTTTTCCTTTTTCTTTAATTAGTATAACCTCTTGAATTTGGTATTAAATTTGGATGTTTAAAAGTATAATTGAGGTTATTTGGGTTGAATCAAGAATTTGGTAATTTAATGAGAAGTATGTTTTTGAGTTTGGGCATAAGATGAAAGTTATCGATATCGATTTGAGATGATTGGCAGTTTATGAATTATTTCTTTTCTGTCCTTGGATGTTTATTGAGGGTTTAAGAATGTTTATGGGTAAATTGAAATGTTTGTTGTTAAGCTATAAACGCCGTTTTCATGATAGCGCCCAACTAAGAAAGTTTAGGCTTAGGCGGCTAGTTAGAAACTGTTGCTGGATTTAATATCTTGAGTTTGTGATATTTTATTTGGATGTGTAGGTCTATTGGGAGTTAAAAATATAGCCGTTATGCCGTCCATTTTTCCATAGAAATTATTAGATTCTAAGTTTTGATTAAGGGACGAAATGGCGTAGACCTAGGCTAGTTTCGCCTCTAGATTAGTAACAATGTTGGAAGTGACTGAAAATGACCCAAAGTGTTTAGTTGGATATTTTTGGGCTATTTTGAGTTGAGATTAAGGTTAAATTTTAAAAGTTGTAATTTAGGAAATTTTAACCTTTCAGTTGGGTTAGTTGAGGAAAGTGAGGTTGTTGGCTTGTTGGAGCGTCATGGTTGACGTTGTGTGAATCATATTACTTTAAAATACCTTGGGTAATATGGTTGTAGGTTCGCATTAGGCAAAGCCTTGTCTAATGAAGAATAGCTGTTAGGGGAGGTTATTTAGTGTGCACAACTTAAATAACACCTAACGAGGCAGGTTCATTCGATCCGTACAATGGAAAAGAATATCCCTAAAGGATTTAAATTGTAGAAAAATTATGTTTAAATTCCTTATGGGCGTAGTCTCTCTTTGTTTGTGAATAAAGAGGAGATTAAAGGTATTAACGGGGAAGGTTTCGAATAGTTTTAAATTGTAGAAAAATTATGTTTAAAACTAATTCGGATAGAGATGATTTTTAAGTTTTGAGGTAAGCTTTATGACTCCTTGGGAGTGAGTGTTTTATCGGATGCCGGTAAGGACGTTTATGGACTTAAAGTCTTAGGAAACCTCTCAATGGCATAATTCTTTCTTTAACAATTTTTTATTCACTGGGCGTAGCCTCATGATGCTACACTTATTTTTTTCAGGTAAAGGAAAGAAGAAAGCTGGTAAATGATGGATTTGTGGCGCGGAATTGGTTGATGTAATTTTACACGCCGGCGAACTTTGTTCTTTTCTTTATTGAATGGTCAAAACGGATGATGTTTCTTTTGAATATTCGTCGTAGAATTATTTATTTGTTTTTGGACTTCTTGTTTTTGGGTTGAAGTTATTGTTTTTAATTCTTTGTTTATTTCAATTAATTTTAAGGATTTTGTTTTGGAATGACCGATCTGAGCTAAATGATTTGTTTTGAATTTGCGAAATGAATGTCATATTGAGTAAATTTTTCTCTTATTTTTAATCCTCATTGTTGAAAATACGTGTTCCATGTCTTGGGAATATTTCGGGCTGTTACAGTTGGTATCAGAGCCCTTATGGTTCTGAAGACCGTAAAATCATATCAATCGCCACCACACGAATCCGTCGACACCAGGTTTCATTTTCTTTATTTATGCCATTATTGAGAGATCCTTAGTACTTTAAGAAATTTGATAAGATGTAACATTATATGTTGATTGTTATATCTTATGTGTATTTGTATTATTTTCAGTATGCCTCCACGAGCTGTACGGGGTCGAGGCCGTGGCCGAGGTCGAGGGGGTCAAGGACGTGGTATGGGGCGTGGGTTTGATCCCGATTACGAGAGTGACGCGCAGTCCTCCAATGAAGTTAATTCTTATGTGACGCCCCTTGTGGAAGAGAATGTGGAACCGCCAATTCCACCAGTTGCACCCCAGGTTCCATCAGTTATACCTCCAGTTCCATCAGTTGCAGCTCTGATTCAGCCTGTTTCACCAACGGTTCCACCAGTTGCACCGGTTGCTCCAGCTGCTCAGGGAGTATTTATTCCACAGGCGGAGTATGATATGATGCAGCGAGAGATGGGCAGAGTTGGGGGAACTACTTAGGACGCTCGATTCTTGAATGAGTATAGAAAATATGCTCTAGGTGAATTTGATGGAAAATCCACAGATCCTGATGAAGCGGAGAAATGGTTATCCAGAGTTGAGCAGGCTTTGGGTTTCATCAACTGTCCTGACTATTTAAAAGTGCATTGTTGCACTTATAGATTAGTTGATGATGCCCTGTATTGGTGGAAAACAACTGTCAACACAGTGGGCCCAGTTGTGACTTGGGAGAAATTTCGGGAGGAGTCGTTTAATGACAAATACTACTCTTAAAGGGTAAGATGTTCCAAGGAAGTGGAGTTTCTCTGGCGAGGCAGAATGGAATGTCAGTGTTGGACTTTGAGAGGGAGTTCGACAGATTGTCTAAATTTGCTCAGTACCAGGTGGCAACCCCTGAGTTGAGAATGAGGAGATTTATGCTAGCCTTAGATGATGACCTCAGGAGGCAGCTTGAGGCCATAGAGCCCACAGATTATGCTTCAGCCTTGAAAAAGGCAATTGCTCTCGATCCTAAAAGCGATACCAAGGCAACTGTGCAGGTAGCTTCTGAGCCTTCTGTGGCGCGAAAAGGAAAGCTGAGACAGATGTCAGCCAGAAAACAGGAAATTATGGGTCAAGCAGGAATCAGTTTCAGCAGAACAGGCAAAACAGTCAGGGTAATCCGAGTAGGCAGTTTCAAGGTGGTAATAGACAGAGGCCGAAAGCAGTTTGCAGGAACTGTCGCCAGAGGCATTGGGGATTTTGTGGGGCACCCCGTAAATGTTTTATATGTCAGCAGGAGGGGCATATATCCACTGAATGTAATCGAATCGAGCAGGCGGTTGAACAGGATAAACCTACAGAATGCACAAAAGGGTAAGTTGGCTGCTACTACCAAAAATGAGTCTGAGGCAGCAGGAAACGTTGTGACAGGTACTCTATCTCTTTTAGGCCATGCAGTTTTTGTTTTATTTGACTCAGGAGGAAGTCATTCTTTTATATCTACTGAGTTTGTTGAGCATGCTGAGATAGATACGTTGCCTTTAGGATATGAATTGTCTGTTTCTACTCCAGTAGGTTTGACTTTTTCTGTTAATAGGAAGGTAGAAACTGATGGTTTGTGTATACTGGGGAATTGTGTAAATGTCACTTTAACTGTTTTGCCTATGTCTGATTTTGATTTGATTTTGGGAATGGATTGGTTGAAAGCCAATTATGCGGTGATAGACTGCAATAAAAGGGAAGTGAAATTTAAGGGCACTTGCGGGGCAGAATTGAGATTTAAGGGGTCGAATAGAAAAGTAACGCCTGTAGTCATATCTGTGTTGCAAGCTAAGAAATTAGTTGAGGGGGGAGCTTGGGCCTATTTAGCTAACGTGGTAGACACTACTATCGAGGAGGTTAGTGTGGAGTCAGTGCTCGTAGTCAGAGAGTTTGCTGATGTTTTCCCAGATGAGTTTCCTGGTTTGCCTCCTGTTAGACGGTTTGACTTTCAGGATAGATGTTATCCCCTGGGACTGCCCCTTTGTCTAAAGCACCTTATAGGATGGTCCAAAGTTGAATTGAAAGAGTTGAAAACCCATTGCGGGAGTTGTTAGATTTGGGGTTTATTCATCCTAGTGTTTCACCTTGGGGAGCCCGGTCTTGTTTGTGAAAAAGAAGGATTGTACTATGAGACTTTGTATAGATTACCGAGAGCTCAATAAGGTAACCATCAAGAATAAGTACCCTTTGCCCAGGATTGAAGATTTATTTGATCAACTTAAGGGGGCAACGGTATTTTCAAAGATAGACCTTCGATCGGGTTATCATCAATTGAGAATAAGGAATGAGGATATACCTAAGACCGCTTTTCGGACTAGATATGACCATTTCGAGTTCGTTGTGACGTCCTTCGGTTTAACTAACGCCCCAGCAGCTTTTATAGATCTGATGCATACAGCTTTCCAGAAATACCTCGATATATTTGTGATAGTTTTCATAGATGATATCTTGGTATATTCAAAAAATAGGGAGATGCATGCTGAGCATTTAAGGATAGTGTTGGCTACATTGAAGAATGAGAAACTTTACGCCAAATTCAATAAATGTGAGTTTTGGCTTAGTAAAGTTGCATTTCTAGGACATGTAGTGTCGGATCAGGGTGTGACTGTGGATCCTTCGAAGATAGAAGCCGTTAGTAGTTGGCCCCGACCTACTAATGTATCAAAGATTCGTAGCTTCCTAGGTTTAGCTGGTTATTACCGTAGGTTTGTGCAAGACTTTGCTAGGATTGCCTCACCTTTAACCAAACTAACTAGGAAGGGAGTAAAATATGTCTGGGATGATGAATGTGAAAGGAGTTTTGATAAACTTAAGAAAAGATTGATTTCAGCTCCAGTTTAGGTGAAACTTTTCGGGGACGAAAAGCCTTTTTAGGTGGGTAGTTCTGTAACGGCCCGTCACGAGAAAGTTAAAAATCAATATTATTTTGTTAAATAATATTAATCAGCTTGATCGATTAATTAGAACAGAAATATCATGTTATTTCAAAAAGGGTATTATGGTAATTTTTCCCGAAAAACCTCGAAATTTGAAACTTATGATTTGATTAATATTTTGACATAAAATTGATCATCTCGATGTCACGATTTCAACGCGACTGACGGTTTGTCATTCTGAGACCCGGTTATCAAGTTATAGACGTTTTAAGGTGAATGGCAATTTCGTAATTATGGCAACTCGGGATTTTAACCTAAAGGAGAACTTCTCATTATCAATTTTTAGAATTCATTCCCTCATCCTCTCCCACACCTCTTGCCGCCGCCCCCCTTAGAGAAAGAGAAGAAAGATCCGTCATTTCGTCTCGTTTTTCGTTTGATCGTGAATCGGGATTTGAATTCAAGCATTTTGGAAATCGATTTTGGACACGAAGGTAACGAAAACTCTCCTTTATCTTTTCCTTCTTGTTGCCGTGGAGCCTAGGGTAGAGATTGATGAGTTCTTCGTCAATTTGTTAATTAGGAGATCGGTTGAATCGCACGGAATCGAAGAGGGAAAATCGGAAGCCCTTTTCTTGAAATTCAAATAACGGGTAAGCATTCGTTATTGATTATTCAATCATTTAAATTCTGGAATTTAATTATTTATTCTTCATATGAACACCAAGAACCCTAACCCTTGATCCAACCTCCATAATTGTCAATTTTCCAAACCGTGGCCAAACACCCAATCGATTTTGATTACCGATACCTAGAACCATCAAGATCGACCACCCTAGCTACGAAACCGTGACCGAACCACGTCCCGAAGGCCATGGCTAGTCGCGGCCCACACACCACCCACGCCCCCAATTTTAGCCAATTCCCTTCGTCGTTGTTTTCTGTTCTTTGATCCATCGAACCCCAAACCTTTTGTATAAATTTAGTATATTTCAATTTGTATTTTAAGTATTTTAGGACCTCTGTTTCAGGTCTGGTTCGTCAAGGGAAGTAGCGTTGATTTGGATTTAAGCGATTTCGAGGTGAGTTAACGGTTTATTCGTTAGTGGGGTTTTAGAGAAATCTAAAGCTCTTACTTTAGATTTTATGTTTCGATATATTCAAATATAATATTCTGGAGCTTTAGGAAGTGAACTCATAATGGAAACATCAAAAAATCATTAGGTGAAACAATTTTTCGGTTAGAACTAGTTTAGTCGTTTTTCGGCAGTTTTTGATGTTTTTCGATTCTTTTTGTTTCTGATTGATTTGGGAGTTAATTCTGGAATATTATGGAGTATTTTATGATGATTTGGCATGAGATTTGAGTTGAGTATGATTAAGAGCGAATAGTTAGTTTTGACGGTTTTCGGCAGTTTTATCGTAAAAATGTATTTTGCATGCTTTAATTAGAATCTTTGAGCTGCTGTATTTTAATTGTCTTTGCTGATTTTGAATGAACATTATCAAGAGGATAATGTAAAGAGATTGTGGAATGATGGCTTGACAGATGTGTTAAACTAGTATGAGGCTACGAGCTCATACTTAATAAAATATATAGTTATGAGAGTGAGCTCATAACAACTAATGGACGTTGCTCGTATGAACGATCCATTAAGGGATTAGTTATGGTTACGACTATAACTAAGTACCTAAGAATGGTTGTAGTCTCGAGAGATCGCCTTCTTAGTGGATGGTTTGAATAATTGTTTGATTGTACTTGTTAAATTAGAATTAGCTTATGTATCGGATTGGGATGTGTATTGAAAAGATGATTATGAATGTGGGTCTTGGATATGGAATTTGGTTAATAATTGCCTATTCATGTAAAGAGATTGAATGTGAGGTTCAAGAGAAGTTATGTGTGAAAGAGATATTAGAGAGTGTTTGAGTGCTTGGGACTCGGTTTGAATTGTTAGAGACTATTTAAAACTTTACCTTCGTTTAGATCGTTCTCTCACTAGCTTTAGCCTCACAGTGCTATTTGTGGTTTCTTTTCAGGTAACAATGGACCGAGAGGTGACGGTTGATGAAGTGGAAGAGATGAGAGTTCATGTCGTGGTGGCCATATATCACTTTTACATATTTGTTTATTCATTCTTGTTGATGAATAAATTATTGAGTTTTTTTTTATCATTTTAACTGAATTATGGGATTTTAAGATTTTGTTTTGTCTTTAAAGTTTTATTTGTTTGAGGACAAGTTATTGCCTCATTGATATTTGTTTTCAATTTTGTAACTCCGGAGTTATTATTTAATTAAATGTTCATTTGATTTAAGTGAATTTTCGTATTTTCAATAAATGCTATTTATTGAGTCTTCCGCTGCTTAAAAATGTGTTTATTTATTACTCTGAAAAGTCGGGTCTTTACATAAATACTCAATCAGCGTATCATCCAATGATAAAACATGTATTCATTCTTACTTTCAAATATGAGTGGTATTAGAAGTGTATTTATTAATAATAAAAAGAAACATGAATACAATTTAAAAAAAAAAAAGTTCTTCTTTCAAAATTTTGAAATCTGTTTGAAATTTCATAATTCCTTTTTTTTTTTTAATTTAGTTGTAAATAGACTATCGGGATCTCATCAATAATATCATATAGCCAACTCTCGAAATGGGCAACGATCTAAAATTCCCATTTTTTTAAGGTTAAATGCTTATTTAGAATAATTTTTCAAAGGGTCTAAAAATGTTTTTGGTTAAAAAAATTAAAATTTCTTTTCTATTAACCCACAAACATAAAATGTTAAGTACCCTATATATATAGTCATCGTACAAATTAAAAATAAAGATATAATTTTTAACAATAAATATGTAAAATATGAAGATTTGACCACCTGAAGGTGATGATTAGAGACATAATGAAAATGTTTTATATAATTGTGTTTTTCACACACACAAGGAAGATCTAAACGCCTATAGCAGACAAAGAATTTGAAGAACAATATCATTATTAGAGAACAAAATAGTCAACTTTCTCATAAAACTACTTGTGCATGTATTCGCCTGCGCAAATCGCACCAGCAAAAAAGGTGTGGATTCTTCCGGAAAAAAAAAAAAAAGATTTACTTAGTCGCAGATTTTAATGCAATATTTATAAATATATTATCACTTTTTTTAAAATAATAATTTTTACTTCATTAATCAGAGATCAACATTAATTAATGTGTGAATCAATGATCCACTTATTGTAAAACTAGTAAATTAAATACTAATTATTATTATCATGCTTAAAATTTATTATATTTACAAATAGCTTTTAACCACGATTATTTTTATAAATATTACAAAAAGAAATTTATTAGATTTGCAATTATCCTTTTTTTTTCTGCAACTGCATGGCGTCGATCGAAATAAAATTTAAAACTTTTTTTTATTATATACTGAGTAAATTTAATTTTAAAATTTTGATTTCTTCAATTAAATAAATTATAAAATTTAGACCTTAGAGTTACTATTTGTTTTAGACTATTGAATGATAGAAAAGTTTTTCTCTTTCATTCATTTATGATAAATACATATTTATAGTGTATTTAGTTAGCTTGTAACTAACCAATCTAACAAACAAACAAATTAAGAACAATATTTACATTTATGCCCCATTATAGACTTATAATTAGGCATGTTATTTTTATGAGACAGTTTTTAGAACTGTTGGAGGGTTTGAATACTTTTAAAAGTACTAAAATAATATAAATAGCCTAATTTTTCCACACTTTTTAACCGATAGTAATGTTTCCGAATTGTTGAGTAAATAGCTATAGGGGAGAAAGAAAATTACTAAAAAAAAACCCGAACATTACATCTTACAAATCAAATAATTTTTTTTTATAAATATTTTCTCCCTCCAATCTTTGTGTAAATCTCCCTCCCCCCCTCCCCTTCCACATATCTCTCTCTCATTCACAATATTTTTCTAGAAAAAGCTCCACGCTCAACCCATTTTTTGCTTCATAAGGCTTCGAAAATGCACACATATAGAAGAGTTGAAGATTAAAATACAAAGATTTAACGAAAATCTTGTAAAAACTACTCGATTTTTCATTTTCCTCCAACATTTTATTCGTAAATCTCATATCTATGTTTTTATTGAAAATCTAAAACACAAAAAGTATAGATCTGAAAAAAAAATGGTTTTTCTTCTTTCCTCCATTTTGTCTTCATAAATCACAAACCTCGTCAAATTTCGAAGATTTAAAGCAAGAGAAGCATAGATTTAACAAAATGTATGATTTTTAATTAAATTATTTTTCTCAGTTTTTCCAAATTTTTTCTCACATTTCTTAAAAAAATTGAATTTTTTGTTCTTTATTGTGTTCGGATTTAATATGATATAGGTAAGGTGTATTATGCAATATATGTAACGTATATTCTGTCTCGTTTTTCTAAATATTTATTATGTTGTATACGTAATATACAAAATCGACGAAAGGATCAATGTTCTGCAATATACGTATCGCCTTGTTTTTCTAAATGTCTATTATGTAATATACTTAATATACATAACTATTATTCACTTTTTAGTTTAATATTTTTTTTTCGTTCTTCTTTGTTAGTTGATATATGTATATTTTATACATTATGTATATTAGGCTAAATATTCACTTTTTCAAAATCTGTTAAAACTTTTTTTTTTCAATTGTAGTATAAATGACATGTATACTACGTACATTACGTACATTTTCTCTTTCCTCAAAGAGGAGGACGATGTATTAAATGTAAAACTGTATAGAAAAAAAAGAGAATGTATAAAATATACCGAATATACTAAAATGATATGAAAATATAGAAGAGAGAAAAAATGAGTCATGAAATGAATTTCAAATCTTAGAAAAAAGAAAGAAAAAAAATGGAGGAGAGAGAACAAATGAAAGGGAATATACATTAGGAAAGAAAAAAGCAGAACTGTCAGAGCATACGGATTATACGAAAGGGTAAAATTGGTTTATCAAAAATTTAAATAGTAAAAAATGGCTATGATGATGTGTCTTTTTCAAACATAGTTGTTTATTAAAATGGCATTAAAAATGTGGTTAGTTTAATTTTTCACCCTTCCCATAATTGATAGAATCTATAAATAAAATATATTATCTTAAATAATATGTATACACGGTTATTTTAGTCCATAAAAATGATTGTCAACCTGAAAATGGTGTGGACATTTTTTGAATAAATCTCAAATGTGACTAAAATAGAGGATATTAAAATAAATAACTTAGTTTGTGGGGTTAATCCAGTATATAACCCATATTTTATTAAAATAAATTTTTTCAGCCAACTCATAAATAATAAAGCTTTTTGGCCTATTTAAAGTGTAAAATACCCAAACAACCCTTACTAACTTAATTAAGAAGGAAAGAAGAGAGAGAATGAAAATTTTTAAATGCTTAAATCAAGGAATCATACTATTAATAAAGAAGAAAGAGAGTTAATGAGGATTTGAAAAAAGAAATAAAAAACATGATTAAAAAAAATAAAAAGAATTAACACACATTATAATTTTGTTAGGAATGGTATCCTAGAACTTGTAATTATTTAATAATAATAATTTATCTCGAATAAATTAAATAAATAAATGTAAGTTCTTTATATTATCTAGATTGATTCAATTAATGATATTAGGAATTTATGGAAATATATTAATATCAAACATTCAAATAGTAAAACCCTAAGTCACTCTTATGAAATCACGACTTAGTATGTGAGTCATACGAGAGGATTAAAGTCGAGATGAGTAACTTAAAAGTGTCTACAGTAAATGGATAACGTTTAAGAACCTTATCCTTGTAATAACTGTTGATAGCTTCACATTTTGTTAATAGACAAATGATCTAATCCTGATCATTCATGTGAGAGACATGAAATGGAAGTATCATATGCAATGTTGATTGTATAAGACAGGACCATGATGTTCGATCAAATTTCTCATTAGTACCGTTTACAAGAAATGATCGAATATCAAACTAAGTTTATCAACCGTGATAGATCCCAATCCTGAGTGAAATGTGGACTCCTATTTATGGAGTTATGTTCTTTGATTCACATGGTTGAGAGCGATATGTAAGAACGCTCAATACACTCCTGCTTTGGGAACATAACTAGATAAGTAGCTGGGAACACATTTTCACGAGATGGAATTCATAACTTTCCTATAAATTAACGGTATCAGTGCGATACCTAAACATTTTAGGAACTTTAGGAAACTCCCTTGATGTACTGATTCGAGACATAAACAAGTGATGTCACGACTTCTATTGATCACAGAAGTACCTTATCTCTAGTTCGACTAAAGATAAAGTTCATTGGAGAATTAGCGGGAACACAAGGTTAAAGCGGTAATTACAGGGGCAAAACGGTAAATTTAATCCTTCTATAATTAAGAGGGTTCCACGTGAAAGATAATATCACAGATATAAATAAAGATAAACTAAATGGACAATAACTCATCTATAGTGAAGGGAGTTCAACTATGAATCTATAGTGGAATTATTCATAGTTAGATAATAAGTAATTAACTGATTATGAGTTAATCACTTAATTGACAAATTATTAAGCCCATGATCTATAGGTCCATCGGGTCCCTATGCTAGCCCAAATATCATAGTCGCGAAATCAAGTAGAAGAAATGGAAATTTTAAGTAAAGTGAATTACTTAAATAGACAATATTAATTGTTTAAATATTGAGTATATTTAAACGGCAATTAATATAAATATTATTAATTGTTTAAATAATGAGTTTATTTAAATAGGAAATTAATAATGAAATATTATTAATTATTTAAATATTGAGTATATTTAAATGGTAATTAATAATTTGAAATTAATTGACAATTATTAATTGTTTAAATAATTAATTTTCTTTGAACGAAAATTAATAATTAATAATAAAATATTATCAATAAAATTATTAATTAAATAATGAGTTTATTTAATGGAAATTAATAATTAAAACATTTATTATTAATTATTTAAATAATGAAAACTATTTAAATGGAAATTAATAATTAAATATAATTTGGTAATATTTAGTCAGGAGAAAATATTAATATTATTAATTATTTAAATAAATTGTTGTATTTAAATGGTAATTAATAAATAAATTAATTAAGTTGGACTTATTAATTTAAGAGAGAGTTTCAAGCCCAATTGGATTAATGAACTCAATTGAAATTGGCCCAAAATAATTAATTAAATAAATTAGAATTATTTATTAATTATATATGTGAATTTTGGCCATATGAGATAATTTGTTGGAGATAATTGTTTGAATTATATCCTATAATAATTATATAGATTTATTTACCCAAGATAAATAAAATAAAGAAAAGAAAATATTCTCTTATTTATCTATGACATTTTACAAATACCATGATAAAGGAAAAAGATAATTTTTTTTTTTCTTTTTGTATTTATCACCATGGATTAATCCTAACGTGATTAGGATTCCTATTTTCCTATAAATAGGAGGCTTGGGTCATTCATAAATCACAAAATTAAATTCCTTAGAAATTCAGAATTCTCTCTTCCTTCTCCCTCCCCCTTGGCCGATTTTCCCTGGTATCAATTTCTTCTTAAGTTCGATCCCACAATCGGGTTTCATTTGATCGATTGGACAACAAAAAAACTTTCAATTTGCGACCAAATGGTCGTTTTTATTGTATAATGCGACCAAAAACGCGACAAACATGGTTGTGGCCAAAAAGTTGATCGGTCCGGAATTTGTGCGACTGGATAGTCACAAATATATGACCAGAAAAGTTTGGTCTCAAAAAAGTCAACTTTTTGAAAAAATGACTAGATGGTCGCTTAAAAAGTGACCATCTGGTCGTAATTTATGTTGAAGATAAGTGACCAGTTGGTCACATAGAAAAGTGACCAAGTGATCGTATTTCTAAGCGACCAAATGGTCACTTTTGGACTCAGTCAAAATACGACTAGATGGTCGCTGAAAAAGTGACCATCTAGTCGTAATTTATGTTGAAGATAAGTGACCAGTTGGTCACATGAAACAGTGACCACGTGGTCGTTTTATAAGCGACCAAATGGTCACTTTTGGACTCAGTCAAAATGCGACCATATGGTCGTTTTTTTGAAATAAAATGCGACCATATGGTCGAAAGAATTTTTTTTTTTAAATTTAAATTTCAATAATTAGTTAATTAATTAGTTAATTATTTATTTAATTAATATTAAAATTTAATAACAAAAAATTGGAATTCAAATAAAAAATATATATATCAAATATTCAAAAAATGTTTTATACAGACGAAAGCATCCTAGAACTACTGCGGAGGGGCGGGGGGTGGCAGAGGAGGTGTTGATGATGAATGGCCGCCGCCTAGGGATCTAAAGTACGCGGCCAAAGGCTGCGTGACCTGGGCCTCGACCGTGCCTGCATGTCCGCCTCAATCGCAGCGACTCGAGAAACGAAGTCCTCGCGCATAGCGTCCATGTCCGGGCGCAGCTGCTGCTCAACCGGAGAAGGGCCGGAGCTAGTGCTCGCTCCGCTCTGCTGAGGCTGGGGCACATCCGTGTAAAGGCGTCGCCCGTACGAGCCGAGCCTAGGAACTGATCCATCAGGACGAACCCCTCCAGCAGCCTCCAAGAACGCCTCTCTACGGTCTTGCTGAGTCGGTTGCGAGACTGGTGTGGGCAACCGCTGACTCAACGACTCCGTGAAACGTTCCTAAACATTTAAAATTCAAAAAATAAAATAGTTAATATATAAGTTAGGAAATTTTTTTTAAAAAAAATAATAATTGAAAAAATTATTAAATACCTGAACTGCTTTCGCCTTATCGTCGACGAACATCCCGTCCTTCTTCGTGTGAAGAACGCGGTGCAGCTCATCGGGCGGGAGAGGGCGACCGTGCTTCGCTTCCTAAAAATATTAAAGATTGAAGAAGAAAACATAATAAAGTAATAACTAATTGAAAAAAGAAAACAAGAAAAAAGTGCTCAAGCTCGCGATAAGCTGCACGTGGTCCTCAGGGCTCATCCACACGGGGCGATTTGCTGCTTGCTTTCTGCGCGCCCGGTACATGAGGTCCTTGAATCGATCCCTGACGTGATTGTCCCATAGGGGGAACAATCTACCGTCCGTGATATCGGGATCGATAACAGGAAACTTGCCCTGAAAAAATTGAAATAAAAAATTGTTAAAGTAATAAATTTATTTCTATAAATTTCAAAATTAATTAATTATAAAAATAAATGATGTTTTTTACCTTCCAATTGTCGTACATCCGACGCTTCTCCGTCGTCGGAATCTTCTGCCAGCGAAGGTCGCTGGGTAGAGGCATGCTCTAGAGGACCTCGCGAAACCGTTTTGAAACGGTTGTATGTTGCTGTACTCTGCAAAAACATAAAACTATTGTGATATTAGAAACAATTAGTTAACAGGAAAAAAAAAACACTTTTAACCAAGTTTAAAGGTTTAAAAATTAAGTAATTAAAACAATAAACAAAATTACTTACGTATCCCCTTCAATCTGAAGGGTAGAGTCTGCGGCCCGAGGAGGCTGCGTGCATGAAGTGGAGGGGCAGTGGATCCTGGCCCGATGCGCACCCTGACGCATACCCTGATGCAGACCCTGATGCTAACCCGGGAGTCGTGGCCAGGGAGTCCTGCGGCAATCGTGGTGTCGCAGACTGGGTCTCAGGAACTGCATCATCGAGGGTGGCAGCAAGTCCTGGCTCGTAACCGCAGAGGAGGCTGTCCAACTCGTATGTAGTCAGGTCCGCATCAGGGGAAACGACAGTAGGCGGCTGCGGAGACACCTCGTCACTCGCATCGTCAGGTTGGGGAGGACGTCGTCTGCCCGTCATAATCGTACAACCAAACTAAACTAATTTAATACTAATTACGTAATTAAAATATTGAAATAAATTAAATTAATTAATTAATGAAATAATCTAAATTAAATTAATTAATTAATGAAATAATCTAAATTAAATTAATTAATTAATGAAATAATCTAAATTAAATTGATTAAATAATGTAAATTAAACTAACATAAATTAAGTAAATAATTTAAAATAAACTAATTAATTAATTTGAATTAAAGTAAATTGAAATTAGATTAATTGAACTAAAATGAAGTAATTAAAGTAAACTAAGTAGTGAAGAATTAAACTAAAATTAATTAAATTAAAGTAAATTAAGTAATGAAGAATTAAACTAAATTAGATTAATTGAACTAAAATTAATTAAATTAATGTAAACTAAAATAAACTAAACTAATTAATTAAATTAAAGTAAACTAAAATTAGCTTAAGTGAACTAAGTAATTAATTAAAGTAAACTAAGTAATGAAGATTTCAACTATTAGATTAAATTAAACTAAAATTAATTAAATTTAACTAACATTAATTAATAAAAACTAAACTTAACTAAACTAATTAAATTAAATTAAATTAAATTAAAATTAGATTAATTGAAATAAAATTTATTAATTAATTAAAGTAAACGAAATTAGATTAATTAACCTTAAGTAAACTAAGTACTTAATTAAACAAAATTACATTAATTAAACTAAAATTAATGAAATTAACAACATTAAACTAAACTAATTAATTAATTAAAGTAAACTAAAATTAGATGAATTAAACTAAAGTAAACTAAGTAATTAATTACACTAAATTAGATTCAATAAACTACAATTAATGAAATTAACAAAATTAAACTAAACTAATTAATTACAACTAAGTAAACTAAATGTGTAAACATAAACTAAAACTAACTTAAAAACGAAAACTAACCTCGTAATAGAAACCGGGATTGGAGGTTTAGGGTTTTTAGGTTTTTGAGTAGGAACGGGGAACGGAATGGGGGAAAGAGAGAAAAGAAAAAAAAAATATAAAGAAAAAGATAAAGGAAAGGAAAGGAAAAGGAAAAGGAAAAGGGGGAAGTAAACTGAACAGAATTTAAATCAGATTTTACGACCAAATGGTCGCAAATATGTAATCATGACCAGAAACGAAAGGTCGCGCGTGCTGGGGAAATTATGTAAAGACCCGACTTTTCAGAGTTAAATCAAATATAATAAATGCAGCGGAAAGACTCAATAAATGTTATTTATTGAATAATATGAAAATCCTCAATCAAAAAGTCATTTAAATAAAACAACAACTCCGGAGTTAAAACTTTAAAACAAAAGAATCAATGTACTTATTCAAATAACGAAAAGTTCAAAATAACTTAAGCTCAAATCTCACAAAGACAAATATAGTTAATAAAGTTCTAATACTTTATTCTTAAACTCAATGAAAAACTAATGATGCATTGGCTAGCCACGTGACATGAACCCCTCATCTTTTCCACTTCATCAACCGCCACCTCTCGGTCCATTATTACCCTGAAAAAAAAAATATAGCTTGTGAGGCTAAAGCCAGTGAGAAAACGATCTAAACGAAGGTAAAGTTTTAAATAGTCTCTAACAACTTAAACCGAGTCCCAACACTCGACACTCTCCAATGTCTCTTTCACACTAAGCTTATCTTAAATCTCACATTCAATCTCTTTACTTGAATAGGCAATTTATTATCTAAATTCCATTTTCAAGAACCACGTTCATAATTCTCTTTCCAATACACATCCCAATCCGATACATAGGCCCCTTCTAAATTAGCAATCACAATCAATCAATTAATCAATCATCCACTAAGAAGGCGGTCTCTCGGGACTCCAACCATTCTTAGGTACTTAGTTATAGCCGTAACCATAACTAACCCCTAATGGATCGTCCATACGAGCAACGTCCATTAGCTGTTATGAGCTCACTCTCATAACTATATATATTTCACTAGTATGAGCTCGTAGCCTCATACTAGTTTAACACACCTGTCAAGCCATCAATACACAAACTCTTTACATATCCTCTTGATAATACTCATTCATAGTCAGCATGGGGAATTAAATTACAGCAGCCCCAAAGATACTAATTAAAACACACAAAAAAACATTTTACGATAAACTGCCGAAAACCGTCAAAACCAACTATTCATTCTCAAACTTGCTCAACTCAAATCTCATATTAAATCATCATAATATACTCCAAAATATTCCAGAATTGACTTCCAAAACAATCAGAAACAAAAGAGTCGAAAAACACCAAAAACTGCCGAAAAGCAAGAAAACTACCGAAAAACCAAAATATGAACTTTTATGAATCCTAACTCAAAACTTAAGGCTATTGGCACTAAAAATCATCAATTAATTCCAGATTTACACTCATTATCATCCAGAGGCAAAACGAAACTAAAAACATCACTTTTGGCGAAAATGGCCTTCACAAGTTCTAACCGAAAACATTATTTTCTCCCAATTGATTTTCGGTGTTTCCAATATTATTTCTCATCCTAAAGCTCCAGAATAATATATTTGATTATAATGAAACATAAAATCTACGGTAGAAGCTTTAGATTTCTCTAAAACCCCACCATCGAATAAACCGTTAACTCACCTCAAAATTCGCTTAAATCCAAAATCAAGCTACTTTCCTTGACGAACCAGACCTGAAACGAAGATCCTAAATAGCTTAAAATACCATTAAAATATACTACAATTAAACACAAAGGTTTGGGGTTCGGTGGATCAAAGAACGGAAATCAAACGGCGAAGGAAATTGGCTAAGTGTGGGCGTGGGGGTGTGTGGGTGCCGCGGCTGGCCATGGTCATCGGGACGTGGTTCGGTCGCGGTTTCGTAGTTAGGGTGATCGATCTTGATGGTTCTAGGTGTTGGTAATCAAGATCGATTAGGTATTTGGCCACGGTTTCGGAAATTGGCAATTATGGAGATCGATACAATAGCTAAGGTTCTTGGTGTTCATAAGGTGAATATAAAAATAAAAATCCAGAAATAAAATGATTGATAAATCAATCCCAAAAGCTTACCCGAAGAAGGAATTACAAGGAAAAGACTTCCGATCTCCCTTCCTTGATCCCGAACGAATTCCACCGATTTCCTATTTAACATTTGATGAAAAACTCATCATTAAGAACCCTAGATCCCACGGCAACAAGGAGAAAAGAAAAGAGAGGGTTTTCGTTACCTTCGTGTCTAAAATCGATTGCCCAAACGATTGAATCCGGATCCCGACGCACGATCGAACGGAAACAAGACAGATTCCTTCTTCTCTTCTCCAAGGGGCGGCGGCAAGGTGTGGGAAGGAGGAAAAATTGTTTCTTCTTCTTTTCCTTAGTTTAAGATTAGGGTTTGAGCTAAATGCCACGTCATCACTACTTGCCACATCACCACTACTCACTAATCCAATACTCCTCATTATTTACAAAAAGTGACACTTATCTTAAAGTGTCACCCAAAAGCCTAAATAAATAAAAAGATTATTTATCAAAATTCCAAACCCTTTAATTAAATTAAATAAAATTTTAATTTAATTCCAAAATTAATCTTACCTTGTAATGGGGCGTTACAAATTACGACCACATGGTCGCATTTTTAGAGATATTTGCGACCATCTGGTAGCATTTATTGAAAAATCGACCATTTGGTCGCCCATTTACCATTATCCAGAACAGCTGTCATATCACGAGTCCCATCAACAATTGCGACCATCTGGTCGCAATTATGAAATTCACCGCCAAATATTGCAACTAGACGGCTGTAATTTTTAAATTCACCGCCATAAATTTCATGAAAATTTAAATTTACCGCTCAGATTTGCGACCATATGGTCGTAATTTCACTTATATTTTTGAAAAATATAATTATACTTTTTTAAAAATGCGACCAACTGGTCGCCTTTCCCTTCTAAATTACTACCATGTGGTCACCTTTTGTGTTAAATTGTGACCACATGGTCACAAATATTAATATATATATATATATATATATATATATATATATATTTTAATCATTCATTAAAGAAATAGTTTTAATAAACACATACACAGTGAATAATCAAGTTACGAAATGTCTCATTCATCATCGTCTCCAAGAAGTCTGTCACATAAAGTCTTCTTCTTCTTCTTCTTCATCGGATTCATCGTCTCGAATAAATTCAACATCAATGTCACGTGCGTGAGAAGTGGAAGCATTTGTATCATCATCATCATGCAATGTTATCGTTCCATCGTTCAAAGGACGAACAGTACTTGCATTCTGACTATCGTTGATTGCACGACATCTTATCTCATCTTCTTGAAAAGCAATAGCTTCCTCTGCATGGTCGTCTTTCTCGGACAAGTTTTCTTCTACCTCGCGTGGTTTAACTTTACAAACAACTAACCAATCTATCAGATCTTGTCTATTAATCGGATAGTTCAGGTAATAAACTTGAATCGCCTGTGAAGCTAGGACAAACCTATCAACTGGGCAAGCGGCTCCCAATGTATATTCTCTAGGAACGGTTTGAACGCGACGGGCATCAATCATTGCATGAATATATGACAGTCGTGGCTTTTCATCCCGAACATGATATGTTTTTGACTGTCTATACACCGACTCAAATTCGAAACGTATCCGTCAGGGAATTTGATGGATTTGATCCACTCAAATAATGTTTTCTTTTCATCCGTCGTCAACATGTACTTTTCTTTTGCGTAATTATCATTGTCGTCAGGCTCCAACTCAGGACGGTCACATATCTCCCGTATATCATAACGTGCCTTCAGATTGTCCTTCGTTTTTCCCGGAACGTTCAAAATCGTATTGAAAATGTTGTCGAAGAAATTCTTCTCGATATGCATTACATCAAGATTATGTTTAATCAGTAGATCTTCCCAATACGGTAGATCCCAAAAAATACTCCGTTTCTTCCAACCCGTGTTTTTCCCAGCCGCATTGTTTGCACTCTCTACACCTTTCATTATAATCTTCTGCATACCTATAGCATCTATACCGTGAAGAATTTGTCTTCCACTATACATGGTCAGGGGGGTTTGTTTTCTTACTCGTCGACCCTTCTTCCAGTCAGTGCCGTTTGAACGAAAAGTGTGATTCAACGGCAAAAATCGACGGTGACAATCAAACCAACAAGTTTTCCGACCATTTCTGAGATAAAATGCATCTGTGTCTAGCATGCAATGTGGACATGCGTATGTCCCCGCCGTACTCCATCCTTTAAGAGGAGGAGATTGAGGTTCACACAATTAACTACACTAACTAAGGAAAGCAATAACAAAAGCTAAACACAGACTCAAAAATGTATATGAAAGCAATTAAAGATCAACATACCTGACAACATTGAATACGCAGGGAAGTCACCGATCGTCCAGGATTAACGCGCGCGCATCAAGAAATTTTGTTTCTTGAAATGTCGTACGTCATAACACCGTCAGTCCACAACCTTTTCAACTCTGCAATAAGTGGTTGCAAATACACATCTAGTTTCTGTCTTGGACTTTTCGGTCCAGGTACGATCACTGTTAGAAAAATCACCGGGTCTCGCATACACATCGAGGGAGGCAAGTTATACGGAGTTACCATGACTGGCCAAACTGAATATTGTGCCCCGGATGCCTCGAATGGGTTAAAGTCATCTGTGCATAAGCCAATCTGACGTTTCTCGGATCTTGTGCAAAATCCGGATGACAATTATTTAAATGCTTCCATGCCGCAACATCTGAGGGATGTCTCATAACACCTTCATCCTGTGAATGCTCGTGATGCCATCTCATGTGCGAGGCTGTTACATCCGATGAATACAACCGTTGCAGACGTAGGGTCAGCGGTAAATAGAACATGCGGGCGTTCGGAATCAGGCTGCATTTCCCTTATTTATATCTTGGAAGAAAACAGAATTTTCAATGATACAGGTCCTCATCCACATCCCAGTAAATCATGCATCCGTTTTGACACGAATCTATTTTCTCCACGGGTAATCCAAGTCCCTCCACTAGTTTTTTCGTGTTGTACAAACTGTGGGGCATATTATTTTCTTCTGGAGCGCATAGACGAAACCACGATGCAATCGCATCAAATCCTTTACCAGGTATGTTGTACTGCGCCTTTATATTTAAAAGTTCTGTAGCAGCAGCAAGTTGACTTACCGCACACCCATCGTACAATGGTCGGCTGGCTGTCTTTAGCATCTCGTGCATCTTATGTGCTTCCGGATTCATTTCCTCTTCTACAACCCGTTCATCTTCGTCTACGTTTAAACTTTCATGAAAATTTTTATTGTCCCCATACCCCGCACCATCAAGTATCATTTGCTGCATCTGACTATACTGTTGTTCATCATTCCGTTCTTCGTCAACAACCTCTACATTCGAGCTGCTACCTTCGTATCGTCTCGATTCCTGTAATGCAGCGTCAAACATTTCCTGTGTTTCCCCCTGAAACACCCAGTGATAATAATTCTGCACAAACCCCCGACTATAAAGATGCACCTTCAACTCTGTAACCGGTATGATTCTCCTATTGTTGCATTTCCTGCACGGGCAACGTAGCTTTCCACCATACTTTTCATAATAGACAGTTGTCATGCAAAACTCAACAAACTGTTCAACCCCGGCCACGAACCCATCATTCAAATACCCGTCTATCAAACAGACATACATCCACTCTCTCATTTTCTTTTTTCTTAATGCTAACAAACAATGGGTGGGGGGGTTTTATAATGGACTCCTCTGCTCATTTGCCACCAGATGGTAGTATTTTTGCTACCAACTGGTTGCATTTTCCCTCCATTTTCCTCACTGCCCCTGCTCACATCAAGTCAGAATTTATGACCACATGATCACTTTTTTTGGTGACCACATGATCACTTTTTTTGGTGATCACTTGGTAGCTTTTATCCCACCAAATTATTTATATATTACTAGTCACATAAAATCACAACATTTGCGACCATCTGGTCACTTCTTAATGTGACCACGTGGTAGCTTAATTCCCGCCAAATTTTTAAGCTACCATTGCTCAATACAGGTCACCAAAATTGCGACCATTTAGTCACTTTTAATTGTGACCACTTGGTAGCTTTCTTCCCTCCAATTTTAAGCTACCACTGCTCAATAAAAGTCACCAAAATTGTGACCTTTTAGTCACTTTTAATTGTGACCACTTGGTAGCTTTCTTCCCTCCAAAATTACGCGCCATTTTTTGCTACCAAGTCATATTTTTAGTCATAAATATGCGACCAGGTGGTCGTTTTTGTAGGTGACCAATTGGTCGCTTCTTTCGCGCCATAATTTCGTGCCATTTTTTGTGACTACTTCTGCTTTTGTTCGCAATATGGTGGCAAAAAAAGTGACCAGATGGTCACTTAGAGTCAACCTTCAAAAAAAGTGACCAGGTGGTCACCAAAAAACTACCCTTTTTGTTTGGTCGCAAATTTCTGGTCGCATTTTGACAGTTTTTTTTGTAGTGGGAATATAGCGTAGAAGATTCGGTGTTGCTGAGGATTGATGCTATAAAGAAACCTCCAACCAATTCTCCATATTTTACTCAATGTAAGTTCCGGTTTGATTTTAGTTTTCAAAAATATGAGCATGAATCTACATGTTTTATCACAAATTGCATGATGTTAATAGACCCGTTATTAAATGTTAATAAGTTTACTAAATAAATTTCCGCTAGTTTAGTAAATCACTCCCTTCAAATTTTACTAAAAAAAATACTGATTCCATTTTATGAAAATGATTTAAAAAAAATGTATAGTTTATAGTATAATGTACCGTATAAAATCGTATAGTGATGTGAAATATTTTAGGGGAAAAAGAAGATGATTAGGTACAGTATATATATGTAGAAAAAATATAGTTTAATTTGTTTATACAATAAACATATTTATATATTAAAATGAGAAAAGAAGTGAAAAAATGAAAGATATTATAGTACTATACTGTACGTAATATAATATATTTATATATTACATGCAATCAATATATGTACCGTACATTTTGTGAACAATATGTACTATATATAATATTGTACGTTTTTTAAAATTTATAATACTGTACTATACGTAATTGTAAAACCCAGAAAGGTGAAGAACAAAAAGCACAATAGTGTAGAAAATTACAAAAAAAAGGTGCAAAAAACACCTCATTTTGTGATGACGACAAATCTAGAGAAGTGAAAAGACTTAATATTGATCAAAATCATTTGGGATCTAAGTAAAAATGAGAAACCAGAAGCAAAATAACATGAAACCCGCTCAAGAACTTGATAAAAGGTGAGGAAAAACTCAAATTTCCGACGAGAAAATCTAGATTCCGCGAGGACTATTTCCGACAAGAATAATGTAAATGAAAAAGACGATAAACGAAAAAAAGAAAGAGATTAAAAGCAGGAAAAATAATATAGATTAAGATTAAAAAGAAAAACCTAGAAGAAGAAGATAGATGAAGATAGATGAAGGTGAAAATGAACAAACCCTAAAGAACAAGAAGATGGATATGAAAATTTGAAAATAGAAAGAGAATGGAAAAAATAAAAAATTTATATGGATACAAAGATAAAAGAAAATAGGAAAAAAAATCCCTACAATTATGGAGGAATGAGAGTGTAACAGACCAAAAAAAATTCCCTACGTTTTATTTAATTCTTCTTTCCTTTTTTTTAATTAATATGGGCAAATCAGGATTAATAAAAAAAAAATTTAAAATTGGTATACAAAACATTAAAAACTTTAGATGGACTAAAAAACCATTGCATATAGCCTAAATAGACTATATACTGTATTATCTCTAGTTTGTGTAAGAGGAAATGAGAACTGCCTTCCTTGCTAGGTGAAAGTAATGCTTCTTTCCGATCTCTAAAGATAAAAGAGGAAAATTATGAATCACAGTCCTCTCTAGGCTAGTTTTAACAAATTTAGGACATCTTTATTTCTCTCTGATTAATTTTAATAAATTTAGGATATCTTTATTCTATATTTATGCGTGTCTAAACTCTCATTAAAATAATCAAGTATTTAACATGTGTAATTTTTTTATTTTGTTAACAAACATTCTACAAATTGCAATCATCCATTAAATTTTCGATCATTTTTAATGGATTTTGATTATTCTATGTTTGCATGTATTCTAAATCTCATAAATATTTAATAAAAATGAGTGAATTTTAGATTTTACACTTTATTAACAAACATTCTATAAATTGCACCCACCTTTTAAAAATTTTCAATTATTTATAATAGATTTGAAACATGTGGTTGATGAAGAATTAGCACAAGTTGGAAACTCGTTAAAACAAAACCGAGAGTGATGTGATTTACAATTTTATAAACTACAAGGTTATTTAAAATCATTTCTAACCCGAAGAGGCATGAATTACAAATCGGCCAAATCATAATGGTGTTGTTAGCAATTATCCATTTTTTAGGGTAAACTGTAAGTAAGACCTCTGCGGTTTTGGTCAAATGCATGAACACCCCCATGAAGTTAAAAAATGACAGATTACAACCATGTAGTACTAGTTCAAAGTTATGCCAATGAAATCTTTTTCCTCCAACACCATAATTTTTTTTGTTTGAACTCCGGTTTGGATGATTCAAGATTTTAGAATTCTCATTTAAAACTTCACTTTATCTTTCTAAGACTTCACTTTGTAATCCCCTATTCCTTGCTTTATGCTGCCTTTGGGCTAAGGCAAATCTATATTATATTGTGGTCATTTCAAAACTTAGAAATCGTCAATAACTAAAAGAGTTTATAATACTAAAAAAACATTAAGCATGATCGAAGCCATAATTTCATTTATTTATGGTTTCAAAGTTTTGAAGTGACTATAAAGTATAACTCAAAACGAGAATTCTAAAACATCTTGAATCATCCAAATCAGAATTACAAAAAAATTATGGCTAAAAGAAAGTTAACGGTGTTGGAGGTGAGGAGTCTCATTGACAAAATTTTGAACCATGAGGGTGTAATTTTTCATTTTTTAATCACAAGAAATATTCATGCATTTTACGAAAACTATAACAATCTTATCTGCATTCTGCCTTTTTTTAATTATTAGTTTGACAAAATAGTTCTTAACAACATAGACCCACAAAAGCAATCTATGTTATATACTCGAATGATTTGAGAGTAAGAGGCAGGTGAGATGTAGTACTTGACAATAACCTCACACCAATCCTGAAACTTCACAGACAAATAAAAACATAGAATAATGGCATTTGAATCAAGATTAAACATACACCGAGCATGTTCGACAATGCTATACATATATTGTTTTCACTTTACTAAAATATATAGAGAGAGGGGAGAAAAAACAATGAAATTATAAAATATAAAAATAAAAAAGCTAATAAACATGGCAGAAAATACAAAGAAACACATGGCTCCAAACAGGTGTTTATAACCCTGCCATTTAGGTAATCAGTCGATATCAAACTTCTTAATCAAAGAATTATTTTGAACTATCCACTCAATCTTGGTTATGGCGTAACAGACATAGTTCAACGAGACGATATCCAAAAGAGAAAAAACAGTGTCATAAAGATGATAGCTATATGTTATCTGTGTTGAGATGATAGCTAACACTTTTCTGGCCATATCGGGTAACAATTATAAAATTTGCTCACAGTACTACGATAACGGTAGGCTATTTATCTATTCTTCAGGAATTAAAGCATGCCATTTCTGAATCATTGCTAAATCATTCGTCTTTTATTTATATGATCTGATCTTTATGTATTTGTTTGAATTGATTTGATTCAATAATGCACGTCAATGTATGGCCCATCTAACCAGAAGTTTTATCTCCTCCAAATCCTGACTGCAAAAATCCTGTTTGGTGAAGGTGGCTAACATCACCCCATGTTTTTACCTTCCATTGCTCCCCATCAGACAAGCAAAGTACATTGACAGATGTATTTAATACCTTGCCTCCATGCCCACGAGGGTGAGCTCGCTTATACAGTGATCGAATGACACCGCCATGAGTGACCACGACGACTCGCTCTCCTGTTGTTTAAACATTCAAATATCAATAAAGAAAGTCAGAATCAGATGTGATCATTTTCCAGTAGCAAAAAAGATGCTTTAATTTCATTTATATGTGAATTTCAGTTAGTATACATACATAATGATTTTATTTTACACTTCAGATTGCAGTTTTCTTAAATGAATTAGTCAATCACCCACGTGAACATTTTTATCGTGGTTGCAGACTGATTCTACTTGAACGAATACGTAAAGTAGGTATGCGGTGTAACCAAATGAAGGTGCTGTGCAGCATCCTTGTAACCAAAGGCTTGGTCAAGATGCACCTTGCTCTAGTGGCATGGTCAAATTCTATTGGGTTTCTTTATTCTAGTCTTTTTCGTTTGTATGGGTTTGAAGTGGAGTTCGGGCAGTTGAGTGTTGTTGTCTGTTTATAACTTATAAGTTGTCTACATTTATGATCTAAATTTACAATCCAAAAATTGACTTTTTTTTGTTTATTTTTAATCTTTTAGGAGATTCATCCTCAAATTTTCAGAAATTGGAGCTTAAAGTTCACTTCAACGGACTTGTCGCTCTCTTTTTCATTACTTTTATATTGTTTTCTGATACACAATTATCTCCATAACAGGAGAATAAATCCAGCCACTGGTGTTCTCACCTTTATGCTTATTTCCAATCTTTTGCAATGCAGATGTGCAACGCTGATGAAGTTGGTCAAGGCTTTCTCCACCACCCTGCATTAAAGACATTGGGTAAAATAAGTAATTCCAGTAATTATTCTGAAGACATTTACTAGAGAGCCAAGTCTCTTCCCACTATTGATCAAATATTTGAAGGCCACTGACATATTTACTCTACACAAACACAACAAGAGTCAACTCATCCATAATAATTTATCATCTTAGACAAATCCGTCTTATATCAAAATCACAAATTGATTTGCTGGCTAAATGTTGACTTGTATATACCAATTCACAGAACAAAAAAATCCAGATTTTTTGTCATGAGGCCCAAAGTTGAGTCCAGCATAGACTCGCCAACATCTTGGCTTCAAATTAATTTTGATTGGAATGAACTCCATGATGACTAAGAGCCATCCCAGCATTAGAATAGAGTAAGAGGAAGTTCGTTTGCACCACAACGTATTATTAGCACAAGTCTGGTACTTAAAACCTAGTTTAAAAGGAATGCAGTTCTCGATAAGAATGGGAACAATGGTTTGGATATTGTTTTGTCAATAGCAACATTCTTTTATTGTTTCCAAAACAGCGTTCAGTTTTTGGATAGTTAGATATTCGTATATTTTGAAATTGCTATTCACAAATCCATGATTTTGGAAAGGAAAATAAATTGTCCTAAAAAAAAAGTAGGATATCTTTAAAAATACACTAAAATAAAATGAAAAAGTCAAAAATAGTCATCCAAACACGTTTACACTAAATATTTGTTTTCAAAAAAACATAAAAAAAGCTGCTTTTAAAAGCAAAATCCCAGCAAAGTCACAAATTTTGGGAAAAAATCAATATTTTTTTATTTATAATAAACTAAACTCTTTCATTGATAATTGAAAAAGCCCCAAAAAGGCCAACTAACAATTACAAAAAGGCATGCTAGTTAGAGGCAATAGTGGAGAGGTATAACTAAAGAAATATATATTGGTCGCACTCCAAATGGAGGCAATTAAGCACACACAATTTTCCCATAAATCCCTCCTACTCAAGGAACATCCTCCTATTCCTCTCTAGCCAAAGGTTCCAGCAAGTAGACGTGACAACTATTTTTTTTTTTTTTTGATAATAAACTGAGCTATTTCATTGATAAGTGAAAAAGCCCCAAAAAAAGGCCTACAAGTAACTACAAAAAAGCTTGCCAATTATAGGCAATGAAGGAGGGGGAATAACTAGTAAAATATTTACAATTTGCACTCCAAATGGAGGCATAAAGCACACATTGGAAAAAAAAACTATCAAATTGCTCAAAATTCCATTAGTAAATCACCAAAAGATCAAGGTAACAAACATATGTAACCTAATAATGCCCAATCTCAATTATAGAAAAAAAATACTTAGATCCCAGTTACCAAATCAACCCTTACAAAAATATTCAAACCAATCTAGCCATAAAAATATTTAAGACAAGTATAAAAATTAATTTCTTAAAAAATAGCTTTGTTTAGATATAAAAATCATAGTAATTTTAACAACATAGGGTATAAATTCTTATCCAAAAAAAACAACATAGGGTATAAATTGAACAACTTATTAAACTTTAGGGTGTAAATTGAACCATTTTTTATACTTTAGGGACTGATTAAATTTCATGATTTAAATTGAAACACCCAACACAATTCACGGGTATATATGATTTTTTCCCTAAATTTTAGGGCTCATAAGAATAACCAAGGATATTGATAGGAACCAAACTGATATTAATAAAAAAATAGAACAATTATTACTGCCACGAAGTTGAACCCTGTTCCAGAACCAGGTGGAGATGGTTTAGAGATGAATAGGCATCTTATTGTCAAATGGATCAGATCAGAAGGTGAGTTGTTTATTCGTTAAATTACTTCCGTAACCTTGCAGTGGCATATAAGTATTTTCATATATTGGTCCCCCACAATTCCAGCCCAAGAACCTGTTGTGCCCAAAAACTTATGTATTCATCATACCCAAACCCATAGAAGATATTGGAATTATTCAAATGGGCTTCAATCCACATCTTTTGTTTCAGCCCATCTTCGAGTTGTCGGTCCCAGAAAATATCATAAATAATGATAAGCTTCTTACCTTTGCACTTGGCCATTCTGTTCTCGTGCTGATTCAGTCCATATTGGGCTTGCATTTCCCAAAACTGAGTGGGCCCAATAAGTAAATTCCCTAACCCACCGCCTCCCCTTTTGAACCAGAAATTAGGGCTCAATGTATCTTCTTCTTCATCTTTCTGATCGTATTTAAATTCCCATGGCTCATTTCGCTCATGTTGCTTCCTCCACCACAACCATTGTCGCTGTTTTCTCAACCTCCGCCACAGCCACTGTCGTCGTTTTCTACACCTCTTCGATATAGACATTGTTGAGATATATATGATTAAATTTACCCTTACCCATTGGCTTAAGCTTTTGGGTATAATAGGTGATTTATCATATTTAATATGGTACAGAGCCCAACAAGCCTAAACGGGCATTCGATCCAAAAATGGGATGCGACCCAAGAATGGTGAGCCCAAAAGAGGCACCATCTTGAGGGGGCATGTTGAGAATCCCACATCGGAAAGATGTAGGGAACTCATAACATTTATAAACTCTAAGGGCCACTCCTCTCACTACTAATTCATTCTATTCAAAGTTGATTCATGTTACCTCTCATCCTCATTTTCCTTGTACCTTTACTTGGCAAAAAAGCATTCCCATTAAGGTTCAATTTTTTTTTTGGTCTGCTGCTTTAGAGAAGATTAACACTTGTGATGTTTTGCAAAGAAAGAATATGTTTTGGTGTTGTCTTTGTGGACAGGATCATGAGTTTGCTAATCATTTATTCATTCATTGCGATTTTACTGGTATTCTTTGGCGCAAGATTTTGAGTCATTTTGATTTGTATTGGGTTACGCCTTTGGATATTCGCACTCTCTTTTCCATCATCCCTTTTGGTACAAGAAGAAATCGGAAAGACATTTTTTGGGATCTTGTTGTGGCGGCTTTGTTTTGGGTAATTTGGATTGAGAGGAACAACCGCATTTTCAACAATATAGCTCGGGAACATCATCATATTTGGGATCGCATTTTGTATTTCATTTACTTATGGTCTAAAAACAATGCTCTTTTAGATTTTGGTTCAACTTTTTCTTCGTTGCACTTACCTTGGAACTCTTTTTTATTCGTGTAATTTCTTTTAGAGGTCCTCTCAACCTCTTGTACATTCTTTTATTTTACTAAAATTGTTGTGATTTCTTCTAAAAAAAAATTAATAATTTGTCCTAACGAATAATTACAAAAGACTTTGGAAGTTAACACCCAAAGAAAGCATTTACATGTGCCAACTCCCAAACATAATCCCAAGACCTCATTTCCTCCCTAAAAATTCTCTCTTTCTTTCTAACCAAATTTTCCATACAATTGCACAACATCCCACAATCCATAAACAATTCCCTTTCTCATTAAAAGGGGGGAATACAAGCATTTCTTCTAAAGAAAGAAAAATAGATTCATTATTCACCCACGATATTCCAAACGTTTGGAAAAATCTTTGCCAAATGAGCCTCGAAAACTTGTAATTCCACATGATGTGATTTAGATCTTCCAATTCGCGATTGCATAAACTACACCAATTGAGATTTAAGGTGAAGAAAGAAGATCGTTGAAGAAACTCAAATGTATTGATCTTGCCCAGTGCCAGAGACCAGATAAATTTTTTGACTTTCTTCGAGATCTAAACCTTCCATAGTTTAGAAAAGAAGAGTGGTGAGGAACACATGTGGGTGTGGTTTCTAAACTCAAAAAATGATTTACAAGAAAACAAGTTTGAAGAGTTTAGGGACAACACTCTACTATCACAAACTCCATCTCTCACCAATACACCCTCAAGGTTTGCAATAATGGAAGATAATTCTGTCATTTCCCTATCCTAGATCAATCTACGAAAGTGGAAGTCAAGATTCACACTTATCCTCTCTCTCAAGAGTCAAAATAAAGAGAGAAATTGGTGATTTTTTTGCGAGTAAAGGATACAGATCTTGAAAAGCACTATCACCTAACCAAGCATCCTCCCAGAAGCGTATCCGGTTTCCATCCCCAACCTTCCATTTTACACCATTAAAGATTAGGGGTATTATTTGGATATCTCCTTCCACGGATTCCTAGTAGCAGCGCTGGTCACTACATTTGTGTCCCAACCATTTGAATGGATCCTATGTTTACTCCCAACCACATTATGCCATAAACTATTTGGTTCGTTTGGGAATCTCCAAAGCCATTTTACAAGTAAAGCCATATTTTTCGTGTCCATATTTCTAATACCTAATCCCCCATCATTCAATGGGCATGAGACCAACTTCCAGTTGACAAGGTGTGCACCCTTTCCTTCTCCAAACCCCTCCCAAAGGAAATTACTATGATCCTCTCCAAGTCCTCTTTAATGCCTGATGGCATCTTGAAAATAGACAAGTAGTAGGTTGGAATTCCTGACAAGACTGATTGGATAAGTGTAGGCCTCCCACCCATGGAGAAATACCCTTTTTTCCATGAGGCTAATCTTTTTGACACTTTTTCAATCACGGGTTTTCCAGAAACTTTTCTTTTCTTTTTCATATTATCCCCCAGAGGCATACCAAGGTAATTGAATGGCAGATTCTCAAGTTTACATCCCGCTTTTCCTTTTAAAGATGTTAATTTTCCTTCTTCCACATTCACCCTGTCACTGAACATTTTACTCTATTTATTTTTAGGCCAGAACTCCATTTAAAAAGTTGAATTATATCAAAGAAATTTGTAAAGAGTCCTCTTTTTCAAAGCAAAAAATCAGAGTGTCATCAGCGAACTGAAGGTGGGTTATCGGCACCTAAGCACCTTGTCTTTCCCAATTTGAAATCCCTCAATCAATCCCCTTTCCAGGCCTCGTTCGAAGAGTCTACTGAGAATATCAACTACTAGGGTAAAGAGGAAAGGCGAAAGTGGATCGTCTTGTCTAATCCCATTTGTGGCAAAAAAACTTTTTCTCTTGGTTTTTGATGAGAATAACCAAGGTTATATTAATTCAACTTAAGAAGAATGTATGCACTTGGGATAAATTCAATTTCAGGGACAATAAACAACACCAGTACAAAACCAGTACTGGTGTTCTCTTTTTCATAAGACTTTTCACAAGGTTCTTTGATCTCCAAAATGTGTTGCTTAATAAACGGTCAATGCTCCACTATTTGCAAGAAATTCAATGATGATTATTGTGCATAAGGTAATATTGCTTACCGGAATTGTTTGATCAGACCTGTGAGATCTCAAAGCCTCACAAGCTTCAGGATTTGTTGTGACTGCTTCACGATATACAAGGCCTTGAAGATCTCCTAAATGTCTTTCCCTCAAGTCAGGATCTTTAATAACCTGAAATTGGCATCGGAGTAAATTACAAAAAATAATTCTTAAATAAGAGCAAAATTCTCCTTAATAGTGATTAAACTTGGCTAAATAGAACACTAAAAGCCAAAATTCTCCAAAGCTATTATTTCACTAATTTCAGGACAAACTGTTTTGTGTTTGTTAGGAAAATCACCATTTTTCTAGGAATAAGTTAATAACAAACTTTTCATTGATCATTGAAAAGTACAAAAAAGGTGGAAAGCTACCAAGCCAAGGAGATTACAAAAAGGCGCTCCAATCGGCTAGAATAGTAGAAGGGTTTTCATTCAAAGAAAGGAAAAAAAAAAGACCAAAGCACACCAATGGGAACTAAGGAATTTAATTGAATCCCTAAGCTCCGACGTGGTGGATGCGGATTCGTTGAAGATTCTTTCATTTCGTTCCAACCAAATTTACCAGAAAGTAGAAAAGACGCTGTTGTGCCAGAGAGTTTGAGTTTTACCATTGTTGAAGGACTGTTGAGGAATTGAGAGAGCGCCTCCAAGGAGGAAATGGGAAAGCACCAACTGAGATTGGAAGTTTGCAGAAGGAGATGAAGGATTTTGCAGCCGAAAGGGAAATGAATGGTAATATTTGCAACGTATAATTAAATGCCAAAGAGAATTTGGTTCATCACTGATCTGCCCACCCACTTGGAAATAAGAGCTTTGTTTCTGTTTTTGAGGCCTCCAATACCCAAGCCTCCTTTTTCTTATTCTTTGCAACATTTAGCCCACTTGATCAGGTGATTTCCTCCCATAGTTCCTTCTGCTTCCCAAGGAAAATCTCTAACTTTTTACTCAATCATGTTGGCAGCTGAGGTAAGGATTTTGAACAGGGAAAGGAAATTAGTTAGAAGGAATGCAAGCACCGATAATACGGACTACCAAAGTAAGGCGGGCCTCCTTTCGAGACCACAAGGTTCTTCCATTTCGATAATCTCTTGTCCACTATGTCAATGACCGGAGACCAAAAACTCATATTGGCAGGATAACCACCGAGAGGAAAACCCAAGTAGGAGGGGAGGGGAGGGGAGGGTGCCCCGCTGGAAGCCAATGAAGGAAGCATTGTCTTTGATCTCTGATATACTCGGATTAACTTCGCAAAGAACTGTTTTGCTCACATTCATTTTGAGCTGATTCATTGCTGTTGGCAGGTGGATATTCACGGATGAAAAGGGGAGAGAAGAAAAAGCAACAGAAAAAAAAATGTGCATGTGCATACCTCTGTGTGCATGCTTGAGGGAGAAGCAAGAGAGGTAAAATGTATGCACGTGTCTCAGGGGGAGAGTGCCTTACACCGATAATTCATGAATACGAAGAGTCAAAGGAAGAGGGATGGACAATCAATGTAGAATGAAGATTCCATTAAAGATAGATATATAGATAGATAGAATCAAAATACACTACATAGACTTGTTGGGAATTTGAAGGGCTGCAAATCCTTAACTCCTTAATCCAAGAACGATAAAATATGCAATACGAAGAATAAATAAAAGGACACAGAAAATAACACCAGAATTTATAAGTTCACCACTAAATGGGATACGTCCTCTCTTCAAGTTGATGATTACACAACCAACATGGGTTGGCCTAGTGGTCAAGGGGTTGCTTTCCAACCTTGAGGTCCTGGGTTCTAATCATGTTGACCACCTACCTAGGATTTATCCTAGGATTGAACCGACGCCAAGTGTTGTAGGATCATGAGGTTGTCCCGTGAGATTAGTCGTGGTGCGCGTAAGCTGGCCCGGACACTAACGGTATCAAAAAAAAAAAAAAAAAGTTGATGATTACACCAATTAAGATGAATATAATAGAGAGTAACGAACAATTGCTCACAACTACACCAAACCTTTAAGAATCCACTCAAATAGTTTCCCTCTCTAATTTTCTCTCAATACGAAACAGACCCCAAAATAGACTTCAAACTATTTTGCTGTCATGACCCTACTGCCCACACAATGAACAAAAATCACTGCCTCGATTTTCGAACTCGATGAAGAGGAAGTTGGATGTCCACATTCACACCATTCACGACAAGAATATTTATATTAAGAAACTTAGGTTGAATTAATTTGAGCCTTTTCACTTTGGTAATGGGCTTGGGCCCTTTTAATTTTTGTACATCACCAACCAAGAATCAATGTAAAATGAAGACCAAGAGGGAGAGGTAGCTTTTTTCATTAATGGTGAGAAGGCTACTATGGAAATAGTTACATTGGAATTGCTCCAAGCAGAACGATTGAGTTCCACAGTGGCTTCTCTATAAACGTGGCCAGGTGACTCCACAGTTTGCCCCTGGGCCCTTGTCCAGCGTATAAAACCTGGCTTTCAGGTGGTGGCAGGAGTTATGATGAAGAGAAGTGTCTCCCTTTGCCAAAAAAATTGTTTTGTGGAAAGCAATTTGAATAAAACAATTTGAATAAGCAGGGGTAGAATTTGGAAATTTCTAACAGTTCTAGCCTAGTAAATGTTTTCCACCCACCCAAACTTCTAGCGAATTTGAGGCTGAAAAGGGAGAATCTTCTGCTAATACGCTGAAGGGGCGAGAAGGGTGTTGCTTTGAATTACATATAAACATTCTGCGAGACAACTTAGCTAGGTTTGTTACAGAGTACTTTAACCATCAGGTATCAGCAACTTTAAATATATTGAACTAGACAAACAAAGCAAAAAAGAAGTTACAAAGACGGAATGAACTTCATGAATATTATTCGTCAACGTGTCATGTTGCTAACTTCTTTTATTTAGAAGAATTCCCAACAATATTATTAATAAAAAATATGTGCAAGAGGAAGCTCAATACAAAAGTCAAAACGACAAGAAAGAATCCCAAGGTACATGTTGCTAGCTTACTAATTATCAAAGAAGAGTAGGACACAAACAAAAGATACGTGAAAGGAGAATGCATTGATCAGGTTCAAACAGATGCAAAGACATATGAAAAGGTTCATGAGGACCATTGTTTTTTTAAAACATTACAGTGCAATAAGCCGCAATAAGCCTCTAAGGTTTAAATGCACGGGAAAGTAACAAAGCATGCCTCACAAAGACTTTATAATGAAGCATGAGATAAAGAACATACAAGGTCAAATTTTTACAGCACAGAGTCCACAAAGACTTCTGTGAATCAGAGAGAGAGAGGTGGCATGTATGCAACCAAGGTACTAAACTTTCCAAGGCTCACACTTCATAATGCTTCAAGGTAGATTGAAAAGGGAATTGAAGGGTATAAACCAAAAGAAAAATGGGCAATCATATGAAAAAATAGTGCAGGAATGTCACATTTAAAGTAGCTGAAACCGAAAAAGGGATAGGGAAAAAAGCTATCAGCAGCCTTTCGTTCGGTTGTTCCTTTGAACTAAAATCCACTTTTAACTTCTCTTCCTGACCTTGGTTGTGTCATGCATAATCATTGAAATCATACAAGTGACCAACTGATCTCAATTAGGAAAATTTTAGAGGAGTAAACCAGTTATGACTAAAACTTCTCTCATTAATCAGTTATGATCAACTATTAACCTCAGTAATGCATTTTCTTGAGGTTTCATAATGAGATCCAAAATCCTTGAAGTTTCTTGAACTTGAAGCCATACCTCGAGATCACCACATGTAGATGCAATGATCTGTGCAGTCTCCAGAGCTCTTTTCAAGTCAGAAGAGTATACAACAGAAATTTTAGGCTCCTTGGATAGACGATGTGCTACCTTCAAAAAGAAAACTGTAGAAATCATTATCTCCTTTTTTTACACCATCATGAAGTTGCATGTTAATATAAAGACATGAAATGAGTTTACACTCACTGCAACGGCTTGCTGTCGTCCAGCATCATTTAATTCAACATCCAGATGTCCCTGTTCAGAAATGTCCATTCAGTTATGGTTCTTACGAGAATAGAAAAGATATTTCACAAAGTGGCAATGTGATAATAATCAGAGGCACATAAGACATTCAATATTATACCTGTTGAACAAGTTGCATCAGGTTAATTCAATGAATCAAAAATCTTGTATAAAATTACACTATGTGAAAAAAATAAATTCCTTAAAGGTTAAAATATTATTTTGGCCAACTATATGATCTCATCAATCAGGGTCATGGCTCAAAGTTGTAGCATCCGCATGTGACTTAAGACAAATATGATTGTCAAACTCAGATTACAATCAAGCAATACACAGACACATCTAAAAGAAAAAGAGATGGATGGATGGATGGATTATAGAAGGCTGACATAACAATATAAATATACAGAACAATATTGTATTACAGAATCAACTAACAAAAAGAGATGGAGTCACAATTAGCTTATGTTTGCATGTGACAAACAAGTAAATACTAATACTCCACGATTGTGCTTAAAATTACAATAAACCATCATTTCTATGCAATTTTTACAAGTCCTTCAAACTACGCAAGTCTTCTGTAAGGACCCATTTCTAAGGAAGGGGCAAATTTGTAATTTTACACCTCGAAACTAAATACTATGTCTTGTGAATATCCTTATCCCTAATTCACCTGATGATGTCCTGACCTCAAGTCAATCTTAGAAAACACTGAAGCTCCCTTGAGCTGATCAAAGAGATCCTCAATCCTGGGAAGCGGATACTTGTTCTTTATGGTCTTAACACCCTTGACTCTCTCGTATGCCAGAGTCCAAGCAATGAACCTTTTCTTTGGGATCTCGAGTTTCCAAAGTTAAGAAAAGAAAGGTGAACTATCCATGTGCGTAAAGGGGACATGATACGAATTTACAAAAGATTTTAATGGACAAACCTCGGAGAAGTCCAAGGTCAAAACTCTCCCATCTTGAATACCCTCCTTAAAAGAGAATAGGTATGTAGAGAAGACAGTAGAGAACTAAGAACCTCAACTTTTATTTTCTAGATTCCTTCAAAATTCGAAAACAGTAGAATGGTTTGGGTAAGTTCTTCCCAAAAAAGTCACTAGCGAGGCATTTTTTCAACAGGATAAAGAATAAAGAGACGAAAAAATTTCCATGAGAGGGATAGGGTCTATCCAATTATCCTCCCAAAATCATATGCGATTTCCTTCTCCCACCTTCAGTTGTACACAGTAAGAAATAAAGGATAACAATTTGAGATAGCCTTCCAAGGGCATCTACCGGTTCCCAAACTCACGACTCTTGTGTACCAGCCATTAGAGTCCAGTCCATGTCTAGTGTCTTCTTGTTTGTCTTATTTGTGTACAATTCATTTCGAGACAATTTGCATCTTCATGTACCAATCTTAACTTTTACAGGTTTTGAAAAGTTCAGGTTATTCTAATGGAATTTTTTTATAAAAAAAAATGCATTCTATAATCTAAGTACCAAACCAAAATATGGTATCTTGATTCTATAATATATCGACGTAAAGTAAATATTGGCTTGATTGAGTTAGCCAAGTTTGAAGTCGAGTTGCTTGTGTACCATCTTAGTTAAACAGAGTTACACCAACTCACAATTGATTCATTCAAATTTCAACATTGCTTTTTGGTGTGCTTAATTCTCATCTCATTAGATGCTGAGACGGTAATTACTTGATGAAGTTGTATCAAACTTGACAGAGTTTTCATACCATGGTCAGATGATAGGACCTTATGGGTTTATTTCCCTTTTTTTTTCAATCAATAAAGGGGGGAGATGTTATTTTAGAATGGTGGGATTCAAACTCCCACCCTCACGGTTACAAGTAATGAGTTTTACCACTCTACCAAGTGTGCTTTCCGCATTTATCAAACTGGAATAGAAGGAGAATTCGAGAGCTCCTCTATCTCTCCCAACCGAGTCCCAGTCCCAGTCAAACAAATACCTCTCACTCCTACAAGCTAATCCCTGTATAGAGTTAGTTACAAGGGTAGACATTCAATATAGAGTTAGTTACAAGGGTAGACATTCAATATTGCCCACGCAGTTTCACAGAGCCCCCACATGACGAACATTACTTTTAAAAAAAAACGGCCAACACCTATGACATACATTACACCTTTAAATTTCTACAAAATATATATATATATATATATATATTCCATCAAATTGCCAATTAAATCACCTATTAAACCATGTAAACATGCCCAGTGTCTACACAAAGGTATAAAACTAAAAACTTTATAGTCACAGATTTCACGATCCAAAAATTCAAAATGCACAAGCCACGGATAAAATGTAAAAATGCATTCTAAAAAAATCATTACGTTGAAATGACATTTTAAAAAGAATTTAGCGTCTTCATGACAGCAGCTTCAATACATTAAATTAACTTCTCTAATTGACCATTAATCAATTGAATTCGTCTAAATCAAATTTTAAAAAAGTTAACCTATAATTTAAAAAAAAAACAAGAACCTGAATCTTCCCTTCGGCATTCCATGCTGTTTCACCGTGCCTTACTACGATAATTTCAGCAAATACCGGATTCACATAGCTGAATATCAACATTATTATACCGATCAAATTAAAAACTCACATTCAATATAAATAACCAAATTTATAAAGAAAAAATGGAAATCTTTTGGTGAAAGATCACGATGATCGTACCTGAAATCAGAATCGGCCATAGAAGAATAGATGTTTCTGAGCGATCTAATACCGAAGCAAGAGAAATTCAGTGAAAATGAAATCTTCTTAGGTTGAGATACTATCAGACGATGATGATTTATTGATGAAGAATGAGAATTCGAAGAAGAAAAGAGTGATACGGTTACGAACTTAGAATGAGGAAGTGAAAGCGAAGTGCCAAATGTTTGGACAAGCATTTCATTGGACTAGGCACTTCAAAATTGGAAATTTGGGAAATTAGGAAAAAAAATCCAATAAAGAATTACATTACTAACCACTTTAAATCACAATAATCCAGTTTCAAACAGTTTATTATTAATATAAAATATACCCAAGAAACACCATTCATGATGGTGATCTGTTGTTTTCCGATTTTATAGTTTCTGATAACCATATCTTATTAATTACATTTAATTTATAATTTTATTTTTTTATTTTTGAATACAAAATCAATCTCCTTAATTTTGGGAATCACTACTTAGGGATAAGAAACTCTAACCTAAAGTAGATTATTCTTCTTCTTCCTCCTTCATTTTTCGTTTTCCGTTTTTTCAATGCCCAGAAATTGCCCAAATTCGACTTTCACGGCTTTTTTGTCTCCGTTCTTCAGTGCCAATAAAACTGCACGCCATTGATTCAAATATCGTTTCACCGATTGCGAATTCGACGTCTGACCGCTGCAGTTTTGCTTCTTCTTAGCTGAAATCTGCTCACGCTTATCACGAAAAAAGAAGACTCTCGCTGGTTTACGATATTTTTCGATACGACCATGACCGGCACTCACGTGACCATGCTTTCTTGCGATTCTTATTGAAATGGGTCATCATTTTCATCGAAGAATTGGGTTTCGGGAAGTTGCAGATAGCGGCGTTGGCGTGTTGAATCCAGATAAGCTTCTTACGACGACGGACATGTTGGGAATTTGAAGGGTTTGTAAACCCTAAACTCCCTAATCCTAAGAACCATAAATAGCAACACAAGAATACAATAAAAGCGAGAGAGAAAATAATGACACCAGAGATTTATACAGGTTCCCAATTGGTACGTCCTGTCTTCTGCAGACTCTGCAGGTTCCACTATGAAGTTGAAGATTACATCAATGAGACGGATAAATAAAGAGTGTATAATTGCTCACAATTATACATAACCCCGAGAATCACTCAAACGTTTGCCCCCTCTCTATTTTACTCTCAATATGAACAAACCCTAAGTAACCCAATTGAAAGCCGTTGAACCGACTCTCATTGAATTGACGCCACAATTCTCTCGGTGAAGAAGAAACAAAAGTTGTCGTCGCTTATTTTTCTTCTCACACACAAAACCAACGTCTTAGCCTTTGATTTATATATAACAAATCAAAGACCTCTACCGCCTCATGTAATTTCGTACAGCCCACGCTTGAACAATTTTGGTTAAACCAAAATATTAGCCAATCACTTTCCTTAAACCACTTTCACTGTCAGAAGACCAATTAATATTCAAGACAATTGAGCTTTTCATTTGGTGTCTCAAAAAAGGCCTTTAGTTGAGTTTCCTTTTTGACTTGATTTGGGCTTCTCTTGATCAATGGACCAAGATTGAATTGGCTCCACTAACTCAACAGGACATTGACGTAAGTCTTCGTGTTATTCATGGTTGCTGCTACAAGTTTGTTGATCTATAATAAACTTTTTATTACATATAAACATTTTATTTATATGGTTGCTCTTATAGGTTTAGTGATCTATTATACACCGTTTATTAAATATAAATAGTTAATGGCTGCTGCTACAGATGTTAATGGCTAGTGCAAGTTGGTTTATCAATAATATACTGTTTATTAAATATAAACATGTTAAACTATTTTTTTTGTAATTTTAGCAAAGACAACCATTTATAGCTACTGCATAAGTTTTCATGGCCGTTCCCTATAGGTTGGTTTTTCAATTATACATTGTTTATCAAATATAAACGTGTTTGATTTGGTTTTTCAAATTTTTTTTTTATGTTTTATTTTTATTTAACCTTGTATTTTTTTTAGTTTTATTAAACTCTTTTTAAGAAAATGAATACTTATTACTTTTTGTTTATTTTTGGTTTATCAATTATACAAGGTTTAACATTGTTAAACTAACGATGATTCTTTTTTAAAATTTTCAGATTTTGAAGAAATATTAATGGTGGTTGAAGGATGATCAAAGAATAAAGAAATTCAAATTTTTTTTGGAAGAAAGAACTATTCAGAAGCTTTAAGATTTTTTTAGTTATAGTTTTAATTATTTTAGATTTAAATTTTCAATTAATTTTACAAAATTTAAGGGATTTTATAAATTTCCTTAAATCTTACACAAATTAAGGAAAATTAAATTAGGGGTATATTTCGTCTTTTCATAATGTAATTTAATTTTTCTGGTGGTGGTTTTGGGTAGTTTTGCTATATATATATATTATATTGTGTTTTTTTTTTAGATAAACAACTTTAATTTGTCCATTGCTGAAATTAACCCAATCTAAGGTTTATTGACACTTTAGTTATTAAACTTTGTTGATCTTCTTAAAACATGAAGGTACATAAACACCCTTGAACTTCAACTCTTTAAATATTTACCCTATGTTTGGTCCCAGGATTGTGTAGGAAATGATTTCAAACCCTAAAATATTAAAAGATAGAATGATTTCAAATCTGTTATATTGTATGGAGTAAAATGGATTTGAAATGAATTACTTCTTGTTTGGATGAAAATTTGAAAATGAAATGAAATGAAATATTTTACTATTTTACCCTCGTGGTTATCATTTTAAATTACACAATATATATGCTGTTAATAAAAAAGAACAATTCTTTATGAAATATTTTTTAAACATAAAATACAATTTAAAAATCCCATTGAATATTACAAAAATCTCTTTTGAATAATTGAATTTGCTATGTGAGTTTAATTTTAAATGAACTTAGATAAAAAAAATTGTATATCGTATCAAAATTTTATACGATAATTTAATTATTCCAACAAAGTAGTAATTAAATTTAACAAAAAATAATCCAAAGAAATTAGATACCAAACAAAATTAAAAAGATAAGACAAATAAAACTAGTTTAATTAAGGTTGCTCATTTTTCACGATAACCATTCCTTGCAATTGAATTGGGCATCCAAAAAAGTCTTTGTTATCATTGGATTCAATAGAATAAAATCAAAGGCCTTGAATGTAATGTCTGGTGAGATTCTCATGTTCAAGAATTCATTAAAGACTTCATCAGCTGTATAAACACGTCGACTATGCATTCTGGCTGTATCATTTGCTTCCCGTGTAACTTCATTACCTATATATAAAATAATGAATATGTATATATTATACAATGTTCCCGGTGTGTATTTAAATACATTAAGTGTAATTTAAATAAAAAGAAAAATCAAACTTGTATCAAGTGTCATTGCTACTTTATCCATATAATTGGTAAGCGCATCAAATTTTGCTCCAATTAAATCAACAACAGGTGTTTTCTTCTTACCACGTTTAGACATGGATGCAGATGTTTCAGGCATGGATGTGTGGTTATTTACAGAATCATCATCATCAAGATTTTCAAGATGTATTTCATTTTGTGACATAACTCATCAATATCATTGATATTTAAAGAATCATCTTGTTGCCAACGACGCATCTTCTCTTTTGCACTTTCTGCAAATGCACTTGTTGCTCTAACTTTTTCAAAAAGATCTTTTAATAATTCAAAATTATAAATCGGTTTACCTCGAATATGTTGAGCCTTTGAATATGACTTATATTGCAAGCTAAAAAAATAAACAAAAAAAAAATCATATTAAAGAAAATAAACATAAACAATAAGTACCTGGATCAAAGCCTCCCAAACTGAATGCTCGACTTCAATAGTTTCTGAAATATTGTTCCAACTGAATCTGTTACAGCGTCGAAATACTTATAGTCCAACAACCATATTTTCTTTTAAGGTTTTCAGATGATTAATGATATTATCTTTTGTTAAATCCATTTTAAATTTTGAGTTCACACCTTCAACTGTAGCTTGATATGCATCGTTTGTAAAATTTCTATCTGGTTTTTTACCTCTCACTTTCTGCTATTTCAATATATATCAAGAAGATATTTGTCCATCACTAGTGTCCAGCTAATATATTTCTTCTTGTTACTTGCATTTTCCATCTGTGCCATTTACCATTATTAAAAAAATATATTATAGTTATAAAATTATTCTAATTAAAAAAAATTATTAGTTGATAAAACTAAAATTACTTAAAAAAATATGATAAATACAAATTGAAACAACTAAATGTTAAACAGAGTGATAGAAATAAAATGTTAATTAGAACACATAAAATAAAATTTAAAACTATATGATTAATGAGTCGATGAATAATTTTGCCACATGTGAGCTGTTATTGAGTTACGAATTATTGAGTTACGAATTTGTTCTCCTCTTCTTCAATCCTCAGTTAGGTTTCTTGTTGTTACATTAAATTCATCTTTCACTCTTGAGATTTTTTGAATTGAGATTCAAATTTTTGGTTGGAGATGAGAATTTTTTAACAATCTCGGATTCAAGATTGTCCATTATTGATTCGAGAATGGAATTTTGGCTAGAGATCTCAGTTTGAGATTGTTCATTATTGTATCGAGATTAGAATATTGGTCCGAGATCTCAGTTCGAGATTGCCCGTTTTTGCTTCGAGATTAGACCAATCTTGAGTCCAATATTGATCTAATCTTGAATCCGAGAAAGGACCAATCTTGAATCCGAGAAAGAAGACAATCTTTTTATTTACTTACTCTAAAACAAACATTGTTAATTTTAACATAATTAAAAAAATGATTGTTAATCACACTATATTTACTGATTACTCGGATGAAGAAAGAGATGAAAATGAAAAAAAAATTAGTATTCAAAAGAAATAAACAAAATACATGAGTTAATGATCATTAGAAACAAAATCAACGTTCAAATATTCGTATATAACATATAATCTCAATAAATGGGGTTTGTTAGACCACACTTCAGCCGCTGACTGCACCCTCAAGAAAAGTCATCATTATTGATAGATCGTCTAAGGGTAAGTGAATCCAAAACATATACTTCCGACTCTGTAAATTAAGACGGACCAACACCCAATGTGCATTTGATACCTTGAATGATGTATAGACTTGTTAACTATTAGAAGAAATTCATGAAATATATAAAACATGTGTATATAACAATTCAATTATAGTTTATTGAACTCACATAATAAACCGATAATTAAAAGAAAAAACAATAAAAAAAATTATAAAAATATTAAATAAATAAATAACAAATTCAAACAATGATAAAAAGAAAAATAAATTCAAACAATCATAAAAAGAGTATGTAAAAAAAGAGGGTGTTCTGCCATCAATCTCGATTCGAGACTCAAAGATTGGGTCTCAATTCGAGATTGGAGGTAAAGATTGTTCAATCTTGGTTTGAGATTGGAGGCAGAAAGCATTAATCTTTACCTCCAATCTAGAATTGAGACCCAATCTTTGGGTCTCGAATCGAGATTGGGAAAAATCTCAATTCGAGATTGAAGACAGAGGGCTTTTTGCTCTCTGCCTACAATCTTGATTCGATATTGTTCCCAATCTCGATTATCTAGATTTGACTTTGTGCTTCCAATCTCGAATCGACCTTGTGATTCTAATCTCCAATCTATATCTAGATCTAAGAACTAAAAATAAACCCAAACACAAATTTAGGTCTAAAAACCAAAAAAGAAAAAATATATTCAAACACGAATCTAAATCTAAAAACCAAAAACGAAAAATAAATCCAAACACGAATGTAGATCTAAAAACTAAAAAGGAAAAACAAATCCAAACATTAATATAGATCTAAAAACCAAAACGAAATAACAAATCCAAACTTTAATATAGATCTAAAAACCAAAATCTTAGATCAATAAATCAAATGTTTGAAAAACATATCAACATACCTTGAAAACCAAATTGAAACTCAAGAATCGTTCACAACTCGCAAAATGGCCAACACCTTTCGCTAATCACAACTCGAAAAATCGCTCAATAACTTTTCACAACTCATCTTTAAAGATTCAGAAATCGCGAATCGTTCATAAAATTGCCTGACTTTGGTTGGAGGGAGTCTCATCGGCGCTGTCACAACCATTGTGTAGAGAGGAGGGAGTTGGAGTTAGGGTTTTAGACTTGAGTTAGATTTGAGATGTGAGAAGAAGGGGAAGATAGACAAGGTGTTTTTGTCCTTTCATAGTGCAATGACATAAGCATAAGGTCTCTAACATTAAAATGGTGAGGGGTGTCGATAAACCTTTGATTGGATTTTTGGAGGTCATTTTCCCAATTTCCCTGGAAATTTAAGGGTTTTTGACATTCAAAATAATAAAATAAGGTTTATTAACCTACCATTTGTTGTTAAGGGTTATTGACCCTCTGATGATGTCATTTCCTTTTGAAAAGACAAATAACTTTTTTTTTATTATGAAACCCATTGAATAGACAAATACTATTTCATTTGTAGTTTTTATCTTTTCAAAAACCTCAACCATCTCTCTGTCTTCAAGTGATTTTTCTAAACTTTCATTTCGAGTCTTGCTATAAAGGTAATACATGTTTTCATTTAGTTTAAAATATTTTTCTATTTACAAATTCGAGCTACATTTAAGGGGATTTAAGAACAAGAAAAATCCGGATTTTGGATCGAGATTTGGACCGAAATTTCAGCCGATTCAGTCTTGGTCAGAATGCATATTTTTTTAATTGAAATCTCAGTCATATCTCGAGCCAAGATCCCAAATATCGGTCAAATCTCAGGCTAAAATTCAAATCTCAGTTCAAAACCCATATCAATCAAGTCCAAAATCTGATTTTTTTTTAAACTTTTAAATCCATTTAAATCTAGCTTGAATTTAAAAATGGAAAAATATTTGAAACTAAACAAAAACATGTATTACCTTTATAGCAAGACTCGAAACAAAAATGTGTAGTATATTAGAATAATTAGTTGAAGTTTGTAGTAGAATAGAATGGGTTTCATAAAATAAAGAAGGGCTTATTTATCTTTTCAAAAGGAAATGACATCATCAAAGCGTCAAGAAACCTTAAAAGCAAAAGTTAATAACCCTTATTCTATTATTTTGAAGGTCTAAAACACAAATTTACCTTCAAATTAGTAACAGTGCTTTTTAACTTTTGCGGTAAATCAATTCACAAGTGTTTTTACCTATTTTACCATAGAAAGTATGGCTAATAGTAAATGTCTGATTTATTTTTAAAATTAATATATTTTTGCTTTCATAAACGAGTGAATCATTTTCTTTAAATTAATGTATTCATTTTTATTAAAAAAAATATTATTGTATAGTTGAATAATCAATATTATTTTTGTTAGGATATTTTAAATTGAAATTCGATAATTTTTAAGTTTTGTTAGCTTTTACAGTTTTGATTAATTCATTATATAATGAAAGTATTATTTTAGAAAAATCTAAAAACCTTTGTTGTTTTTAAATTTTTTAATTTATACCATTAGATTGAAATTACAATAAGTTATTAGGAATAAATGGACCATAGTCAATCTCTGATATTTATAAAGTTTTCGGGTAAACCATCAAAGATGTTAAATCCATAAACTCATTAAATATTCTATCAAAGACAACTCTTATAGCACATAACATATGTTTATCATTAGATTTCAATTAAAATTGTATAAATTCATATTTGAGATAATTTTAGTAAACAAATAAGTAGTATGCATATCATCATGAATAAGGTTACATAAGAATGGTTTTTTTTTTACACAATTTTTCATACATTAAATCATGTGAGATGTTGTCTACAATCCTTAGAATATGATTGATGGGGTTGAAACCACCAAAAATAAATAATTACTTTTGGATATTAAGAATTGTAGTAGTGGTGATCAAGGTCGAATCCACATGGAATGAGTAATTAAATTAAAGCAATTAAATGGGGTTTTGAGTTTGTTGTTTGAAAAATAAAACAAATTGAAGAAGTAAGAAATCAGATGGAGAAAGGCTTCTAACTAAAGGTGTAATCATGGTTATGGTTCATCAAGTTGATAATCAATTTTCTATTTATTTACCTTAAGATAAATAGGAATATTAACGAGTATACAATACCTAATATTTTCTTAAAATAGGACCATTGGGAGCTTATTATTGAAACAATTGATAATTTTCATAAATTCTCTTCTTTCCTTCTTCCCCTTTGTCGATTTTGGCATCGCCAAAGAAAAAGATATTTTCTTCTTCTTCTTTTGTTCTTCCAATTCGATCGGGTCATAGCGTAGAAGACTTAATGCTACAAAGAAACTGCTAACCGCATTCTCCATTTAATCTACAATGTAAGTTTTTGAAAACCTTAGATTTTTAGTTTAAGGTTTGATCACAATTGCATGATATTGGCGGATCCTAAATTAAAAGTTAATTTATGTACTAAATAAATTTCGCTTATTTAGTAAAGTAGTCCCTTCATCTTCAACAAACAATTACTATTTCATTTCATTGTTCTTCTTCGTATTCATCTAATTGAATTTCTGCTCATGTAAATGTTATTTTTATTTTATATTTTACCGTTCTTGTTGAAAACAAACTTATGTTTCTTAGAATAAAGCCATAATCAAACTTTTTAAATGTTCGGGAATAATAGGTTCGCGAGGTCTAAAATTCACACAAGAACGATTGCGGAATAATAAACTAAAAGTAAATGGAAGAAATACTACACCAATATTTATACTGGTTCATCCAAATGATGGGCTACGTCCAGTTGCTACCGCTGCATATTGCATTATGATGAAACAGAGAGTTACAATAGAAATATCAAATAGACTTTCAGTAATGTATTAAATGCTCAAAAACACTCAAGAAAGAAAAACCCTTTACTTGCAATATTTATCACCACACGTACAGAGGAAGAACCTCTTTGCATCCCAACACTCTCGGACGAAAAACAGTTACAATTTTTTTTCTTCGAAATCACTCGACCAATTGCAATTAGAAACACTGCTTCAACAAAGACAAAACTCCCACGACTCTAGGAATTACGAAAAGACTAAAGCACCTGCCACTTGATTTTTTTATTTTTGTCACGTAGTCCAAGCTTGCTGAAGCAAAATAAGAAATCATGTAGGGTTATGATTTTGGGATTTATTAGGTAATGGGCCTTATTAAATAAATTGGGCTTGATTCTTGTTTTATCTTCACTATCCAAAACAATCTCCCACTTGAAGATAAAACAAACACCATGTCTTCACTGCAACGGTCTTCAAGTAACAACACGTCATCTTCTAATGTTGAACTAATAAAGTGGTATCTCTCTTGTATGTGCTTCGTTTTAGCATGAAAGACTAGCTTCTTTACCATATGAATAACACTTTGACTATCACAATATAATAACCACTTGATGTACTAGGATAGACTATTTTAGTAATTGTAGTCATTTTAGTCATTAGCTTAGTTCTATAAATAGGAATTTAGTCTTTTGTATTTTACAACTTTGAATAACTTTTGATAATTGAATAAACTTTGAGTATTTTGAAGAAATTGTGGTTTTCACCATATCATTTGGTATCAGAGCACTCGATCCTTAAGGACGATGAATTTCGGCGGCGACATGGTTCGAGCCAATGTGGAGTTTACAACTGCGGCACTCCGATAACAACCACCATATTCTAATTACATCGGAACGTTTGCTGATCGCTTTTCGTATGTGAAGACATCAATAGAAAACCCCACTTTTAGGTATCAAGAATCTGGATTTTACATTCCAAGATTGGAGACGACTCGGGTATGGCAGGATAGCGAGATCTCAAACGCAAAGATGGCTCGATGGAGGCATAACTTATGTGAAAAACAGTGGCGGAAGTCTCTAATTAACGATTCTGAATCGGACGAAGAAGATATGAATGATTTTAATTGCCATATGGCTTGGAGACGAAATAGAAGAATACGGCAAGAAGAAAATAGGAGAAAGTGGCAGGAAGCATTCGTTGATAATGCTCAAGAATCGCAATACTACGTTTAAAGAACTGATTCTCATTATTACAATCAGAGAGATTATGCGATGGAAGGGGCGAGAATGGCTGAACGAAGATCCAGGATTCACGAAAATCGTACAAGATGGGTCAGTTTGCAGGATTCACACGACCACAACTATTACGAAAGGCAGGATCGCTCGAGGGTCTATAATCTTGATCAAGAATCCTACAAGATAGATCACAAATTTAAGAAAACAATTATGACAGACAATTCAGATGATTCGGAGGAAGAAGAGCGTTTTTGGGAACAAAATTTCAAGAAACAAGAAATTCAAAATCAAAGAGATGAAATATCTTATCTTAATGATAGAAATAATCAAAGATTTTCAGGTGTGTTCATTTTCCCCGCAGGGATGGGCCTGCGGGGACCCGCCCGAAAGTAGCGGGGAATCCCCGTTGGGGATGGAGATGCAGATGAAAAATTCCCCATTCGAGTTTCGGGGTCAGGGAATGCCGTCCCCGACCCCGTTCCCCGATTAAATCCCCGAAAAATAATATATATAATTTATTTTTAAATATTTTTATATTTCAACTTTTTTCAAATATTGTTTTCATTTTTTATTAATAAAAACTGTTTATTAGGACTTTTTTTTTCATATTGTTTTATAATATATATATTTTTAAACTGTTTTAAGGACTTTTTTAGAATCTGTTTCATAATTTTTTTTTATAAACTGTTTTTTTACTATTTTTTATATCTTTATTTTTATTGATTTGTTGTTTTTTTTAATTATAATTTATTGTTTTTGTTTTAGGTGAAAACGGGGAAAATTCCCTGTTCCCCATAATTTCCCGCGGGGAATCCCCGTCCTCGTCCAACACTCCTAAAGATTTTCAAGGGCTCCAGAGTAATTTGATTAAATTTGATTTCTATAGGTTTGAATCAATGCAATCGCAAGAGCGCAGGTTAGAGACGAACAATTTGATAACATCTCATCAATTTGATCAGTATAATTCAGATCTCGAATTGTTATCGATGAGGGCATCGGAACTTCAAGAGAAACAATTTAAAGATGAATTAACCTCTCAAAGATCGGTGAAGGGATTGGGCATCGAAGGAGACGCGAATTGGAAATTCCGAGTCCAAAATGAGTTTCGGGGTAATTCTGTCCGAAGAACATCGGAAATTGATGGGAAGTTGACTGAAGGTCATCATCAATTGGAAGAAGATGGTGATTTGAAGAAGCCGCTGACTGTTTTTGACGAGGATGAAGAATTATCACGGTCCTTGCTTTCTTCTAGTTGCAAACGATGTAAACCACCACGAGAATGGAAATCCAAGGATTCTTCATGAATTGGAGTTTCCTTTTGGCTGCATGGAAATATTTTTACAAGTTGGACCTTGGTTGAAGCAGATTGTATTTTTCTTCACTTTAGAGAGCAATGGGAAGTCCTTCACATCACACACCATTTGGGGACGAGATTGCCAGCACAAATTCATTGCATGGAGTCTCCTCGACATGTGGCGCAAATTTTGACAACAAAATACAATCTGGTTGCTGGACCTAACCACTATGACTCTTAATTTTGAGTATTTAGGATTAAGGTGTTTTTAGAAGAGTTTTCACCAACGTTATTGGTGGATAGATTTCGTGAAAAAATCATTTTCTTTAGGAGAATTTTCTAATCATAGGAAGAAATTACTTTTACTTCAATGTAATTCTTGTACCCCGTTTATTATCTTTTTAACTCGAGACGAGTTTATTTTAGGGGGGAAGAACTGATGTAGTAGGATAAACTATTTTAGTAATTGTAGTTATTTTAGTCATTAGCTTAGTTCTATAAATAGGGATTTAGTCTTTTGTATTTTACAACTTTGAAGAACTTTTGATAATTGAATAAACTTTGAGTATTTTGAAGAAATTGTGGTTTTCACCCCATCACCCCTTCCCCTATTTCTAGCTAAGTTCCTCTAAAAAAGATTGAAGCCAAATAATCTCTTTATTGATTTCTGTAAGTGAAACATACTCAGCCTCTGTCGTTGAAAGGGCTACTATCTTCTGCAACTTAGAAACCCAACTAATAAATGTACCATCCAAAGTACATACATACTCTATTGTACTTTTTCTACTATCAATATCACCTCCCATATTTGCATCTACATAACCTTACAATTTAAAATCCGGCCTTTTAAAATGCAAAACATAATCAATTGTTCCCGTCAAATATCTGAATATTCACTTAACAGCTTCCCAATTATACTTTCTTGGATTACTCATATATCTGCTCACAACTCCCATTGCATGTGCAATGTCTTGTCTAATACAAACCATGACATACATAAGACTACCTATAGCTAAAGCATAAGACACTCTATGTGATTTCTCTCTTGCTTAGTAGTGGGTGAGTACTCTTTAGATAATTCAAAATGACAAGCTAAATAAGTACTCACTTGTTTTTCATCTCCATGTGAAACCTGCTTAAAATATTTTTCACATATTCTACCTGCGAAAAAGTTAATAATACCTTCAGGATCGTCAATCTTCATCTCGAGCATTTGTTTAGCAAGAACTAAATCCTTCATAGCAAACTCTTTTGATAAATCAACTCTAAATCGTCAATCTTCTTTTGCTAGCCTTTGCAATCAACATGTCATTGACATACAAAATCAATATAATGTAAGAATTACCCATATGTCCGATGTAGCAACAATGATTTGCGACATTCTCCGGAAAACCGTTGTTACTTGCAAAATTGTCAATATTCATATACCACTATCTGGAAGCCTGTTTGAGACCAAACAAGCTCTTCTGAAGTATCCATATTGTTTTCTCCTCCTATTTTACTACAAAACCCTGTGGCTGAACCATGTAAATCTCTTCCGCTAAGACACCATGAAGGAAGGTTGTTTTCACATCTAATTGTTTCAGGAGCAGATTCTCTTCTACCACTATCGATAATACAGTTCTAATGTAGTCTCTTTAACAATAAGAGAAAATATTTCATTAAAGTCAATGCCTTTCTTTTACTGAAATCCTTTGACTATAAGTCTTTCTTTATATCATCTCTTTGTCATCGAATTCCTGCTTTATTATATAAACTCATTTATTATGCAAAACTTTCTTAACCTTGGGTAACTCATCAAGCTACCATATCTGATTCTTCATCAATGAATCCATCTCATCCTTTATGGCAAGCATCCACTTGACAAAGTCTTGAATGTGAATTTCCTCATCATAACACTCAGACTCAACTATGGTAGTCAATAAAATGTAGTGACATGAAGGAGAATACCTATGTGGTGGTCTAATAGTTCTGTTAGATCTCCTAGTAGCTATAGGGGAAGTTATTAGAACTGATTTTGTCTCAACAAATTCGGTCTCTAAAGCAATATTGTATTGAACTTCAACCTCTACAGTTTTTATCTCAATCATAGGAAGATTCCCTAACTGAATAAGCTTAGTTGACTTTCTATTTTTCTCTGATTCCCCTGACTCAATTTCTTCCATGCTCTTGCAAAGAATCTATTCGTTGAAGATCATATCTTTGCTTCTAAAGATTTTTCTGTTCTGGTCATCCTATAACCTATAACCAATCTTAAAACCACCATATCCAATAAAATAACATTTAATGGATTTTACATCTAACTTGCTCCTGTCAGCAGCAATAATATGTACATAAGAAACACACCAAAAAAAACCTTTAGATGGGAAAGGTTTACCTGCTTATCGCTTCAGATTTCCTTAGGCTATTTAAAGTCAAGTGGTGTGGAAGGAACCCTATTGATCAGATAAGCCGTTGTACTAACGGCCTCTACCCAAAACATCTTACGCAACCCGTAGTGTAATCTCATACTTCTGGCACATTCTTTTAACATTCTATTCATCCTTTCTGCGACACCATTCTGCTTGTGGACTCTCTGCAAGAGTCTTGACCATCACAATACCATTTTCTACACAATACTACTTAAAGTCCCTGCTAGTGTATTATCCACCATTATTTGACCTCAAGTTCTTCACTTTTAAACTTATCTCATTATCAACCATAGCTCTCTAAGTTTTGAAAACATTAAACACATCATATTTATGTTTAAGAAAATAGACCCATACATTTCTGCTTGAGTCGTCTATGAAAGTCACGTAGTAATTGGAACCTCCTAGATAAGTGACTGGAGTGGACCAACATAAGTCAGTATGAACCAATTCTTACTTGATTTTCTTTGGCTCTACTCCTACTTTGGAAGCTAACTTTCTTCTTTTTCCTGAAAATATAGCCTTTATAAAACTTGTGCTCAAATAATTTCTTCTAGCTTTTCTAAAGAGTGAAGAATTTTCATACCCTTCTCACTCATATGTCATAACCTATTATACCACAATTTAGTTCTGTCTGTAGATTATGTCACTACAATAAGATATCTTCTATTGAAGTTGATATATAAACTTCCCTCCTTGCTTCCCCGAGTAACAATCATGGTACCTTTAGTAACTTTTCATGATTTTTAGTGAAAGATATTGAATATCCTGCATCATCTAGCTAGCCAACTAAAATCAAATTATTTGTTAGTCTAGGTACGTGTCTTACCTTGAAAATCTTATAAATTGAGCCATTCACTGTTTAACATCATCTATATTAACAATATCAAAGATTTCTCCATCAGTGAGAAACACCCACTTCAAGAATTTTGGGAAAAGATGATATTTTTTCGTTTGTCATCTATACAAGTGTCTTCTTATGTCTATCATGTTGGATTGAGGCCTCTATAAAAGATTTCTCAAAGGGAAGTCCCAAGGATCTTTCCTTGCAGTATAATATTACCAAAACAAATTCATAAAAGAATTACTAACCCTTGTAGAGAAGTGTCTGACTCTTCCTCGTCGTTCTTGGTTACGATCCTGGGACCACCAAAAAGATCTTCCTCACTAAGCACAAAAGAGAATCGGTGTGTGGGAAATATCCTCTTTGGAAAAAGGAAGAGGGAAGAAAAATCTTTTCTTCCCTTACCCCATGGGCGACGACGGCGGCAGAGAGAGGGGGAGGAGAGGAATTTTCCTGAGCCTTTTCTTTTGCTCTCTTAGTTGTATGTTTTGGGGTCACCCCAAGGTTCCTATTTATAGAAAAACTAAGGCCTCTGAAAATCTTTGAATATCTTTTTAATTATCAAATAATTAATAAAGATATTATAAAATATATTTGAATAATTAAGATATAATATCTTATTCCATAATAAGATAATCTCATATCTTTATTTAAATTAATCATTATTAATTTAAAATAATTATTCCATATCTTACTCAATTTAAATTAATCATATTAATTTAAATTAAGATATTCCATACATATATTTTAAATAAAATAAAATGCAATTAATTGGTTAAAAATAACCAAAGTGGCGTGTGACCCTACCCATCACCATGACAATATTGGGCATTTTATTTTTCCTTTTTATTTAATAGAACAATTCCATTAAATAAATAAATAAAACTCCTTTTATTAATTTCCTCTTTAATTTGACTTCCTCAAATTAAATATTTAAATAGACTCCTCTATTTAAATCCCCATCAATTTTTGACAACTGCAAAATTAATTTAATTAAATAGACTCTTCTATTTAAGCTCTCTATTATATAATTAAATAGACTTCTCTATTTAATAAATAATTAAATAGACTCTTCTATTAATTAAATGATCAAATAGACTCCTCTATTTAATTTCATATAATTAATCAAATAAACTCCTATATTTGTATTTGCCTTAATTGATTTGACAACTTCAAATCAAATACTAAAATCATTTTTTCAAAGACATTAATCCATATTAAGCTCCAATGATCTAGAATTACATTGATCAAACGTCTTCAATCAATTAATTCTTATTCATTAACTCTTAGATAACTCCACTAAATATTTAGAGTTGCACTCTTAGTACTATAGACATAGTTATGTCCATTGGCTAATATCATTAACTACACTTTGATCCTTCACAAGTAGTTCGTATCCATGGCTAGGTAATTTTACTGTATTAACCTCCATGATACATCGTGTTCCTTAACCCAACTGATTCACTAATTAACAACCTTACATAATCTCCATTATGGTCTTTGCTTTTTTCTTGATTAGAGGAATATGGGGCCCCGCTGTTCAAGCACCGAATCAGTCCATAAGGGAACTACTTATCTATTTTCCTATATGGAAAAAAGTGAATTCCATTCTTGTGTAATTATGTTCCCAGCTATAAGAAAGATGCAATCCCCAAAGTGGGAGACATATTGAGCGAATTATATCAAGTCACTCTTTCCTATGCAAATCAAAGGTTTGTCTCTTGCGAACAGGAGTTCGTAATCAACTCAGGATTAAGATCAATTGTACATGATTAACCGATTGATAAACAAAGTGTCTTTCTATAACGACTTTCCTAGAAGACAGTAAGTTTATCTTAGTTCAGTCTACTACAATCTCTATTGCAGCAACATGCCCACTCACATGTCTCTATATGAGCGACCCAGATGAGATCACTTGTGTCAATTCACAAGTGGGCCGTGTTAGTGGTGTTACCAGAAATAAGGCACCCAACCTTTATTCATATGCCATAGACTATTTAAGTTACGACTTAAGTGAATCTTCCCGCATCACATGCTCACTTTAAGTTATCATAAGTAACTCTGGATCTTATGATGGATTATATTTATTATGCAATAATAAATGACAATATAAATATTACTAATTAATAATTCCTTAATATATTTATAGTTTAATTGGATTACATAAGATTTAGGGCAGAAACCCCAACATATCATACATATAATAGAGAAGACCTCTTCTATTTTCATACATATAATGAGTTTGAGCTTTCTTCAAATTACAAACATTTTTAGTTACTTCGATAATCTGATATTCCGTGATCTAAAGCAAGAACACAAAAGTTATACTCTTCCCAATAAATAATTCTAATAGAAGAGAAAAACAACTACTTATCATTTGACTTGATCCGAACATTTAAGAGATCAATTTGTTAAGATTGAAACACTTACATTAATTCAAATTTGATGTATTTAAGAGAGATTTGTAAGATTGTTTGTTCAGTCAGTCTTGAAATATCTGTCATAGGAAAACTACCTCAAATAAAAAGAGTATATCCTAAGAAAGATTTGATGTTTGTATGAGCTTGCCGCTTCTTAAGAACCTGAGAAATCAATTCGAATAATAGTATTATCAAAACTTGGTAAATACTTCATCACTAGTAGAATCAGAGAAATCAACAGGAACATTAGGTGACGTTTTTTTTATAAATAAATTGCACGATTCCCTTCAGTTTCTTACCCAATTATAATAACAAGAAGTCTTTTGAAAAGTACACTAAAAAGAATCATGATGTTCAAAAAAGTATAAAAATACATTTAAGTGTGGCATTTGACACTAAATTCAATGTCAATATACTTCTTTTCCCAAGAACCCCAAAAAAGTAAAGAATAAGATGTTAAATGAGTATTTGGAAATCAACATCCCCAAATGGACAAAATATCTAATGCTCTCTTATGCATGAAGGTTAGAAGACCTAACATTATTGAGGCAAAAAATCGTTTTTCATCTCTAATTGTGATGTACAATTAGTTTGAATGACAAATGCTTTATGTGTTTGTCCAAATAACATATACTAAGTAAAACTTTAACATTACCTGTAACGCCATAAAAGTTTGAAAGACAGTTTTCCAGGTGCTTTTTCCTCCCTGCAATTAAATACTCAAACTCAACCTTAATAACAGCAAAATAAACCGTCAATGGAAAAACAGTGCAAAGTTGATATGAGACTGCTCCTTATTGACAAGAAGCAGCTGGATTTAAACATTTTTTTTTGTTTTAATAAAATAAAATACCTCTGGTTCGCTATCCAGGCTGAGCTTGTTAATGAGATACTTAACTAGCAGTCGAACTATCATTCTTCCATCCTTTCAGATTCGTGGGGTAATCAATTCAAACTGAGAAATATGAATCAAAATAAAATAAAACAAAATAAAAAGTCCAAGTGTATCAGCTTATTCATATAATTGAAAGACTAGTTAACAAAAAACAAACAAGCAAAAGTAAAGAAATAAAGCAAAATCAGCTGATTCTTCTTATTGGGTTTCGAGAAAACTAGAATTCCAACTTTTAAAATTTGGGAATTAGAGCAGAGAAGGAGTTCAACTTCTGAAATTTAAAAGATTTTGAAGTGAAATTAGAGCTAGGATGAGAAATTGGTTGAATATTGAGTAAAATAAAGATAGGTTGAATCAATATTGAAATTGAGAGTAGATTCTTCGTACCTTGAAGATGATTTTAAGCTTCTGAAATTGAGAGAGAGTGAGCAGGATAGAGATAGACTTCGACAAACCTGCACCATTATCTTTGCCCTCATTCTTCGTAGGAGCCTGTAGTTCTTTTTCAAATGCCCCACTTTACCACAATTCCAACATTTAATTAACTTTACTGTTCACGAACTTGCTTATGTGATTCTTTGAGTTTCCCTTGTTCCCGTTACTTCTATCATTCATGATATTGCTTATGCCTATTTCTATATTCAGTGCTGAACCAGAACATGAAGTAGTACCTTTTTATTTCCTGTGAACTTCTTCTGCAGTGTCGCATTCTTAATTTTAGAAAAAGTCAACTCATGATCACCAATTGAGTTAGAAATAGTTTTTTTCATTGGATCCCAACTATCACCAAATTTAATTTTGATGGAGGCTAATTGATCTATCAGAATACTCAAAAGCCATTAATTTATTCGAAGAATGTTTCATTATACCCACAGTAGTAGTCTCCTCTGATGCAGAATGAGCCACGCTCTACTCCAAAGTCAAATAGATGACGCCAACTACTCGCCTATCCATTTTCTTCCATTCATCATCTTTCATCTCAACGTGTTTCGGTCCCAATGATAATTCTAGGGATTTGTTGTACAAAGAATCTTCTATTTGCATCTTTTAGAAGACAAAATCATTGCCGTCAAATATTGCAATTCTCAAACTCGAATTCTGTTCCCAATTAGACATCATTCTTCAACAATTACCACAACTCTGAAACCAGTTGTTAGAGAATGATAGGTTTGCGAGCCTAAAATTCACACAAGAACGATTCTAGAAATACTACCTCAAAATTTATACATGTTTATTAAACGCTCAATAGAATTGAAGAAAGAAAAGTCATTTCTTTACAATATTTCTCACCACTTTCACACATAAAGAAAACCTCTCTGCCGCGGCGAAAAACAGAAAAAAATGCATACAATTTTTTTTAACAAATCACTCGGTCAATTGCAATTAGCAACACCGCCTCAACCAAGACAAAACTCCCACGACTCTAGGAATTAAGAAAAGACTAAAGCACCTGCCACTTGATTTTTTATTTTTATTTTCGCACGTAGTCCAAGTCTTGCATAAGCAAATAAGAAATCATGTAGGGTTATGATTTTAGGCTTTACTAAGTAATGGACCTTATTAAATAAATTGCGCTTGATTTTTGTTTTCACTAAACCACAATATTTAAAGAACAAACAAAACCATGATATATGAGGGAATCTACATGCAATATATAATGCTTTTTATTGGTAGAAAATAACTTAGAATATCACAAGGAGAAACTAGCTCCCACAAACCTAAAGTTAATTAAAGAGAAAAGGAAATATTTAGAAAGCAATTTAAGAATGATAAAGCTCATTTACTCAATCGTAGCTTTCTTTCTTTGGAAAGCAAATTGGCAAAGTCTATAAGAGCTTCCTCATTTGTGCCTTCTCCTTCAGCTATTTGGAATCTTCCCGTTTCCAAATTTACCCTTGACTTCTGTTTCTTTAATAATTCATTTCCAATTTTCACCAGATTTTGTAAGTTCTCCTCTGTCGCTATATCTACTGATGCCGCCTCACCTGTTAACGTGTCATCCTGTTTCATCCATAATAATGAAATAAATCAACAATTTATTTTGGACTAGTGTTTCTAATTAAGCATGTTTTTATTGTCAATTACACTTGCATGAAAAGGAAAAAATCAAATTAATTTTTTTAAAAATAATACTTAAAATTTAAATATGATTGAAATAGCATAATTCTGAATACTAATTATTAAAATATCAGAACATTTAAAAATTTATCTAAATAATATTTGTTGAATAATTTATTGAAAAAAAATGGATCAGAAAACCAAAAATTCACTGAAATAACAAAATATCTCAATAATTAATATGCATGAATATGTTATTAGAGATAATTTCTATAAAATTTTAATCTTGGCACCATAATAAAGTTTTGGGCAAAATGTAGATAACACCTTTGCAGTTTTGGTCAAATATAAACACCCTCTATAATCAAAAAATAAATATTTATACTCTTATAGGTTTCAAAATTATGCAATTTGACCCCTCCTCACTTACGTAGTTAACTTCTTTCAGTCATAACTTAGTCGTTCGAACTTTCATTTGGATGATTCAAGATGTTTTAGAATTTTTGTTTCGATCTCTATATAATAGTCACTTCAAAAATTTGAAATCATCAATAAATAAATGAGTTATCATCATCAAAATATTAGATATGGTTGAAGTCATCAACCCTTTTATTTACTAATAGTTTAGAAGTTTTAAAGTGACTATTACATAGATCTCAGATATGGATTCTAGAACATCTTGAATCACACCTAAATTGGAATTCTCAAACGAATTAGTTATGATTAAAACAAGTTGACAATGTTAGTGGGAAGGGGTCAAATCACATAATTTTAAAACTATGAGGGTATAAATATTCATCTTTTAACCGTAGGAGACGTGTTTGCATTTAACCAAAACCATAGGGGTGTGTTATTTTTCATTTTTTCCCATAGAGTTTTATAGCAATTTTGATCAAAGAGGATGTTATAGAGTATACCTGAATTCTGAGATAATTTTGCTCAGCCATTGAAGATTGAAAGAGAGTAGAGACATGAAAATCAACCATATCAGAACTAGCATCCATAAAGAAGTCAATGATAGGTGTGGAACCATTGTTTAAAATCCAACTCAAACTTCCCCATTTAGCTGCTTCAACTGCGGTGTATTTCTCTTCATGTTTAGCCAAACCAGTGCCCAATGATAAAACCAACATCTTTTTTGTATCATTGGCTTCTATATTTGAGTTCTTAATATGATGCATCGTAATCTCGTTGTTAATGTGGGATATGGCTGCCAATGTCTGTGTTAAAATTTCAAACGTTAAATTGTGAATTTACTCCTCTTATCAAATTAAAGATTCAAATCTACTTTCTCACGCCACCTTCCTATAAAAAAAATTCAACGTTAAATTATATGATTGGTCATGATATCCAGGATTAGAATCAGAATTTGGGGATCATAAACTCATATTATGAAACCCACAAAAAAAAAAAGATTTTTAAATACCAATAATTTGATTCATTGAGATTTTGTAAATAAAAATAATAGAAATTAAGTAGAAAGGGATTTTTGAAATGAGAAACAAAGCCAAAAGCTATACTTCATCTATTTTGGCAATTTGTTGAAAACTTAAATTGTCTTTAACGTAGAATAAAAAATGCATCACATGTAAGAATTTGAAATTTTTGTTTCTCCCTTATCTATAATCACGAATATGGTTTGCGGTGGAGAATTTGCCTTTATCGTTTGGTTATCAGTCAATTCATAACCGATTTCCATTAATCTTACAAAATTATTATATTTCCATATAATTTTAAATAATAATATATTTATAAATTTCTCAAAAAATTTGGTGAGTCTAATTTTTATTTCTGTAATTTTTCAGTTTTTAAAACTAATTTGTACATGATAGAGAAAAAATATCTACACACAAGTAAATAACTAATCCTATTAACCTTAGACACAAACATTAAATTGAGAAAAAAAAAACAGAGAGAGAAGGAGAGTAACCTTATGTGATTGAAAATGGATCATAATAAATAGGAGTGGAGGAAAAAAAAAAGGTAAAAATAGGTGCAATATATATATATATATATATATATATATATATATATATATTCCCTTTGGGCAGCGAAATTTAAAAGAATTTTTGTGGACAGTAATTTGCAGAAGTTAATGAATAAAGAAATAAAAATAGGGATGAAAATGAGATTATTGAGAATAGGGGTGTTCATGGAGCGGGGCAAGGTGGGGTGCCATTCCCCATCTCTGTTCAATTCCCCGCTTTAAAAAGTCGAGGACGGGGATTTACCACGGAGAATTTGCAGAGATCGGGTTCCCCACGAGGAATTTTTCCCCATTTAAAAAATACTTATTTAATTTTTAATATTAATTAAATTTATAAATATATTTATTTATATTATAATTTAATACTAGGAGATATATTTTATATTCGTTAGATTTAAAAAATATATATTATCATAAAATTTTAATATTATATAAATTAAAATACTAATAATAGTATAATATGCATAAAAAAATTAATTAATTAAATGAATAACTTCAGGGATCGAGGCAGGATTCCCAGTCACCGTCGGGTATCCCCGGGAATTTGAACACCCCTAAATTGAGAATGCTGACTTACAGGATTATTAACTGCAATGGCACCGTCGACGAGATCGTAACTACGAATGGTGTTAGCCTCATCGTCTTTTGTCTCGAAGTAGTGAGCTGGCAATATCGTCGGAGCTGCCGACGTTCCTAGGCAGACATCCGCCAGCCTCGGATTCTTCAATGCATTCGCTTTCGCCTGTAATAAAATTATTCTTTCTTTCAATTTGGTTATATGATTTTAAAGTTTCAATTAAATTTATATTATTTTCATTTTTCTACTTAATCTTTTTTATTTAAAATATGTATCAATTATGTCTCTTTCATTTTTAAATATTATAATTTTATTCATGTATTTTGATATAAACTCGCAAACATCCTAATTATTATAAAAATATATATGAAAAAAATAATGGTATTTTTATATTCAAATATAACTTACATCTTTCAATATCCTTAGTCTTTTATTTTTTGAGATACTATATCAAATAACGAGAATAAGAAAATTCAATTTTTTAATCTTACGAAAAAGAGAACACTAGTATCTTAAAGTTAAACTACTCAATTTCAGTCATGTAAAACTTGTTTAATTTTTTTTTTTAATTTTTTCTAATTAGACTTTGGTAAAAATCAGTTCTTGTTTTTAGCCGCAGTTACATATGTTTATTAAAGTCCGTTTGAAATTAATTTTTAAAAGTGTTTAAAAATGTTATTTAGTAATTATCAATACACTTTTTTTTACTAACAAATTCTTTTAAATACTTTAAAAAATGATTCTAAATAGGCCTTAATAGCTGTTTTTCATAGCCCAAAAAAAATATTGAAATAATAAATTAGAAAAAGACTACTCCCTATTCTGGTAGCTAAGTATTAAATCTCCATAAATAAGTTTAGGTATGATTGTTGAAAGCAACAATTAAAATTAAGTACTTGAAAATTTTAACTTACACCCCTAAAGAAGTATGTGAAAAAAAATAATATAAGAAATGCAAGGAAAAAGGAAAATAAAACGAATATTTATAAAATTACAATTTTTAAATAGTAAATTGAAAAGAAAAAAAAAACATAAGTCCTCAAAATTTTAGAAAATAAAAAAAGTACTCCATCAATTTAATTAAAAAAGTTAATAAAATAATCAATATAGTTAAAGCTAACTAAATTTTAAAATAATAATAAATTTTAATTCAAAACATCTCAATAATCATCATAAAAAATAATAATACAATTAATCATCTTGTAAAAGAAGAATTAATGAAAATAATTTTAGATTCATAAATTTAAAAAAAAAAAATTAAACTCTTACTATATTTAAAAATAGATGAGAAAAATTAATATTGAGTGAAATTTCTCAAAAGAAAAATAAAAAATTTAATTCGACCTAATTTTTTTCTTTTTCTTACAAAAAAAGAAAATGTGAAAATGATCAAAATGTTAAAAAAATGACATTTACATATTGATGTTTTCAATAATAACAAAAGTTTTTAAAATTTAATAACATTTATGATGTTTACTATTTTTGAAATTACTGATAAGAATAATATCATTTCTAAAACAATAATAATAATAATAATAAATATATGGAGCATTGTTTTTTTTTTTTTTTGTCTTACATCGGTGGTGGTGAAGATGACGGGTTGAAGAAGCTTAATGTCAAAAGAAGGTATGACAACGCTAGCAAGTGTCTGCTTCAAAGTCACATTTCCAAGCAAATTATTTACTACCGTTCTCAAGTGCTTTCCGTCGTACCTTGGTCCCGTTGCTCGCCTTAACAAATTCACCACTGAACTCAATATGTATCTATTTTCCCGGCCGTACCAAAAAAAATTAAATTAATAATCAGAGTAATAATCCTTACTTTGTTAAGTCATTTCATTTTTCCGATGTAAAATCCGAAAACTAAGACGAACCTTCTTTGAGGGAAGATCTTTGGAGTTTCCTTTAAGTAAAAATCAGTGATGTCTTTGGCTGCAAATAATGGCCGATTGTTGTTGTTTGGAGCTGTTATCATGGCCGTTACGAGTCCGCCGGTGCTCGTCCCTGCGACTACATCGAAGTAATCCGCTAATCTTGCCTCCGGGCCATCAATTTCCTATCAAATTAAACTAAAAATTCAAAATTCAAGATAAAATTCATTCGGCAGAAGATTTTGATGTTATATTCGTAAAAATAGCAACTTGATAAATTTAGTATAAAAATATGTAATTCAATATTTATCACTTATTCACCGGATCAAACTTTTTTTATATTTACAAATATTGTTCAGAGCTGTTATTTTTATAAATATTAGTTAAAAAATTTACTAGATTTACAAATGCCCAAAATAAAATTAGACTAACAATTTTTTTAATTATAACATATCTAATAAAAAAAAGCATAGGAGAGTAATAAAAAGTTCATCAAGAGACTTGTTTTCAGCTTTCTACTTTTTTATTTGTTTGCAAATACTTTTTAGGGAAAAACAAAATATTTTTCTTTTTTCCAAAACAATGAAATTTTCAATAGTAGGTTCAAATATACTAATATCAAACAAATAAAAAATTGTTCTAAATTAGTTTTTTTTAGAAAACAAAAGGAAAAGAAAAGTTCTGAATTATCCAAAGAGAGTGATGCAAGTTTTTAACAACACCTGACCTGAAGCTGGGATTCAAGAAAAGCGAGTAAAATTCCAGGAATGATGCCTTTAATGCCACCTCCATCAATACTCAAAATCGTAATCTTCTCTCCCTTTGAAAAATTAGGATCCATTTCCTTTTTTTTTCTTCTTCTTCTTATGATTATTTCTTGATGAAATATAGGGGAGTTTTTTTTTGTTCAATATAAAATACTAGAATATGGGAGACTTTTTAACTTGAATGAATGAATTTAATGCACGAGAAGAAAAGTCTAGCAAAAAAAAAAAAAAAAGACAAAAGATATTATATTTTAAGAGACCGTACATGATTCTTTTCGCAAGGTTGGTGTGCAGTTAGAAATTAAATAGAATGGATAGGTAAGGTCCTCTCTTCAATACCACATGACCGATTGGCCCTACTAATTTTGACGTGTTCTTTTCATTTTTGGTATAATTTAATGTAAGTTTGAGAGCATATTGCAATTGTGATAGGAAAAGTATGGAGATTACTTAACGGGGATTTATCTTCTTTCTCACTTTCATACTAATGTGTGAATGAAAAAAAAAAAAGAAGAAGAGTAAAAGATTATTTGGAATGAAATGACAAATTCCTCCCCATAGTCAAATACAAAGATTTATTTGGGGAAATTTTATTGGGTAGCAGAATTTTCTGCAATATTTATAAATATAACATTTTTAAAAAATATTTGTAAATATAACAGTTTTCTAAAACCCTCATTCATGTGTGAACAGAGAAATCGGTGATAACTATTAAGTAATTAGTGATTCATGCACAAAATATAAGGATATCAGTAAATCAGTAATTATTTGTGTGGAAATAAGTGATTATTTGTGAGGAAATCACTGATTACTCATGCAAAACTAGTGGCAATTTTGCAATATTTTAAATGCGAATTTGAGTTTTTTTACTATTTTTGCAAATAAGTTTTTTTACTGCTATTTTTATAAATATTGTACCTAATTTTACAATTTTTGCAGGAGCCCCATTTATTTGGGTCCATTTCCACTCAATGACATGTAGAAGTTTTGACAATATATAATGTAAATGTGTTGTTTTCAAGAATGACATTTTTTAAACAGTAAATTTTAAAAATAGCAAATTTTTTCCAAATCTTCAAAACATAACACTATCGTTAAAATAATGAGAAGTTTCTTTATTTTAATAAAGAAATATTTATATCTAAAATCAAATTGGAACATATAATTACAAACATATTTATGGTTTGTATTTAATTACAAAATTAGACTTTTATGGCCGTATAAGGTGGTTCTCTCCAAAAAAATTTTTGCCATTTTGCCCTTTATTGTTTTATATTCGTTTTTTTTCCTTTTAAAATTTTAGATTTTGTATTAATTGTTGATTTATTATTAATTAATTAGATTTTATAAATGTTAACTGCCACCAAATCAGAATTCAAATTATCCCATATCTTACGTTTTATGTTTCCTTTTTTTTTTTTTTTTTTTGAATTTCAAATTTTAAGAATAATGGTGATTTTTTCCCTCTTGTTTTCATCTTTCGTTTTTGTCAACAAAATTTAATTATTTACTTGTTTATTAAAAATAAATGATATTAAATATTTACCTCTTTGTAACAACCCTAAAATTCCCAAAATGTGTAAAAACATAAATGACAGCGAAAGCATCATAAAAACATCGAAAAAGTTCTTCTCATTTCATTAATGCAATTAAAAATAGTTTATGGTTTGATCGAACTTGTTTCAAATACCAATTTACGAAAATATCATCCAGAAAACTCAACAGATGTTATGAAAATAAACCGATAAAATTTGCATCTCATGTTTCAACGAAAAACTACTACAAATGAAATAAAGTCCAATTCCCAACTAGACGTCTACGAGAAGAAAACATGCAACGCCGGTGTGTCGTAAATCCACTCCAACTGACCAACTGATCACGAACATTATTAGTTGCCCATTTTCTTTTTCTTTTTACCTGAAAAAAATAGTGTAGCATCATGAGGCTACGCAAAATGAGTAGAAAATATTAAAAGAAAAATAATGCTATGAGAAGTTTCTAAGTCATTAAGTCCATAATCGACCTCACCGACTTCCAAACAATTCACTCGAACTAGCTAATTTGATACTTAACCTAATGCCTCTAATCTCCTCTTTATCCACAAATAAAGAGAGACTACGCTCCAGAAGGATTTTAAACACTCTTTTTCACAATTTAAAACCTTCCAAGGTATTCTTTTCCATTTGTACACATGGAATGAAACTGCCCCGTTAAGTGTCATTTAAGTCATGCATAACCAAAATAATCCCCCTTAACGACATATTCTTCATTAAGTATGATCTTACTTAATGCGAACATCCAACCACATTATTCAAGGAACCAAAATAACGTGATTTACCTAAAAGTATCACTACCAGAATACTTGACAAGCCTAGGACCAGTTTCTAGCTTAAAAAACGCCGTTTCCACCTAAAGTTGTCCTTTAAGAGGCTAAAAGTCAAAATTTCCAAATTCTGAAAAATAATCAATTTTTCAACCTTAAAATGGTCTAAATCACCCAAGACCATAATCTTAACTCACAAAAACGGTCACCCAAATATTATCCACTCAAAAGAGCTAAATTAGCCTAAACTAGTGTAGTTTCGCTCCAATTTCAGGCACTAAACGTTTATAAATTCTCTAAAAATATTCCAGCAGCAAAAATATCTTATAAACACTTCCAAAGTCACTCTAAAAGATTTACAAAGCTCCACAAATGACTCACAGTTCAATTTCACATTTTAATAAGCCGCTTGCCTGGGCTAGTTTTCCAACTTATTGGGCACTAAACATGGCTTTCTTGTCCACAAAACCAGCAACAATTAGGAACCTTAAAAAACACATTTGATATGTCTCAAACACCATAAAATAATCCCAGAGAAACTACAAATCAGTTTCGAATCAAACTAAAACAAACTATTCTTTTTATGATACTTAATATCAACTTTTCGCCAAAATAAGAAATAGAATTTCTACACGTTGTAACAACCCCTAAGCCATCTAATTCCAAGTTTAAAACATCTTCTTAATGTCCAAAATAAAAAACAATAAAAATCTATTAAAAGAAAATAAAAATACACATGAAGCTAATTCAAGTTTAACATCTTCTACACTCACCTTAGATTCTTGAATTTTTCAAGAATTCAAACTCTTCTTTTCCAAGAACTCTTACAACCTTTCTTGAAAGTTGAAGAAACATTTCTCAAATTTCATTAAACGACTATCCACTGCAAGGAAGAGTCGTTCTACACCTATACGAAAAATTTGAGAAACTATGATAAATGGAGGCTGATTTTCGGAAAAAGGAAGAAGGGAGGAGATGATTTTAGGGCTGAATCCCGATTTCTGTTAATTACGAAAATATCATTGGAGTAAAATTGTCATAACTCACTCACCGGGTCTCAGAATGATGATCCGTCAGTTGTGTTGGAATCGTAATAATGAGACGATCAACATCATCTAAAAAATATTAAATTAAACTTGTGGTTTCAATTTTAAGGTTTAGGAAATTACCAAAATGCCCTTAAGAGATAACGGGTTGTTTCTCATTCAATTTATGTAAAGACCTGACTCTTTAAAATGGAAATAATAACATAACACAAGCGGAAGACTTGAAATAACAATTGAAAACCTGTAAAATGATGGAATCATCCTTTTCATTTCAAAATAACATAAACTAAATCATTCAAGAATGGGAAGCGCTTCCCTTTTTACGTTTTGAAATCCAAAGTAAGGTAAATTCATAAAATCAGAATATATCCAAGAAAGACAAATATCTCAAAATATGCTCAAAGAGCTCAACAACCCAAGAGAAAATAAAAACATGACCCACAAGTCCATGGACTACAACCGACTCAAGTCCATCCATCGTCATCAGTTCTGGAATCATGCAGCACCAGCTCCACAGTCACGACCGCGACCTCGTCTCGTACCTGAATGTGTAATATCATGAGCAAGAAATCCAGTGAAGATAAATTGAAAATAAAGTAACTTTAGATCCCAAGTCCAATCCAAATTAGTGTCCAACAAATCCTACTATCTCTTTACTACCCAAAACAAACTTTCAAAGAGCAAAGAAAATAATTAACATACTTCCAAGAGACCGAAATAATAAAATTACTCCCAAAGGTATCAAACTAATAAGTAGACAGGCCTCCCAAGCTCAAGTTACATAACGATAAGATATTCGTCAATCCTTCAAGAATAACAAGTAAAATGTGAAAAATTACAAATAATGCATGTATACACAGCCAATATATTATCTCAATTTCTCACCCAACCATATGCAAAGCACACGCAGTTAATGCAGTCATAACAAGAACTCTCCAAGTGAACAACAACGGATGATACAAGTATACACAACCAATACATGATCCTGTTATCTCACTAATTGTGAAGACCCGACACAAAATAACCAATAAATAAATAATGACTCATTTTAAATATAAATAAATCAGAGTAAAAGCCAAATAATTGCGGAAGCATTCGTTTAATAACCAAAGAAATATTCGAAAACAAAAAAAATATTTGTTTTGGCGCCAATTTAAATAATTAAAAACAACTAAGATAAATTAAAATGAAAATCCATAAAGCAAATGACAAAATGTTCAATAAAATAAAATAAAAATAAATAAATAGAAATGACAAGTCTTAAGGGTCTCTCAGTGTAGCACCGTCCTCGTCAATCGCCATGGTCTCCATTAATATCAATGTTAAATAAAAGTTTGCAGGGCATTCGAATACCGTGAGTTTTTAGCTCAGTAGATTAAATCCAAACTCAAATAAGTAAATTAAATACATTTTATCTCATAATTATAATAACGTATGGATACTCGTCCATTCCCACCATTCATCAACAACTAGTAGGTACTTAGCCTACAAAGATCATAACCACAGTGTTCAGCTCTATAGAATAGTATCATAGTGGCCACTATGATACGTGCCACACTATCCATCGTGGTAATCACTTATCAAACTCATCTCAACTACTTAGATATATCATAGTCACAGTGTCCGGCTCTATAGAATAGTATCATAATGGCCATTATGATACGTGCCACACTATCCAACGTGATTATCATATATCAGAGTAAAATCATTCAAATAAATTCAAACAGCAATCAGTCTCAACATAACTCCCTGATCATATCTCTAGAATAACAAAATAACAACAAAGAATGAATATTTAAAACAACACACATTCACATGACAAATAGTTAAAAGAAAAGAGAACAACATAAACAAGTCACAACAAGGAAACCATTGAGTTAATATTTATTTATTTTTAAATTAACTATGTTATCATGTTATATTTGGCTCTAAAACCATCCTAAGCATTATTAAATCAATTAAAACTAATTATTATATGATTGTTAATTATTAATATTAATTAATTAAAATATTAAATTTAATATGGGTTTATTTAACTAAAAATAATTTATAGGCTCTAGTTATAATTAAAAGCTAATTAACCATCATAATTCGAATATAAACATTAATCACGAGTTAAACGGGCATATAATGCTTTTAAAATAAATAATTATATCACCCATAACTATCCTAATAATCACACAATAAACACACAATCACATGAAATTTAATTTAACTTCTAAGTAGGAATTAACCTACCTTATTCGCAAATTGAATAAGCAAACGACTTCGAAATAAATCCAAATAAACTCCTAACGGTGCCCAAGACCTGTATTGACATTAATTAAAAGTCAATTTTATGAAAACCGGAACAACAGGACGAAAACCGACTCTATTGGACCATAATTAAGCCCTGAATCGGTCTGGACCAGCTGGACCGGTCCAATTGAACCAAGTCTAGCCGGTCCAGCTGGACCGGTTTATCATCTTCATGAACGCAAGCAGCAGCTTGGAGAAAACGCAGATTTGCGTTTTCTACTTTCATATTTTTTTTTAAAAAAAACTTTTAAAAGCAAATATCAACATCTACCTCAACGATCTCGCCCCAATGCTCGCCTCAGATCAAACGTAACAAAGAACTCGGAATTAAACAACCTTGAATCCACTCAAAAGCGATGAACGGTGGCGGTAAGATGCCCAGTTTCCAGCGAGGGTCCAGCGAGCTCTAAAACCAATGAAAACGACATCTAAAAAGCTTGAAAACTTAAGGAAACTCGAAGGAATGCGATTGAATGATTTACCGAAAGAAAACTCGAATGAAACTCCACAAAACTTCAACTTTTCTTGAGAATGGAGTGACCTCCGGCAAGCCTCGTTTCTGTCATTAAACGGTAGCCAGGGAGATTAGAAATCGGTTTGAAATCAACGGGAAAACAACGATTGGCAAGAATAGTAAACTAGGGTTGGTGGAAATATATATATATATATATATATATATATATATATATATATATATATATATATAAGTTGGAAATTACGAAATTGCCCCTAGAATGAATAGTAAGAATTTGGGACGTAAACGGTATTCAGGTCATATCTTTTTACTCGGAACTCGGAATTGAGCGTAGTCAATTTCATTGAATTCGTATCGACGTGACGGTTCGAAAAAACTAAAGATAACGTTGATTGGAACAAAATTGGTGAAAAGACTAAAATACCCTTAAGCGAAAAAACCGGGTTGTTACACTAATGACATGTAAAGCTCACGTAGTCTCTACAGTTCACAATATATTTGTATCATAACAATCATGAATAATACCAAATAATGCAAGCTCACACAACGAAACATTATTTCATTATTCATCTCCTCCATTCATGCAAAGCTCACGCAGTCTAAGCATTCCTCATGATACACATATAGATAAACATCGAATAATACCAAACAATGCAAGCACATGTTGTCTATGCACTATCTCATTATTCCTCCAGGACAAACATGTGTGATAATAAGGAAACAGAAACTCAAGCATGAAATATATATATAACAGAGTCCCAAGTAAGAATATCTCATGAGAGTCGCATATTCAATATCAAATTAAAAGTATAGGCTCGTAAGCCCATACTTCCATCAACCACATCACCTGCAAAATAGAAACATTTCACATGTTAAATCCCAAGCGAGCTAGCAAGCTCCAATCTCAACAAGTAGCTCATAAGAGTCAGAAAAACCCAATAAATAACACAAACATCCAAGAATTTCCAAGAATCCTATAATAATACTTAAATAAAAAAATTTCCATTAAACCCAAGTAAACTTCCAAAATACTTATTAACTATAAACATCCAATTAACAATTTCTATACTCCAAATCCTACTCATTTCATTAAAGCATGCTTAATCACTTAATTCCAAGAATTTTACTTATCTTCCGAATCAACAAGTCGTTCAAGCACTTAGTTCCTAAATTTATCGTAATTTCTATTTATCCTCACCTTTTGATAAAAGCTTGAATTCAAACCCCAAAACGAGTGACGAGCGAACAATTAAACACCACCTACAATTAAATATACCCTAAATACATTAGTTTAACCAAACAAGCAACAAACGATGCGTAAAACGAAAAAATAGCTTGAAGCAGGGAAAACAGGGGAGGAGAACTTCTCTGCTTAAGGTGAGTTTTGGGACGATCCGGGTTCGTTCCGGGTAGTTTTAGGGAGGTATTTATCAATGGCTGAACTAATTTAGGGCCTTTGGACATGATTTTACTACCCAATCTTAAAGAAAATTCGAAAAAAGCAAGGGGGAGGAATACCATGGTGGCCATGGTTTTATGGGAAAATTATAGGTTAGTGTTTTGTGATTTTCTTTGAAGTCTAGGCCAAGGAATCTTCAAGAAACAAGTTTAGATTTCAACTTAACCTCACAATAAGATATGAAGTGGAAGAAAAGCCTATAAAGAAAAACAAGGAATCTTACTTTAAAGCTTCTTGAAGGTTGGATGAATGCTTCCAAAGTTTGATTAAAAGAAAGCTCGGGACCCGATCTATCCAATGCACTAAAATTTACGCAAAACGGAGAAGGGACGAGAAAAACCCCTCCCTTAGAATGGTGGTAGTGGCAGTGGTTTGGTGGTAGAGGAAGAGAGGTTTTTTTGTGTGTTTTGTTTCAAAATGGGAGGAAGAAGATGTCCCTAACTTGAAGAGGTAAAATTATTTTGCTAAAGAGTCCCCCAAGTTCTTTCTAGCTTTTAAAATTAACCCCATACTCTTAAAACTCAAACTTTCTTCTAAAATTACCCATCACAATTAATCTAAGCTAGAAGGTGATTAATTATTATTAATTGGCCTATTAATAATATTTAATGCACATAGTTCACAATAACTCGTTGAAATTTAGAATTACTAAATAAAGATTAAAGCTTCTAAATTCTAAATTACCAGAATTAAACTAATTAAATAAATATAGGAATAATAAATAAACAAAAATTAATTGTACCTCAAAATAACGGGACGTTACAATTTATGAATCCAACTTCATTGATATCGTTTGAGAAAATAATATAAATTTCCTTTTTTTTAGTCTTACTTGGTAACTGGCCGTTACACTTTTATAAATTCAACAAGATTTTCATTTATCAATTGGATTTAAATTTTATTAAAAATAAATATATGATTTGAACGTCGCTTAGCCATGTTTTTTCTGGATTCTTCTCTGTTACTACTTTTTTCTTCTTCAAATTACTAAAATTAAAAAATATTCATTATGAGCACATAAAAATGTAGTTATATATTTATCCATATTTAACAAAAGTAAATATGTATTTAAATTATACACGATAGTAACAATGTACATGATAATTTAGCAATGTTTAACAAATATAAATATTATAGATCTTCTTCCTCGTATGAGTGTTATTCTTCAACGTTTTTTCCATCATCTATATTTTCCTCCTCGCTTGAATTTGCAATGTATTCAAATTCTTCCAATGTTTCTTTTCCTTTTAACGTCGTTTTCTTTTTTTTTTTTCTACGAGATTTTTGTTACCTATTTCATGATGAAAAAGAATCAATCTTTTTTTTTATTAAGAATCAATCTTTTTTTTTCTAAACAAAGAAAATATGAAATATGTAAATAGTTCTTTTTCTCTCATAAAAAATAATTTTTTTTGGAAAGAACATATACCTCTTATATTATTTTTGTATCTAATTTTGCTCCATCCTTTGTGTTTTCCTCTTCTGGTTGCTTTTTTCTTCCTCATTATATTGCATGATCAGTTTTCTCCTTGCCATCAAGATCTCTTTTCTACTCATCATCTAATTCTTCTCCTTCACTCTTTTCTTTTTGCTCTCAGAATGTTTTTCGAAATCTCTGGTATATTGATTTTGTTTTCGATTTATTGGAGATTATGGATCGATCCTTCTAACAAGATTTTCTTTTTCTCTCATATTCCTTTTTTGAAATCCCTTGATTTGCGCTTGCAGTTACGATTTTTTTCCCTTTTTTAAAAAAAATCAGGCACGTTACCAATCAAGTTGGTTGTCAGGTGAGGTTGTTTTCGTCTTTTCATTTAGGCATGCAATGGTGGTTGTTCAATTTTGTAATTAACTCCTCCCTTCTAATATTAGTGTAAATATAGTAGTGCTTTTTATTATTAATGAAATTAGCCCTAATAAAAGTGTTAAAAAAATTTAAAAACTAACCAATTTTTTTTTTAAAATTAAAACATTCTAATTAGTAACATAAAATACAATAATAATATTGATCATTAAATAATAGGAAAACATGCAAATAACACCCATGTGGTTTTGGTGAAATACAAAAAATACCCCTATAGTTTAAAAATGAATATTTATACCCTTATAGTTTAAAATGCAATTTGACCCTCCCCGCTACGACATAATTTTATTTTAGTCATAAAGTTTTGGGTAAAATATCATTTTTGCTCCTCAACTTTCACTCCGGTTTCATTTTCATCCCTCAACTTTCAAAAGTGACATTTTTTGTCCCTGAACCTTACGATCCATTTCATTTTAGTCCTTTCATCTGAGACACTAACGCAGACTTATGTGGCATGTAATTGATGATGTGGCATTATTGAAACTAATCAATGAGGTTAAATGACATGAAAAATGAATATACAGTGAGGTTAACTCATCCTTTTCTGCTTAATTGCAATCTTAAACCTTATTGTATATTCGTTTTCCACGTCATTTAACCTCACTTTATATTTAACCCCTAATTTTGTCCTGTATTATTTAAAATTAAAGTTCTTTTTAATTGAAAAATATATATATAATTGACCAGATTTTTTTTTCTCATATTTTTTTTAAATGGGCACATCAATTATTAAATGGCATAATCCAACTAAGATTTTTAAAAGAAGGGGAATATTCTAGATTCCTTTCTATATTCTAGATTTTTAAATGGTTAGGTAAAATATGATTGTTAAAAGAAATAGAGAAAATGAGTGGAAATCTAGAAAACTATTTTATGCTAAAAATGGAAAATAGTGGATAAATATGAAGGGTTTTGTTTTAAAATAAATGAAAAAGAAAAGAAAAGAAAGAAGGGTGAAATTTTTGAATTCAAAGACAAAAGAGGTAGGCAAAACGAGGGGGAAGAAAGTTGGAAAATATTTTAAAAAAAAGGGCTAAAAATGGAAAAAATAAAAATAAACATAAAAATGAAAGAGAAAAATGAAAACCCTAACTCACATCTATAAATTCATCTTATTCTCAAATTTTCAAGAGGGGAGGGAGGAGGTCTCCAATTTTCATAAAAAAAGTTATTAATCTTCCACCTCCAATTCCTCCATCTTTTTCCACACCCATTATTCATTCATCTCTCTTGCCTCCCTCTCTTCATACCTTTGGAAAAAAAAAACCATCTCCCAATTCTCCATCATTTACCAATCCATAGCTTAACCACCATTTACAAAAGAACCTTAAGTGTTCAACGGCCTTCATCTCCTCCACCATTCTCATATCATCCAATTTTACCCACAATTCATAAAACTCAATTCCCATAACTCTATCATCTCACTTTCACACACGAAAGGGACTCCAAGAGACATGGTAAATTTCTTTTTTTTTACATAAGTATGCTTATTTATTTTCTCTAGTTACATGATTGGTGTTGAGTTATTTCCATCTTGAAACAAAATAAGTGTCATCTTTCAAAAACTGTTTTTTAGGTTAAGTCTTTTATATTCAAATAAATTCTGAGATTTATATATATTTATTTGATTTATCTGATAATCTTTTCATGAAAATAGACTCCAATATGAATAGATTGGAAAAAGAATAAACTAATTCCGACTTGTGGTTTGAAAGTTATGATTTTTTGAAGTTTATTGTTCAAATGTATTTATAAGCTACGGGATTTTCTAAGCATGTTCTATTTTTTTGACTATTCTGTACTTATTTGTTTAGTTTGATTATTTATGACTATTTTTCTTAAAACTAGACTCATAAAGGAAAATTTAGAAACAAGAATCATTCTATTTCGTTAAGTATAAAAAAAGATATGATTTTTAGAAATTGGTACAAAATTCTGCAGATTTTATTTGGTAAAACCGAAAATGAAGTGTTTGCTTTCATAAAAAATTGATTTTTTTCTTATATAAAACATGAATGTTTTTGGAGGTGATATGTAACATTATACGAATGAAAGATTTTAGGAGAAAGAATCAAGTCAAAACACATTATGGTCAAAGAGTTAAGAAGATTTAAAGTTGAAAGTTTGATTTGGAGTAATTGTTACATTTTAATTCGTTTGCTATATAGTTTTTGTAACGTCCAGGTCTATTTGAGGTATTAAATTAATAATTTTCAAAGTGTTACAAAAAAAAAAAAAATTCTAATGATAAAGTTTTTGGGGATAGATACTTTTTTTTACATTAATTTTTAAAGGAGTAATCATTTAAATTAGGAATTTACATCTTTTAGTGTAGGCCCATTTGAGCATCTTGTAACCCAATGGGTTTAGGACCCATTTTTTTTTAAAAAGGGCAAGTCACAAATCTGTTGGGTGAAAAGAGAGAGCGCTACCGGAAAGAAAATGAAAATTGAAAGGGTTTTGGCTTCATTGACCTCCAAAGTTATCAATTAAGGTTTATTGACCTTCATTCTTATTTTAAACTTTTTTGACCTTATGATGATGTCATTTCAGTGTGAAATGTCTAAAAAACCCTTTTACTCTCTTCTTCCATTAAACCTTTTTCTTATCTTCTTGCATGAAACTTTTTTCTTCTCTTCTTCCATAAAACCATTTTCTTATCTTCTCAATACTATCTCTTCTATCTCCCTCACTCACGGCGGCGACGGAGAACGGCGGTTGGTGGTGAAAAACGTTTGAAAAAACTCTATTCTCTCGATTTGTGTATGCATGACTTTGGGTTTTTGGGATTTTTCATTTGTATTTTTTATCAATCTCAAAACCTCAACACCCTCCCCATTCTCTACCTCAAAACTCTCTTAACATTACCAAGTAATCTTCAAGCTTTCGATTCTTATTAAAATAAATAAATAAATAAATCCGGGTTGCCCCGAATTTTACATCGAATTATGAGTTTCTTCCCCGAATTTTGGACCAAATGATATTTTTTCTTAATTTAATCTATATAAAAAAAATAAAATATATAAAATAAAAGAGAGAAAAGTAATATTAAGAATTTAAAAAAAAAACTTTTTATTAATTTAATCTTATATAAAATAAAGAGAAAAGCTAAATAAAAAAAACAAAAAAAAAATAGTCAAGTCAAAACACATTATGGACCGAATTCTGATTTTGGTCCACCGAATTCTAAAACAGTAAGTTTTTTTTTTTTAATTTTTTTTAACTTTACTCTTCTATCTTTATTTTATAAATTAATAAAAAATCTCTTTTTTTATGTTTCAAGGAAAAATCGGATTCCGGTCCACCGATTTCCTTCATTGAGGGATAAAATTCGGGGATAAAAGTTTTTTTTTTTAATTTTTAATATTACTTTTCTCTCTTTTATTTTATATATTTTATTTATTTTATATAGATTAAATTAAGAAAAAATATCATTCGGGGCAAAATTTGGGGAAGAAGCTCATAATTCGGTGTAAAATTCGGGGAAGAAACTCAAAATTTGGTGCAAAATTTGGGGGGAAAACCAAAATTCGGGGCAAAACTCAATATTTGGGGAAGAAACTCATAATTCGGTGCAAAATTCGGGGCAACCCAGATTTTATTTTATTTTATTATTTTTTTTTAATAAGAATCGAAAGCTTGAAGATTATTTGGTAATGTGAAGAGAGTTTTGAGGTAGAGAATGGAGAGGGTGTTGAGGTTTTGAGATTGATAAAAAAATACAAATGAAAAATCCCAAAAACCCAAAGTCATGCATACACAAATCGAGAGAATAGAGGTTTTTCACCACCAACCGCCGTTCTTCGTCGCCGCCGTGAGTGAGGGAGATAGAAGAGATAGTATTGAGAAGATAAGAAAATGGTTTTATGGAAGAAGAGAAAAAAGAAGTTTCATGAAGAAGAGAAGAAAAAGGTTCATGGAAGAAGAGAATAAAAGAGGGTTTTTAGACATTTCACACTAAAATGACATCATCATAAGGTCAAAAAAATTACAATAAGAATGGAGGTCAAGAAACCTTAATTGACAATTTTAGAGATCAATGAAGCCAAATTCCCAAAATTGAAAGGGAGCACACCATCACTTTTCTTCTTCTTGCCGTGACAACCACCAAAACAAGGAGTCTCCATTTTTTTTCATTTTGTTTTTGTTGTGATAATTTTCGTTCCAAGGGCCCCTGACCGCCGACCTACCTCTATTAAATCAAGAAGATAAACCCATTTCAAGATTCTTCCACTTTGCTTATTTTCCATCCAAGGTAAAATCATCACAATACCCATTTTCAATTTTCTTGTGCAAGCTTTTCTTTAGGCTTTAATGGTGAATTTGGGGTTAGCTTATTAAAACTCATTTGATTTCTATTAAACTCTTAAATTCTTGTAGTTTTGAGGTTTTAGGAAAAGAAAAGAGAATACTACCATTTTAAGTGTAGGAATTAGAAGGCTTTAGGTTGCACCATATTTTCCTTTTCCTCCCAAAGCCCTCGGAAGTAGCATGCATAGCCATGTCCCTTTTTTTTTATATATATTTTATTTAAATTCAACACCTAATTTGGCTGGGGGGGGGGGTACCAACGTGAAGACCATGGGCTATTTATGAGCCCTTGGTTTCTTTTATTTTTTTCAAATTTTTTAATTTATGTTATGTAATTTATTTATTTAAATTCTTCCTTAGCTAATCAATAGTGTAATTAAGAGTATTTAGTTCTTTTACTTGCATTTATAGGTGGTGGATAAGCTTTAATTTAAGTTGGTGTTTTGAGTGCAACTTGATAAATTGATTGGAGCTTCAAGGTGAGGGATAAATTGAGGTTCAAATGGTTCTTTGGGGAAACCCAAAGGGTCATTTGATTGGTTAATTGCGTTTATTTTTATAATGCATGAATTAGAGTTTGAATGTAGTATTTGCATGGGTTTTATCGTGCATTATGGAATTGAGATGTGATTTGATAATTTTAGAATCATTAGTAGCTAAAGATTATAGTATGTGAATGTGAAAAGTGTTTAATGAATATTGCATGATATGGTTGCTGAGATGGATAATTATTGTTTGAAGTAGAATTGTTTGACTTATGTGGTGGTGTGTAATGCAAAAGTACTATATGAGAGTGAAATCGATGAGTCATTCCCGGAGGTACTTGAGTGCTCCAAGGTCAGCAAACCTTGAAAGTTAAGTGGGTCAGCAAACCCAGGGACAATCTCAAAGGGGCTAGCAAACCTCGGATATGTGCCCGTGTGAGACAGTTGAGCATTACACCCTGATGATTGTTGTTTGTATTTTGTTATTTATTTTGGATTTTGATGTGATATGAGATATTGTGGAGTGGTTTTGTTATGAAGTATTGAAGGATGGAAGTACTATGGGATTGAATATGATAACTTTGACGAGATTGTGATATAAAGAAATGGATGATGTTTTTTTGAATATTTATGATTTTTAATTGATCTTAATAATGGGTTGGTGGGGAGTCAAATGGTTTTTTGGGGAGTATTCAAAGAATCATTTGAATCTTGGTTTATTTCTCATACTAGCGAGTGTCGCTAATGTTGCTACTTTAAATTTTTTTTCAGGTAATCGTGGAGGTGTCTAGGTGATCGTTGATCTATGATGGGTGATGGCTTAGGATTTTGTTTAAGTCAAGACTTTTTATAATAGACTTTACTAACTTGTCTCATTTGAACCTATTCTACCTTGCTAGTATTTAACGTTTGTATGATAACATAACTTGAGCTTCATCTTTGTTTTCATGAATGATAATTAGACTTGATTATTATCCTTTAGATGAAGTGTGCATGTTGGTGATCTGAGAATAGATAAGACTTAATTTCTGATTGATTACAGGACATATTGTTATATATTGAGCCATTGATAGAAAATTGTATTTTCAGGTTATTGGGATAGTCAATAATTTAAACGTCACAATGCCAAACTTTTATTAAATATAAGATTACGTCTTCCGCTGCTTGTAATAATTTAAAATGTTTAAAAAAAGAGTCAGGTTGTCACAGTTGGTATCAGAGCCAATTTGATTCTAAAGACTGCATGCATCGCATGTTAAGAGTCGTTTTAATTAGAAGTTAGTTGTCAGCCATCAATCCAGATCATCAACGCCAGGTACACTCTAGTAAGTTTTGTTTAAACTGTTTTTTTACGTTTTAGTTGTGATACTGTTGTCATAAAAATGAGGTGTGAGGAAACTTACGTAATCATTGATGTTGTCTTGAAGTATGGATGAGTTTGACCTTGAGCCAGTTCCTCCTGAGATACTACCACCATCTGTCAGGGGTCGAGGTCAAGCCTGGGGTCATGCCAGAGGACGAGTAGCCAGAGGTCTGGCAGTCAGAGCCTGTAGAGGTCGAGTGGATGGAGCTCCGCCTCTTGAGTTCGAGGATCATGTGGATGATGAGCATGATGCCCCACCTACCCCACCGTATGTTCCGCCACCATATTACGAGCCACCGCCTCCGCCTCCTCCACCACCCCAATACATGGAGCCTCGAGTTAGCGTACCTCAGGCATTTCTCGAGGATTTGATTAGGAAGGCGGATGTGCGTGCTGCGCCAGTTCCTGAGAGAGCTTCAGAGCCTGTTCTAGGGCTAGTTAGGCGGCCAGTGTTTGATTTGACAGAGGAGGCTCTATATCTGAAGGAATTCAAAAAAATATAACCCACCGGAGTTTGATGGGAGTTCTAGGGATCTTGAGGTTGCAGATAATTGGATTACCAAGATTGAACGGGTCCACACTTACATCAAGTGTCCAGATAGTGTGAAGGTCCACTGTGGGGCATATGCTCTTACTAATGATGCTATGCATTGGTGGACCAGGGTGCGAGACAAACGACACCACAGCAGAGTGTTCGGGGTCTAGTAGCTGTAGTGACCCGTAGTGATGCTGAGGCTTCCACACCTGTTGAGACAGATACCATATTTATTCTTTTAAAATTTTATGGTTTTATAATTTTATCATTGATTTTAAAAAAAAATGTTTTTCCTAAAAAATTATTCATTCCAAGAAACATACTTTTATTGAAATTTGGGAGTACAAGGATACTTTGATCCCAAATTTCATGAATTAAGAAATTTCATGGCATGTTCTTAATACCATTTTAAATGAATTCTTCAAAACTTTTTCATTCCAAAAAACTTCTTATAATTTGAAATTTGAGAGTACAAGAATACTTTGATCCCAAATTTCATGAATCAAGAAGTTTTATGGCTTGATTGATACTAAAACCAAATTGAATGACATTTCTCCAAAACTGTTCATTCCAAAAAGGTTTCTACAATTGAAATTTGGGAGTACAAGGATACTTTGATCTCAAATTTCATAAAATGGAAAGTTTTATGGTTTGATAATTTTATCATTGATTTTCAAAAAATGTTTTCAAATGGCGTAATGCCACTCACAGTAATTTAAATGATATCATTATAATGATTAATGATATGATCAAATTAACATGGGACATTTCAAAATAAACACAAAAAAACATTTTTTTCCTAATGGCTTCATGCCAGTCACAGTTATTTAACAATATCATTAAAATGATTAGTGATATTGATTAAATAGATGTGTGACATTTCAAAATAATAACAAAAACATTTTATTTTAGTAAAAAGATTTTTAATGACATAATAGAGATAATCAAAACAGTAATAGTTTTTTTTTTAAAACGAATGTTTAGGGTGCTAATACCTTCACTAAACATGAATAAACTCCCGAACCTGTTTTTCAAAATTCGCAGACCATTTTATTATTGTCTTTTTCGGGTGACCAATCACACCAATTTCAAAACAATGATAGGTGGTGACTCCTGTTTTCTTTCTTATTTTTTTCTTTTACCCTTTTGTCAGGATGAAAAAGGACATGTGTTTTTTTAAGAGGGTCGGCCGCTCCACGTCGTTCAAGGGGGTAGCAACATATATAATTTCACATAATCAATTACATGTCTTATAAGCCCTCCGTTAGTGTCCCAGACGAAAAAATACAAACAGGAATACTAACACGAAATGAATCGTATTACTTTTGAAAGTTTAGGGACAAAAAATGAAACATGAGTGAAAGTTTAGGTACTAAAAGGGTATTTTACCTTAACTTCCTGTTAAAACTACTTTACACTATAAGATTACCCTTAATTTAATTAGTTTTTGATGGCTTTTGTGATACTTTAATCAATTTCTATCTCATTGTGTAGGTATTGAAAGATATTTGCATCAGAGTGGAAAACAAAAGCAAAACTTGGTTGCTGGCAAACGTTAGTTCAAGCGATGCATCACTTGTATTTAAGTAACCCATCACTTGGACAATGAAGACATTACTATAATTTTGACAAGCAACTGATCACTTGGACTTGAGCGAGGCGCATCAAGTGACACATCGCTTGGACTTGAGCAAGGCGTCACTCAAAACTAATCCCACACACTGACTTTGGATGTCTATATAAATAAGGATGAAGCTAATTTTCTAATTATTCTTGGAGAGACAACAAGTTTATAGAGTAGTTTTTGGATATTTTTAGTAGTTTTTGAGCAAGTCGACAAAAGTTTTTCATATGATTCATAGTTTAGTATTTTATGTTTTCTACAATATTTATTTTATTGAATTATAACTTTATGGATAGCTAATTTTTTTATTCTTAGGGGATTGATGTAGCTACTTTATTTTTATGGTTTGAGTATTTAGTTTTAGTTTTGAAGATAATTTTATCATTCAATTTATGTTCTTAATGCATTTAATTATAGATTAATTTAGTTTAAGTTTGAAATCTAGCACTCGAGAGAGTGGTTTTAGGAGTATAACTGAAGATAGATTAGAGTTGGGAAACTTAATCTTAATTTAGAAGTCTAAAAAGAACTTGTGAGTTGTGATTAATACACTTTTTGAATAGGAATTGGTTTCTTAATTAATTGTGAATCTTTATTTGACGCTCGGGAGAGGTAATTAAGGGTTTTAGTGCTCTTAATCTACTGAATATGAAATTGTTGTTCTTGACTAAAAATCCATTAATTTAATTCAACCCTTTTACATTTAGTTTTGTTTATTCTAATTCCTTTTCTAGGACCTTTCCCATTAATTTAATTCAACCTTTTTACATTTAGTTTTGTTTATTCTAATTCATTTATAATCATTAATTTAGTCTACCAATCATTAAATTATGATTTCTAAATAAAATTGAGTTAATCATACATGAGTACTTATGTAGACTTAATTCTTTTTCTCAGACAACGACAACAACCTTTGTTCTTAATCACTATATTAAAACTTGACTTCGTATGCTTGCAGGTTTTGTTATTTTCATCAACACTCCGATTTGAATGATCCGACATGTTCTAGAATCTTCATTTCGAGCTTTACGATATAGTTACAAAAAATTTAAAATCATTAGTATATAAAAGGATTTATGACTTCAACCAGATCTAATATTTTGATAATGATAACTCCTTTATATACTGATGATTTCAAAGTTGGTCAAAACCAGGATTCCAGTACATCTTGAATCATTAAAATCAGAGTTGAAACGAAAAAGTTATGCCTAAAAGAAAATTAACGACGTAGCGAGGAGGTGTCAAATTATATAATTTTGAAATGATAAGGGTACAAATATTCAATTTTAAACTATACACGATGTGTTTACATTTCACCAAAATCATATGGGTGTTATTTGCATTTTGTCCTAAATAATATTACAAGAGAAAATATTAAATAAAACAAGGAAAAAAAAAACCATTTTAATTTTTTTTTTTAAACTTTTTCTATTTTTAAAAATATCAACTCAAAAAGTGTCATTTAGTGGAATTTCTCATATAGAATTCAATTTTTAAGTTAAAAATTCAGTTTGTTTTCACGTGAGAGCTTCAACAAACTTACAACTATTTTTTGTTTCGGTTAAGTCTATAAAAATCTCCATGGTTGAAGCTGTGAGTTTGTATCTAGAAGTTCAATTTGGTAAATCTTGAAATCAATAAGAATTTCAATTTGAGTTGGTGGAAAATGTAGGCAAATTATGGAATCTCGTTAAATCATTGTCTTCCTCTATTCTACCTTCTCTCAAATTTTTTATCTGTGATTTTGTGTTGATTTGAATTCGTATTAATCATTGGTTTGTTCATCAAGAATCAACAATTGGTATGAAAGCCTTTTTGGAAAGTTGGGAGGATTAAAACACTTGGTTTGTCTGAACTCTTTTAAATTTTCCTAGAACACAACTTTCATAGAAATCTAGTTTTTGTATTTTAGAGAGTTGTCTAGAATCTCTTGTTTAGCCAATTCAACTAACCCTTTTCACTTATATGTCCTAATATGTTGTGTGATAGTTTGGTTTGGTTCTCTTTTTCCCTAGTTGAAGTACCAGAACCACTGGCAATTTTAAGAACTCCATTTTCAGCTTTATAGGACATTTCTTCTGAATTTAAGGTCCCAAGGGAAATTAAGTTTCTTTTTAGTTAGGTATATCTAACATTATTTAGACTTCTAAGAAGCCCTACTTGATTTTAATCTTCACTTCTCCTATTCCTTCTAACTTGCAAGGTTTATTGTTTCCTAGAATAACATTTCCTCCATCTATGAGTTTTAGATTACAAAACCAATCTTTGTTTAGGGGCATATGGAAAGTGCAACTTGAATCTAAAATTCACTCTTCTTTAAGTAGGTTTGAGGCTACGATTAAAACATCTCAATTATCAAACTTTTGTTAGATTAGATCCAAGATCGATTCAAGAGATTAATTGCTGAAGCGTACCTGAATCCATGGATGAATGCAAGAATAGATAGTTATGTCTTCCAAATCCTCTGTAGTTTCACTGTATGAAATCTTCTCAGAAGGGGAGATGAAGATACGTGAAAAACCGCAGGGAATGGGGACTACAACCCATTCTAGAATCGCTTAGCGATTATAGAGTTTACATATTTATAATTTAGCCCTCAATAAATTATAAATATCATATGATATCTATGCATATATGTAAGTCCATGGGAATATCTTATAACTCTATTATGCCAATACATAAACTTTATTAGATCACTTTAATTGGCTAATTATAAATAGCATACACATTTAATTAATTACACGTGTGGTCCCTAATTATTGAATTTATTCCAACAATCTCCCATTGGACCACATATGTAATTCTACAAATGTGTTAAACCTTATGAGCTCCAAAAATTGCTATCATAAATAGAGTACCTTAACAATCTCGTCCATTAACTATATCAATATTGGATCAAAGCGGTTTTCGTCACATTTATCGTAACTAAACCCATCAATGGTCACAAATATTAATACAACTAAATGACATAGATCAACCATGGATGCATAGCATGGAAATTATATGCAGTGTGATCTGTACATATCTATTCCAACTAGTCCTACCTTACTTTAGTGAGATCAAAACTTAAACTTAAATGTAACAGAGTGTCATTAGCTGAAATTCTTTACTTCTGATCAGAAAATATCCAATTACATATAAACATATATATGTCTTAAAACCAAATATAGAGCAATAAAAAAAATATTATCCAAACTCCCACTTGAATTAAATATCCTGATGTAAGATAACACCCATATGAGCAGTATGCTCATGAAAGACCTTGGGTGGTAATCCTTTTGTAAGCGGATCCGCTATCATGGAGTTTGTCCCAAGGTGCTCTATGGATAACTGTCCACTCTGCACTCTTTCCTTCACAACTAGGAACTTGATGTCTAGATGTTTAGACTTAGAAGAGCTCCTATTGTTGTTAGAATATAGTACTGCTGACTTATTATCACAATAGATCTTAAGTGGTCTTTCAACACAATCTAAAATACGCAGCCTTGTGATAAAATTTCGCAACCATATTCCATGATTAGATGCCTCATAACATGCTACAAATTCTCACGCCATAGTGGAAGAAGTTATGAGTGTCTGTTTGGCACTCCTCCAAGAAATAGCTTCACCAACTAATGGATAAATATAGCCTTGAAGTGGATCTTCTATTGTCTTGGCATCCAAAGAAAATCGTAGTCGGAATACCCAATGATCTCTAACTGATCCGATCTCTTATATGTGAGCATATAATCTTTAGTTTTCTGCAAATACCTCATAACCCGTTTGGCTACTATCCAATGATCCATACCAGGGTTACTTAAGTATCTACCTAACATGCCAACAATATACGTAATATCCGGACGCGTACATACCTGAGCATACATTAGACTCCCAACAGCTAATGAATAAGGAATCTTTTGCATTTCTTTAACTTCAAGATTACTTTTTGGGCATTGATTAAGACTGAATTTGTCTCCTTTAGAAACAGGGGTGTCACTTGGTTTACAGTTCTGCATACCAAATCTTTTTAGCACCTTATCAATATAGCTTCTTTGTGATAACCCAAGAATACCTCGAGAGCGATCTCTATGTATCTGGATTCCTAATACAAATGAAGCATCACCAAGATCTTTCATCTCAAAATTCTTGGATAGAAATCTTTTGGTGTCGTGCAAAATGCCTATATCATTTGTGGCAAGCAGAATGTCATCCACATATAAAACCAAAAATATGTGTTTACTCCCACTGAACTTATGATACACACAATCATCGACTGCATTTATCTCAAAACCAAACGAGATAATCACTTAATGAAACTTATAGTACCATTGACGAGAAGCTTGTTTTAGCCCATAAATAGATTTTGTCAATTTGCAAACCATATTATTTGGGTCTCCCAATACAAAGTTTTCTGGTTGCACCATATAAATAGTTTCATCAATGTCTCTATTGAGAAACACCGTTTTGACATCCATTTGATGAAGCTCAAGATCAAAATGTGCAACTAGTGCCATGATTGTCCTAAAAGAGTCTTTCGTTGAAACTGGAGAGAATGTCTCTTTATAGTCAATCCCTTCCTTTTGAGTAAAGCCCTTAGCTACAAGACGAGCTTTATATCTTTCCACATTACCCTTTGCATCCCTTTTGGTTTTAAATATCCATTTACAACCAATAGGTTTTGCTCCTTCTGGTAATGGGACAAGTTCCCAAACTTTATTATCTTGCATAGACTTATACTCTTCATTCATAGCTTCAATCCACTTTTGAGAATTAGATCCTTGTATGGCTTGATGAAAGTTGATTGGATCATCTTCCATCACTCCAATATCCTCATGTTCTAAGAGAAATACTATATAATCCTTTGAAATAGCATTTCTTCTTTCTCTAGTAGATCGTCTTAAAGGCACTATTTCTTGAGGTTGTTGAGTTTGCACCTCAGGAATAATTATTTCATTATTCATGGGGAAAATTTCAATATTATCTAATTGAGGATCTTGATCAGCTTCCTGATCAATAACAGGTAAAGAAACCTGTATTTCATCAGAAGCAATTGTGGGAATAGAAATTAATTCCTTTTCCTCAAAGATAATATCTCTAACCTTATTTCTCCCCTCAAACTCAACATCTTCAAAAAATGTTGCAGTTCCCGTCTCAAAAAATTTCCTAATCTTGGGATCATAAAATTTATACCCTCTGGATCGTTCAGCATAGCCAATAAAGTAACTACTTACTATTTTAGAGTCTAATTTATTTTCATGTGGCCTGTAAGGCCTAGCTTCAGCTGGACAACCCCAAATATGAAAATGTTTTAGACTCGGCTTCTTGCCTGTCCAAAGCTCATAAGGCGTTTTAGTAATTGCTTTAGTTGGCACTCTATTTAGAATATAAGCTGCTGTCTTAAGTGCTTCTCCCCAGAGTGACTCTGGTAAGGAAGAATGACTAATCATACTTCTTACCATATCCTTAAGGGTCCGATTTCGCCTTTCAACTACACCATTCATGCTAGGTGAACCCGGCATGGTGTACTGTGGGACGATTCCACATTCCTCTAAGAATTTAGCAAATGGTCCTGGACGTTGTTCACCTGAACCATTATATCTACCTTAGAATTCACCTCCACGGTCAGATCTGACACTTTTAATAGTTTTGTTGAGTTGGTTCTCAACTTCAACTTTAAAGGTTTTGAATACGTCCAGAGATTGTGATTTCTCATGAATTAAATATAGGTAGCCATACCTTGAATAGTCGTCTATGAATGATATGAAATATCGTTGTCCATTCCAAGATGCCGTAGGGAATGGACCACATATATCAGTATGAATCAATTCTAAGACGTCTTTAGCTCTATTGGCACCTATTTTCTTCACTTTAGTCTGTTTTCCCTTAATACAATCAATACAAACTTCAAAGTTTGTAAAGTCAAGAGAATTCAAAATTTTATCGGACACAAGTCGTTCAACTCTAGATTTAGAGATGTGCCCTAATCGCTTGTGCCATAAAATTGATGAATTTTCTCTACTTCTTTTACTTTTAACACATTGTGATTCTGAATTCAATGATTCATTGTAAGACCCAGTTGTGTCAAGTAAATACAATTCATCATGATTATGACGAATACCGGTTCCAATAGAAATTGAATTTAAAGACAAATTAACCATATTGTTTCCAAATAAACAATAATAACCAGATTTGTCCAATAAGGAAACAGAAACTAAATTCCTCCGAAAAGTCGGTACAACAAAAGTGTCTTTCAAATTCAAATAATAACCAGTACTGAAAAACAACTTAAAATGGCCTATTGCCTTTACTTCCACCGTTTTTCCATCAGCCACATAGATGTATCTTTCATCATCATCAGGCTTTGGTAGCTCAGGCAACCCTCGCATAGAAACACTAATGTGAGCGGTTGCACCAGGAATCTAACCACCACGGGTTTCTAGGTCATCAAGCCAAATTAATTTGAAACAGACCAAAGTAAAATTTGTACCTTTCTTAGCACGCCATGCGTGATACTTGGTCTAATCCTTCTTCACATGTCCAGGTTTTCCACAAAAGAAACAACCCTTAGGTTCATGTTGTTGTTTCTTTGGATTAGTTGGACCTTTAGCGACTTCATTATTCTTTCTCTTTATGCCCTTATTCTTAGAGGTGCTAGCCACATGAGCACTTTCAGTCCTTTCTAGCTTCAATCTCTCTTCCTGTTGCACACAATAAGAAATGAGCTCATTAAGAGTCCATTTCTCCTTTTGACAGTTGTAACTAACCTTAAATTGGTTAAACTGTGTAGGAAGAGAGATTAATATCAAATGCACGAGCAAGTCGTATGACAAGTCGAGCTTCAATGCCTTAAGTTTTGAAGCTATATGGGACATTTCCATAAGGTACTCCCTCATATTTCCTTTTCCTTTATACTTCATAGAAATCAAGCTTTGTAAAAGCGTGCTTGTTTCTGCCTTATCGTTTTTTACAGAACGTTTCTCAATTTCGATCAAGAAATCTTTGGCATTGGTAATCTCTTCAGATACCGCACCCCTAAATGCTTCGGGAATGCCACGCTTAATGATCATAAGACTCATGCGATTTGAGCGTTCCCACTTCTCAAAGATTCTCCTATCAGCAAGAGAACTTTCATCCGAAAGAGGAGTGGGTTCGTCAATCCTTAGTGCAAGGTCTAGATCCATGCATCCCAGAATAATAAGGATATTTTCCTTTCAATTCTTGAAGTTAGTTCCATTAAGGACAGGAATATTGTTGATGTTAGAAGGTAGATTGGAAATATTAGCTGAGAAAACAAAACAAACAAACAAACATGCTCACATCAATAATTTATCACAATTATCATTAATTCAAATAATGGCAATCCCATCTCAAGATACCGAGTACAACATTAATATCAAGTCTTTGGACAGTAATATTAACTGTAAGTGATATTTTGATATCATGATAATATATTGACAATAAGTTCATGTCAAATAATAAAACCATCTTTGGATCGATTTATTATTTACATGTAAATTCACTTTATAATCGTCACATATTTACCACAAGTGTACATGTCATTCTTTTAAATATTCACCTTCCTTTGGGCCGACTAATATTTACATGAATACATATACACTTAAAATATTTCACATCTCTCATGGATAAATTTAAACAAGAGAGGTTACTTTGGCAACATCTTATTTTAATTAATCCAATTGAAATGTTAAACAACCTTAAATTATAAAATATATAAGCCATATTTGAATTTGTAATTTCCTTATAAACTTTATTATTAATATGGGGGCAAATATCCTATATCAAATTTAAAAAATTACCAAATAATATAAGATATATGTCAAATTTTGACTAACCAATAATATGTATACATAAGATATTATCATGATACATTCAATCAAAACCAAATAAAATATGATAATTCTGCCTGCCCTTATGTCTGCAATCAATTTCCTGAATCCATGATTCATGAATAATATTTAATATATTTATCATAATGTCAGTTCACATCACCAAGATACAATAATGAAGAAACTTTGACGAAACGCAAGACTCGGCAAAGAACTAACGCTCAGGAAATTGTTTACTGAAATTTTATTTTATTTTTTAATTCGAAAATCATCCTGACGAACGCCGAAGAACATATACGTACATATCATTTTTTTTTTAATCCTTATTGAAACCAAGCAATAGCATGCGGTCATCGAGGGTAGAAAAAACGGAATCCAATTAATGTCAGATCGAAATTTTTGCAGGATTTCTTGTTAAATCAACCCAAAATTAACTAACAATTGCGTGCGTAAACTTAAACAGTAAGCATTTTGATCAAAATTGAAGTCAATTCATAGAATTCAAACAATATCAATTCGTAATAATTTTCTTAAATTAACCCAAAATCAGATTGCAAAATAAAATTGAGAATCATTATGAAAATTTCTCAAGAATCAATCAATGGAAAGACTCTGATACCACTTGTTAGATTAGATCCAAGACCGATTCAAGAGATTAATTGGGGAAGCGTACCTGAATCCATGGATGAATGCAAGAATAGATAGTTATGTCTTCCAAATCCTCTGTAGTTTCACTATATGAAATCTTCTCAGAAGGGGAGATGAAGATACGTGAAAACAGCAGTGATAGCATTTAACATTCTTTAGATTTGTCTTTGACATTTTAGGAATATAATATTTGACCGTATAAAAAATTAGGGAAATTTTATTGGGTGACAATTTTTTTATAGGAAACTTCACTGAGTAGCAAGTCTAGATGTAATATTTATAAATACATTATCACTTAAAACTATAAATATATCAATTTTATTGCGTTAATCATTGATTAAAATGATTAATATATGTGAATCAGTGATTCATTTTTCATAAAAACATGTGATGATTTTTGGGTTTGGTTTAATTCTTGTCAGAAACATACCAAAATTTATACTAGTTCACCCCAATTGTGGGTTACGTCTAGTTTGCTACCCCTACATATTCCTTTATAATGACACAGAGAGATTACAATAGAGAACTATCATATACTCTCAATAGTGTATTATTACACTAAAAAACACACAAGAAAGTAAAACATTATCTTTTATAATAATTCTCTCTCCCTCACAAGCCTCTCTCTACTGCTCTTACTGTCGCCAAAACTCACCAAAGAAAAAGACTGTCTTTTCTTTGACTTGAATATCTAATTAGGTTGCAAGACGTATGTTGATGTTGGGCTTTAAGCATTCATGGGCTTTGGGCCATGTTGTAAGAATGGTCATTTAGGCATATGTGGGCCTTTTGGCTTTTATATTCAAATGGGCTTTTGAGCTTATTTATTTGATTTGGCTTTATATTATATATAACAGGATCCTCCATGACTTTGACACTGTTATCTTCTCCTATCTTGATTATCCATCAAAGTATGAGATGAAAATTTATCTTAATCTTGATTTAATTAATTAAAATGGGATGTTTAAAGAAAGTTTTGAATTCTTTATTCTGATTTGGATTATTTGATGGTTTTTTTTAGAATGTTGGGGAAGAAAAATATGCTCTGAGTTAGACATCAGAAATGAAGTGTTGATTGATGTTAATTGTAAATTTTGAAGTACGATATTTTTTTTTCCTTAAAACGAGTAGTGTTTTAATACTCTTTTACGTTAAATTGTGAACTTACTCTAAATATATGTATTCCTCTTATTAAATTAAATGTTCAAATCTACTCACCACCTTCCTGTAAAAAAAATCAAACGCTAAATTATCTGATTGGTCATGATGTCCGGGATTAGAATCAGAATTTGGGGATCATAAACTCATATTATGAAACCCAAAAAAAAAAAGATTTCTGAATACCAATAATTTGATTCATTGAGATTTTGTAAATAAAAATAATAGAAATTAAGCAGAAAGGGTAATGAAATGAGAAACGAAGCCAAAAGTTATACTTCATCTATTTTGGCAATTTGTATTGAAATAAAAATATAAGACGAAACAATGTAGAGTAAAAAATACATCACATGCAAGAATTTGTAATTTTTGTTTCTCCCTTATGAAAATGGTTTGCGGTGGAGAATTTGCCTTTATCGTTTGTTTTTTTTTTCCTCAATTCATAACCGATTCCATTAATCCTACAAAACTTTCTTATGCAATGCTTAGAGAATATCTTTTATGAAGGAGATAAAGATAAATAAAGATATACAAGAACTCAATTTATTTCTTTTCTTTTTTATTAAAAAAAAAAGAAGAAGAAGATGGGTGAGAGAGAACTGATATTCTTGTAGTGAAATGGGAAAATTTTGATAATAATGGTAAATCTTGCAAAAATTTTTATATTAACTTTTAAAATTACATGTTTTAATTTTATTTTTTTAAAACAACAAATTTGAAGGAGAGAATCTATTTTCCAAATGTGTTGATCATTATGCACACAATAATCAATAAAATTATTATATTTCCATATAATTTTAAATAATGATATATTTATAAATACTACTTAAAATTCCGCTACCCGAAACTTCTCAAAAATTTGGGTGAGAATAATTTTTATTTCTTTAATTTTTCAGTTTTTAAAACTAATTTGTACATGAAAGAGAAAAGAATATCTACACACAAGTAAATAACTAATTCTATTAACCATAGACACAAACATATATAAAAAAAATGGCTTAAATTCAAAATTTAGACATAAAAGTTCTGAAAGTAATAAAAAGGTGAGTATAATTTTTATTTCTTAAGTTTTTCAGTTCAAAAACTTGCATGCTTAAAAGTCTTCAGCCAACGTACGAACAACATGTTTAATGCCATTTTCAACTCGTTGTTGTATTTATTTACGAAATACTGGGGTTATGAATTAATAATTTGACATAAATTCATATATATTTATAATTTATCTACAAATTGAGAGGGGACAACGATTCATTTATTGTAAAAATATGTAATTCGATATTAATACTGATTCTAAATTTACGGTATGAATTAATAATTTGACATAAATTCATATATATTTATAATTTATCTACAAATTGAGAGGGGACAATGATTCATTTATTGTAAAAATATGTAATTCGATATTAATACTGATTCTAAATTTACGGTAAATATTACATAAAACTTTGCTAAATTTACAATAGTCTCAAATTTTATTTTAAAGAAAATTTAATGATAAGGGACATTGAAATGAATCAAAACGTAAGAGATTACGATCAAACTTTTAAAATATTAAGAATTATATTAGAAATCAAGATAAACATTAAGATTAAGTATATCTTTTAGGGGGGAAAAATTAATATGATATTAAGCGATATACTATTTTTTTTTTAAAGATGTACAAGATACATTGTTATTAGTGTTATCATTAGTTCGGTTTTACAAATTCTTGTACCAATTCAAACCAAAACCGATAGATATTATATTATATATATAATATAATAATAATATAATCAAACTTTTAAATATTAATTAAAACTTAACAAAATGAAAAAAAGAAAGAAATATCTTTTACTATATATTTATTGTATTTATATAATTATAATAAGATTTTATGAATTTTATTAAGTTCCAATTTATAATTTATGTTTTATTTGTGATATAGAATTTTTTTAATGAGTTAAAATTAGTTCTATAATTTTTAGAAGATATTTTTGGGATTTTATTGAAACTGTCATAATATAAATAGAATAATTATAGAAAAAGAAGCAAAAAATATATTAACCGATTTAAGGTAAACTGAACGAATACGAATGAGTTTGGTTCGGTTTCTTTATTTTGAACAGTTTGGTTTGCATAATTTAAAATGAAAATACAATCAATTATGAAATTTTAGTGAAATTAAAATCAAATCAAACCGATCCACGTTTGTCTCTCAATACCCAACTAGATATAATATAATATTAAAAAATCGGAAATGATATTATTAAAAGATCAATTCGGACCGCATTCACATGGTTTTTATCACTTTGCCTCGATGTACTCATACTAGTAGACTTTATCTTAAATAAATGCTTGATTATCTGTACCACGAGATATTTAATTCAAAGAAGAACGTGGAGATTCATTACAATACATTTAATTCGAATGAATAGGAAATTCATTTCGTAATTGATTTTTTTTTCAATATTTATAAATCTAGTAATTTTAAAAAATATTATAAATATAATAACTTTTTAAAAACTATCATTTAAGTAAATCAATGATATATGTCATAACTTAGAGATAATCATGATAACTTATCAGGCAATCAGTGATTTCATACACAAAATTTCATTTGATATAATCAGTAAAATGAGCGGAATTAGGGATTATTTATGTGGAAATCAGTGATTACTTATATAAACTAGTGTCAATTTTATAATATTTTATATGTAAATTTGATTTTTTCGCTATTTTATAAATAATTTTTTGAACTGCTATTTTTATAAATAATATATATATATTTTTTAACTATACGTGAAAGAACCCAGAATAAATATTCAAATTAAAATATCTACGATCATATCCATAAACTTAGGATTCAATTTTCGATAACCATGAAAATTTATTTGTTTCAAACACACATCTGATAACATTCATTTCATATTTTTAGTGTGTAAGATTTAAAAAGATTGAATTTAATCACCATGACTTTTTTAATATCGATATTCCGCTAATAATGGATCAAACCAAATCACTCTAGTTAATTTGAATACTTAAAGTGTAGATCAAATTTATTTTGTATGATATATTTTTGGACCTAAAAGTTTAATTGGTTAGACTAAAATAAATTTAATTATTTATATATTCTTAACATTTTTCTTATGGATCCAGATATGTGTAGGAGACTCAATCACATGTGTAATATTAATAATTAGAGACGAAATGTCATTATATGATTTAAACTCAGGACCTCTAATTTTAATATAATGTTAAATCATCAATAGATTTAAAACTTTAAATAGTTGAGCAACCCTTTATTAAAACAAAAAATTTTAATCGATTCAACGTGATGTCACTTTTAGGGTCGGTTTGAGACAACTTTTAAAAATATCTTTTAATAGTTACTAAAAACACTTTATTAAAAAATATATTTTTAAACACTTTCAAAAGCAATTCCGAACAGACACTTAGTAAATTACTGGTTGGTCTGTTAGTAACACTCAATTTGATTTGATTTGATTTTTTTTTTTTTTGCATGGTGGTCGGTTGATTTGGTTTGGTTGTTTAATGTTAAAAGTGTTTTAATGATTATCAAAAACATTTTTTTATTCAAAAACACTTTTTAACACTTTTAAAAGTTATCATAAACAGAAGCATTATTATCAATTTTCTTTAAACCGGCAAGCGAACTCGAGCCTATTTATGTTTTATACCTTTAAATATATTGGAAATTTCATTGGGTAGAAGATTTTTTTACGATATTTATAAATATACAATTTTTAAAAAGTATTTGCAAAGATAGCAGATTTTTAAAAATCTTCATTCATGTGAATCAGAGATATCAATGATAGCTTAAATGATAACTTATAAGATAATAAGTGATAACTATTAGGTAATCAGTGATTCATTTACAAAATATTAGTAAATCAGTGATTACTTGTGTGGAAATCAGTGATTACTTGTGAAGAAATCACTGATTACTCATACAAACCTAGTGGGAATTTTATAATATTTTAGGCGCGAATTTGAGTTATTTACTATTTTTGTAAATAACTTTTTTTATTGCTATTTTTATAAATATTGAACCTAATTTTACTATTTTTGCAAGAGCCCCTAAATATATATGCATACATCTTGTGATTGTTTCATTCTATTGAAGCTAATGACTAAAGAATAAAATGAATGAATTGATTAATTGATGAAATATTACAAAGATAATATATATAGACATTAGTTATCTTGTAACCAACTAAACTCACTAACAACCTCTTTATTATGAATTACATATATACTCCAATACTCCCCCTTAAGATGGAATTTGAAGATTAACAATTCCCATCTTGGATAGTAATGGAAAAAGTAATGAACTAGGAAGAGCCTTAGTAAACAAATCAGCCAATTGTGCATTGTCGTACGAATGGGAAGTAGCTTGAGAAGTCCTACCAAAATTTTATCACGCACAACGAATGCTTTCAGCTGTAAAGGAATGGAAGAAGTGTGAAAAAGAAAACCTTGAGCCGGTGCATTCTTTAAAAAACGCAGTAAATGATGAGCAACAACAAGATGAGGTGTGCGAGGTTTAGACACATATTGACTCAACTTGTGAACTGCATAGGTAATGTCAGGCCTGGAAATGGTGAGATAGAGTAGTCTTCCTATCATTATTCGATAAGAATGAATCTCTTCTTGGCTTAGAGACTCCCCATCAATGGAATTAAGTTTGATATTAGGATACATGGGTAAAGCAACAAGCTTGCATCCAAGAAAACCAGTGTCCTCTAAAATTTGAAGACAATATTTGCGTTGACAAAGAGATAAACCTGTTTTTGTTCTATAAATTTCTAGACCCAAGAAATATTTCAAACAACCAAGATCTTTCAAAAGAAATTGAGTATGAAGAAAAGTCTTGACTGCCTCTATTTCATTTGGAGATGGCCCTGTTATGATGATATCGTCTACATAGACTAATAGTGCCAGAAAAGTAGCCCCCTTTCCTTTGATGAATAAGGAAAAATCAGCCTTAGATTGTGCAAAACCAATTGAAGTGAGGGATATAGAAAATTTCGTAAACCATTGTCTTGAGGCCTGTTTGAGACCATAGATGGATTTATTTAAATGACACACCAATTGCTCCCCTTGAGATGATATAGCAGTAGACAAAACTGATCGTGTTGGAAGATAACCCAATGGAAAAGTCATGTAAACCTCCTCAAATAAATCTCTATCCAAAAAGGCGTTATTGACATCCAATTGTGCCAATGGCCAGGAATAATGAGCTGCCAATGATAAAAGTACTTTGATAGTGACCAATTTAACCACATGGGAGAATGTTTCAAAGTAATCCAATCCTTCAAGTTGAGTATAACCCTTTGCAACAAGTCGGGCTTTGTATTTGTCTACATTCCCATCAGCCTTATGTTTGACCTTGTAGACCCACTTACTGCCAATTGTGTGACTTCCTTTTGGTAATGGAACAACAGTCCAAGTTGAAGTTCTTTCCATGGCAGCAAGTTCTTCCTTCATAGCAGTTCTCCAATGTTCAAATTTGACTGCTTGGTGATAGAATTGAGGCTCATATGTCATTGATATGTTGAACATAAAATTATGATGTGTGGGTGAAAAATGAGTATAAGATATGTAGTTTTGTAATGGGAATTTATGATCTGTTAAGGCTGGTTCTTTTTTAGATATCAAATGACAATGATAGTCAGCAAGGTAAGCAGGTGGTCTTGATGGGCGAGAAGAATGTCTATAATTGATAGTTGGTTCAGTAGGTAAAGAAGAAGCTGAAGATTGTGAATTTGTAGAAGGCAGAACAGCTGAAGAATTTGAAGATATAGTTGAAGAAGCAAGGATTGATACAGGTAGATTGTTGGAAGAAGAAGATGAAATAGTTGTTCTATCAGGAAGGGGCAGTGGCAAAACAACATCAGAAAAGAGATCAAGTTGTAGATCAGAGGAAGATAGATGATGAAATGTAAATTGATCTTCTTGAAAAAAGAACATCTCTAGAATGTAGAAACTATTTGGTCCCCAAATTATAGAGTTTATAACATTTTATACCTGGTGAATAACCCATAAAAGCACATTTTCTTCCCTTGAATCAAATTTCTTATGATTAGTTGCTAAATTTGAGACATAAGCAAGGCAGCCAAAAACATGAAACGATGAATAGTCAACCTCAAATTTATATAAAAGATCATAAGGTGTCAAATTGGAAAGATTGGGAGTTGGTGTCCTGTTAATAAGAAATGTAGTTGTGAGAATGCAATCACCCCAAATGAAATTGGCACTTTAAACTATAAATATAATGATCTAGCAACATTTAAAAGATGTTGGTGTTTTCTCTCGGCCACAAAATTCTGTTGAGGTGTTGCTATGCAAGAAAACTGATGCAAAACTCCTTTCCTGCCGAAAAATTCTTAAAATTTCAATTCAAGGGCTTGATCTGATCTGAAGCATTTAATTTGAGAACCAAATTGGGTATGAACAAAAGCAAAGAAATGTAGGACAATAGTCAATGCATCTGATTTCTCTCTCATTAAATAAACCCATGTAAACCTTGTGCAATCATCAATTAAAGTCAGAAAATAAGAATACCTTTAATGTGTTTTTGTATGATAAGGTCCTCATGTATCACAATGGATTAAATCAAAAGCTTGCTTAGACATATGATGATGAGATGGGAAAGACAAACGTCTCTGCTTAGCTAATGGACAAATATCACAGAAATCAGTAAAAGCTTTATTCAAAGAACTGGTAATAGCCAGCTTATTTTGCAGCAAAGACAAACATTTGGATGATAAGTGTCCTAATCTACTATGCCATATTTGCATAGAAGTTTTATTTGAAATTGAACAAGCTAAAGCTGGTACAACAGCAGCAGAAAAACATTGGTGCAGAAAACATACAAATCATGGAATAGTTCACCCCCGCCAATTATCCTCGAAGAGCACTTGTCCTGAATCAAACAACAATCAGCTGTAAATTGTATTTCCACAACAGAATTTTTGGTCATCTTGCTAACAAAAATGAGGTTGAAATTAAATTCAGGGATGTAAAAGACCCCTTGTAAATGAAGATGATCATTAAGGGAGATATCCCCAATACCGGTGACAACAATTTTCTGTGAATTGGGAAGTGTAACAAATGTATATGACACCCATCTTAGTGAGCTAAACAGTGTCTTGGAGCAGCAAATATGAATGGATGTGCTGGAATCAATAATCCATATATGAAGGGGATGAATAAGAGAGGAGATATTCATTGAAAAATTTGTACCTGCCACATGAGAAGTGGTTCCTGAAGAAGTGAGGAGTTATTATTTTTTCACATAAACTTGGGATTATTTTTCATTCTTTGATGATTAAATGGCTTAAAAACTAGGTAATTATCTTTGATTTGTGTTTATGAGATAGGTTGGAGAAGAGATGATGAAAAGGACTAAAAAATTGTATTTTGGAGCTTTCTTGACACTTCGGTGCCATGGCAACAACTTTCAGTGGTCGCGGCCACAAGGAAAAGTCTGATTCCAAGCTAAAATTCCAGAGAGTTCGATGCCCCAGCGCTGATTTTCTAGCGCCATAGCACCGAAAGCGTGAAATTTCCAGATTTTAGTCTTTTTGCTTAGCGCCCCAGTGCCCAACAATCAATGTCGCGGCGCCAGATCGGATTTTTAGGATAAATTTTTTTATCTTTTGTTTTAAACCCTAGTTTTCAAGGATATAAAAGGGAAACTTTTTTTTTAATAGGTTTATGAACGTTTTTCCTTAGTTTTTCTTAGAGAATGATGAACTCCATGTCTAGCTAAACTCCCAATTTCCAACCAAGGTTAATCAAAGTTTGATTTTTATATTTGTGAGATTTTTTCTTCATCTTTCTTTCTAATTCTTCTCTATTTCTCTATTTTCTATTTTATGCATTCAATATCACATTGTTTGATTGTTCAAATAGGGCCCTTTGATCATTCTTCAATTTGATAGATCGTCAATTAGAGTGTTTAAATCCGTAATTGTTTATGCATTCTAATCCATGTGACGATTAGTATGAATGATTAATAAGTCTTTTCATCTCATGCTATGAAAATATAGGATCTAGTCTAAATAGATCGAATGTTTCGCATTTGTTGGCTAGAATTGGTCATCCTTCTCATCTTATTGCTGTCATTGATTAAATTCTATTGTCGTACTCTAGGGTTGTCATTGATTAGGGAAGTAATTAATGATCGTATCTTAATTACCGACAAACTAAGGAAGGATAGATTAATAAGACGTTCTTAATAATCATAACCAATTTAGAGAATGAGTTAGGATTTCATTAGAAAATCAATGATCAAATAATATAAATCAAACGATGATTACACCTTTGGTTGGAACTTTCTCCCATTGAATCTCTTCTTAACTTTTATTGTTTTCTTTCTCAATTTCTCAACAAACTCAAAAACCCCCCAATTTTAATTCACCAATCTCTGTTAGATTCGACCCTACTTTTCACTACTACAAATCCATAAACCCGAAAGTAGAGACTTTTATTTTTGGTGGATTCGACGCCCACCAAGAAGTTGCATCTAACTTGGAATTAACAAGAGGAGCAGATATCATATTCATTAATTGCTTGTATTGTTCAGAATTGATGGATGGACTCTTGTCAGCAAATTTCCAAGAAGAATCTACATCAGCAGGTGTAGAAACATGATTTATAGAAGGATTTGCTTTTGATTTAGTGAATTTAAAACTAGGTGGGAAGCCATGAATACGATAGCATTTTTCAAATGTATGTTCAGGTATGTTACAGTGAGTATAGATTGGCCTCTCCTTCTTATTGAATCAAAGATTTGAAGGAGAATTCTTCAAATTGTTTCGGAATGCAGTAAATGCAAGAGAATCTGATGAAGAAGAAAACTGCTCAATTGTCTTGGCAGTTCTCTTCCTTTCTTCTTGGATGAGCACTGCGAAAACCTTATTAATTATTGGAAAAGGATCCATTAAGAGAATTTGAGATATAATCTGTGCATAAGAATCATTGAGCCCCATTAAAAAACTTTGAATGTATTCTCCTTGAAAGAAACTAACAAATTTCTTCAATTCTCCGCACGAACAATTGCATTTCGGCCTATACTCCATCAATTCTTGCCATACAACCTTCAATTTTGTGAAATAAGCTCTGACATTGAGATCTCCTTGAGTGATATTCATAAGTTCTCTTCTCAATTGGAAAATGCGAGGTGCATTTCCCTCTTCGAATCTATCTTTTAGGTCTTACCAGATTTCTGAAGCAAGATCAGTATACAACAAGCTTGCGGAAATTTCTTTGATGACAGAGTTGAGAAGCCACGATACAACAACATCATTGGTAATTATCCAAGCTTGAACATTGATTCCTTCTTCTGGACAAGGTAAGGTTCCATCCACAAAACCTAATTTGTTTTTAACAGAAAAGAGCAAGCCTCATTGAACGAAACCATGAGTGAAAATTATCACCATTTAATGGAGGCGAAACAAGGACAGTTGATGATCCATCAGTATGATGGAGATAATAAGGATTTTGTTGATGATTCGAGTATGAATCAGGTAAAGAAGATGAAGAGGGATTGATAGTCGTTTCTGAAGCAGATGAAGTAGCCATGGATGGGGCTTTCTGAATTGTGGATTATGAAATTGAAAGGAAGAAATGCGAAAGAAAGTTGAAGATTCACGAAGAATGAGATTGAAATTAATCCAGAGATTCGGGAATGAAAAGATGAAATCCACGATGAATCAAGAAAGAAGAAGGAAATGAGATTGAAGAAGAATAGAGAGCGCGGAAGAAAGCGCGCCTTTCTCTCTCTTGATACCATATTGAAGCTAATGACTAAAGAATAAAATGAATGAATTAATTAATTGATGAAATATTACTAAGATAATATATATAGACATTAGTTATCTTGTAACTAACTAAACTCACTAACAACCTCTTTATTATGAATTTCATATATACTCCAATACATTCATTGAATCAACGGGTTGTAACTGAAAGAAGTAAAATACTGTACATATTTGTCTCATGAAAATCCATGAGTTTTTCTTTTTTATAATACAGTAATTATATTGAGAAAATTTTATAGGTATTAAAAAGTATTTATAAATAGATTTTTATAAACTAATCTCACTGATTAATTATGATGAATAACTGTTTGATTATGGATATACGATACAATAATTGATTGATTGTGATATATTTGGTATATCAACGATCGACGCACTCAATAAAATTAACATATTTATTAATATTATAAAGAATTTTACTAATTTTATAATTTCCTTTCTTAAAAATTTAATATTTAAAAAAATTATATTTTTTTTTTTCAAGATTTGTAATCACCCCTTGGCCCTTCATTCTTCAATATTTTTGATATTCCATATGTTTCAACATTATATAAATCGATACACCAAATAGAAGCCTAACATTCCAACCTTCAACTATATAAATCTATGAAATAAAAACATACTTTCTAGAATTATGTCAATTAGATATTTCCACTACTAACATTATTAATTATTTATATATTTGGGTCCAATTTTTTTTTCTTCTTTCCACCCCAAATTTTTTTAGGGGCAGGTAAAATTATATAAAATTAATTTTAAGTAAAGTATGGGTAAAATTGATAAAATATACAAAGAAGTCAGTTTTACATAAAAAAAAAAATCAGTTTTTAAATACCCACGCATCTGCTCCTGAGAAGGGGAGAAATAAATAAAAAAATCGATCAAAATGTTAACATTTAACAATGTTTTTTTTTTTCTTTTTCAAATGAACATTTCATGTTAATAGAGATGACATAATTCTGGAACAACGGTGGCTATGATTTACACTTTAAAAAAAATACAGGTGGTGTTTATATATGGGGCATTTACAAAAATATTAAAACGTGCTCTAATATTTACAGATATGTTAACTTTAAAAAAATATTTACAAAAATATTAGAATTTTAGTGGCTGGTTACTGTTCATAAAAATGCCATAAATACTCTGATCTCATATAGGTACATCAATAAGTCATTGATTTACCACATCTTTATAATGGTATGTCAGTGATAGTATATATATCTTAGTATATCAGTGATTGAATAACACTGATTTATCATGGTAAACTATATTTGATCTATCATGATATACTATTATTGATATACTTCATTAAATATGTTCTATCACTGATTTACCATTGTTTTGCATATTTTATCATTGATCTACCATTAGAATGACATATTCTATTAATGATCTACCATTAGAATGACATATTCTATTAATGATCTACCATCGTATTGTCAACTAATCTACCATTGTTTTGAGATATATTTTATTATTGATGTCCACTTACAAATTTTTTAGAATGGACCTTACTATTTACAAAAAACTTCACCCAAAAATATTTACAAAATGTTAAAAAAACCGGAATGTGTTTTTCATTTAAATTTTCTTGTATATCAGTTAGGAGTATTGATATACTTAGTATATCAATTATTGTGAAGTGATATACAATGAGTTATTGATATATATTCATCAATTTTTGTGTATATGAGTTAGCAATATTGATATACTTAACATATCAATTTGTGCTAATTGATATACAGATATTCTTATTCCCCTTCTTCAATTTATAGATCTAAGATTATTAGTATATCAGCTAATTGTATATTCATCCATCACTATTAGTACACCAGTCAATAACTAATGTACTATAATGAATTGATTGATAAACTATCGTTGATATACTATTGCTGATTGACTGATATACTTGGATGAAATTAGGGTATTTATGTCATTTTCCTATAAACAATAACCGTCCTTTTAAAATTTTAACATTTTTATAAATATTTTTTTTCTAACAAATTTATAAATAGTTTGCCTGATTATAATAGCATATAAATTTCTCTTTATGTATGTATTTGACCAAAACCACAAAAGTTTTATCTACATTTTATTTATTTATTTATTTTTATAACAAGTAGACTAAATTAATATTTTTATAACAAGTAGACTAAATTAAATAAACTTTCCATAAACTCCATGAATACAACGTGATGTTTAAACAAATCTATTCATACACAAGCACAGTTGACCCAATATCTCTTAGGTTCTTTATTCATAGTTGGAGCCTTTCTTTCCCTTTATAAAACCTCCCTTTCCAAATAGTAATTCTCTCAACATCTCTTGAGCTTTTTAAAACAAGCATTTCTCTCTCAAAATTTTCCCTTTTTCAATAAAATAAAATAATGGCAGCTGATTTTGGAAAGGGAAAGATGGTGACAATATTGAGTATTGATGGAGGTGGCATTAGAGGCATCATTCCTGGAACTATTCTTGCTTCTCTCGAGTCCAAGCTTCAGGTTTGCCTATTTAATTATAATTACGTTTATTAGATTTTCTTATTATCAAATACAATCCAATTATAAAGATATTTTCCATCATATGACCTTTTTGAATTGATATTTTTTTAAAATTGTATTTTTTTAATATTTTTAAAAATGATACCTTTTTTTTCCTTTCATTAATTTAATGATCATTAGATTAATTAAAGTTCATTTTAATTTTTTATCCCTTTAGTATTATTGAATTATCAAGATTATTATCGTATTTTATCTTTTTAATTGGTATATTTTAAATTAAAATTCAATAAATTTTCAAGTTTGTTTAGTTATTATGATTTTAAAATTTTAATTAATTTAAGGGATAATTACAAAATACACCTCTGCACTTTGGGTCATTGTTAAATTATATCTCTGCACTTTTTTGTTTGTTTTAAAATACCCTGCATTTTATTAAAATTGTAAATTACACCATTCAATCAATTATTTTTTAACTAAATTGAGATACATTTATATTCTATGTATGTCATGTATTATGATTTCATGAAAAATAACAAAAAGAATTTGACAGGTGTCTAGAATTTTAGAATAAATTCTTATGTTAATAAGATGTAAAATCTATAAATCACACTCAAATATTTAAATTTTTTGAAAATTATAATGGTTTCAGAACACGTGGTATGCATATAATATATATGTGTCGAAATTTCGTTAAAACTAATCGATAAAAGGGTATAATTTACAATTTTTCTTAAATACATAGGTATTTAAAAAAAAGTATAGGGTACGATTTAACAATAATTCAAAATGCAGAGGTGTATTTTGCATTTATCCCTTAATTTAATAAAAGTACAATTTTTCCAAAATTATGAAATCTTTTTTTCTTTTTAATATTTACAATTTAAGTTTATAATTTGAAAACCACACGAGTAGAAAAATGAAGTTCTAACTTCTATGTGAGCATCTTATACCAGCTATTTACATTTTACTCTTTAATTTTATATGTAAAAATATACAAAATAATTAATCAAGTTCATATGGAAAAAAAAATGATTTATTTTGAATCGGCTTTGTTTATAGGCATTGGACGGTCCAGATGCAAGAATAGCAGATTACTTTGACGTAATAGCAGGAACAAGCACCGGTGGTTTGGTCACCACCATGATTACAGCTCCAAACAAAAACAACAGACCATTATATGCTGCAAAAGATCTCATTGATTTCTATTTACAACATTCTCCCAACATTTTTCAACAGAGAAAGTTGGTGTTTTTCTTTTTTGTTTTTTTTTAATTTTCAAACATGATTTTAATGATGTCTTTTTTGTTTTGTTTTGTGTTTTTTGTTTTTTGGAATCAGCTATTTGTTCAGTTCAGTGGTGAATCTGTTTGGGCAAGTTATGGGACCAAAATATGATGGAAAATACTTGAGATCTATGGTTAATGAGTCTCTTGGGGATCTAACTCTTAATAAAACATTGACAAATGTGATTATTCCTGCTTTCGATATCAAGCTTCTTCAGCCCGTGATTTTTTCAACAGCTGAGGTACCCAAAAAAAAAAAAAAAATACCCTTTTATTCTAACCTTCTTACTTTCTATATTTTATTTTTCATATCTCATTTTTTATTATTTATTTCTTGTTTTTTTTTTAAAGAGAAAGTGAAACATGTTTAATAAATCTTTTTTATAATTTTTAGGGAGAAAAAAAAAAGAAACATAATTAATTATATTTTAAAATAATATAATTTTTGGTCGTTTGCAAAATCTAGCAATTTTTTTACCAATATTTGTAAAAATAGCAGCTCAACAAAATATTTGTAAATACACCGAATTTTGATTGAATGAATCAGTGATAAACATTGAATTTTATATTTTTACACTAAACTTATCACTGTGACGCACATTAATCACTGATTAATATAGTAGAAATTGATATATTTACAAATATTTTCCTAGTTTCTATTTTTACAAATATTGTAGTATATATGAACTCCTATATTGAATTGGAAAAATAAATCTATTTATAGTATCCCTCTTAATATTACGTTTAATTTGAATGATTTGAGAATATTATATAGGCGAAATTTAACCCATTGAAGAATCCAAGGTTGGCTGATGTGTGCATCAGTACCTCAGCAGCACCAACTTACCTACCATCTCATGAGTTTCAAATCAATACCTCCGATGGAAAATCTCGAACTTACAATATGGTTGATGGTGGAGTTGCAGCAAATAACCCAGTATGTTTTGTTTTTTCATATACGGCTATTTTAAAAAATGACCCCTTTTTTAATTTTTAATTAAATTTTTTTAGTTAGAAATAGGGGTGAACATGGGGCGGGGTGGAGCGGGGTCGGATACCCCGATTACACCCTGACCCTGTTTAAGTCAAAAAATGGCACCGACCCTACCTCAATTAAGTTTTACCTTGACCCCGACCCCACCCCATTTAACTGTCGGGGTCGGGGTACCCAGATTACACCCTGTTTAAAAAAAAAGTCATATCATTGTGTTTCTTCAAAGCTTTGAGTTGAGAAAAGAAATAAGAAAAGAAAAATAGAGAGTTGAGAAAAGAAATAGAAAAGAAAAAGGAAGAGGAAAAAAAGAAAGGAAGGGGGGATGGGCAGGGAGAAAAACAAGGAAAAATAATAATAATTCCATCGCCCCGACCCCGCCCCTTTTAATAAACGGGGCATCTCATCCCACCCTGACCTCGACCCCGCCTCTGATTACACAATTAAATGGGGTGGGGCGGGTTCGCGGGGTATCGAGGTGGTTGTTCACCCCTAGTTAGAAACATAAAAAACAATAATACTATTGATTATTAAATAATATAAATGAAAATCAACTTTTATTAAATTGATGAAACTCTTTATTAATTAATGAAAATATTTATTAAATTAATAAAAGAAGAAAATGTCATTTTAAATTCTTTTCATAACTTTTACTGCTTTTCAAAGAATGAATTCAAAAAGTATAATACGGTTGAATTTCACACACGTCTGTAACATACACACATATATGCAATATGTTTTCCAAATTCAAATCCGTTAAACAAATTATGTTTTTTAAAGAATATATAAAATGATTAATTTTTTCTTTAACAGTTTGCTGAAGTTTCTTGGTTAATAAGAATTGGAGGTCCTAAGTTCGAACCCATACATTATTATTTTCCTCAATTTGTTAATGTTCCACTTCACGTGATTAGACCTCGTACTATTACATGAGCTCACACGTGAGGGGGAATGTTAAGAATATATAAAAGATAACTTAAGCTTTTGGGTGAATTGGGGATTTAACGTGTTTTTGTTTTGGTTTAAATACAGACATTGACTGCGATAACACATGTAAGCAATACCATGAGCATCCTAAAAAGAGCAAGTGAATACATGAAGATAAAAACAATGGATACAAAAAGAATGTTAGTTCTATCATTGGGAACAGGTACGGCTAAAAATGATGGAAAATACAGTGCAGTAAAATCTGCAAAATGGGGAATGCTTGATTGGGTTCGTAAAGATGGAGCTGTTCCTATTGTTGATATTTTCAGTGATGCAAGTGCTGATATGGTTGATTATCATCTTTCCACTTTCTTTCAAACTACCAATTGTTCCCAAAATTATCTTCGAATTCAGGTAAATTATTTAACCTTTGAAAAATAATTTATTGAATTTTGTTTTTTTCCAAAATATTTGACGTGAAACCACTAAATAACAAAAATGGTATTTTAAGAACTAAATGTTTTCAAACATAGAAAATTTTTGAAATTTTTTAAAAGTGATATCTTTCGGTCTGAGATCTACGAAATTTAGTCTGAGATTGGGCTAATCTCATACTCATTGTGAAATCTCAATATGAGAAACATCACATTAAAAATATTTTAAAGAATTTACTACTTTTATAATTACTCTTAAAAAATGTCATCAGTTAAAATTTCTCTATAAATATAATATCAAAAAATGATTATTTTGAAATAATTTTTAGCAATTATAAAAATATCCTTTTGAAATTATAAAAAAGTATAGTTTTATAATTTTAGAAATTATGAAATTACTTATTTGTTATTTCTATCTTAATTCAAAAAATAGAAATAAATTAACTTGTTTAAACAGCTTTTTTTTAATTGAATTAATAAATTATTATTATTTTTCATTTATATTGTATAAGGATAAATTTTATCATTTTTTTACTTTATTATTGACATACATTAAATTAAAATTTCAATATTTTTCTGGTTTCAATTAAAATCATGAATAGTGCTTTACTTTAAAAAATGACAAATCATACATCTGTAGTTTTAAATTATGTCAATAACACTCATGCTCTCTAATGTTGTAAACTTTCTTTTGGCTATAACTTATTCATTTGAACCCTGATTTTAATGATTCAAGATGTTTTGAAATCCTTATTTAAAGCTCTACGTTATGGTCACTTCAAAACATCAAAATCATTAATAAATTAAAGAGTTTATTATCATCAAAGTATTAGGTATGATTGAAGCTATTAACCCGTTTGTTTACTCATGATTTATAAGTTTGAAGTGACCATAACGTAGACCCCGAAATGAGAATTCCAAAACATCTTGAATAATCTAAATAGGAGTTCAAACAAAAAAGTTATGCCTAAAATAAAGTTTACAACGTTGTAGGGAGGGGTCTTATTGACATAATTTGGAATTACATTAGTGTGATTTACCATTTTTAAACGGGAAATTTACATGAATGTTATAATTGAGTGAAATATTTACAAAAATGTTAGAAAAAAAAATATTTACAAAAATATTATAATTTTTAAAGTCGAGTATATCAGTCAATCTATTAGTATATCAGTCAATAATTAATAGTATATCAGTGATATATAATAGTATATCAATGATAGAATATTAATGATCGACTGATAAACTACCATTGATATACTAAAAGTTCACTGATATACTAATAGTGATTGACTGATATACTCAGAATTTTTAAAATTCTAACATTTTGTAAATATTTTTTTTTCCTAACAAATTTGTAAATATTATAAAAATTTCTAACATATTTGAAAATGCCCCTTTTTAAACTACAAGAGTATTATTTGAAATTTACCATTTTAAATTTGATAAATTCATTATATAATAAATTTATTTGGTTATTTCATGAAGGTAAAATAAAAATTTCTTTTCAAAAATTCTAAAATCTTTTAGTATTTCAGAAATGTTCACTAAGAAAAAAGTGTAATTTGGAAAATAACTCTAGTTATTTAACTTTTTTTTTTAATTTGTTTTAAAAACTAACCAAAAGTTTTTTTGTGTGTGTGTGTGTGTGTGGCGGTTCAGGATGATACTTTGACTGGTGATGTAGCATCAGTTGATATTGCAACAAAGGAGAATTTGATGAATTTAGTTGGAGTGGGCAATAACCTATTGAAGAAACCAATGTCGAGGATAAATTTGGAAACAGGACAATACGAATCAGCTAACGAAGGAACCAATGAAGAAGCTCTTTCTAAATTTGCCCAAATGCTTTCTGAAGAGAGAAAGCTTCGATTAAGCCCTTAAAACCTCACAAGCTGGACTGGATACTTATTACTATCAAAATCAGAAAAATAATAATAAAAAAAAGAATAAAACTAGTGTGTTATGAATAATTTGTATTTCGTGTTTATTGTTTCAAATAAGTATGTGGAATATTGAAGTTCAGTTTATTGTGCTTATTGCACTAATTGTGATTTAAAATCATAACTTTTCGTCTTTGTGAACTTCTATGTTATTATGTTTTGATCCATAAATATTCAAATATTATAATTTAGTTCTTAATAAAACTTTAAAATGTTCTTTTTTTTAGACTTTAAACTTTTTATAAGTGTTGCAAATTTTACAAATGGACAATTTTTCTTTTTATGAGTTTCAATTTTAATATTTAATTTGATATAAACTAATTGATATTTTGACATATTATTTTTTTTCTTATAAAAATCAATTAAAATTATAACCAGAGTCCTTTTAGTAAGGGAATGAACATCAACATGGTGCTCTCACTACAAGAAAAGCTGCATTTGGAGTCCTGGGTGTAGCGACGAAATGCACCTCTAATTGAAAATAGCAACGAAAAAGTTGATCGCCAAAAAGGGCGTCGCTTGAGCAAAATAGCGATATATTTCGTCGCTAATAGCGACATGAAAACAATGGGACGCTAATAAAATGTTGACTATTTAGCGATGAACCCAGTCGCTGAAAACAGAGACCAAATGGCTTATTACGCCTCTATGTTAGAGACTCTTTATGTCGCTAAATTTAGCGACGAAATGTGTCTCTATAATTAGAGGCGAATTGCATCTCTAAAATAGAGACGCATTAGTTCTCTAATAAAATCAATTGATTGACTTTAACGACGAATTGCATCTCTAAAATAAGTATTAAAAAAAAGATTAATAAAATATATAGCGACACATTTCATCGCTATTTATTCATATTTTTTTAAAAAAAATATTTAATAATTAATTTTAATTAAAATCAATAAATAACATAAAAATTAATTATTTTAATTAATTAACACTCAATTTAAAAAAATTAACATGCTAATGAATTAAAAATTAATAAATAACATGCAAATTACTTAATTAATTAACATTGAACTAACCAACACAATCTTTTAACTATTACCGTAATAATAAATTAAAAATTAATAAATAATTACAAATTACTTAATTAGTTAAACATTAATTTAATTAAATTTAAATTTGAACATTAAACATAGTAATTCATTTAACATACAAATGAAATTAAACAAATTAACATGTTATTTAATTATAATTTTACCGATTAACATTAAACTAATTAACAATGACATTAAACTAACTAAACTAATTTTACCAATTAAATTAAACTAATTAACAATAACATTAACTAATTAAATTTTACCAATTAATATTAAACTAATTAACAATAAGTTTTAACAATTAACATACTAATTAATTAAAAACAAATACATAACACACAATTTTACATACTTTAACCCTAAATTTTAAAAATTAACAATTAACATAAAATTAACATACAATTTAACTAAAATTAACAATTAACATAAAATTAACATACAATTTAACTAAAATTAACAATTAACAAACTAAAATTAAGAATTAACATACAATTTCATTCTAATTAACATGCTAATTAATTGAATTATACTAATTTGTAGAAGAGAACTAACCGTACTTCGACGCTTCGACGGAGGGCAGTGGCGAGGGATTAGAAGTGGCCGTGAGTGGGAGGGAGGGAGGACGGTTTGGGGGAGGGAGGCACTGGGGGGAGAACGGCGGAGATGGCGGAGGTGGCGGCGTGGATGGTGGCGTAGTGGCAGAGTGTGTTTGGGGAGGGAGGGAGGGATGCAGGGGACAGAGGAGAAAAGAGGATAGAAGAAAAATGGGGAAGGAGAAGGGTCTGTTGACCCTTTATTAATTAAATTTAGCGACGAAATACATCGCTGAGGGAAATGAAAAGTTGCCAGCTGGAACACGGATTTTCAAAGCACGCGCCATTAATTTTCTGTTAGCGACGACATAAATCGCTAAAAAAGTTGAATATTTTCACCAACCGCCATAATTTCAGCCTTAGCGATATAGGCGCATATTTTAAAATTTTCACAAATTTTAGTGACGAAATGTGTCTCTGTATTTTGAATATTCTAGAATTTTAAAATTCCATTAGTGACGAAATGTGTCTCTATATGATGAACCTTCTGGAATTTTAATTTCCCATTAGCGACGAAATGTGTCTCTAAAATTAAAATAATTATAAATATTTCTTATATTTATAAATATAATATAAATATAAGAAATATTTATAAATATTCCCGCCAAATTTAGCGTCGAAATGTGTCTCTAATGAAAAAATAATTATAAATATTTCTTATATTTATAAATATAATATAACGATGGAATTTCCTTAAGACGCTAAATAGCGACGAAATGTGTCTCTAAAATTAAAATAAAAAATCACGTAAACATAGAGACACATTTCGTCGCTAATACGGGGAAAAAATGAATCACTATTCTGGCGGGAAGTTTCACACCATATCTTGAGACAAAACATTAACGATGTAATTTCCTTAAGACGCTAATTAGCGACGAAATGTGTCTCTAAAATTAAAATAAAAAATCATGTAAAATTAGAGACACATTTCGTCGCTAATATAGGGACAAAATGAGTCTCTATTCTGGCGGGAAGTTTCGCGCCATATATCTTGAGACAAAACATTAACGATGGACCTTCCTTAAGACGCTAATTAGCGATGAAATGTATCTCTAAAATTAAAATAAAAAATCATGTAAAAATAGAGACATATTACGTCGCTAATTTAGGGACAAAATGAGTCGCTATTATGGCGGGAAGCTTCGTGCCATATCTTGAGGCAAAACATTAACGATGGACTTTCCTTGAGACGCTAAATAGAGATGAAGTTCGTCGCTAATAGTCAAACTTGCCATTAGCGATACATTTCGTAGCTAAATAGCATTACATGCATTGTGTCGCTAAAATTAGGTCGCTATTTCTAGTTTTTCTTGTAGTGTCTCTTCTAATGAAATAAAAAATAATAACTTCAGAAAAAAAACTAAAATGATGAAGTTTATCCAAAATACAAGTAAAGTTGGAAAGACCAACAAAGATACAACTAACAATGTCAATCACATGCATCCAAGAACACTTTCACCCATTTGTACCCACAAGGAAAGGCATGCTTCATAGCAGCTATGATACATTTTCCTTTAGTATGGATAACACGAAGGCAATAAGGACCAATAGAGCTTGAAGAAGAGGTAGAAAAGCCAGATTCATATTTAAAAATCGAACCAAATCCGGAAAGAATATTAGAAAGCCAAGCAGCATCACAAAAGATTGATAGACCCTCAAAAACTTGATCGTGAATGGAATCAGTATTAACACCCTACCTAGATAACAAAAGAGTGAAGGAGCGAAATTCATTAAAATCCCTATAAGCTTTTGAAATATCATTAATAAAATTGAGATCGCATCCACGAAAGCTTATTTCGTTTCTAATTTTCCACAATCTCCATATACCAAAAATGAATAAATCAAGAATATATTATGTCACCTTTTATTATCAACCAACAATCACTACAAAAAAACTGCGTATTTGCGACCAGGAAATTACAACCAGGAGGGTCGTAATTGACCAAAATACGACCAGGATTCTGGTAGCCAAAAAGTGGGTCGTAATGAAATATTTGCGACTCAGGGTTATATAATTACGACCAAATTGCGACCATACGTTTTTTGGTTGTAAAAAAGTCAACCATAAATATTACGACCCCATGGTAGCAATATTTGCTACTCTGTGGTCGTTTTTAAATAGCCCAAAATTACGACTAGAAAGTAGCAAATATTGCTACCCTCTGGTCGTAATTGTAGGCCCATGATTACGACCTTAAGGTAGCAATATTTGCTACTCTAAGGTCGTAAATGTTAATATTTTTTATTTATTCATTAAAAAAATATTTAAATATTTGCGACCCTGGGAGTTGCAAATATTTAAAATAAAATAAAATTTTATTTTATTTTAATTAATGCAATATTATTTATTATTTATTATAAAAGAGGAATAAAATAAAATAATAAAATCTATAAAAAAATAATAATTCGTATACAACCCAAAATGAATTACTAAAATATATAAAAATAAAACCAAAATAATTCATATACAACCAAAAAAAAAGAAGTAAATGAAAAACTAATGCGGTGGTAGGGGCGAGGGCGCTGAAGATGAAGGGCAGGGGTCATTCGGACCACGAGTAGCGAAGAATGCAGCCAAAGCAGCTGCAACCTGCTCCTGGACCTGTACGCTGACCGAAGTACAGATCTCTTGGACCGAATCACGCATTGCCTGAACCTCTGATTGGAGCTGCTGGATCTCCTCACACAGCTGCCTTTTAACAATACTGTTCCTCGACTGCGAGCTGCTCTCAGGTCGAGGTACGTCGACGTATAGACGTCTCTTGTAAAATCTAAGGCCAGGAACAGATCCATCAGGCCGAACGCCACCTGCCGCTTCCAAGAATGCTTCCTGTCGATCCTCCTGTGTCGGTTGGGAGTCTTCAGACGGCAAGCGCTGAGATAATGTGTCCCTAAAATCGTCCTGTTCAAATTAGAAGTAAAACATAAATAGTTTAGTTAAATAGAAAATTACAATGTAAGGGTAGACAAAACATTACCTGAACCGCTTGCGCCTTGTCGTCCACAATAGTCCCGTCATTCTTTGTGTGAAGGATTAAGTGTAACTCATCGTGTGGGACTGGACGTCCAAACTTTTCTTCCTAAAAAAAACATAAAACAAACAAATATATATTATTGTAAATGATTTAAACTAAAATTATTAATTATTTAGAATAAGAAAACAAAATGTACATAGGCAGACTTACTAAAAGATGATGGTGCTCGCCGTGAGGACGGGCTCGCCAGTGTGTAGAGTAGCGTTGACGAAATGGTTACGTCGGTTCTTTGCAGATAATCTGACTGCAGCCTTAGTGAGCATGCTCGCTAGAAGCCCGACATGTTCCTCCTCACTCATCCAGAGCGATTTGCTGCGTTCTTCTTTCGCGCCTGATAGAGAATGTCTTTATATTGGAGTTGCATGTGTTTATCCAAGAGGGGAAACAACCTCTGATCCGTCACATCTAAACCGATAATAAATTTACCCTGCAAATATATAAAATACGTAAATAAAAAATTTACATTAGTAAGTTTGTGAAAAAAAAAGCAAAGATATAAGATACATAAACGAAATTTTTTTAACCTTCCAATTGTCGTATAATCTGCTCTTCTCAGTGTATGGAATCTTTGTTCAGCGAAACTCGCTGGGAAGAGAACCACTCTAAAGCACCTCTTGAAACCATTTGAAAACGGTTTTATGCGGTCGTAACCGATATTCATATAAAAAACAGAATATTGAGAAATATAATTAGAGTTCATATAAAAGAAATAAAACGAATATAATTTTAAGAATATGGGTTACTTACTCATCTCCCTCGATCCAAAGTAATGATGGATCACGAGGACTGCGGGAGGCGGAACTACTGGACCAGACCCAGAAGCTGATCCCGATCCTGAACCGGAAGCACCTCGAGATGTCCTAGGTGTGTCATGTGCATGCGGAGTCCCGAGCTGTGTCTCGGGTACTAGTGTAGATGGAGCTGGGTCCTCGTATTGTGTGAGCAGCTCGTCGAACTCCTCAGTCGTGGGTGTGCCAGTACCGAACACATCATCATCATTGCCAGCATCGTGTGATCAAGGAGGATGTTGTGCTCCCATCATTTTTTTGTCTACGGTTGTAAAAAGAATACTACATTATTTAAACTAATCTAATTAAAATTAATCTAACTAAAACTAATGTAATATAATTTGAGTAAACTAAACTAACTAGATTAAATTATACTAATTAAATTTTATGTAAACTATTCTAAATACATAAATTCTAACAAAACTATAATTAAATTACTAATTAAACTAAATAAACTAAACTAAACTAATGTAGATAAATTAAAGTATATACAAAAACATCTAAGTATATAAATATAATTTAAACCCTAAATTAACACTAATCTAATTAATTTAAACTAATTAACTAAACTATTCTAAATACATAAATTCTAACAAAACTATAATTAAATTACTAATTAAACTAAATAAACTAAACTAACTAATGTAGATAAATTAAAGTATATACATTAACATATAAGTATATTAATATAATTTAAACCCTAAATTAACACTAATCTAATTTAAACTAATTATACAAATCAATTAACCTAAACTAATTAACTAAACTAAGAACATAACCTAACTGAGCCTAATTCACTGAATTAAAAATTTCAACGAAGTTTAAAAAGAAAATTTAGATAACTAACCGTTTCTTTTATGGACGATAGAAAATCTCAGGATTTGAGAAAATGAGCGTTGAGGGAATGGAATATAATGAAACGGTATTCGAGGGAAAGGGATATACGGGAACGGGGGAGGGGAAAAACGGAACAGAATAGGAAAGAAAAGAAAGGAAAAGGAAAGAAAGAAAAGGAAAAGGAGAATGGGGAGGGGGAGAATCCGTCTGCCTACTTTAATGGTCGCAAAAAGTCATTATGACGGAATGTGGGGAGTCGTGCGTGCAGACAATTACGACCATACGATTCGTAAATTGGAATGTGTAATTATGACAAAGTGCGACCATCTGGTCCCAAATATTCAAAATCACCGCCATAAATTTGGTAAATTTTCAAAATTGCCGCTGAATATTACGACCATATGGTCGCATTTGATTATCTTTGCGACCAAATGGTCGTATTATATGAATACAACTGTTGAATTTTTTTTACTTTCCCGGGGAAAATTACGACCATCTGGTCGTAATTGTCATTGGGAAAAGAAAAAAATAACACCTGTTATGGAAATTACAACCATATGGTCACATGTTGACCTTGCCAATTACGACCAGCTGGTCGTAATTATAATTTTTGTTTTTTTTAAATGGAACAATTAAAAGAAAAATAACTTGTTTCAGTCATTATCCTCTGTGTTTTTTCATCGTACTTCAAGTTCATCCTCAAATTTTGATTCAATTTATTCTTCAGCTGTTTCATCTTGTGAAGTTTCATGAACACGATAATTTGGAATATCTGTATTGTCCTGCAATGTAATCGTTCCATCATTCAGTGGTTTAGCAGTACTAGCATTCTGACGACCATCAATCGCACGAAATCTTATCTTGTCTCTCTAGAAAGCATTGTACTCTGTAATGTTCTTATCGGAGATACCTTCTTCTACATAGGACGGTTTTACTTTACAAACAACTAACCAATCTGTCAGATCGCGTCTATTAGATGGATAGTTTAGATAATAGACTTGAATCGCCTGTGAAGCAATGACAAACCTATCATCTGTACGCATATGTTTAGACTTATTAACCTCCATGATCTGTAAATGAGACAGCTTACGAATTCTGTCGCGTCTTGTTATCTCGAACCACGTGCAATTAAACAGAACAATGCGTTTTAGGGTCGCACTTGCGTATTGAATCTCAATAATCTCATCTATTACTCCGAAATAGTTATCTTCACTGGTTCCAAACACTTGACCCTTTATGCAGACCCCAATATTGTTCGTTGCTCTGTTAACTGAATGCGCCTCCGTTTGAAATCTGTACTCATTACCAACGTAGCCAGTATATGATCTTGCAACCCGTGCAGGTCCTTTTGCCAAAGAAATTATGCGAGGATCAGCTACTGGCAAGGTAGGTGAGTCAACCTGTAGTCACATATATTGTGTGAAAAGGTAAATTTAAAGTGCAATATATATTACAAAATAAATTGACACATTTGCCAAAAACTCACGTATGCAGAGAACCAAGAACGAAACTCTTTGTCAATCATTGATCCCTCAACAACGGATGTAAGACCAGGCCGTACCATTCGAACGTATATGTTTAGAAACAATCTATATATGATAAACAATAAGTTAACAACTGTTTCAAACAGTCAAATTGTTTTAAACTATATGAACATCATAAAAAAGCGTACTCTATGTATGGCTCAACTTCCGTGCAGTTGCATAACACGTACGTTTGGATAACGTGATACTCAGCATCGGTCAACGGCCATCGCATACTTTTACCAACAATCATGCCAGCCTCTGTAAATATGGACAAGTCATTTACATCGACACCTTCTAGTAAATTTTCGATAACATTTCGCTTCACTGACCGATATTGCTTTGTAATGTGCTGATCAAAATAGTAAGAACAAAATGTGGTAGTCTCTTGCGTAAGGTAAGCACTACTTATACATCCTTCTACTCGTGATCTATTTCCGATCATCTTCTTCAACCGGCGTAAGTACCTGTCAATATGGTGTAAAACATACGTTAAATAGTCAATGTGCTGATTGCGTATAACATTATAAGTGTTTTACCTTTCAAATGGGTACATCCAACAGTAATGCACCGGACCTCCTAAGAATGTCTCGTATGGAAGATGCACTAGAAGATGCTCCATTGAGTCAAAAAAGGCAGGTGGGAACATTCGCTCCAACTTACAAATGATAACAACAATCTCTGAACTCATTGTTGCAACAGTTGCGTCGGTCAATTCAGTACAAGTCAAGTCCTTAAAAAAACATTCAACTGCGCAAACGGCTCCCAATGTCTATGCTCTAGAAATGGCCTGAACGCGACTAGAATCAATCGTTGCATGAATACATGACAATCGTGACTTTTCATCCCGAACATTATATGTTTCTGGCTGTCTATACACCAACTGAGATTGGAAACGTATACGTTTAGGAATTTGATTGATTTTATCCACTCAAATAATATCTTTTTTTCCTCCGTTGTTAATATGTACTTCGCTTTAGCATAATGATCATTAGCATCGGGCTCCATTTCAGGCGATGACATATCTCTCGGATATCATAACGTGCTTTCAAATTGTCTTTGTTTTTCCCGGAACATTCAGAATAGTGTTGAAAACATTGTCCAAGAAATTCTTCTCAATATGCATTACATCCATGTTATATCTGATTAGAAGATCTTCCCAATACAGTAGATCCAAAAAAATACTCCGTTTCTTCCATCAAGTGTTTTTCCCAGCCAACTTGTTTGCATTCTCTGCCCTTCACATGTAATCTTCTGCATAACTAGGGCATCTATACCTGTGAAGAATTTCTTGCCCGCTAAACATTGTCGGAGGTATCTCTTTTCGTGTAGCGTCGACCTTTCTTCCAGTCACTATTGTTAGCACAAAATGAATGATTCAAAGAAATTTTTCGTGACAATCGAACCACCAAGTTTTTCGACCATGTCTTAGAGAAAATACCTTTGTGTCAAGCATGCGTATTTACCTGCCAGGTACTTCAACCTTTAAGAGGATGAGAGAAGGTATAGATTACTTATCTACATATTATGACTATGAAAACAATTATGAAAACTAATAAACAGGACAAAAGTATAAACATATACCGATAACATTAAATACGCTGGGAAGTCACCGATCGTCCAAATTAATGCGGCAGCGCATCAAGAAATTGTTTCCTTGATATATCGTGACGTCATAACACAATCACCCACAACTTTTTCAACTCTGCGATAAGTGGTTGCAAATACACATCCAGTCTGTTTTGGACACTTCGGACTAGGAATGATCATAATTAAAAAAATCACTGGGTCTTTCATGCACATTGAGGGTGGCAAGTTATACGGGGTCACCATCACCGGCCATACTGAATATTGTTCTCCTGACTCTCCAAACGGGTTAAAGCCGTCCGTGCATAATCCCAATCTGACATTTCTAGGATCTTGGGCAAAATCTAGATGACACTTATTCAAATGCTTCCACGCCGCAACATTTGAGGGATGTCTCATAACTCCTTCATCTTCAGAATGCTCGTGATGCCATCTCATATGAGAAGCTGTCACATCTGATGCATACAATCGTTGCAGACGCAAGGTCAGCAGTAAATAGAACATGCGAGTGTGTGGAATCAGGCTGCTTCTCCCTTATTTATATCTTGACCGAAAGTAAAATTTACAGTGATGCAAACTCTCATCCACATCCCAGTATATCATGCATCCGTTTCAACATGAATCTATTCTCTCCATGGGTAAACCGAGACCCTCCACAAGTTTCTTCATGTCGTACAAACTCTTTGGCAACGTGTTTTTTGGTGGAGCACATCGACGAAACCAGGATGCAATTGAATCAAATACTCTCACTGGTATATGGTATTGCGCTTTTATATTTAAAAGTTCCGTAGCTGTAGTAAGTTGGCTAGCCTCTCATCCTTCATACAACGGTCGACTAGCTGTGGTCAGCATCTCATGCATTTTACGGGCTTCTAAATTCATTTCCTCCTCAAGAACGTTTGTTCTTTATCTTCTCTTTCGTGATTCATTTCATTACCATACCCTATACCATCCATTATCATCTACTGCATTTGACCGAACTTGTTTTCTTCAATATGGACTGGAATGTCAACATTCGAGCTGCTTCCTTCGTACTGTTGAGATTCCTAACAGCAGCGTCGAATATTTCCTTGGTTTCACCTTGGTACACCCAGTGATAATAATTTAGCACAAAACCCCTACTATAAAGATGCTTCTTCAAATCCGAAACATATATGATTTTTCTATTGTCACATTTTCTGCATGGACATTGTAGATTTTGACCATATTTTTCGTAATACCCAGGTCCCATACAAAGCTCAAAAAATTGCTGAACCCCTGCAACGAATTCATCATTCAAAAAACCCTCAATTAAACGAATGTACATCCACTCTCTCATTTTATTTTTTGTGTGTTGATAAACTATGTATAGAAGTGTATTTTATAGGTGGGTAATCTGTCATTTTGTGACCAAGCCGTCACAAAAATTGGCGGGAAGGCAAGTAAAATTCCTTCCATTTTTTGCGATCTGATGGTGACCATTTTGCGACTATATGGTCGTAATTGGTCTCATTATATTTCCCTCCAAAAATAAAGCGACTTGGAATACGGAGAGTCGCTTTAATGCAACCACCTAGACGAAATATATTTGCGACTCATTGGTCGTAATTGTGGCACCATTCTTTCGCACCAAATTTTGTGACTACAATTATTTGGGGTCCTTTAATTACGACCACGTGGTCGTAATCTTGGCGCCATAATTTCGCGCGTTTTTTTACGTCTGGTTATAGAATACAATCGCATTTTGGTTGAAGTTTTTTCGACCAAATGGTAGTTCTGGGTGAACGCTTATTTTTACGACTCAGTTAGATGCAAAAATTCAACCACATGTTCTGGTCACAATTATCCGGTTGCAAATTGACAGTTTCTTGTAGTGAATGAACAAATCTAATCCCAACAATCTCTAAAATTTTTGCCCTTAAACCTTGAGCAATCTAATGATAAAGAAGAGGCAAACCCTTTTGCAGGATCACAAGAAAGAAGAATATGACTAATATTTTCCTCATGACCTATACAAAATTGACACAAAGTATTAATATTCATACATTTGTTGGAAAGATTATGTTTAGAGGTTAAAAAAAACATTTACAAGCTTTCAAAGTGAACAATTTAAGCTTATTTAGAACATTTATTTTCCAAATAAATTGCGAACTATTTTTTATCCAAAACTACTAGCCTCTGACCTGAAATAACTTCAAGGCAGATTTATATCCATACTTCACAGAATAAAGCCCTAAAGTATTAAAATACCAGATAAGAGAGCATGCCTATTAAATTGACTAATAGAAGTGGCTAAAATCAGAGGAATATCATCAGGAATAAAGGTTGAATGCACAAGGTTAACATATCAGATGATAAAAAATCATCAACCACATAGAATTATTCTCATTTCTAATAGTAACAGGCAAAAAAGAAGGGCGAGGCAACCAAGGATCTTCCCAAATACGAATATTTTTACCATTTCGACCCTTCCACCTAAGCCCAGTTTTTAAAACATTCCGACTTTCCAAAATAATTCTCCAACCACAATAAGAGATATTAGACAAATGGGCTTCTAGAAATGAAGTATTTTTTAAATATATGGCTTTAAGAAAGTTACTTAATAAAGATTTAGGATGTTGAATCAGATTCCAACCTTGCTTAACTAATAAGTTAAGTTTAATTCATTGTAAATCATTCATATTAAGACCTCCTCGATTCTTAGGATGAGAAAGAGAATCCCAAGAGCTCCAATGAATGCCTCTTTTATCCTTATTCGACTGAACTAAAATCTTCCCAAAGAGCATTTATTTCTTTACACATTTTGATAGGAAGTTTAAAATAGTTCATAACATACGTAGGCATAGCCATAGCTATATATTTGATAAAAAGTTCATTACCAGCAATAGATAGAAAAAGTCTTAGTCCAACTATGAGATTTCCACTCAATTCTGTCCTTAATGTCTTGAAAAATCTTCATTTTGGAGTTGTCAAATTCAACATTCAATCCTAGATACTTACAAATAGAGTCACAGACTTTTATATCAAGAAAATGAGATATGTCTTTACGATTCTGACTTGGAGTATTCTTACTAAAAACAAGGCTGATTTTATCCACATTAACAATTTGACCAAAATTTACACTACAAGTCTTCAAGATAGATTTTAAATATGCAATCTCTTCTATATTAGCCCTGTAAAAAAGAAGAGAGTCATATGCAAATAGAGAGATTAGCATGCTCCTAGGTCCTGATCTTGAAATTTTGAACCTATGAATCCTATTCATTCTCACAACCACATCTATAAAACTTGTCAACCCTTCAAAGCAAAGAACAAAAAGGTAAAGAGAAAGAGTTTTTTCCTTGTCTAATACCCTCAACTTGGTTTGAATTAGCTAAAGGGAGAACCATTAATATTTTTTGAACTTAAAAACTAAACTTACGAAAGTAGACAAAGAGATTAAGAGAGAAAGAAACATAAGAATTTATACTGGTTCGACCAAAAGAGTCTACATCTAGTTACTAAAGAGAAATCTTTCTGCCATGCACTAGAATAAGCTCTCAAGACAGGGGGTAGTGTAGTCTTTGACAATCATAAAGCAAGAACTCAGTTACAGAAAACAAGCAAAGTTTCTTAGAAACTTTCTCAACAAGAATAGAACGAAAAATAAGAAGACAGATATAAGAAGAATGAATTCAGCAAATCTATAGATCTACTCTTTCATTTTTTGGATAAACAATGTCTGAATCTCAACCTTCCACGTAACCTCAATATAGAGAGAAGATGGAAGCTAACCAACTCAGCTCTGAGAAGTGCCACATGCTTTTAACCATTTCAGTTTTATTAAACAGAAATTGCAATGACTTGAGCTTGACCAAGCTGAGGGATCCAAAACAGTTGTGAATAGGAAAGGCCAATAGAGAATTATATAGTGGTAAGATAAATGGCACTTTAACTATATCACAGTAAATCTTTACATTTTCTTGTTGAACACCATGTTGGGATTTATGCATATAATTCATGATTTGTAATAGAATATTTTATAAATGAATACAAGTATTTTTTAGTGAATTTTGTGCAATATAATGAATGTCAATATTCTTTAAATATTCAAACTAATAAGGAAAATTTTAGAGTTACTAATTCTATAATCTTGACTAATATAAGATATACAGTGGATCTAGTTCAAGATAGTAACTCAAATAATCTACAGTAAATGAATACGGTCCGAAAATCTTATTTTAGTAACATTGTTCATATTGTTCACTGATTTGATCCTAATCATTATCATTATTGATATGCAAGTGGAGGTACCATATATAATGAGTTTATATATGAATGGATCAAGATAATAAATCGATTCCTAAATAACACCGTTATAGGAAATGATTATATTATCAAATTAAGTTGTTAAGATTGATACATCTCAATCCTGAGTATGTTATAATCTCACATTGATGAAATCTTTTTCTTTGATTCACATGGTTGAGAGTGATAGGTTGATATGCTCGATAAACTTCTGATTTGGGGAAATGACTAAGTTAATGCTTGGTAACATTTCTATACAAGATGAAATTCATAACTTTTGTAATAAAACAATGAAAGTGTTAGTGCGACACTTTTCTAACTTGGAAACTTTAGGTAACTCCCTTAATGTAATGATTCAGTATTTCAACATGAAGCATCACCTTCTCATTGATCTAAGAAGGACTTATTCTCTAATTAGAACTATATAAAAAAAATGTTCATTAGAGAATCATCAAGTACACAAGGATAAAAGAGATAATTACAAGGATAAAAGAGTAATTTGACCTAGTTGTAATTACGAGATTCCCATGTGAAAGATATATCAATTAAACTTGATAAAAAATGGACATCACCGATCTATAGTGAAGACAGTTCTACTTAGAGTTTATAGTGGAATTACCCTAAGTTAATAATTATGGTTAATTATTTAATTAATAAATTTATAAATATTTGGAGCCTATGATCTATAGGTCCATCAGGTCCCTATGCTAGCCCATATATCATAGTAACTAACTAAATTGTTAATTTAACTAGAAAGAACATTATGTTTAATTAATTAAATTACTTATATAAACGGATATATTAATTATTTAAATAATGAGTATTTAAATGAAAATTAATAGTAATATTATTATTTATTTAAATGGAAATTAATAATTAATATTAATATTAAATAATTGGTTTATTTAATTTAATAATAAAAGAAGAGAATTAAATATATTTGTTTTATGAAACAAATTAGTATTTAGCCCAAAATAATTAATTTAATAAAGTTTCAATATTAATTAATAAGTAGTAATTTCGGCTATATGTATTTAATTGGAGAAGAGTATTTGATTTTTTTATTTATAAAATACATAAAATAATGAGACAAATATCTAAATGGTAAAAGATAAAGTTGAAAAATATTTTCCCTTATTTTCTTCATGAAAATCAGCAATATGGTCATTATGGGAGGGAGAATTTTTTAATTTTTTATTTATTTACTTTAAGATAAATAGGAACATTAGTGAGATTAATGTACCTAATCTTTCCTATAAATAGAATCATTTGGAACTCATTATTAATATAAGAAATAATTTTATGAGAATCTCTCCTCCCTTTGCTCTCCTTAATTAGCTGATTTAGACATAGTAAAATAAAAAGAATTTTTCTTCTTCTTATGTTCTTCTAGTTCGATTCCAACAAGTCGAGTTGGTTTATGATAGGATCAAAGCGTAGAAGACTTGAGGATCCAAAGAGTCCTCCAATCATATTCTCCATTAAATCTACAATGTAAGTTTTCGAAAACCTTAGATTTCCAGTTTAAGATTTTGTAACGTCCCATTATTTTACAAGGAATTTTTATTTATTTATTATTTAATTTTATTATTATTATTTGATGTAAAGCACTTAATTTAATTTTAGAATTTATTAATTTAAATTTTAGATTTAATTTAGAATTTATAACTTAGAATTTACAAGTTTATTTCGTTCGAAATTCTTTTAATTGCTTTATTAGCTTAAATTAGTTTTGATTATATTAATAATTATTAACGGGCCAATTAATAATTATTAATCACCATTTGACTAGTTTAAGAACTTCGGGTTTCGTTTTATAAGCTAAGATTCATTAAAGGGACGTAACCGTAATTTTTGATTTCTTAAAAATATCATTTCACTATTCATGCTCCTTTAAAATCACAAAGTTGACAAAAATTGACCAACTTCTTCCTCTTCTTTCCTCCATTGTCGTGGGTAGCATATCCATGGATGAGAAGAATTTTTTTTGGTTTTCTTTAATTCTCGACCGTTTTCAGTGATGTCAGTTACGTTGGATTGCTAGGGACGAGGGCTATCTATCCCACCTAACCTTGTGCCGTTTCTCGTTCCTTAAGGGAAGCCCTAAAAAGTAAGTTTTCAAAACTTTTTACATGTTTTTGTTCGTTTTTTTATTATAAATGAGTTTTGAAGTTGAAATCACGTATTTCTATCAAGGAATTTGATGATTTTGAGCCCAGATTTTTGAAAAACACTATTCACCTGAAAACACTATTCACCCGAAAATCATACTTTTTCTCTTATTAGATTTGAATTGTAATTCGTTGATCGATTGATGAATTGTAGGTGTCGGGTGTACGTTGACGTCTCGTTGAACTGTTGGATTATACATTGACTTGCTAAGGTGAGAATAAATAGAATTTAAAGTAGCTTTAGAAACCGAATAAGTTTAACGATTTGTAGAATCGGAAGTTGAGATTAAGATTCAATCTGAAAGGATTAAAGTAAGTGACTTAACATGCTTAAGCTTGGAGTTAGTTATAATTGAGTGAGAGAACTCATGGATTTATCGAGGGAAACGTTTAACTCTTGGAAGTTCTAAGTTTAGATTCGTTCAAGAGTTTAAGAATGATTATCGGAAGTTGAAGGTTTCAAGTATAAAGGGGTGAATAAGAAACTTGTTTATGGAGACTTTATGATTGTGTTAGAAATTCAAGTTTAACTAAAGGCCGTTTGGCTTGATTTATTTATTGTTTTCATGTCAGAAGTTCCTAATTTCTTATTTTATGTATAAGAGTGTTACGCGATCTATTTATCTTTATGCCCTTCGATTACCTTGAATGTTATATTTATTTTACTTACACTTGAAAGCATATTCATATCATATCATATTGCATCATCGAAATTGAAAGAAAAGTGAGATAATGAGGTGAATGCAAATCCTACGAGAGTTGTCATTACCTGACATTATTCATTAGAAGTGAATGCAAATCCTACAGGAGCTTTCATTACTTGTCATTATTCATTAGAGATGGAATGCATAATTGAAAGGAATTTGTATATTTTATTTTGAAAAGTGAGATAATGAGGTGAATGCTAGTTCTACGGGAGGTATCATTACCTGACATTATTTGCATGTGATGTGTATATTGATGTAAGGGTTGTGTACCCTTTTCACTTGTTTAGTGAGTTGATGAGAAATGATTAGATTGTGTATGCTAACAATATCATCATTTATCGCGATTGTGATTGTGGACTATGTTAAGACTGAGTGAGCTTAGCATTATTTATCGAAGAAAAAGGAAAGTAAACTTTTGATAGCTTGAGTTGCTACAGAGAAAAGAATTGAAACATTATGTCTACATATATTTCTATAGAGAAAAGAAAGGCAATTGATGTATAGCCGAGTGCCATAGGAAAGAGGAATGCGATTGAATTGTATAATGAGAGAATATAAGGGTGTATTTTACCTTGTATAATTATTATGATATATATGTAAGAGAACTAGATTCTCAATAAATTGGAAGATCCTGAATTTGGAAATTAACACTTGAATGTAAACCTTATGTATAGTATAAGGTATTGAAGAGAATAAAATAAAATGTTATGTGTGTTATAAAACACATCCTCCTAAAGGCTTGGAAGATAGTTCCTCAATTATTTGGGAGAATTGGTAAGTAAAAGTGAAATACTTGATGTAAAACCCTTTTGGTGGTTGAAAGGTAAGGGAATGTGAGTTTTACTTGGACACAAATCCGGATGCGGGTTTGGAGCTAATGTTACTTTACTTTCTATCTATTTTCAATGGGCTTGCTTTTAGCTCATGATATTACAAACATTTTCAGGTAATACTCGGGGTCGTTGGAGAGGAGCTGGTGAAATCTGATCTAGTAGATGATGATGGCGGGATGGACTAGAGATACTTTTAAAGTCCATGGACACATTTTATTACATGTTTTGTCTTATGAGTTGTATATTTGTCTATAAGCTCATAAGAGCTTTTTTTTTAACTTTTATAACCTTTAACTCCTTTAATCTTTACAACAGGAATTGCATTTCCTGTCTTTTAAATTCTCTGATTGTGAAAAGTGTAAACAGGTTGTGGATAGTCCAAGTTTTAAACATATCCACACCAAATTTTTATTAAATATTAAGTCTTCCGCTGCAATTCGATTTTAAATTATTTAAAAGGAGTCGGGTCGTCACAGATTTGTTCACAATTGCAAGATATTAACGGATCCGTAATTAAAAGTTAATTAATTTACTAAATGAATTCTGCTAATTTTGTAAAGTAGTTCCTTCAATTGGTATCAGAGCCTACGTTAATTATAATGAATTGTAATTTTCAAAAATCGGTTGGTTGCATTAAAATCGTTTTATGTATGTATGTATGTAAATTGGTATATAAATTGTGGATTTGTTGATTATTGTTTATGTATTCTTGGGCACTTAGGTTTTAAATTTTATTAGAAATTTGTAAACTCAATTTTGGGTATAGTATTATTATGTAATCATCGGAATAACAGGAGAAAAAGTTGCATCAAAATCAAGACAATGAAGGGGAGATTCACCGGCAATGGGCGAGGACATTGAGGAATTTTTGGTCAAAATATGGTAACATATTTTCCAAGATTATCTTTTTAAAAGATATATATCTTAAAATAATCAAGATAGAGATAAAAGATAATTTATAATTATCTTCCATCTTTATTATATATTTTTAAATATATATTTCTATTTAGGGAAAGTTTTTATTTTATATTTTTTCATAAATTGATAAAAGATAATATTTTGAAAAATAACCATTTATGAAAAATATTGGAGAAACTATTTCCTTTCATAAAAGGCCCTCCATGCCAATAGCAAGAAGAGGAGAGAGAAAATTTTCAAGCTTCAAGACCTACAATAAGTTTTTTTAATTATTGTAATTTATTTTTGTTGTAGAATTAGTACCAAAGATATCGGTACATCTAGTTGTTTAATTATTTAACTTATGTATAAGATATGGATGTTTTAATAATTGCTCATGCATTTATGAATGTTATGTAGGAAATCCCACCATAGGTAATGTATGATTAGATTAGAATTAATTGTACATGTATACATTATTATGTGATAAAGTTATTGTTATATTTTATGTATGTGAAAAGCATGTTGATTTTATATTTTTTATTGTGATATTTGAAATATAAAATATTTATGTCAAATGTGATTAGGATAAATGCATGCTAATTTTAAATTCAAATATTAAAATGTTTAAAAATTGAATAGAAACTAAAAGAGATATTCAAATAGTGAAATTATCTGTTTAAACAATTGGACCTAATGTCACATAAGCACAATCAAATGGATATTAAATTAAGGGTTGATTAAAAATTAATGAAAATAATTAATTAAATTGAATAGATCTCTGGTGAGAAAACTCCGCCCAAGTGATGAGGTTTTTCAAAGCTCCCTTAACATGGAGCGCCTCTAACTAGGAGGGATCTGGGAGAAATGTTCAATATAATAAATTATTATCATTAAGAAGGTCTTATAATGTGATTAGTTTTAATCTAGGAAACTTGGTAATTAACATTAAAATCAATCTAACCAATTCAAAAGTTAAAATTGAGTTAGGTTAAATACAACTTAAATAAAATTAATTAGCCTAAATTTGTCTAAGTATGAAAACCCAATTTTAAAATATTGAGTAGGAGAAGGAAACTTGGTAAAGTATCCTATGGTCTCCATTATTAGGATCGCAACGTAAGATTCACACTTGGCTTTTGTAGCACCCATAGAAGTGCTTATTCCCATAGTAAGGTTCTATAGTGTGAATCAATATTAAGGTGAGTCTCTCGAAAGGGATAAAGGACTTTAAATGTGAATTAAAGACTGAATCTATACTTTGTAGACACTCCTCAATTTTCATTTAAAATAATGAGTTACACTCAAAAGAAATTAATAAAGTCTGTTATCAAAATTTTAAACTAAACACACGGTAAATCAATTCCATAAGAATATGAGTTATTATGGAATGGAAATTTTTCGAGAAAGGTCTCGGTTTAAGGTATAAAGTGAATGACCTATCAATCGACGACACTCTACCTGGGAAGGTTAAATTATCATGGTATAATAATCTGTTTAGGATATTTCTTTTTATTGAACATTTGAGCATTCATGCATCATGTTTAATTCTATGATGAACACATTGATTGAATAAAAAATTGCTTATTAGTTCACTTAATTTTATTCATTACAGCTATAATGTCCTCCTCTAATAATACAACCAATAAAATTGATAAATTTGTCAAATGAAATGAATTGTTAAACAACACTTTAAATGAAGATACTAGTCTAACTGATCATGATCCTAATTTGCAATTAGATGCAATTAATCACATAAATATGACCAATAAAAGAATAAACGACTTACAAAGTAATTTTGATTTACTTGTAGCAGAATCGTGGTTAGGTGAAGATAATTTATCTTAATGGGTATTTGATTCTGGTGCTACAAACCACATTTGTTCATCTGTTCTTATGTCTGATTCTTAGAAAAAAAATAGAACATGGTACATATACAATGTGAGTAGAAACAAGCGAGTTTCTTATAGCACTTGACACATAGAGACGTTCGTTTTACATTCAATTCTTAGTATATATAGTTACACGACATTTTATTGGTTCCTAGATTTGCTAGAAATCTAGTGTCATGACATTGCATGAGAAAATTTGTTCATATTGAGTTCTTCAAAAGGAACAACAATGCATAATATTGAAATGATCAAAACCGCTAAAAAAATAACTAAAAGACAAGAGGTTTCAAAAGAAGAAATGTATTGATGGCTTCTAAGGTCAGTCATATAGGCTTAGACAGGCTCGAAAGACTCATGAAAGTTGGTTCCTTAACTAAGTTAGAAATCGGAACCATGCTTGTCGTGAACCCTGTTTGGAAGGAAAAATAAATAAAAGACATTTTTTGAAAAGGAAATAAAGCCATTAAAACTTGTGCATACGGACCTTTATGGACCTTTTAATGCAAAAACTCACGGTGGATTTGAATATTACATCTCTTTCACGAATGAATATTCACGCTATGGATACATTTACCTAATTATCCACAAATCTAAAGCTCTTGACAAGTTCAAAGTGTATAAAGCTGAAGTGGAAAACCAATTAGGTAAAACTATCAAAACACTTCGATCAGATCGTGGTGACGAATATATGGACTTAGCAAAATGGTGTAGTTGAAAGAAGAAACTGAACGTTATTGGACATGACTAGATCAATGATGAGCGTTGCAACATTGTCACCCTCATTTTTGGGAAATGCAGTTATAACTGCATTATACATACTCAATGTGGTTCCATCCAAAATTATTTCTAAAAGTCTGCAAGAGTTATAGAATGGACGTAAAGGAAGTTTACGACACTTTAGGATTTGTGGATCACCCACTCATGTGTTGATGGTGAACAAAAAGAAGCTCCCCCGAAGTAAAGTATGCCTCTTTGTAGGCTACCCAAAAGAAACAAAAGGTAGGTAATTTTACTGTCCCGTAGAAAATAAAGTATTTGTGTTGACAAATAATATATTTTTTCGAGGATTTTATGAAAGATACAAAACCTAGAAGCGCAATGGTGTTAAATGAAATAAGTGATAACAACACAATTCATCAATCAACTAGAGCTGTTGATAAAACACCTGAAACCCAAGTGCAATATTTATCGGAACCTCAAAGAAGTGGGAGGGTTATTAGAAACCCAAAACAGTTGGGAGAAATCCACATTGGCATATCTGATGACAACTGGAATACCCATTGACATATAAAGCGCAATGCAGGATATTGATAAAGAAAAATGGCTCAAAGATATGGATCTCGAGATGGAATCAATGTATTACAACTCTGTTTGAACTCTCATAAATATTCTAAACGGTAAAAACCCTATTGGATGCAAATGAATCTTTAAGAGAAAAAGAAGTGCAGATGGGAAAGTTGAGACTTTCAAGGATAGATTAGTGGCAAAAGGATATACTCAAAGGGAGGGTATTGAATATGTGGAAACTTTCCCCTGATTACCATGGTTAAATCTATACGCATCATTTCATCCATTGCCACATAAGATGACTATGAGATTTGCAAATTTTCAAAACTGCCTTGCTTAACAACAATTTAGACGAAGACATCTATATGATGCACCCAGAGAGATTCATTACTCCAGGATAAGAATAGAAGATTTGTAAATTGTAAAGGTCCATTTATGGACATAAGCAAGCCGTAAGACCTTGGAACATTAAGTTTGACGGTGCAGTTAAAACATATAGCTTTGAAGAAACATAGATCAACCTTTTGTAAACAAGCATATCATAGAAGACAAAGTAGTATTCATAATTCTTTATGCTGACAACATTTTGTTAAATGGAAATAAAAAAAGAAAGTTAACAGAAGTTAAAGAATGGCTGGCAAATCAATTCTAAATGAAAGATTTGAGATAGGCTAGTTATGTTCTTGGGACCTAGATCATTTGTAATCGTAGCCAAGAGATCACTAGCGCGTCTCAAACATCGTATATTGATAAGATCATCAAATACTTTACTACGCAAAATTCCAAGAAAGGTATTTTACCTTTTAGGCATGAAATTAGTTTGTCTAAAGAACAATCACCTAAGACAGCTCAAGAGATTGAGGAAATGGGATATATACCTTATGCTTCAGTAGTAGGAAGTCTAATGTATGTAATGTTATGCACTAGATCAAATATCTGCAATGTAGTGTGAGTAGTAAGTAGGTTTCAATCCAATCAAGGAAAGGAACATTAGGTTGTAGTTTAAGCTATTCTCAAGTACCTTAATAGAACGAGAAATTATATGTTAGTTTTGAGGATAAGGATATGATCCTTACAGGATACACATATTAAGATTTTTAAACATTCAAATAGTAAAACCCTAAGTTACTTTGATGAAATCAAGACTAAGTATATGAGTCATACGAGAGGATTAAAGTCAAGATAAGTAACTTAAACTGTCTACAATAAATGGATAACGTTTGGGAACCTTATCCTGTTAACAATATCGATAACTGTACATTTTGTATAGTTTACAAATAATCTTATCCGGATCATTCATGTGGGTGACATGAAATCCGAAGCATCATATACAATGATGATTGTCTAAGACCAAGATAATTGATCAATATCTCAATTTTACCATTTACGAGAAATGATCAAATATCAAAGTAAGTTTATCAACAGTGATAAATCTCAATATTAGGGGAAATGTGGACTCCTATTTATGTAGTTATGTACTTTGATTTATATAGTTGAAAGCAAGTTAAAATGAACGCTCAATATACTCTTGTTTTGGGAACATAACAAGATAATGGCTGGGAACACATTTACACGAGATGTAATTCATAACTTCCCAAAAAATGACGGTATCAATGTGATACCTATCATTTTAGGAACTTTAGGAAAGTACCTTGATGTACTGATTCGAGACATGAACAAGACGTGTCACGACTTTTATTGATCACAGAAGTGTTTATCTCTAGTTTGACTATAGATAATATTCATTGATGAATCAGCAAGAACACAAGGATAAAACGGTAATTACAGAGGCAAAATAGTTAATTTAATCCATATCTAATTATGATTTTTTCACGTGAAGGATATATCATAGACATAAGAAAAGATAAATTAAATGAACATAACTCATTTGTAATGAAGAGAGTTTAGTTATGAATCTATAGTAGAATCATTCCTAGTTAGATAATGAGTAATTAACTGATTATGAGTTGATCACTTAATTGACTAATTATTAAGTCCATGATCTATAGGTCTATCGGGTCCCTATGCTAGCTCAAACATTGTAGTCACAAAGTCAAGTCATTAATTTGACTATTGAAGAAATAAATAATTTAAGTAAGTTAAGTTACTTAAATAGGAAATATCACTTGGGGGAAAAAGACACTTTTGGTCCCTGAGTTTTGAGTTCATTGACAATTTGGTCTATGAGTTTTCAAAACTGACATTATTATCCCTGAGTTTTCATTTAGCTTTCAATTTGGTCCATGCCGTCAAAACTTTGTTAAATACTTAACTGATTGCTGTCGTGGAATAAAAAATACTTATTTTATATTTATTTTACTGCAGACTAGTATTATTAAATTAATTTAAATGATGACATGGTATTGTTATTTTATTATTATTTTTAATTTGGTATTTCTTTCTTCTTATGCATCTCTTTCTTCATCTAGCTTTTCATCTTGATCTACATTTCCATAACCACCGCCACCACAAAGCTCATCGCCGATGAAACTGTTAAATGACCCAGATCTGCACCACCACAAACCCATCACCGACAAACTCATCTCACCACAAACCCAATCTGTAACAACCCAAAATTTCTAAAAAATCCCAAAACAAGTGGAATTCATAATATAAAGACAGCGGAAGCATTTAAAAAAAAAGTCAAGTTCTTCTCATTTGAAATCAAACCAAATAACATTCACAACCGATCGGTTTTATTTTTAAAACAATAAATCATTAAAAATCAAGACAATCTCAACCATTGTCTATAAAATTCTTAATCAGAAATTTAACAACTTCACATAATTGAAATAAAACCAATAACACGAAAGTTAATAATTCCCAAAAGAAAACAAAATAAGAAGAAAATAAATCGTGGCGTGCAAATCCATGCCAACCGAACACCACATCGAACCACATCGGCCACCGAGTTTCTTCTTTCCTTTACCTGAAAAAAAAATAGTTGTAGCATCATGAGGCTACTCCCAATGAGTAGAAAAATGTTAAAATAAAAATCATGCCATGAGAGATTTTTCTAAGACTTTAAGTCCATAACCGGCCTCACCGTCATCCGAAAGTTCACTTACTCCAAACACTCGGAGTCTAACCCATCATTCCAATACATAAGCTTATCTCTTAATCCTCCAATTAACAAGATAAAATATTTGAAACAGTTTTAAACACTCTTTTCTCAATTTAAAACTTTTCGATTTAAAATTTTCCCTAATACCTCTAATCTCCTCTTTGCCCGCGAACAAAGAGAGACTACGCTCAATAAGGAATTTAAACACTCTTTTCTCAATTTAAATCCTTACGAGAAAATATTCTTTTCCATTGTACGGATGGAATGAATCTGCCCCGTTAAGTGCTATAGAGTTGTGCACAACCGTATAATCTCCCTTAACGGCAATATTCTTCTTTAAGCAAGGCCTATGCTTAAAGCGAACCTACTACCATATTACCCGAGGTATTTGAGTAACATGATCCTACACATCACCACCATGATGTTCAAATTAAGTCTAAACTCAATTTCTCGAAACAACCCTCTTTCTAGGCCGAAAATTCTCTAAACTCAATTTCTATAAAATTCGCCTTTAAATCATTCCAAAATATCCCAAAATCACTCATAAAACCATTTTGGGATCACTTCCAACAACTCCCAACGATTTACCGATCTAGAAACGAAACTAGCTTAAACTAGTGTAGTTTCGCTCCTTTTTCAGACATTCTAAAATTAATAATTTTCTAACAAATTTTCAGAGGCATAACGGCTATAAAATGACTCCAAAAACAGCCCCTAAACATTTGGAAAATAGCCACAAAGGATTCAGAGAACAAATATCGACTAACTAACCACCTAGGCTTAAATTATCGACTTAAAGGGCACTAATCGGACAAACCGATAATTCTTATCTAACAATGTTTAATTTACTTTTAAACATTCAAAGTAATCTTAAACACCCAAAAAATATGCTTATACATCCAAGGACAAAGTCAATAAACATAAGGAAGTAATTTAGGCAAAACCCGATATCGGTAGTCATTTTAAGCATGCTTAGTCCCAATTTTTAACTTCCTTTAATCCATACTTTGATTCCAATACAAACAGCCCCATAAACCTCTTATTATGCATAAAATCATCCAACTAACATACTTAAATTTTAGAGGTTTAACTATTAAAGAAAAAGGAAAATACAAACATGCACAATTTAAAGTTTAACACGATTCTACTCACCTTGAATTTGCGTTTTCAAAAACCTTACTTCTCTTTTAAAATATGAGAGAAATAATCCCCACCTTTTGAAACTTATATAATTTTAAGAACATCTGATAAATACGACCGACAACGATGAATTAGAAAAGAAAAATCAATCAGAGTCGAAAAACCATATCAAACCCGAAGGGTTTTTAAGCCATAACTTTTTATACAGAATTTATCTTGCTATGAAATTAGCGTTAATGGAAAGATAACGGAAAAACAGTCAGAATGGACTACTTACTTGTGTAAATCGGAGTCCGGATGAGGAAGTTATGGAGAAATCAATCCGGGAGATGTCTTTTAGGCGAAAATAGGAGAAAAAGTGATAAATGGGGGCTGATTTCGGATTAGGGAGGAGGAAGTAGAAGAATTTAGGGTTTAATCCCGATTTCAGTTAATTACGAAAATGCCACTATGCAAAAACGCTCATAACTCATTCATCGGGGCTCGGAAACGGCGAGCCGTCAGTTGCGTTGGAATCGTAATGACGAGACAATCCAAATCATCTAAAAATATCAAATTAAACTTGTGGTTTTAATTTGGAGGTTTGAGAAATTACTAAAATACCCTTACTTGGTAAGTGGGTTCTTGGTGAGCTCAACTCAACACCACCTCAAAGCTCATCGCTAGTGAAAGTGTTAAACTACCCAGATCTGACCCATCTCTCTCTCCATTCATTCTCTTCCCATTCTCTCTTGGAAACAACACCATTGTCATCACCATAATAACTAACTTAAATGGAGATGACTCAAACTTGAATTTTGCATCAATGGAGAATTATTTGTCTTTCGTAATCAATCAAAGAATGGATTTAACATGGAAATTGAGAAACAATTTGGTTCTTTTCATGTTTGTGAAGATTCAGGTATTGTTTTTCAATGTTGCATGCAAAATTATTGCTTTTTCTTAATGTTGTGTAGTTTAAGATTTTTGAATGAAAAAGAAAATTGTTGGTTTTTTTTCAACAGTAGATGGTTCAAAGTTCAAAAAAAGGTTTCCTATAATGTAAAAGGTGAGTGAAAAAAGTCCAGTTTCAATCGATATATGTAATATGAAGACAGGCTCCAGAATCAAATCTTGGTTGTCCCATTCGATGAAAAAAGTCTCTTGTAAATAAAGAAGTTATAACAAAATCAGAAGGTATAGATGTCTAAGTGATTCAATGGGTCATGGGGTTACATAATAGGCCAAGTGCAGAGACTCCAAAAATTTATGAGATATGAGATGACAAACACCAAATTTGAATCATAAATTTATAGATTCTTTATTCGTAAAAGATGAAGAGGATCTGATCAGATAATAGAGATCATGTGTTGTGAACTAGATTTTTTAGGGGGTTTTTTGTTTAAAGAAAAGGCAGAAGAGTTGATAGCTCTTTGGATTAAAAACTCGCTTTCGTTCAAATGCCGTGAAATCGAGAAACCTATTTACAATCGAATTTCCGAGAGAGGGCTCATAAATTGGCGAGAAAATCTAAAAATAAATTTGAATCAAATGAGGTTTCTATGATTTGAAATCAAATGACTGGTTGAGATTTTGTTGCCTGAGTAGAGAAAGGAAGAAGCAGATGTGGAAGTGGAATAATTTGAGAGAAAGGAGGAAAGGGAGAGGGGGAGAGAGAGAGAGAGAGAGAGAGAGAGAGAGAGAGAGAGAGAGAGAGAGAGAGAGAGAGGAGAGAGGGAGAGAAAGAAGGGAGGAGAGAGAACCAAATATTAATATAAAAATAATAAACTTGCCACATCATTAATATAAAAATAATTAAATATGTCACATCATTTAAAATATATATCATGCTAAGAACAAAAATAATTTTTTAATTCCACGTTAGCATTCTATTAAGTATTTAACAGATTTTTAACGCCAAGGACTAAATGGTAAACAAAATGAAAACTCAAGGGCTAAAATGTTGCTTTATAACACTTAGGGATCAAATGGTAAACAAACTCAAAACTCGAGGACCAAAAGTGTGTTTTCCCTATTACTTATTTAAATATTGAGTATATTTAAATAGTAATTAATAGAAACATTATTAATTGTTTAAATAATGAGTTTATTTAAATAATAAATTAGTAATGAATATTATTAATGAGGTATTATTAATTATTTAAATAATAATTTTATTTAAATGGTAATTAATAAATTAAAATACTATTAATTGGTAATTATTAATTATTTAAATAATTAATTTATTTAAATTAAAAATAATAATTAAATTAATATTAAAATATTATCAATTAGGATTATTAATTACTTAAATAATGAGTTTATTTATCGAAAATTAATAATTAAAATATTTATAAATATTATTAATTAGTTAAACAATGAATATTATTTAAATGGAAATTAATAATTAAATATTGCTTGATGATATTTAATTGAGAGAAAATACTAATATTATTAATTATTTAAACAAATTATTTTATATAAATGGTTAATAATAAATAAATTAATATTAAAGTTTAAAATTAATTAAGTTGGACTTAATTAATTTAAGAGAGAATATATAGCCCAATTGGATTAATGAACCCAATTGAAAATGGCTTAAATAATTAATTAAATAAATTAGATCTATTAATTAATATATATTGATATTTTCAGCCATATATGTATATTTTAGGAAGATAATTGTCTGAATTATATTCTAAAATATTTACATATATTTTATGTACCTAAGATAAAGAAAATTAAGAAAAATCAAAATTTTCTTTATAATACATGGTATATAATCGACCATGAGGAGATAAAGGGACAAAAGAATTTTTTTCGTTTATATTTATCTCCATGGAATTTTTCTAATTTGATTAGATATTCTATTAGCTTATAAATAGGAGGCTTGGGTTATTCATAAACCACTTTTAACTCAATTCATTAGAAATTGAAACTCTCTCTTCTCCCTTCTCCCTAAAGTTCTTAGGTTTTACCATAGTTTTTAGAAGAAAAATGTTTTTTCTTCTTCCTAATTTCTTCTTAAGTTCGATCCCACCGTTGGGTTTTACTTGTTCGATTGAGATATATCGTAGAAGCCATGATGCTATAAAAAACCTTCAACCAATTCTCCATAATTTACTCCATGTAAGTAAAGGCCTTTAATTTTTGAATATAAGGATGAATCTACATGTCTTTATTCAATTTTGCATGATATTAAAGTAGATCCACCTCTTTCATGTTAATTAATTAGAACACCACTTCTACTGCATTAACTCTGTAACATCCTTCATGTTTACACTTGGTGGAGCTGTTATAGTTTGGAGAAGTATTAAGAAAGGTTGTATTGTTGACTCCACTATGGAAGTAGAATATGTTGTTTCTTGTGAAGCTGTAAAGGAAGTTGTTTGATTCAGAAAGTTCCTAAAAGACTTGGGAGTTGTTCCAAAGATGGAATTGCCCATAACTCTTTATTTTTATAATAGTGGTGCAAAGGAAAATTCAAGGGAAACAAGATCACATTAAAGATCAAAACATATATAGTGGAAATATCGTCCAAAGGAGATAGTGCATCATGGGGACGTGTTGGTCACGAAGGTACACACAAAGGACAACATAGATGATCCATTTACAGACTCTTATGACTAATGTGTTTGAAAAAGGCTTAGGATTACGAGACATGTCTCACTTACTCTAGGTCAAGTGGGAGATTTTTGGGATTTATACCCTATAATTAGTGATTTGTAATAGAATATTTTATATATGATTAAAAGTATTATTTTAGTGAATGTCGATATTCTTTCAATATTCAAACTAATAAGAAAAATTCTAGAGTTACTAATTCTGTAATATTGACTAATATGACAGTTAAGTGTATCTAGTTCAAGATACTAACTCAAATAGTCTACAGTAAATGAATACGGTTTGAAAATTTTATTCTGGAACCACTTATTGGTATTGTTCAATGATTTGATCAAAATTATTAGCATTATTGATATACAAGTGGAGGTATCATATATAATGAGTTTATATAATACTGAACCTCGATAATAAATCTATTCATAAATAACACTTGTTATAGGAAATGATTACACTATCAAATTAGGTTGTTAAGATTGATACATCTCAATCTTGAGTATGTTATGAACTCACACTGATGAAGTCTTTTTCTTTTATTCAAATGGTTGAGAGTGATCTGTTGATAAATTCTGTTTTAAAGAAATGACAAAATTAATGATTGGAAACATTTTTATGAAGATGGAATTCATAACTTTTCTAAAAAAACAATGAAAGTGTGAGTCGACCCTTTTCTAACTTATGAAATTTAGGTAACTCCCTTAATGTAATGATTTTGTACTTGAACATGAAGCCTTACCTTCTCATTTGTTCGAGAAGGACTTATTATATAATTAGAACTATAGAAAAAATTCATTAGAGAATCATCGGGCACACAAAGATAAAGGAGAAAATTACAATGGTAAAACGATGATTTGACCCGATTGTAATTATGAGATTACCACGCGAATGATATATCAAATAAACTTGATAATAAATGGACATAACCCATCTATAGTGAGAGAAGTTCAACAAATAGTTTATAGTCGAATTACCCTAAGTTAATAATTACGATTAATTAATTAATGAGTTTAATTAAAAAAATTAATAATTATTGGAGCCAATGATCTATAGGTCCATCAAGTCCCTATTCTAGCCCTTATATCATAGTTACTAACCAAGTTATTAATTTAACTGTAAAAAACATTATGTTTAAGTTATTAAATTACTTAAATAAAGGGAGATATTAATTATTTAAATAATTAGTTTATTTAAATGGAAATTAATAATGAATATTATTAATTAAATAATGAGTTAATTTAATTTAATAATGAAAGGAGAGAAATTAAATACATTTGTTTTATGAAATAAATTAGTATTTAGCCCCAAAAAATTAATTAAATGAATTTGATTCAATATTAATTAATAAGTAGTATTTTTGGCTATATGTATTTAATTGGAAAAGATTATTTCAAATTTTTTAATTATAAAATACATAAAATAATGAGACAAATATGTAAATGGTAAAAGACCAAAACTGGAAAATATTTTCCCTTATTTTCTTCATGCAAATTGGCATATGGCCATTATGGGTGGGAGTAAGTTTTTAGTTTTCTATTTATTTACTTTAAGATAAATAAGAATATTAATGAGATTAACGTACCTAATCTTTTCCTATAAATAGGATCATTTGGAACTCATTATTCACATAAAATATAATTTTCTGAAAATCTTTCATCCTTCTGCTCTCCTCAGCTGATTTATGCATAGTAAAATAAGAAGAAATTTTCTTCTTCTTTTGTTCTTCCGGTTGAATTCCCATAAGTTGGCTTGGTTTATAATTGGATCACATCGTAGAAGGCTTGATACTGCAAAGAAACCTCCAATCATATTCTCCATTAAATGTACAATGTAAGTTTTTGTAAACCTTAGATTTTCATTTTCGGTTTGATCACAATTGCATGATATTAAAGGATCCGTAATTAAAAGTTAATTAATTTACCAAATCAATTCCACTAATTTAGTAAAATAGTTCCTTAACACAAAACTCGAGAAATCAAACCTTTAATAAATTGGGCCTATTTTGTGGCCTCAATCACAACAACATATTCGATCTCTGTGGTTAATAAAGTAACCATAGTC